>JAGSMU010000003.1:11922500-13122500 GCA_029286865.1 Teinopalpus imperialis
GTCAAATATAAAAAATATCAAGTATTGCGCCGTAATGAAGTTCCTTAACAAACAAGGAACATTTTTTTAAACAACATTTTACGGGGACTCTTGCCCGGGAAAACGATGGTTTACAAGTGGCACAAACTCTTTAAGCAAGGCAGGTCACTCGAAACGAGGCACGGCCCATAGAAGTGACCACTCCAGAAATTCTTGAAAAAGTCGAAAAATTAATATTGAAATATGCTAAGCTAAATAAGAAACAACTCGGAGAAATGATTGGAGTATCTGATACTAATTCTTCATGATCGATCTTCTTGTCATGATGAAGCTCAGCGGAAGACGAGTGCTGATAAACAACAGCGCAAAGTATGTGTTCGTGCATTTTTAGACCTTCATTATGAGGACAAGGATAGTGTAATGGATGTAATTTTAACAGTGGTAGAGCCAGTGTATGGGAGTCTTGCTTGGGCTCGGGTTCATAATGATGAACCCAAGTTTCATATCCAGTAACAATTCAACCAATTTTTTTATTACATTGAGAGTAACAAACGAGCACACAGTTCACCTGATGGCAAGTGATTCCTGTGGGCCATGACATCTACATACATCCTTGACAAGGAATCATAATGCAGATGTGTTGTTACCCATGAGGCCCGTGATGGAATGCCTCTTCACCAGTAATAAAGGTCTCCGGATCCCTACACTCCACCAGTAAAAATACAGCAGCTTTATGCCGGTATTCTGTGAGGGCTTGGTCCTACCGCATTCGAGCTCATCCATTCACTATGCAGCTAGAAACAAACCACAGTGTAGCTACCAGTGTTAAATGATTTGAACTGTGAACTGATTTGTTGATGATGCAAATTACGACACTATAACGTATGCTGAGAGTACTTGATGTGTCGACTAGTAAAAACTAATGTCAACAGATAAACAGTAGAACCTTACCATCTGGGGCGTGGTTGTGGGCGCGGCAGTCTAGCAGCGTGCGCAGGAGGGTGCGGTGCGCGGGGGACGCCGAGTGCGCGCGAATGAGCGCCTCCAGCTCACCCCACACTTGCCGCCATTGTTCTTCGCGACGCGCGCTCCACTTACCCCTGTTTACACGTATTCATAATTGATTTGAACGCCTGAACATATACTGGGCTATAAGCGGCGACACGCAGATGTTTCGTATGATAAACGAAAGAAACTGGAGGCTTCATTGTTTAGGAAACTAAACGTAACAACTTGAGTACTCGAAGAAAAGTAATTTGTATCTAAATTCTCTAGCGAGCGTAGATACAGGTGTATTTTTTTTTAATACATTGAGAGTAACAAACGAGCACGCGGTTCAACTGATGGCAAGTGATTCCTGCGGCCCACGACATCTACATTCATCCTCGACAAGGAATCATAATGCAGATGCGTTGTCACCAGTAATAAAAGTCTCCGGACGCCTACAATCACCGGACGAAACACAGTAGCATTATGCGGCTATTTCATGCTCGTATTCTGTGAACGAGTACCACAGCGTGGTCCTTCCCCGTTAGAGCTGACCCATTTATTCTGCAACTAGAGAGACAAACTGCAGCGTAGCTCTGTCGCAAAGATCACTACCCACATTGTCGGTTTCCTTGACTGATTTTAAAAAAAAAAATTGTCGTGGCCAACGGTGTGATATAAATAATATTATGAGAGCATATATATAGTTCACAAAAGATATTTTTCCAATTTTTTGTGTTTCAGAATTCCTGTTTAATGTCATCCATTATTCAATTTTTTTCATTACACAATCACACATTATCAACATTGCAATGTTCTCAGCATTATACATTGAGACACGATACAATCAATCTCTAATCACATATGTACATACATATCTCGATTATGTTTACTATCTAGGATGATGACGTTTCGTGGGCTGCGGGAATGAGTTACCATCATGAGCACTGTGTGATACTTACTGACCCCTTAACTTCATTAAAATACTATATTAACGCACAGTAAGAACCTTACCATCTGGGGCGTGGTTGTGGGCGCGGCAGTCGAGCAGCGTGCGCAGGAGGGTGCGGTGCGCGGGGGACGCCGAGTGCGCGCGAATGAGCGCCTCCAGCTCACCCCACACTTGCCGCCATTGTTCTTCGCGACGCGCGCTCCACTTACCCCTGTTTACACGTATTCATAATTGATTTGAACGCCTGAACATATACTGGGCTATAAGCGGCGACACGCAGATGTTTCGTATGATAAACGAAAGAAACTGGAGGCTTCATTGTTTAGGAAACTAAACGTAACAACTTGAGTACTCGAAGAAAAGTAATTTGTATCTAAATTCTCTAGCGAGCGTAGATACAGGTGTATTTTTTTTTAATACATTGAGAGTAACAAACGAGCACGCGGTTCAACTGATGGCAAGTGATTCCTGCGGCCCACGACATCTACATTCATCCTCGACAAGGAATCATAATGCAGATGCGTTGTCACCAGTAATAAAAGTCTCCGGACGCCTACAATCACCGGACGAAACACAGTAGCATTATGCGGCTATTTCATGCTCGTATTCTGTGAACGAGTACCACAGCGTGGTCCTTCCCCGTTAGAGCTGACCCATTTATTCTGCAACTAGAGAGACAAACTGCAGCGTAGCTCTGTCGCAAAGATCACTATCCACATTGTAGGTTTCCTTGAGTGATTTTTTAAAAAAAAAATTGTCGTGGCCAACGGTGTGATATATATAATATTATGAGAGCATATATATAGTTCACAAAAGATATTTTTCCAATTTTTTTGTGTTTTAGAATTCCTGTTTAATGTCGTCCATTATTCAATTTTTTTCATTACACAATCACACATTATCAACATTGCAATGTTCTCAGCATTATACATTGAGACACGATACAATCAATCTCTAATCACATATGTACATACATATCTCAATTATGTTTACTATCTAGGATGATGACGTTTCGTGGGCTGCGGGAATGATTTACCATCATGAGCACTGTGTGATACTTACTGACCCCTTAACTTCATTAAAATACTATATTAACGCACAGTAAGAGCCTATACAACTTAACCCCACTGCTGGGCGTGGTCCTCCTCTCTGAAAGAGGGTAGTATAGCATAGTCCTCCACGCACCTCCACTGCGGATTGGCGTCTTCAAATTTTTTTTTATCATGTATCATGTTCTTGGGCTGGGGGAACACTCGTTCACTCCTGCACCTACATCCGAATTGCTGATAAGATTATTTCAATTGGCGCGTTCGCACAGTCTCTCGTTCACGCCATTATTTATAATAATAGTACATGGCTAGGCGACTGATAAAAAAAATCTATTTTTAGTTCACACCCAAAAATATAAATGTATTGCGTTGAAATTTTTTTTAATATTCAAATAATTAAATTTAAAAACATGATAAATGATTTTTTATTTTTGAGTTGTGAACAGAAATGGATTGGATTTTTGTTAAAATTATTTCTCAGACATGCAGGTATCCTCGCGATGTTTTCCTTCCACCGCAGAGCAAGTGGTAAATCAGCGTTTATGCACTGAGCAGCTAGCACGGCTTACCGCATACTGGAAGCTAATTGTGCAGAGGGTAACTCATGGCGAGACTCCATGCCCAGTAGAGATAACAACACGCCACGACACGCGTCCACCTCTTCGTCGGTGAGCGTCTCCTGCACGACAAGACGCGTGAGCGGTTCCATTATCTGAAAAAATATAAATATTGTTTAGATGACTACAAAACCGTTCGATAGTCATAATAGATGTTGAGGGAATTTATCTATTTATTCATTTTTTTATTCTTTTTGTTCCTTAAATAACAATTTTACAATGGAAGTTCGAGAGTGTGTTGGTAGACATAAAATTAAAAAAAGGTTATTTTAGATAAAAATAATAAATTATACATAGATATATGATAAATATAAATAATAATACATACATAACAATATTTATATATATATATATTTACAAATATCAAGAGAAAATATATATATATCAGAGATATATATATAATGAACTGGAATATATGTCCTATCCCACTCTAAGCCTTTTTTATTACATTGAGAGTAACAAACAAGCACACAGTTCATCTGATGGTAAGCGACTCCTGCGGACTATGACATTTACATTAATCCTTGAAAAGAAATCATTATAGACATGCGTGTATACCCTTGAGGACTCAGATGCAATGCCTCGACACCAGTCATAAAGTTCTTCGCATCCCTACACTCACCAGACGAATACACAACAGAGCGAGACGAATGGCGAGGTGTGTCAATGGTCTTTTATCCTATTTATCTCAAGCTAGGGTGAGATATTGTGATACGTACAGCAATAAACTAATTAATAAGAAACATACATACAAGATACGCGCGAAAACATAACCCTTCCTACGGCTACGCTAAATAACAAAAACAAAACATTTAAATGATGATAATGTCCTCGTTGAATTATATCAAGGCGGTATCTTCCGGTCAATACCAGGTGACATCGTCTACGCAGTACATATTATAGTGACGTTGACGAATTTGTGCAAACACAGATGCCTTTGTCTCTCTCTCTCACTCGACTTTAAAATTAAATACATTTGCGATAAAATCAGAGGAAGGCTCAGATCTGTGTCCTTCCTATATACAGCACACTTATATCCGAAAAAAAAAGAAAAATAAAAAAATAAAAATCCAGCTTTCCATCTCCAGTAGAATTATTTCTCCATACTAGATAACAGTTTTTTTTTGGGATTTTTCAGATTACTTCCTAAGAAAAGTTTGTGTCCATTTATGGTTTATATGTGAGGTCAGGGATAGTTAAGAAATAAAAAGAGATCAACTCACCGAGCCTAAATTAAATATAAGTGTTGAGGAGATCGTCAGTGGCCAATATGTGGTATGCCGTTGTAACTTGGACCTAGCGCGTGTGTTGGCTCCGGTGCCCCTTAGTGGATGCAATTTGTTCTGTTGCATCAAAGCACCGAACTCTTTTATTCTGTAAAATATAAATAAACAATCTCTTACATCTGATAGACAGAGATAGTATTCTTACGGAGACAGGTTAAATGAGAAGCTGCAGAAACATCATTTTTTAATTTCCGTCACTTCCATGCTCAAAAATATGGTTTCATGTCGTTTCAGTACTCCAATATTTACTTGACACTACTTTCTGAAAATCCATTTTCAAGTCGTTTCACTCCTAGTTATACCCAACCTATCACTGGAACATACCAGAAGGTGCGAGAGAAGGACAGCCTGTACGCGCGAAAGGAAGAGACGACTATACTCGATCACGCCTCTAGAACTTTCCAGAAAAAAATGTAAGCAGGATGGTATATGGGTAAAAGAGAGAAACGAGTATATTCGATCATGTCTCTGGAACATTCTAGAATTTAAAAGTAAGTAGGAGTATACAGACTCTGCTCTGTAGTCTGTATACTCCATGAGACAGGACAGGCAATTACATTATTATGAAATAAAAAAGTTATTTGAATTCGGCCGACTTTTGTTTTACATTTATTAATAGATAAATGGCGTATCCAAATGTGTTATCCGTATCTACACACAACTGATTTTTAAAATTATTTGCTTCTGATGATGTTGCAATGCTCTCCTATATAAGTTGTACTATTTATAATTTGTAATATTGAGAAGATAATATATATATATATAAATATATATATATATACATAAAAAACTTTTTATCGTCTTTTTTAAATTAAATTTTGTTCAGACACAAACGTAAAACTTAACGATAAAGGTCCAATCCGAGATTATGTGTGGTCCAATGAAATCAATTCACTATAATTACATTAAAGAAAAAGCATGCTAGTAGTGCTATAATTACTAGCATTCCCGTTAACCACTCCAACTAAGCGTCATGATTCACGAATAGTCGAATGGCGGATTCTAACCTACAACCCAAGTATTGCAGACAACACATATGCGCTATGATTTCTTATTGAGGATGACTGTGGACGTTACTGCCATAATACTGTCCGAGACAGGCTGTGCTCGTTTGTCACCCTAAATACAATAAAAAAAACTTTTGTGAAAAAGCGATATCCACAGCGCTAATACTAGAATTAACCTCAAGCATGTTTAATAATAAAGTTGCGCAGTCCCAGTATCGTGTAACGGATGACGACAATTAACAGTGGTAGAGGTTGCTGCAGTTTGTTTCTATCTAAAGAATGAATGGGTCAGCTCGACCGGGAAAGGACCGCGCCCTCACAGAATACCAGCGTGAAATAGCAGCATAACGCTGCTGTGTTTCGTCTGGTGAGTGTAGGGTTCCGGAGACCTTTACTACTGGTGACGAGGCATTGCATCTCAGTCCTCAAGGGTGATAAAGCATCTGCACTTTGATTCATATACATACATGTATATGACTTGCCATCAGGTGAAGAATTGTGTGCTCGTTTTGTTACTCTCAAAGTAATAAAAATTATTCACAACTCATCCTCAAAAGACTTACTTAATCCACTGAACCTATATATATACTACTGCTTGTAGACGATGAGTCTCACCGTTCATACAAGAGTGAGTGAGAGGTGTGATCATTGGCAGTCGATGATGCAATACTCTACGACGTCGGATATTGTCATTCTACTGTCAATGACAATAGAATGACATAGGGCGTACGAAGTTAGTAATGGAAGATAGAGAGAGAGAGGGAGAAAACATACTCCTACTTAAGAGGGAGCGATTTTACCTGTAGTCGGTGACGCGTCCGCCAACACCTTCAGAGAGTGCCGGCGGGTCATCATAAGGCGTGCGCCCACCGAGCGCGCCGATCCATAGTTCCCCACCTTGCGCTGCTAACACATGTGACGCCGACCGTCCACCACCCTTGCTGCAATACACAAGATATCATAAAAATCAACATTATTGCAATGAGATGATTAATAGAAAAAAAGTAAATAAAATTTAATGCTAATTGTCACGAATCTTCCGGTTGGTCTTCCGTTGGGTGACGTCACAATACTACAAGAATTGAACAGATAGCATCTTCATCTTTCATTCGCAATCTTTTTTTTTATTAGTTTTTAATTATCATTTATCTATAACTATTGACAGTCTACTAGGAACCAGTCGTAACACGATAATCATGATTCCTAGATTAAAATTGCCGCACAGATGCCATCATTTGATTGTTATCAGGCAATGTGAACTACGTAAGATAAATTATAGCGATGTATGCATTCAAACGCAGTCACTTGTTCACCGCTCGCCTAATCCCATGCATATTTACGATAAGATCAGAAGAATTACATTAGGGAAACGAACCAACCAACCATTCAAATTTGTGGTGATTTTATCATATAGATATATATTTTTAATAGCGGTTCAATTGAGAAAAATACGATGCGAATATTTCGTCGCTCACCGCGGAATCTCTAGTGTGACGGAACGTCCGTTGAGCAGGAAGTTGACGAGGCAAGCGGAAGGGCGCGAGGCCACGTCGGCTGGCGTGACGCGCCAAAGCGGTCCGCTACACCCGCTTGCGCCGCCCTCCGCTCCCCGCGGCGTCCACCACCGCAACACTACCTGCCGACATAATCGTTACGAGAATAATGTCATGAAGTCTATCTAAATTATTATATAGCAATAACCACTACAATTATATCATAGATTATAAAAAAATATGTAGCTATAAATGACTATTAAAAATAAGAAATATATCTTCAACTGGCAAGCATGTATAATAAAAAAAAACATATTTTTGACGTATACACATAAAGCTTCAAAAATGTAAAAGTCAGAAACAATTTTCACTGTATTAAAACTATTGTTAATAACAACTTCTTTAAGCAAGCCATTTGTTAAAATTAGATACTAAAGCAAAATCAGTAAATCCTTGAGTAAGTATGTACTTCTATAAGCTAAAGGAATATTTTGATGTTTCAAAACTAAAATAAAATCTTTAGATGTACTAAGGCGTTGGTGTCCATTACGTGCCAGTATATTTCTGAAGCTGGTACGTAATTCAACATGAACTTATTGGTATTATAACCGTCATTATCATTATTAATACTAGAAATATTTTTATAGCAACCATTATCCTAAACATTTGCAATACAATAATTGCCTTCCCTTGCATTTTGTATACAGATCAAATCATTCCATCATTAAAATAACCTATGCCATGCAACTTAATATTACTAAAAAACTTAGCATTATACTGCTCCGCACTTATATTCGTACATGGGAATGTCACCATGAATGGATCGAAGTACATACAACCATTACATGTTTAGTATAATACAAAATAAAGAAATTCTTAAAAATTAAGAAATCTATTTAGTACAATATATTCATTTTTAAACCAATAACTTACAGATTCCAAGGCTTCCGCTGCAGTTTGTGCAGCCCTTAAACCAGTATGAGCCTCGGCCGAATGTATAATTTCAACGTCGTAGTTAGCGCTTGAACTTGCGTTTTGTTCTTCCTTGAAACAAATAATTGTGAAAATTCAAAACATGGGAACATCCTCTGGTCAATTTCTATCAATATCTTCTGGCTATTACTATATGACTTCAACATTATATTATTGTACTGTAGGTGTTCAAGCAGACATAGATGTACTAGCATGTTGTCATGCTTCTAACACTACACCATGCAACCAGATCAACAAATTATGATCCAAACATTTTGTTTTGACAGTAACAAAAAAGTTTTTTTTTAATACATTGAGAATAATAAATGAGTTGTCGACCTAAGTTTCTAAGTGTAGAATCAATGGGTAGTCTCTATCGGGGTAGGACCACGCCCTCACAGAATACCAAAGTAAAATAGCAGCATAATGCTGCTGTGTTCGTCAGGTGAGTGCAGCAATCCGGAGTCCTTTATTATGGTGACGAGGCATTCCATCTCAGTCCTCAAGGGTGACAACGCATCTGCATTATGGTTCCTTGTCAAGGATTAATGTAGATGTCATGGGCCATAGGAATCACCTACCATCAGGTGAACTGTGTGCTCATTTGTTACACTCAATTAAATTAAAATAAAAGGATTTAATTAAGACCATAGAACCAATGTATAATAAGATGTGGTTATATTTGTTATTCAATAAATATCTATGGGTATACAGTGTATATATAATGTACTAACCATATTTACGCTAGAATTATTGCGGTTATTAAAAAGATATAATAAAGGGGACTACCTTCATAGGAATTCCAGTGACTGTGGTAGTTGCGAGCTTGTAATGTGGCAACACTAGCCGACCGAGGAGATTGGCCAGTGCACTTGCACGGGACACTATTACTTCTACACCCATTAAACCACCCCCCATCTAAATAAGAAAAAAATTGCAATTTTTATTCATTACATTGTTTAAAATTTATAAGCCTTGGTGAGATTATTTATCAAATTCATAATGTCCTTTCTGTCCCAACCATGAAAAGAGGTAAGTCTAACAAGCAATGCGCCCTGACCATTTTAAAAGGCTTAGAAACAAATTAAGCCTCTCCACTCCCTAAATCAGTCATCACCGGGCATTTACTTCTTTCACCCAAAAGAAAATTGCCCCTGCAATAATGGTGCAGCAAGCACTTATTTTATTAGTGACTTTTTTTTGAGTAACAATCAAAAATATAAAAAACTTTATGTTCCGTTTTAAACTGTAGAGCCACACAAATTATAAACTAGTTAGAGTATGATGTGTCTACTCGATCTTGCTTTTATAGAATACCAGCATGAAAAAATATATCAGTGCTGAATGCTTCGTTTTGTGAGCCAATGTAAACATCTAATACTGTTAGGGATTCGATCTTAGGCCTTAGGTGTGACTGGGCATCAGCAACTGCATTATAATTCTATGATGTCCAAAATAAAACGCAGTCGCAGTGGGCATTCTCCTTCTAAGTTTTCTTTTTCTATGAGAAAGTGAAAAAGCACAGTCTACCTACATTCAAATTATGTGAAATATCACACTAATATATGTTTAGATTTATAACAGATTTCTTATCATGGATTATTGTGGGATTTGAGTGTGTCATAGGCCGCAGGAGACTTTTACCACCAATTCAAATGTGTGCCTGTCTGCATGCTCTTAACTTTTGACCTATTGGTAGAGCCTCGTCGCTACTAGTTTCTTGCTGCATGAATGGGTACACTCGACCGGAGAAAGATGACAGCCTTGCGGAACACCAATGTTAAAACAGCAGCATAACACTGCTGAGTTCAGTATGATGAATGTAACAGGTCCCCATCGGGTGAATTCCATGCTTGTTTGTCACCCCTAATATTATATAAAAATGATAAATAAATTGATTAAACATATGAATTCATCATACCTCTGTAAGTGGCTGATTATTGACTCTTGTTTCTGCTTTTTCTGGTGTCACATTTACTATCACAAGATGGCAATAATGAACTAATGATCTGTAAATAACAAGTATACACATTGATTTTTATATATTTCCAATCATCTTTTCTAAAAACAGGGTATGTTCCTATGGTAACAGATTCGTTTGTATGCTGAAATAAGATGAAAAGGATAAAAATTCAAATATACCAAGCAATATCATGCTCTAAAAGGTCACAATGGAAATGGCATATAAAATATAAGTGGAATCAACTTGTTAGAAGATATCAAAATGATAAGAAAATTCGAAGCATCATAGGTTATGTTCCTAAATACCACAGGAATGAATCTAAAATCAGATTTTATAAAATGCTCTATTATGCATCCTTAAGTATATATACTCAGATAAAAGCAAACCTTATAAACACAAAAATAGGGTTGCATATAGCTACAAACTTGTTTAAATGTTTCCTGTACACATCAATACCTTTGAAGTTCCCTGAACTGGAGCAAATAGCCGAGTCATATGCAGAGCATTCCAAAAACCTCTACAATGCTTGAATAATACATAATAGTGATTTGTTATTATGACATAGAGTAGTTTTAATAATTGGACAATGTGTACTTTAACTGTAATTAAATCTACACTTGAAGCTTTGCTATTTTATTCCAAATCAGAAGAATACTAAATAGTTAAGAAGCAACAACATACAGGGGATTTGCAGTTGCCTCAGTACTTGTACTAGGTTGAACAATAGATGCTTTTTTGTTTTGCTGCACTAGTGTGTTGAGGGCTATTTCTGCCAAGCTTCTGATGGAATCATCATCTCTAGCACTTGTAATACATATTATGCGGCCACTGGAACAATATAATGTTATGTATAGTATCCATGTATAACAACAATATATATATACTACTGGGCTTATAAACTTTCTTTCCATATGGCTTCATCGCCGATTGGTAAATTTCTCAACTTAATTTATCTATAACAAAGGGGGAGGAGACTTGAGAGGGAGTCAAAACAACTGTTACCACATGCACCCACAGGTTGGAAATTACAATAATATAAAAGACTTATAAAACACCAATCCGCAACACAAAATTGATTACTTAAATGCTGGCCATCTGGAGATTCACACTAGTTTTATCTGTACTCAATTTAAAACAATAATTGTGAAGCTGAATTATGATAAGCAGCAGATCTCCCCTTGCATGAAACATAGGTTTTGTTGCGATGTTTACTGCCAAGCACATAAAAAAGCTCAAAAATTAAATAACATTAAACAATTTCATTCCTGTCAGTAACAGGAATTGAATTTGGTTTATTCACCATTTAATTAGCTAATATTTAAAAGCAATTACTTAATCACTGAGCTACCAAGATTCTATACATAAGAATTAAATGTTTGTATGTATGAACAGGACTATATTTTTTATAATTTAGGATACATATATTAGTGATACAGCTTGATATCTGTCATCAATTTTGGTATTGTTGGAAAGTAATGGCCTAAGTAAAAACGGCACACAATTTCTTAATTATACAATTTTTTAATCATATAACTTTGTACACTATAAGATGCCTATGATATTTCCAAAAAAAATTGTTACTTATTTATGAACTACATAGCCTTATATACCCATTTGGTTTGGTTATAGACAAATATAATTATTGTTAAGAATTATAGAATTACCGAAGATCTATTCAACAAGAGATCACATCTCATACATTTTATGTTTAATTATAAATGACACATACCAATTTTGAAAATGCCTCTCGGTAGAAGGCCGTGAAGATTGTGTTGGTGATGGTTCACCTAGCGATTCTATGGCAGCACACAAACCAACCACATCACCACCTGCCCCTCGCCGCACTGGACCCACCAAGCAGAGCCCATTTAGAATCTATGGAATTCATTCATTCAAATTATAGATGAACTAGACATGGCCATTAGAAGTATGAAGGAAAACACATAACATACCAATAAGGAGTACTAGCATGGCTAACCCATTACACTGAATATTTATATATATATACAAATTACACAAATACTTTTAATATCATATCACATGACTGTCCTTTCTCTTCTAAAACAACCCTATTATTTGATGGTTATACATCTCATCACTGTAAACATTCACAGGGAGTGATGGGTATACCTTCTAAAAGTTTTTAGAACCTCAATTTGTATTGATTGACTGAGCCTGAGCCTGCCTGAGTTTTATACTAAGCAAAATTGAATAAACAAATATTAAAAGAACAATTAATAAACTTAAAGAAAAAATAATCTCCGGATATTTAATCTCCCGTTAACATCATTATATTACTTAAATAATTACATGTGTCAAATTTTGTTGCGCCACAGCCCAGGTATTCAAAATATGAGCTGTTGAATCACTGACAACGAAGCGAATCTGTAAAAAAAAAAAATAACATTAAAACATAGTAAATAAAAGCAATTGATATTTTAAAACTTGACTTTACCAATTTTCCCTCAGGAAATAAGTCCCAAACAATCCTACAGTACTCAACAGCTGCTTCTACACTGCAAGTCCATAAAGATTTACAAACTGGAGGCAAGGCAATATACCCTGGGCAACGGCTTTTTGAAATATCGAAATCTATAGGGTTATCCGAAGAAATACCGAAGTATGGAGTGTGATCTAACACGAATATTGTTTTATGATTTGTTGGAAACATTGCATTAAAGTTACTTTTCTATATATATTTCATGCTAGCAAAAAATAAACAAATGATTTGACAGCAGTTTATTTGATGTTGACACTTTGACATACTATTGTTGTTTTTTCTTTCTTCCATAATAGCAATAAACAAGAGCCAAATATTTGCAGACCATTTTCCATTTTATCGTTTGTTATCAATGAAAGGCCCAAGTATTCAATTGTTTACTTTTTTTATAGTAAAGTCAATTTTCATGTTTTAGTACATTGGTGGTCACTTTACTTGACTTTCCTATCAAATATCTAATCATTATAGAAACTCTACAACTTATTTATTTATAGTCAACATACTCGAGTTAGTTCGAAAAAGAAAGACACAGACCGGAGAAGAACTCAGCGAGACTATTTTTTATCATGTTTTTACAAAAATATACCCTTACAATACATTTTTAGTATATTTGAAACAGTTTGAAACTATCGTTTAATTTCCAACGTTTGTTTTCATTTAAATAATTACTAAAATCATCAAAATTAATCTTTAAGCCAAACATTAATTTACGATTTTCATGAGTTCTTTTAGCTTATCATTTTTGATAGTTATCTGGGACTTTACTAGTAAAAACGTAGGGTCACTTCAAAATAAATAATATGCTTAAAAAATATTAAAAACAACATTATGGTATCGATCTTTTTAATGTATTCGCCTTGGACATGTATAAACATTTTCAGTCGTCTAAACCTTTGATAACCAGAGAGTTCTATATCCCCTATTATCTCTAGAGGTTGAAGAGGGCGACGGTCTGGTGTGGTCCATGTCATCCAATAAAAAAATACGATAGTGGATTTCATATAAACAGGGTATCTTTATTGTGGCTTTCTATGAATGGAATAATACACATATAAGATAGTAACTTTTTACTTACAAAATATCGAATCGTTCGAATAGCCTTTTTGAAGAACGAAGATAGTATTTGTCAGCTGCGTTTCCCTAAAGCAGCCTACTATGAAATATGAGTAAAAAGTTTAATTTATGATAAGCCAAAAAATATAGACGGATTTGGTAAGTTAGACAATCCTTACTAGATTGTTTAAGGCGCTTTCGCATATAAAAACGCAAATCATGATATTTTTAAGTAAAATAGTGTGTGGTCAAAACGAAGTCAAAACTTTATATTAATTTTCTTATTTTAAATATTAGCTGTCAATCAAGATAACTAATAAAACTTTTAACAATTGAATACTTATTTTCATATTTCATTTGATTTTATCTGATGGCTTGATAAAAAGATTGATTAAGTTTTATACTGCAGCAAAGTAATTCGTCAATTATGTCGTCGTGTAAACATTATTGGAGATAACTAAATAAATAATGGTACTTTTACAGACAGCAATTGCTCTCAGAGTACACGTTCTCAGAACAGGACGTAAATATTTTTCCTTTTTTTCTATTTTAATAAATTATAGAACGTTGTAGAATAATGAGATTAATAAAATTTTATGCCAGATTAAATTCCATATTTCTTCTCGCGAGGATAGGCCACGATTACGGACGTTCCTATCAAGCTCTTCCCACAAAAGTGACAAAGGGATTGAGATTCGGGATCTGAGGTGGCCAAACCATGTTTTTAACCCCCTTGTGTCTCTTTCTATTCTAAATATCCTCTACATAATTTTGAGCTATGCTTTGGATCATTATCTTGTTGGAAACTGAATCCATCTCCAATTAATCGCAACCCGGAAGAAAAGGCATTTTGTACTGTTCCTTTTTCAAAATTCCTTCAATTTTATTCAAATCGCCAGTTCCTTGGCTAGAGAAGCAACCTCAGACCATAATTGATTCACCACCATGCTTGATTGTTGGGACTACACAATCTGACATCTTGTTTTCTTGGGCACTGCATCGAACGTAAATTCTACGTTTTGAACCGAATAGTTTTCCATTTACATTCCATTCAATGGTGAATGGAAAAGGAGATGGGCAAGAGCCCACTGCATCCGTTTTTTCTTGTATTTGGCCTTAGTAGGGGTTTTCGAACGGCAAAGCGACCATATAACTTCGCATCTCTTAGTCGCCGTTTTACTGTAGTCAATGATAAAGGTTTAACTCGGGTTTTGTTTACTTCAACGCAGATTTGTGGAGCTGTTTAGCGTCTATTTCGCTTGCTGGTAACGATGTAATTATCTTCAGTTGACGTCTTATCTCACAAGCGTGGACGATCGTGAAAACTGCTTGTCTTCCTGTATCGAGCTATTGTGCCATGAACACAAGTCTTCGATAACTTCAGTTGTGAAGCAATTTCATGTTCGGATTTGCCTTCATTATGTAAAACAACGATGGCAGAACGCACTTCACTGCTAATTTCTCGAGCTTTTCCCATTTTATGATGTCTTCACTGTAGCCACCACAAGTTTAGACCACTTGAGTTTGTTTGTGAACAAACCCAAGTAAACTCTGGTAATAATAAGTCAGAAACACGTTTTTTCAGGAGCTAAATAATCCTAATTATTGACCAAAACGTAACAAAAGCAAAGTAATTAGTGATGAGGACATTATAAAAATATTATTACGACTCTACCACCTGGCTCTAGAGTAGCGTTTGTTGGTGTTTGAAAACGATGTTTATTGTCCAATAACTTGAAAGTAATCAAAAGAATGACTTCTTTATATATATATTCTATACTAGTAATATGCATATGTGCATTTCTTTTATTTATCCAGTGGGATTTTATTACAATTCATGGATAATTATGTTGTTTATGTGCGATCTTAAACTTTTGGCCAGCAGGGTATATATATGTGGGTATTACCCATTATATATACCTATTAAGTTTAGGTAATACCCACATAATATACTTCTTTCTTCGTCTACGACTTCACTTTAGATTCTCATCGCACTTCCACGCACATCGGACACCTATGAAAACTCCCTGATATGTTTATGTTGATGGTTTTGATATTTGCAAATTGACAAGCTCGGCAGATTATACTATCAATATAAATGAAATGACTATTGTAACATGGACATATCATGGTTTATTTAATTGCTGCTGGGTTCGAAAGGTTTTTAATTGATAAAAGGGAAACTGGAAAAATCTGAATAAAATAATAAAAAAATCAAAAACCTACAAATAAAAAAATAGAAGGAAGGTGGAAGTTTTTTCAATGCCTTTTTTAATGTAATACTATGAAAATTGTCTCGGAAATATCTTAAGATTTAGGCTTAGTATAGCAAATAATATTTTAACAAAGCATACCTTAACGTAACAAAAGTTTAAATTAATGTTAGTAATAACATTAGTTACATTAATTTAAACATTTATTTAAAAATTCTTTTTTTTGTATTTTTAATCGAGGTCTAGATTAATTTTAAATAACTTATTTTTACAAAAAAAGAACTCTTATTTAGAAACCGATACATTTTAAAGTATTGGCACTTCTCTACAGTGAATGTGAGAGAATGATAAAATGGTGCATTCGTCGATCAAACCGGGCCACACATTTGAAGCCAGAAATTAAATTAGACATCCACCATTTTGTTTATTTTCGTGAAAATACTTTTTCAACCGGAAACTGGAGTGAAATTCCGTACTCTGTTTTATGACACCGTGATTAAGTAAAACTGGCAATGATTATTAGATAAAGAATGTGCTATTAGCGTACACTATTATCGGGTCCTTGTGTTAAAATTTGCAGACATCGGCCGCGCCGCTAGTAAACACTCTTGCAAAATTAACACCTTGCCTACAAAGAAAAGCAAAATCCCGTGTTCACAGGGCGTTCGAGTCGATGAGAAAGGTTCGTTGAAGTTTGTGCAACGAATATTTAGCAGGTGTAAAGGGAGTAATCCTCTTTCGTTTAAGGTATGTGCTGAGCAAGCAATCGGGGATTGGAAGTTGTATAATTAAGTAATGCATTTTGAAAATATTCATGGTGGATACTAATTGTTCAGGAAATTTCTGAAAGTTGTGGGCGACAGTCCCCGGTGGCGCGCCCGGCTAACATGAATCACACGCCTGCCCCGGACAGGCAGCAGCAAGACTCCAATGTAAATCAAGTTGAAGAGATGGAGACACAAGAAGGTAGTACCTACCGTACCAGTTTTCTACGTCAATTTTGGTCTACTGATTTTTATAGAACTTTCATAATTTCTTTGTGGCTTCAACTTTTCCAATTAATTCATTTAAAGATAATATTTGTTACACTATGCTAAAAATGTTCATAATTCATTGGCACAAAATTTGTTAGTTACATACATAACCTCAATTTTGCAGATTATCTAAATATAATTTTATTTTTTGATTGTTGTTTTATCCATTGACAATTCAATATATAAACATACCTGGAACCACTTAATTATCTTGTTTATTGATAATATAAACATAATCTTTTGCAGTTTCTTTGTTTTGAATCTGCAAGTTGTCCAATCATGTAGAATCTAAATTTAGATTGCTTTGTTTTAAATTTTAAATAATCATGAGAAACTTATCCATAAATAAATATAGTTATGTGATTGGTTGCAGAATTGCCTATCTCTTTGCTAGGTTTTTTGCATTTTCAAGTAAAATTTTTGTACTGTGAATTAACAGGAGTGTGTATTAATTTCTTGACTTTGACTTTCACAATATGTTGCATTAATGAATAACTGTATCCTGCCATTAACTAATGTTTTTCTTCAAAATATACTATACCTATGTCATAAAATGTTTGCCTTTTCCATTATTTATTCCTTACTATACTTGAAGCTTGAAATTGTGATATTAAATGAACAAAGATTTACTAATCTTTTATTATAGTTCCTTTACTTCTGAAGTCTTAAATTTGAATTTTTCAATTACTCATGTACATCTATTGTATCTGGATAATTTATATAGCTAAGTGAAAATCAAAAAAATAAATCTGATTATTATTGTTACATCTATGGAAGGCTGCCAATCTTGTTTAAAGAAAACCTAACTCCTAGTTATTATAGTTAAATAAGTATAGTATAGTAGAATTTTTGTTTATTCCTTTTATTGTTGTTTTAAAGTTATCTGTGATATAACAAACTGGCTGTCATACTATAAAATATATTTTATCTCATGTATCACATGTCACATATTTTCAAAATGAATGTCAAGAAAACAATAGACATATTCATTTCTAAGTAGGTCTTTTATTTATTTCTATTTTTAGGTTGACTAAATTTTATATTTTTTATTCTTATCATTAAACCTTATAAGTGTAATTCATAATTACTGTTAATAATATTATTTCTAATCCTTTGCTAAATGTCAATTATACCAACTAGATTATACAAAATAGATAGTAAATATCATATTTATACCAAGAAAAATGTAATTTAATATCTAAATATTTCAGTGGAGACTGAAGACACAGCTGCTGAAAAGCTCTGGGATGAGGAATTTATTAAAGAATCTAATGGAGAAGTAGTGATGGGTGAAGTCATGAAGAACCAGGAGACTACATCTTCAGATATGGCAGTAAGTAGTAATTGAAATAATAGTAACTACACACCATTTAATTAAATATTCAACTACTTTCAAATCAGAAATTGACTGAATGAAAATAATTGCAAAGTTTTAGTGTTAGGGTTTCTATGTATATTGTGAGGGTGGATTAATTTTTGATGGATCCTGAATTCTCAATGGATAATTATTTACAATTTTTGGCTCAAATATTTACAAATTGCTTTCATGTAATTTTGAATTATTTTTGATCTTTTTATCAATATTTGATTATGCCTCTTGCTTTCAAGACTTGTACGATAACTTTGTAAGGTAATATGATCAGCTAATAGATGCATTATTGTGGGATCTGTACCTACTCTGTTATTTACATTACCATCTGCAATACAATCATGGGTTGAGTTTGTTTCCTACTTCTTTTATCTATGTTAGCTGGTCCCAGAAGTGATCTCAAAGTGTATATTTAGGGTTGCAACTGCAACTGCGTTGCTCAATTTAGGTCATTGTGAGAGGGCCACAACTTTAGCAGCTTCCGTTTCCATTTGCATATATTTGCATTAAACTTTTATATAAATAATCACTGAATGAGTAATTCATTTCTATGTATTTTTATTCAGTTTCGAAATTTAATTTACACTTGAAACGAAAATTGGTATAAAAAAGAAATTCATAGGTATATTCAAAAAATATATTCAGTCTCTTTACAAGTAGGCAACAACTTAGGTTTGTTATACCATTTTTAAGATCCATTTGAGGTGATAAGGTCATTTTTTAGAAAAGCAATCTAATTCTAACTAATATATTTTTCAAAAGAATGTCTAAGTAAGATAAATGTCCCATTTTAAGAAATAAATGTTCGCTATATATTGTTCCACTTTTAGTTTCATACATTTTTATAAAGTCATGTTTCAAATTGCCTAAGTGTAAAAGAAGATGTAAGGGTATGAAGTATATATAAAGTTTTTGGTAGACAATGTTGATTTCTTTAATTCATTTGACATTGCCTGTGTAATTGTTATGGATGATTTGCTTTATCTAAATGTGATGAAAATAGTTTGTGGATGTAAATAACTTAGTTAAAGTAGGTTCATCATATCTATTTATAACCATGCTTCAATTGGATAAGTGTTTATTGATTTACTTCCACCTGGTTGGTCACATGACTGCTCTAATAGTGCCTTATGTACCTTCACTGCATGTTGTGCTAATGTTCCCTTATTAAGATGTCAAACATCACAAGTGAAATAATTGCAGTTTTAGTTTTTTTTTCATTCACTATAAACTGTAATAATTGTGTGTTGTGTTAATAATATGGTTTATATTCTCATACTTTTTCCAAATACAAGTGAAGCAATAAACTTATTTCCATGAAGTCTCTTGTGATACATTGTAATAAAATAAAACTCAATTTGTTGTTGGGATGAACATAACTACAGTGGGAGAAAAGGTTGTTTCTGTTTGATTAAGCAAACCCTTTTAATGTATTGTTTGGTTCTTTAAACATATAGGTGAATATAATTTTATAGAAATTAAATATGGACATCTATAACCTCCATGAGAAATCAAAATCAAGGTGGTTTTTTATACTCAAGTACTTGACTTTCTATACCTTTTTTCTATCACTTGCCTCTAAACTCATCCACAAAATAACTAGTTCAGTGATAGTATGGACATTGTTCAAAAGGGTTCTGGCTATAGATGCACTACAATAATAAATTAAATGTATAGAAATTAATCAAATAATTTTGTGTCTATCATTAAAGTATAGTTAAAAAAATATTATCCCACAGTTTATTACCAGTTGTCTGTAGACATTATTTTTAATTTATAATCACACTTATTAATAATATAGTAAGGCAGATAAGACTTAAAAGCTTTATAATTGAATGCCTTATTTGTTATGATTTTGTTCATCAGCTGGCTTGTCTCGACACTGAAATGGAGGATGATGAAGCAAGATCAGAAGCAACCTTCCAATACACAGTACAAAACTTCCGAAGCCTTAAAGACTCTGTTCTCTCGCCACCATGTTATGTGCGCAACCTACCATGGAAGATCATGGTGATGCCACGACAAGCACCTTCCCCAGATCGTCAACAGCAGAAGTCATTGGGTTTTTTCCTTCAATGTAATGGAGAGAGTGAGTCCTCTAGCTGGTCTTGCTATGCTATGGCCGAATTGAGACTTGTCTCACAGAAAACAGAAGCTGAACCCTTCTATAGAAAAATTCAACATTTGTTTTACAGGTTTGTTGTTTTGCATTAAATATTTTTTATTACACATTACACACATTTTATGATTGTAAATATATTTATATATGAAATTATGAAAAATATTTCAGTAATCATTTTATTTCTTTAAATGTAATATAATATGATTAACTTGTATATTCTATATTCATATAATCTAGTATACCATTGTCCTTATGGGTTTTGCAAACAATGCAATAATCATTCCATTTATAAATATTCTGTCTTAGCGGTATTATTACAAATTACATACATGATAATCTTTTCATGTTCAAATGGTATTACTAGCATACATAACTGAAGTTATAAATTTGTATTATTTTTATATATATTTAAATTAATAAATATTAAAGACACATTTAGGCTTACTGTTTATGGTTTTGTTACATACAAGTATCATTATTGCTATATTTTTATGGCTTCAAATTAAGAACTTTACATCCTTTTAAAGTAACCTAAGACTTTACTTTGTATGGAATTAAAACAAACAATGTACATGGATATTAATAGATGTTATATAAAAATAATATAATTTAGTGTACAGTTAAAAAGTTTTTCGAAACTTGTGTGAGTATTAATTCCAAAGTAGACATTATTGTTCAATCACAACATTTAGTTCATATTATTTGTCAATGAATTACCAGTATACAGTGAGTATATACAAAAGAATATTTTATTATTTTCATGTGATTGTAAAATAACTTTTTTCGTATTCCAAAAGTTATGGCATGATTTTGTTTAAATTTTAGGAGTCTCAGCACATCATTACATAGACATTTCCATATCCATCAAGTTATAAATATTTACATCAATTGTAATATGTAATGTTTGTATATTTATATACAATATTTTTTTTATTTATAGTAAGGAAAATGATTGGGGATTTTCTCACTTTATGTCGTGGAATGATGTACTGGATCCTGAGAAAGGCTACATCAAGGATGATTCTATAACACTTGAGGTGCATGTTACTGCTGAAGCGCCACATGGAGTCTCCTGGGATTCTAAAAAACACACTGGCTATGTCGGTGAGTTAATTAAATCATAACTTTGCTGTAATTATGCTTTATCTGCATTAAATTATATAATGATTATAGCCATGGGAGGCATCAGCATGGCTCTACTACTATAAAATAGACAAATTGCAAACAATTTGATTGTGATGTGATTGTACTTCTGTCAATAACTTTGTATCTTAATTTCCTAAACAGCCATGTATCTCAGGAATGTATGGCAGTTTGAGATGGAGAAAGAAGACTAGGTTTTACTAAGGACCATTTTTTTATCTAAATGTTAACAACTTTTTGATTATATGTATTTAAATACTTATCATAAACTTGCAGGTCTCAAGAATCAGGGTGCAACATGTTATATGAACTCTCTGCTACAAACCTTGTATTTCACAAATCAGTTGCGAAAGGCTGTGTATAAAATGCCAACAGAGTCTGATGATAGTACAAGGTAATAAATATATATATATATATATATATATATATACAGTGGTGGTCACAATTAAAGACAAACAAGCGATATTATGTTAACTGAGAATTTTCATTATTTATTTTAATTTGAATGCAATAGGGACTTGTAACAACATAGTAATTTGTAGGCGTTGTGACAAATTTTTATTTTTTCAATAAAGTTGATATTACATTTTTACTAAGTTTAACTATATTTCAAGCTGTATGAATTAAACATAGGTATGGCTAATTAAAAACACAAACTAAGTAACTAAGAAAAAATAAATGTAAAAATATCAAAATGCAGTTATAATTAAATGTAGACATTTCTAAAGACTTTATGTAAAGTTATCAATATTCTGATGCATGTTCTTTATCAGCAATAATAGCCTAAAATTACTTTGGCATTGAGAAGAGATTAATTTGTTGAAAGGTGATATTGTCAATTGCTCCATGTTTCTTTAAAAGCCATATAAAGTTCATGAACTTTACTAGTACATTTTGTGGCCATGTCAATAGGGTTAATGTTGGGACTGTGCTCCATAGAAAGTCTTTAACCACTGTTGCTCTGTGTTTTGGATTATTTTCTTGTTAGAAAGTCCAAATCACCAGCATCCATATTGAATACTGTGTCTGAAAAAACAGCCAAACTTTGTTATTCTGTTCTCTATGTTTGACTGTTTGTATACTTATAACATGTTTTGTATACTTTGGATCCATTTCTTTATTCGCAGGACATCTCATATAGTGCTATCCATCAATATTAATCAAATTAATTTTTGTTTCATTCGTAAATAGTAATTTTCTCCCCCCCATTCCAATGTATTCAATTTACACATTTTCTTGCAAGCTCTAATTTAGCTTTAATATTTGCTTTCTTTAAAAGTGGTGCTTTACAAGATATTCCTTCAAATAATTTAGTCTTACATTGCCTTCTAATTGTTCTTGCTGACATACCTCTCGACCATCCAGCATTTGCAAATTAAGAAATTGATCCTTTGAATGGTTCTTTTTTGGTTAACAATGTCATTCTAAGTCTTCAAATGGGATTGTATTTCGAGGTCTCGGTTTCCCAGCAACGTTTTCTGGTGTGTTAAACTTCTTAAAATGCTTTATAGCAGGGGTCAACAAGTCAATCTATCCATGCCTCGCAGGAATGTACCTTATACTGAAATAGTGCATAAATATAGTATGCATTTCACACCCATTCTTCCCCCTTAGACTACGCTTATGACAACAGTTCGATCACAAAACATTTTAAGATAAACACTTGATATTTTTTATCTAATATACAGGAAAGATGGCCAGCCCTATTTTATAGCATTTATTAAAAAGTCATTAGAAAATCGCAATTATCTTATATGACCAACATCTGTCATAAAAACTCAGAATGATCTTTTTTGTAGAGGAATTGCAACTTTTGTTTTAACCCATATTAGCTTGTTGAAAATAAACAAAATTATATTAATATTTAGTTGACAATCTAATTTTTGCTTTAAGCGAATTTTTTTGCTTGAAAATGCCCAGGAAATTGGTAAAAAAAATAAATAAGTGGGCTGTATTTTTTTAATTTTAAATTAAGAACAATAAACTGTCTTTCATAAGGTGGCCAGCAGCAAGCACATTAAAAATTTTGTCATTTATTTAAAAACGTATAGTCTCAACTATTGCTAAATATAAGTCTTTATGGTCTTCATTCAAATAAAATGTATTAGTAGTTATTAAAGTAGAATTAATACTTATCTTCATTATTGATAATACTATCAATAAAGTTGTATGTAGCTAAATAGAAGGTGTGTGACCTCCACTGTATGTTTCATATTGATGATTCAGTTTTTATATAGATTTAGAATTTTTATTTTATATAACCTACATTTTCAGGTCTGTTGCTTTGGCATTGCAAAGAGTGTTTTATGAGTTACAATTTTCTGATAAACCTGTAGGAACAAAGAAGTTAACTAAAAGTTTTGGTTGGGAAACACTTGATTCTTTTATGCAACATGATGTTCAAGAGTTTTTGCGGGTGAGATTATCATTATCTGCGTATCAGTCTTTCAAAGAAATTTTTATATTTACTAGTTTAATAATTATTTTAAATAACTATATTTAAGGATTTTTTATGAGTTTAGTATAAAAAAAAATGTTTTTTATATATCTACACCCGAGAGAAAAATATATAAATACAAAAAAATCTAAAAAGAACATCTGAATTTAGGTTCTCTTAGATAAATTGGAGAGTAAAATGAAAGGGACATGTGTGGAGGGGACAGTACCACGACTGTTTGAGGGTAAAATGACTTCATACATTAAGTGCAAGAATGTTAATGTATCAAGTACACGCGTCGAAACGTTCTATGACATACAACTGAATATCAAGGGAAAAAAAAACAGTAAGTATAACTAGACTACATTTACTTTTGTTATAAATGTAAACAGTAAGTCTTATATAATACATTTTTCAGTTGATGAATCATTCAAAGATTACATTAGCACTGAGACATTAGACGGCGAGAATAAGTATGATGCAGGCGAGCATGGTTTGCAGGAAGCTGAGAAGGGAGTGATCTTTGCATCTTTCCCACCAGTACTGCATTTACACCTTATGAGATTCCAGTATGACCCAATAACTGACAGCTCCGTCAAGTTTAATGACAGGCAAGTATTATTAAAATGCTGCTATCAAATCATTCAATTATGCATGTTTGTTTCATTGCTTCTTTTTATACATTCTGAATGAATGAAACAGTGTAAATTCCATGACTAATTTTCCATGTTAGTGTACTTTCATGTTAAGAATACCAAAAAACTAAACAGGGGGTAAAATTGAAAGCATCAGCTAAAATTAAATAAAAATCCTCTGTATTAAATTATTGCTTTGGTTTTATAGGAAACCAAATACATCTTATATGTCAATGGTGATAGATTGATAAATAATATTGTCATAATCAAAAAAGCTCCAGGATATCATTAAAATTACTTTATTTAGGTATTTTCTCAGGATTTTTCTTTTATCACTGAGCGATAAATCAGCATTTAAATTTGCAATTATCTAATTCCTTGATGCTGGCACCAGTCACTGTATTCTGGTTGCTTGCTTGTTTTGTTGTTTTTGATTATGAAACTTAGTGTTTCAAACTATACTACATAGCAAACCTGATGTGTAAATGTGCCAACCTTGAGGACTCTGTTGAATGGAATGCATTGCTATAATTTAAGGGGTTTTAGTAGATCCCTCACCGAGGGTGTGGTCCGTTCTTGACAGCCTACTATTCAATTTGCAGCTAAACCTAACTTCAGTGCGGCTCTGCCTCTTAAAAACTGTTGTGTTCCATGGAAAAAACACATTAACACTTTTTAGTTAAACACACGTGATTAATTTAAAGCACGATTTTTTATAGGTTCGAGTTTTACGAGCATATTAATTTAGATGCGTACTTGCAAGAGAAACCCGAGACTCCTGCCGATTACACTTTGCATGCAGTGCTTGTGCACTCTGGCGATAATCATGGCGGGCATTATGTTGTGTTCATTAACCCTAAGGGTGATGGAAAGGTAAGATTTTACATAAATCATTAAATTTGTACATTAGATATATTCTATAAATTAAGATAAAGAAGAATTATATTCAATATGTATACTGAGTGATGTTATTTTTTTAAGACTGTCAGTATTACATAAACAACAACTGACTCTGTTCGTTTGGAATTTAAGATCCTGGTGACAAGTGAAAACCATTTTAGCACTGCAATTTGGGATACATATTTCAATGCGGCTTTTTATTCGCAAGCCACTTTTTTCGAGAAAGTTCTGTTTCTTTCTCGTAAGCTAGTTATTTCTCATCATATTCATCAACTGTCGTTGCTCCAACATGTCAGTAGCTGTTTCTAAAAAAAATGTTTTTTAAATTACATTAAGAGTACCAAACAAGCACACAGTTCACCTGATGGTAAGTGACTCCTGCGGCCCATGTCATCTACATTCATCCTTGACAAGGAATGCGATGAAATGCCGATGCGTTATCATCCTTGAAGACCGAGACGGAATGCCTCGTCTCCAGCAGTAAAGGGCTCCGGATCCCTGCACTTACCAGACGAAACACAGCAGCATCATGTTGCTATTTCACGCTGGTATTCTGTGACGGCGTGGTCATACCCCGGTCGAGCTGACCCATTCATTGTGCAGCTAGAAACAAACTGCAGTGTAGCTTCGACAGTGATTGCCAGTTATACTTACTACTGTTAGGGGTCGTTTAAATATTAAATTTGTACTTCTGTATGTATATACGCTATAATATTGTTAACAGTGGTGTAAGTTCGACGATGACGTGGTATCGCGTTGTACCAAGCAGGAGGCCATCGAGTATAACTACGGTGGTCACGACGAGGACATGACCTTAACTGTACGCCATTGTACTAATGCCTACATGTTGGTTTATATTCGGTGAGTATTATATATTTACATATATATATATATATATATATATATTTGTCTATCTGAAGCATTCCCAATAAAAAGCAGTTTTTTTATTGGGAATGAAATTTTATATAAGGATGTTACAATAAAGGTAATGTAAAAATAATAGATAGTAACAAAAGTTTAATAGTATTTACTGGTAACCAGAAAATTCATAAAAATTATATTATTTATATAACTAGGTTAAATACCTTGACCTTGGTTGACCTATTAAATAAAGATAGCATGTCCTGATTTACTAAAATGTTTTTTTTTTTTGTAGGGATTCGCAGTTAAAGACAGTATTGCAAGAAGTAACTCAACCTGATATACCTACGGAGCTCAGTGAAAGGTTGGCTGAAGAAAAGAGAATTGAAACTGTGAGTTTATTTTTTTTTGTGTTATTTTTCAACAGTACTAAGTTAACAAGTGCTATCTGATATTGGTGCATCATAATCATTGTCTTTGACTGCATTAGTATATTCTGGTTGTTCTGACTGTATGGGATTATATTTTAATGCCTTTAGTATTTATGCAAAAGTCAGTCAAGGTTACTTTCCTATTCTGATATAGTGTATGTGTAAAAAGATTAGAGGAAGATGCGTGCGTATACAGCATCTGGGTATACACACATAGTATGTTTTGTAAATAATGTTTATCGTCTGAATATCTGTTAGTTCTATAACCATTGACATTAGGCATTCAATGGACGACAATATATATTGCTGTCAGCTATTTGCCGAGTTTTTAGTTCAGTTCAGTTCAGCTTTCCTTGAGCTTAGTGTATGACAAGCAATTCTTGGTCGAGAAAAATTACTTTGTTGTCTGAAGTTGCTGTAATTGTCACAATATCTTTAATTAAAAACGGGGTTCCAGGCTCTGCGCTCAGGATTTCATTTTACATTTGACATTTAATTCTATACAAACATTTGACTATAGTTGCCAATGAATGTAGTTTGATAAACCCATGGTATTATACTATTCGACAGTCCCGTGTGTAGTGGTTGTTAATAGAGAACATCTGCTGCTTCGTGGGTCTTGGGTTCGATTCCCCCAGCTAAATAAAGCCAGATAAACTATTTGTGGATCTTAAATTGTTGTGTTGTATGTATGTGTCTTGTAACACTGCATCCATTTATTGCACATTGGAATAGGGAATGACGAGCGAGTGCCATTTTATTTGCACAAATACTTACGTCACTATAAAAAATCCTGGTAATAACCGAACGATGTCGCTGTGGTCGAAAACGACCAGGAGTACATTTTTATATTCATTATTAATTTAACTGCATGCTCCTTCGTAGATACGCCGCAAAGAGCGCAACGAAGCGCATCTGTACATGAACGTAAACGTGGTACTGGAAGAGGCGTTCGACGGTCATCAAGGGAACGATCTGTACGACCCGGAGCGCGCACACTATAGGGTATTTCGTGTTCGAAAGCAGGCCACCGTGGCCGAGTTAATGGAGACCCTTGCGGAGAACTTCCGTTATCCGCTCAAGCATATACGCCCATGGCCGTTCAGCGCTCGTTCCAATCAGGTAAATATTTTCCTTTATAAGAAAAAAATTGTTAATATTTTCATAAATTGTATGGTGAAATTATTATTACTTGTAAATTATAGCATGATTTCAAAAAATACCACTCAAAGAAATTTAAAATATATTGCTTAACACCGCAACGGCGCACTATAGATAGGGCGCGACATTTACCAGATGGTGTGTTTAGAGCAATGAAAACGCGAAATTGTTACATATTTATAATTTAAAAATATCCAGTTCATTATAAAGTCATGAAAATTGCTAGTTTTATGTATAGGTCTAACAAAATTCTAGAATATTACAAATAACCATTTAAAATAACGTATTTTATTTATATTAATGTTATGAGAATAGTTTTTGAGTAAGGAGCTAAGAAGTAATGTGGACAGAATAAGGAATTAACGTAAATATGATTGATATATTTGCTATAAAAATATAATTATCATACATCTCTCTATGTAATAAAAGCTCATTGAATCCCAATTTTACAGACATGCCGACCAACTTGTCTGGACATTTTGAATGACCAGCCGAAGACAGTGGCTGATATATCTGAGAACATGAATCCTTGGAACATATTCTTGGAAATGTTGCCACCGGACTCTGGTTTCAGTGCACTGCCACCCTTTGATAAGGAGAATGATGTAGTACTGTTTTTCAAGTACTATGACCCCAAACAGAAGCGCATACATTACTGCGGCCATCACTACCTACCGATAGCCAGCAAGCCCGCCGATCTCATACCCATACTCAATAAACGTGCAGGTGTGTAACTTAATGCTGCCCCTGTTGCCTCTGTCCATATGAAAGTGTGAACCATGGGTAACTGTGCCACTCTTTACATTTGCCAAACAATATCAGCAACACTATGCTGCTATCATGTTGGTATTCTGAGAGTGTGGTCCCTCCATGGTCGAGCCAATCTATTCATGCTGTAGCTAGGAACAAGCTTCAGTGTACCGCTATCACTTAAATTATTACATTTATCTAAGAAGTTAAATAAATTGACCACTTGGAAAATATTATAAATATTTTTTAGTTATGTTAAGTTCTTGTGTTGGTGTGGCTTATTATTTAACATTTAAGATTCAATAAGTTCAATATAAAATGTGGGTGATTCTATTTCTTTGTAATTCGATTCCCTTTTTCAATGAGATATCTTTTTATTTAGATATATAACAAGGGCATAGTTCACCTGATAGTAACAATTCAGACCATGATATTCACTTCATAAGAATCAAGATCGGTAGTGTTGCGGTTGGCTGTTAAGGAGAGCAAGTGGCCAATTTTATATAATAAAAAAGTCGAGGCGAATAAAAATGTTTCTTTTTTATTACAGGTTTCCCACCTGATACGCCTCTTGTCTTATATGAAGAGATCAAACCGGACTTTGTAGAAAAGATCAACAACTACAACGATCCTCTTGAAAAGGTATTATTTATCAGTTTTACTCTATCAAACTTTACCTTAGTTTTAAGTATTATATTATTATATTTACAATTGAATCATCTACATATAATATTGGTAACTATTGTTTTCAACTTAAAGTTGAACATTTGTAAACAAAAATATTACACATTAATTATGGTTAAAAAATTAAATAGGTTAATACATCAGATTTATATATTAGAATTTTTTTTTTAAAGTGGTAATTAAATATTTAAAGTTTATTTTTTAATAATGAGGTAATATTAATAACATTCATTCACAATAATCTTTCTTTAGTATCCAATTTCAGTAAATGTAATGTTAGTTGATATTTGTGTAATATCTTTTTCGTCAGTACTAATGATTATAGTCTACTGGTTGCTGATACAGGTATTGTAAACGATTTTAGATTATGCTTTAACACTATATTGTATTACTATTCACTATACATTTTTAAAGTTGTATCACATTTTTATTTTATACAAGATCATCAACATTATCTGCTAATAACATCTTGCGTGTAACAATCCTTATGAGTTACCAATTTAATACACTCATCTCTACATTGAAAAGTTTATTAAGTGATTTAAAAACACTTAATTTTCATTGCTTATAAGATATTCATCTAATAGTATGGCTTCTAATAATTTAACATCACTGACACAATTGTACAACTATTGAAGAATCCGTCCTATTCCGTCATAATTCAAAATGAGTATGATTTTAAAGCGGCTAATATAAATAAATTGCTAAGGTCATGCCAAAAGATGCTATGTACAGCAAACATATTTGTTTGACACTGTAAAGGAACCAGCAAAGCAAAAGGACTATTTTAATTTTTTTATTTTCATAAGCAAAGAAAAACTGTTCTAGGTATTTTCGATCTGTATATCTGCTATGCACATAGCCAGTAAGTAGTATAGAAACCTCTAGCAAAATTAAAAATAGCATCCGGAGTAGTTATAGTTCACTATTCAAATGTCAAAATTCGTCCTTACAGTAATACGTTTTTAGTACCATGTGTTATGTCTTAGACAGATTTCATGGTAACTTGTAATAACTTTTTTTGATAGTGAGGTTGATAAACCATGCATCCAGCGAACTTGGTGGTAGGCGATGATAACTGCGTCCCATAAATACCTTCATTCATCCTCAGCAAAGATTCCAAATTTCATGCATTGTGCCTCAAGTGCAATACCTCCCAACCATTTACTGATAAAGAGATGATATACACCATATCAACTATACCTTGGCTCCCAACTAGTTTAACATTTTCGATTCCGGTTATCGTTCCACATTCACTATTTTAGTTAAGTTAAACTTGGTTCTGATGAATATAATTAAATCGATCTTATCACTAAAGCAAAACCATTTGTACATATATACATGTAATAATCACCGAGCGGCCCACCCATCGGGGGTTGTCCTTACTCGGGTTGAGTCGTGTGCACGCGGCCAGGTATTGGACGAGCTGATGGACGGCGACATCATCGTGTTCGAGCGCGCGGACAACCGACACGACGAGCTGGAGCTGCCCACATGCCAGGACTATTTCAAGTACATCTTCTACAAGGTTGAGGTGCAGTTTATCGACAAGACCGTGCCCAATGATCCTGGGCAAGTATTTTTTGTTATTTTAATATTTTCCTTATCAAACAACTTTCACAGTAGTATTACCGCTTGATTTTACGTTTAGTTCATTGCTGTCTTTTTTTATTTTATTAGTTTGAGTATAACAAATGAGCGTTTGCGCTGACCGGGATAGGACCACGCCCTCACAGAATACCAGCGTAAAATGCTGCTGTGGTTCGTCTGGTGGTGTCCGGAGACCTTTATTACTGGTGACTAGGCATTGAATCTCAGTCCTGAAGGGTAACAATGCATCTGCATTATGGTTCCTTGTACAGAATGAATGAAGGTGTCACGGGCCGCAGTAATCACTTGTCATCGAGTGAACTATATGCTCGTTTGTTGCTCTCGATGTAATAAAATAAAAATAAATAAAAGCAAATGCTTTTATATAGCCTGCATACAATCTTGTCACACTGCCCTTTTCAGTTAGTAGTAAAAATAAGTCCATCCTCATTATTAAAGCGCATGTGCAGGCAAAGGCATGTGCTTTCACTTCGCCGCCACATTATGAAATATTATTTTTTGTTTTATTAATAATTTTTTTTACAATAATGTAATACTATATAATTTTCTCTTCTTAATCTTTTAGATTCACCATGGAGCTGTCAATGCAAATGCGCTACGACCAGATGGCCCGGGCAGTGGGCCAGCGACTTAATGTTGATCCATACTTAATACAGTTCTTCAAATGTCAAAAGTAAGTTAATTTCTCACATTTTAATATTGTCCGACTGTTTTAAAATAAATACTCATTTTACCTTCAAAGCGAGAATATAGGTAAAATGAACTTCATAACTAACCTATTTCATTATTTTGCACATTACTCGTGTTGTGTATATAGATCAGTTAAAATTTCTCTATCATTATCATATATATTAGGTCTTTACCTATGAAATTTGGCCAACTTTTTAGCGGGAAAAAATTCAATTCCCGAGAGGCAGCTGATTTTTACATGAAGGGCATCAATAAACAACCACTGCGTTGACAAAGATGCATCAATTACATGGGTAATTACTTTGAATAACAGAAATAAAAAAGTTAGAAAAAATAGCTTTTACTTATTTCATACAAAACGGCAATTTCATAGGTAAAGACCTATTATTACAATTTTCCAACAGACTTTCTTTTTGATCACTTTAATTACTGGTGTTTAAATGTAATTAGATTTTTTCATGTGTAAGAAAAGTAATATTTATATTATTATTTCATACTGGCATAACGTTACGTTATGCCGCATGCACTTGTAAAATCTGACATGTCTAAAAAAATATTTTTTTTGAAATAAATAAACATATTTACCTATATAAAAATATTTTCTGCAGCTATAAAGATACTCCAGGCCCTCCACTTAGATACTCATACGATGGAATACTTAAGGATTTGCTAGTGTACTGTAAACCAAAGTGCCCCAAGAAATTGTTCTATCAGATTTTATCGATCAAAGTTAATGAATTGGATAACAAGAAGCAATTCAAATGCTTATGGGTGAGTTTTAATATTGATGCTTTAATTAATAATAATACTATCTCTATGCAAAACTAAATATATTTATTGTATTTTTTCAAATCTATTAACTGTGTCTATTATATTTGAAATAGTTTTTCCACAAAAGATATTTTCCTGTTTTTTTTTACAACAAATCTATTACATTCATATTTAATATATTTTGTAGCAAGTTTGTCTAATGACAAATCATTGATGACCTCCTGGCCAGATCACCACGGCGATATCTTCTATATATTATATATTCGTGTAGTTCATACATAGAATATAGTTTCGTAAGAATTCAAGCAACACAGGCATTCGTTCTTCGTTCTCTTCCTTATTCCAATATAATGCACGTGAAATAAGATTTTTTTTTTTTCATTATTATAAATTTGAGAGTAACAAGCGAGCGCACAGTTCACCTTATGGCAAGTGATTCCTGCGGCCCATCTACATTCATCCTTGACAAGGAATCATAACGCAGATGCGTTGTCACTCTTGAGAAATGAGATGGAATGCCTTGTTACCAGTAATAAAGGTCACCGGATCCCTGCACTCAACAGACGTAACACAACAACATTATACTGCTATTTTACGCCGGTAATCTGTGAGGGCTTGGTCCTACCCCGGTCGATCTGACCCAATCATTCTACAGCTCGAAACAAACTGCAGCGTAGCTCTACCACTGTGTCAGGAGAAAGGCTCGGATGCAGTGTCAAAGATACGGAAATAACAGTATACCCGGTTTGAAAACCATTGTTGATGTCATGGTATATATCATGTACAAATTTAGTTTCTTGGCTTGGAATAGGAAAAGGAGTCCATTGTCAAATTCCGTTGTAAAATTGTAGCAACCAGTAGAGTTGTTTCCTTTTTTAACTTTGAACTTGTTTCACAGGTTGGTCCAAATTATAAAGAAGATAAGGAATTAATCTTATATCCAAATAAGGGCGGTAAGGTGGCGGATATCTTAGAAGAGGCAGCTAAGGTAGTTGAAATGTCACCAGACGGTTCTGGCAGGTTCGTATTTTATAAGTATCTTAGCGGTAAATCATTATTTGCGTATAATAAATCTCTGCCAGGCAAATATATCTCTTATTTTAAAAGAGTATTTAAAGTTGCATTGCATTGTTTTGACTTCAGATTAAGGATCGTGGAAGTGTCGTGTCACAAAGTGTTACCGGGTCCGGACTCCGAGTTGACGCTGGATCAGGTGACCATATCGCCGCCCCGACTATATAGAATAGAGGAGATACCCAAGGACGAGTTGCATTTGCAGGTAAAAATTTGAACAGAAAATCGTCCAATAAACAATTATTACTTTTATAATTAATCCATTGCTGAACATCCACTACAGAACCGGCCTTTTTTTTATTCATTTTAAAACTGAACCTCTTAAAAATAGGTACAGTCGTTTCTGTGTTACTAAAAGATAGGTTATCTTTAAATTTAGAAAACTGGCTAGGATATTGGACTCACGACCTAGCGGCTGTGGTTTCGAATCCACAGGTTTGGACTGATGGTACCATTTTCTTATTATGTGTATGGTGGAGGTAATGGGGTAGGTTTTGATTTAAAAATCTTTATCTCCACGTTTGTTACTTTAGAATTTTAATTTGAATATTAATAAAAAAATTGTATATTAAAGCTTGATTCATTTCTTACTTTTAAAGGAGGATGAGGTGTTGGTTCCTTGCGCGCACTTCCATAAGCAAGTATACGCGACATTCGGTATACCGTTCTATACACGTGTGAAGCACCTTGAGCCCTTCCAAGCAGTTAAGGACCGCCTACAGAAAAAATTAGATATACCCGACAAGGAGTGGGAAAAGGTAAAAGTATTTAAATATTTGGAGAAATATATTTTAGGGCCATGCGTGACACACACCATTCGCTTGAATGGTTTATATAACTTGAGCAGGGAGTGATGGGTGTCCCACGTCTTCATGGAATAACAATCTAAAATACTAACTTAAAATCGTTTTTTATATTTATTTTGTTTTCATTAAAGATGGTGACAGGTTCCACCGTCTACGCATTGAGAACTGGTGGTACAGATAGATAATACTAAAGATAATTCGTAGTCAGTCGCTCTCGCGTAACAGGGTAACGGTCCAAGCCAAGGCTCCCTTGTGTTAGTTACCCTCGGTCATCTCTCAACCCGGTGAAACTGTTAAAGCCCTCGGGCTAACAGCGGCCATAAGCCTGAAAACAAAAGGGTGATAGGTATCCGTTAACAGTGTAGTTTACTCATATGTCGCCCTGGTCATACATAAAAAAAGCAATAAGTAAATTACCTCCCTGGGCTACCACTTAGTATATATTGATTCTTTGTCAAGGACATATATTGATATCTATTTGTTCTGTCCTGTCATTTGACATTTACATGGTTTTACTGTTTAACTGTGCGCATGCTTGTTGTTACTCAAATTTTATTAAAAAAGCAGCTACTGCCCACAGGTAAGAGTTGAAATCTGGAAGGCCAATTGCTATTGTAAATATATTCTTGTGTGGACGACATCATTGTGTTTTTGGTTCTATCAAACATTTAATCTTATGATCTTTGAGGTCCCGTTTCAATACGATGGACCTGATAAGTTTCGATAAACCCTTGAGTCTCAACGACAATGGTTGGAACTAAGTCTGCTAATATTTCAATATTTTATCTTACAGTTCAACCTCTGCCATGTTATGTCATGATGTGATAATTTTATTATATTATTAATATATAAAATCCAATTCTTAGATATATCAAAATACATACAGTTTAAATAGCGATTTAAAATATAACCCGCGACTCTACTATATAATGACTATGGTGACATAAAAACAGATTTTTGTCTTAGATAGTAGTGCAATGAAAAAGTTTTTAAGTGGTTGAGCTACGCTGCAGTTTGTTTCCAGCTACGGAGTGAATGGGTCGGCTCGACCGGGGAAGGACCGCGCCGTCATAGAATATCAGCGTAAAATTGCATCAGAATTGTTCTACTGCTATGTTTCGTTTGGTGAGTGTAGGGATCCGGAGACCTTTTTTACTGGTGACGAGGCATTCCATTTCATTCCTCAAGGGTGAAAACGCATCTGCAAAGCAATGCATAATGATTCTTTGTCAAGGAAAAATGTAGATGTCATGGGCCGCAGGAATCACTCACCACCAGGTGAACTGTGCTCGTTTCTTACTATCAATGTAATAAAAAAAATGTATTCAATTGACCATTTGCAATCTTTATTAGTCAAACATTCTTTTGACTATTTTATTTACAAAAGTTTTTATTTTCAGTACAATTTTGCCATTGTGACAAATGGCAGACCTATTTACATAAGCGAAGGAGTGACAATCAATGTATTTGACTTCAGGCCCAGTAGTAACGCTAGTAAGTACCTCTACATAACCTCCTGATATAAACATTTTAGAAACACCATCAATAAATACTTTTGTAGAAATTTCAATCCTTACTAGAATGTGTGCTAAAATTAATTAAAGACCTTTCCCTTCCAGACGCGACGGGAAGGCCTTGGCTTGGCCTCGAGCATATTAACAAGACGCCGAAACGCTCTCGTGCCAATTACTTAGAGAAGGCGATTAAGATATACAACTGAGCCTTAAATTTCGCACCCTGGTTCGCTTGACGAGGAAACACCGTTGGTATTGCTCAGGGGCGAAAAACATAGCCAGATATCCCGCGAGAGTGACATCCTACATTGAAAGTCGAACAAGATAGTTAACGAGGCGTTCCACCTTAGCCCCACACAGAAGATAACCTGCATCTTAATTCTTTATGAAGCATGGATGTTAGCCGCAGTGATTTACCATCAGGTGACTCCGGTCGATTGTCACCCTAAAAATAGATATATGTAAAAGTCAAGCACTGTTACTGTCGCGTGGAATATCATAAATAGCCTTATTAACACGTAATGTACAATGCTGACACCAAGTTGACTTCCTTTGCAGCCCTCTTTACCGTTCATAGAATACTAATAGTGCGTGATACTGCAAACACAATAGTTCAAACTGAAGTTTCTGCAGTCATTATTAATTTGTAGTTTTTATTATTTATTTCACCTTACTCGAACCCTTGCTTTGAGGTTCACGTTCCACTAATCTATTATTATAACTTTTTATTTTACTATTTCTCTAATTATCTAAGCATTTTCAGTTTTAAAACAGTGTCGTGGCCTGATATTTTAAAAAAAAAGATTGTTCTAAAATATGTGTTAGTACAATCAATAATGGGAAAATGGAATGACGTCATAAAAAGTTGTGCCAATCGTTAGAAGGTTGAAATTCTCGTTTACATTAACTGGTTGTAAAGGTTATTTTGGTGATTCGGCAAAATTAACGATTAATACAAGTCTTAAATAAAATGTTTAGCAAAACAATATCAGATGCGTGGCCGATTTTTCGTAGACATTTTGGCGCTCTATCAAAATTTTGACCAACATCATTCTAGACAATTTATAGCGCACGTCAGAGTATTGTACACGATACACGTTGTTTTTTCTATTAAGATAATATAGTCTGTTCCAATCAAACTCGATAGAAATATAAAATTCTTTTTATTACAAATTTATTGCACAATTTCTTACATTTATTCAAAGCAGTCTTGAATTTTAAAATTTGTTTTCCTAAAAAGTCATTATATGAATTTACAGTTTGATTTAATTTAATTGTAACGAACAATAGAAGTGATATTTAACGGGACTGTGTGATTTCTACAATTATTCTATTAATTATATGTAGTTCGTTCTTTGGTTCTCTCCTTACATCTGATGTATTTTTCAATAAGTTGTTTCATAGAAATGTGGTTTGTATGTATGTATAAGCTACTTTATTCTTATATTTTTCTTTGGCATGTATACTTACATAGATAAAATTTGTTCGTGTGTTTGCGCTGATTATTAATACAAGTTTCCTGTACTATTTATATAGTGACAGTACAGTTAAATTTGACATTGTTACACAATCCCTATGCCCGAATTAAAACACTCTGAGCTTCCTTTTAAGTCGTTACAAAATTATCGCTAGCAATAATTACTGCTAATTAACAAATTATAATAATTTTAAATAATGTTTGCTCTAGCGTTAACTTATGAATAAAAGGATCGTGAATAGTGTAAATTTTTCAAAATAATTTTGGTAATTTCAAATATACATGTATAGACACGTAAATAGTGCTACATTTTATAATATCGACATGTCCCGACGTTATTATTCATTCAATATTTTGGGTCCAAAAGAATATTTTCGCTTTTCTGTCTTATGTTATTGGCGAAGTCAATTTTCTTTTAATTTTTTAAAAACCCGTGATGGTCGAATGTGATTTTTCGAAACAGATTATTTGTATATTTTTTAGTAATGCTTGTACATAGCTTACGTCCAATATCCTAACACCAACATCTATATATCTATATCAATAAATGCTTCCCAAGCCATTTAAAACTAGTAAAATAATATACAAAAAATCAATCCATTTTATTGCAATATTGAACTGTATAGTAATGTTTTATTTTTGTCGAATTGCCAAACCTACCATGTACATGTGAGGAAATTAATAAATAGATTGGTGAATTGGCTCTATTTCCCCGAGTGTACACTTTACACGTTTTTGCACTACAACTTGCACTGTATTGTTTATTCTGGCTAAAAGCCCTTTGTCACCAACCGAACATCTATATGTTACTATTTAAATTTTAATTTGACCTGCCAGAAAAATGTTACTTTATTAATAAAAATGATTGTCGAAATTATGTATATATATGATGTAATAAATTAAGAAAAAATACACTAAGTTTTCGTAAAGATGCCTTAGACCTATTAAGACGTTTTAGTATTTTAAAACAATATTCAAACCTGTCTAATTTTTCACTGACAGCAAAATAATCTTTTTGCTTTGTGTGAGATATAATATATTGCCTCTTTGTTTTTACTTTTACATTTTCCGTTTAATCGATTCGGTATCGATCTTTTATTTAACAATGTGTGTCGGTTACGCTGTTTTCATTAACATGGTTTGTGGTGTTTCGAGGCGAGATTTAGAAAAAATAGTGGTATAGATTAATTGCCGAAAGTAATCATTATATGAAATGGGATTATAGTCTAATAGTTCTTTTATCCTCTGAAACCATCTGTAGTGGGCCTTGTAAAGTCTGAGTGTACACAGCTTATACAAACATTTGGAAATTGTTTCCAATGTTTGCTATGATGGATTTGAATGTTTCACTGAATATAATCCTATATTTGTTAAATTTGGTTTATTTTACATGGCTAATATTTACCCTACTATAATTTATATAATTAACCCTTGTTCTAATAATACCGTATGAATTTCGATATGAAAAAAAGATGCTTTGGAATTATAAAGATGTGCATATTATGCTCAGATCTTTAATCCTGAAATTCAAGTCTGTATATTTCACCGAAATTAATTTGATCTTCTGATTAAATACGTTAAAACAAAAAATATTTAACGTTTGTAATTTCATGGAGGAGGATGAAATATAACTAATGGAAGTTACCAGAACTTCCCTTATTAATAGTAATAAAACAAATATTGTACATTATATGTGTGTGTATATATATATATACACATATATATACATATATGTTTATATATATATATAAAATAGGTCTTTACCTATGAAATTTCCGTTTTGTATAAAATGAGTTTAAGACTTTTTTCAAACTTTTTTTTTTTTCTGTTATTCAAAGTAATAACCCTTGTAATCGATGCATCTTTGTCAACGCAGTGGTAGTTCATTGATGCCCTTCTTGTAAAAATCAGCTGGACGGGTGGCAACAAACTCTTCAAAGGCATTTTGTACTGGGTCTCGGGAATTGAATTTTTTTCCCGCTAAAAGTCCAAATTTTGGAAAAAGTAATAGTCGATGGGTGCAAGGTCTGGTGAGTACATAGCTAAATAAAGTGATTTGAAGTGATTGAAAAAGAATTTACAAAATGCGCTGGTTACCTACGCGCGTTAATAGCGTAACCATACATTTCTGCAGTTTATGAAATAGTAATAGGGTAAGTACCAAAAAACTATTAATATTTTTCTAAGTTTTTGAAATTACAATTACAGTTATCAATGATAAGTTTGGTGTGATAAAAATAAGCTCGTATGCAAATATAACAGTTATTATACTGTTTTTAGACAGGTTTTTTTTTTAACATATATTTTTTTTAATTGCGGTCTTACTGCGAGTTTTATGATGGCAGAAACGAAAAAAAAATGGTGACAATATAGTTTGGGCGATTGGAAGTTTGGATTTATTTTATTCATATCAAATCAACACTTGCCAATGTGTCTCATATCTAAAAGTATTCAGTAACGATTCCATGAAGCCTTCAAAAATGAATGACCATTTATAAAGACTACATGCTGACATTTGATGAATGACAAAGGCTTATTTTTAATAACCCCCTGTCATTCTTTCGAGCACTTAAAGAAAAAGTAGAGAAAAAGCCATCCATCGCCATAAGATCGATGTTTGCGTCATCATCTATGCAAGATGGTGGTTTACGAGCGTCCTATGATATATCTTTACTAATAGCGAAGTCGGGAAAACTCCACACAATTGGAGAGCAACTTATAAGCCATTGCGGAGGTCTTCAACAATGTATTGCACTAGCAAGTACATGATATTATAAAGAGAATTCCTTTAAGAAATAGCACCGTTCAGAGACGAATAGACGAGATTGGTTGCGACATGGAAAACAGCATGCAATTTCTTACAGACCAACAGATTTTCTCTTCAGTTAGACGGGTCTACATTACCCGGCAATGAAGCTCTGTTAGGATATATTCGATATATTAAAGATGAAAGAATGTGTCAAACTGAACTGCTTTTTGTACAGAGGAGACTCGATTTTTCAGGCTGTGGAACGTTCTTTTACCGATAAAGCTATCCTATGGGAGAACATTGGTTCTGTTGCGACTGATTGTGCACCAACGATGATTGGTCGTTATCGTGGTTTTATAGCACACTTGATATTTATTGAATTTTTTATATTTATTTTGTTAAGTTTTGATGAGAAAATGATGTCAAGTTTACTCACCAACCTCAGTTTTGAAATTGCTAAGTATTTAGTATCAATAGGACAAAAGCTAGAGAAAGGATTTTTTTACAGCGATTGGCTAACTGATACCAGTTCATTTTGGAAATAGGGTCTCTTGCCCTTAAAAGTTAGGGAATCTCCTGCTCTGAATTCATGTCTGGCTCAAGAGGTTCTTCTGAAGCTTCTTCTTGTGGCATCGAAAATCACACTGCTTTTGAAGCAATTTGATATTGTAGGTACAGATGCACTTCTCCAAGTTTTGTCTGTCATCTTAATTGCATGCAATACATTAAAAGATGAAGCAGGCTGTTGTTCCGTATCAGTTTCCTAAGAGGATTTTAAGTTTTTTGTTACTTAATGTAAGGGCTGTAGCGTAGATGTTGTATTGGGTGGAACTTTCACTACTTTCAATTACGCTTCGTCGAGTCGATTATTTTGCTCACCAATTTTATATAAAATAAGAATGTTTAACGTTTAATAAAAGGGTGGCCAATTTTTGTATATACGTTTGCGCCATTTGTATGTTTGACAAGTGGCGTTGATAAGTGAAATTGACATTACCATCGTATATTGTAGTCTGTGAAATGTCTTCGTTCTTAATTTGTGGTTATTTCATTGCCTAGATATTTTTTAGAGCCGTTTGTATCTTTCGTGTCTTGGATTTCTGAACAAAATGGAAAAAGAGCAATACCGATCCGTAATTCGTTCTTTATATTTAGACGGAAAAACATGCGATGAAATAAAAGAAGTTAGATGCTGCTTAATGGGGATTCTTCACCGCCCGTGTCAACCGTGAGATATTGGTTCAATGAAAACGACTCGGTAACTACGTCTCACTACGGTCGTCAGGCGTGGTTACCGAGGAAATTGTCGTAAAGGTCCATGGTATTTTCGCTGATTGCCGAATGAAAGTGCGCGAAGTAGCTGAGTCTGTAGGCATCTCATATGGAACAGCAATCGAAATTTTAAGTAATAAAATAGGTGTGAGAAAGGTATCGGCGCGATGTGTGCTGGGATTACTAACACTGGACAACAAACGGTTAACAATGTCGAAACAGTGTCTAGACCGTTTTAACCGAAACCCGCAGGAGTTTTCACGTGGAATTCTCACGGTTGATGAAAGTTGGATCCATTACTATACACCAGAAACCAAAAGACAACCTAAGCAATGGATTTTTCCGGGTGAATCTTCGGTTATGGCCAAGGTATTTTGGGATTTTAAAGGAATAATCCTTATCGACTATTTGCAGAAAGGTGACAATTACGCGAAAACAACAAATACGCAACTTAAGGTGGTATTATCGAGTACCACATTCTAGCACAAGAACTTAAGTTTAATTAAAAAGCATTAACGGGAATGAGCATTATAATGTTGCTAGTGTTCTTAAAAAAATATTGCGTCCCCGCGTCTCATTCACCGACATCAGATAATCTTAAATCGCTTCATACGCAAGGCCACCGCAGCGCCTTGGTTCTTGCCTAATGAAAATTTACATATAGATCTTGAGCTCCCGACCATAGTACTGAGCTGAAGCTGATTTCCCGCTGATATTTCGACTCTGTCGTCACACATCCAAGCCCGCTCATTGTGAGTGCCGTTTATTATAATCACATTTCGAACCACAAATTCACCTACGTCCCAAGGAGTCTGAGGCATCCCCATCCAGGAGATCCTGACGACGCAACGGCTATGCCAAGGCCTGCACTAAAAAACACTACACACTAACATTGCACCAACTTTTTGCAAACAGAATTATTCGAGTTACCGCCATATTTTAGGCTGGTTTCCACCAATTAGTATAGATAGAGCGTTGCTGGAGTTTCTTGCGTCACTTATTCTCCAGAGGTAACACAGTCTGAAGTGATGGTAAATGTCATTAATAATAAAAATTTATAAATTTAGTTAATCCGCCAGAAGTAACTGACCGAGCTGAGGTTCGACACTCTTGGACTCTCGAGTCAGTTGCTTTCGCGCCCAGGGTAACGCTCCAAGCCGAGGCTCTATCTCGGGAACCCTTGTGCTGGTTCTCCCAGGTGTCGGCTGAGTTCCCTAATCACTCGGTTACCTTTAAAAAAGAAAGAAGAAACCTACATTGTTTGTAATGGTTTCAGTATCTTTTATCTTAAGGCATATGTCTGATTAGCTGTGTAATCTGACCATAGCCTGTAAAATAAGTACGGAGCCAAGAAATTATAATAATATCATTCAAATAAAATAAAAAAGGGACTTTGTCCACATGAAAATTGTCTTGTTTTCTAAGTATAACAATAGGCTGTATTTTTTTTTTTCGGGCTGATGGCCGCTGTTAGCTCGAGGGCTTTTACAGTTTCGCGGGGTTGAGAGGTGACCGACCGCTAATGCCGCTCAGTCGAGACCTCTATTAGTGGGTAACCAGCACAAGGGCTCACGAGAGGGAGCCTCGGCTTGGACCGTTACCCTGTTCCGCGAGAGCGTCTGACTCGAGGGTGCCCGAGAGGGCCGAACCTCGGCTCGGTCAGTTGCTTCTGACTAAGAATTATCTACATTAATATCTCTATTATTATTATTGTTGGCTATATGTACTACCACTTCGGAATGCCTGGGTGCTGGAGAAGAAGTGGCGCAAGAAACTCCAGCTACGCTTCTAACTGTATTGACTGGAGAGAAGACGGCAGAGTCGAAATATAGGCGAGATACCTGCTTCAGGTACTGAGCTATTGTCGGCAGCTCAAGATCTATGTGTAGATTTTCATTACACAAGAATCACGGCGCACCGGTGGCCTTGCGCATGTAACGATTTTGTATAAGCTGAAGCCGGTGAATATGACGTGGGGAGGCATGCGCAAAAACGGTGCTTGCATATGTCATTATGGGTCGAATGCACGCTTTGTATAGTGTTATTTTATTAACATGACATGACATTTTAATATTTTTTTATTGAGTAACGGGTGCAAACAACCTAGGGCGAACGCTGCTCGATTCTGTACGCGGTTGATATGCGGACTTTGAGTAGGCTTATGGGTCGATAGGCTGATGGATTGGTTGGATGTTTCGAGGGCTTGAGAATCCCTATGACGTCGGCTTCCTTCCTTCCTTAGGCGTTCGGGAAGGTGCCTTTGGATAAAGCTGTGTTGTAGATTATCACCAGCAGGTGTAAAATGGACATGGGTAGAAGTTTTATCACCTTGTTGGTGATGCCGTCGGGGCCTGGAGCCTTGCGTGGTCGCAGGTTTTTAATTATAGACTCAACTTCGGTGCATGTAACTTGGTGTAACTCCTTAGTCCTCCGGTCGACCTCGCTGTCAACCATTGCAAGATGAGCGACATCGATCGGTAGGGTGCTCGGTGAGCATTGGAGCTCGAGATTGTCAGCCAGACATTCAGCTTTCTCTTCGTCTAAGAAGGCGGGCGGTTTATTGGGACGTGCTAAGGGAGGCATTGTTTGGGCGGTGCCTCCTTTTAGGGACTTGGGAAGTCGCCAGAAGGCGAGATGAGATGGTTCGATGTAGGATAGATGATTATCCCATCGATCGTTCCTGTACTGGGCTATGCTTGATCGAACTTCACGCTGAAGGGTACGTAGCACCAGCCGATTACTTTCAGTGGGATATAAGTCATGGGCACTAGTCGCCGCATTCTTGCATCTCATTAGATCCTTTATGTCGTTTGGCAGGGTCCAACGGTGGTCATCATCCGAGGGAACCCACCTCGAGCAATCCTCGACGACGGTCTGGAGGTGCCTAATGAGGGCATGAACTGCGAGGTTCGTGTCGTTTACTGAAGATATATTCCTAGGAATAGCATCTAGGTGCGGTGATGTGGCTTCCCTCAGGTCGTTCCTGAGTCGGTGCCAGTCTACTATGGTTTTGGGAGAAGGTGAGGTTGGAGCTGAAGGCCCTAACCGAAAAAGAACGGGGCGATGATCGGAAACGAGCTCGTGGATTATCTCTATCCCTTGTAAGGCGAGGTTGATGTTCTTGCAGATGGCGATATCAAGCACATCCGGTGCGTGACCCAGTGTGTATGGAAAGTGGGTAGGCGTAGAGGGCGCTACGACATCGTAGTCGAGTGCGTCGCTAAGCGAGTCTAAAGCCGACACCCGCGGGTTGATTTTAGATGCATTTCACCGAGTGTGCTTGCTATTGAAATCTCCTGCTAAAATGACTGAGTTGTCAAGGGACAGGAGCGCCATGAAGTCGCTTCGTAAAATTTGAGTCTTGTCTGCAAGGGAGATAGACGGACGCGATTGTGATAGGGTTCCGCCGTTAGCTCCGGAAGTCCTATCATTCCTAATGATGTTATAGTTCGCAATGTTGGGATTGCGAGTGTGCCGTTTGAGGAATGTCTCTTGCACTAGGAGCACGTCGACTTGGTGATCGCGAACAAAATTGAAAATATCGTCGCGTTGATTATTAATACCGTTCGCGTTAAAAAATGCAACGTTGAAGGATCGCGGTTTTGCTCTGCCGTTGTAGAGGCCTGCTAAGCGTTAAACGACGATCGCGGACACTACGTGTTGGTAGCGCATTGAGGCGGCAATCCTGACTTCTGGTTTGCCATTCGAGTCCCTTAGTGCCTTTGCAAGGGCTGAGACGTCGGCACCGTTGAAGACCACGGCGAAGCGACACACAAGGTCGAGGTCGCTGGCCGACAGGCTGGTGTCGGGGGCTGCTCCACAGGTTGAGCGACGGTTGGTACGCTGACCGGTGTTTGCCATGCGGAGCGAAAAGGTCGGACGGGAGCAAGAATGGGCGCGGGGGCGGTGGTCGGGATAGCGACCTTGGGCGCGATTTTTGTTAATAGCCGTTTTGGCTTGGGGGCCTTTGGGCAGCCAAGGTAGTTGGATGTGTGTCCCTCTGTGTAGCATAGAACCCACGCGGGGGCCGAAAGCAGCCAGAAGGGCCTTGTCCTTCGGTCGCGAACAGTCCACGGTTCCATGGTCACCCAGGCATTTGACACACCTGGGTTTACCGAAGCAGTTTCGGGCTGACAACAGGCTGTCACAGTAAATACCAGATGAATATAATCAGATGCTTAGTAAATTGGGTGTGACAAGAGTAATAAAAATGTAAAAATAAATTAATATACAATAACAAAATGTAATACGTAAGAAGAGCGCGTAGAAAAGTTTAGTAGTCTTGTATATCCCACGTCCTAATATAAACAAGTTAGTCATGTACACAGTACTAAATTAGTGACATGGTTATTTTTATTTGTACGAGGTACTAAAACAGGTTTTCTCATTTTTTGCCCGAGTACCAGCTCCTTCATAGCCGTCAGAATATACGGTATATATCTTTTAAGTGGCCTATATTGCAGTTATGCAAGATTCGGCACATCTGAATATGAACACTGCTAAAGCTCGATCCAGTTGCCACTAACGACACCGTAACGTTCATGAGTGTATGTAATGTGTTTTAGCAGTTCGGAAAATATCTATTTTAAAGTTTATATCTGTTTGTGGAAATTAAACTTTGTAACAAATATCAAATATTAGGGACTTACATATGATAGCGAAAGTATTATATTGAAAAATTAAAAAGATTTTTTTTATGAAATTATATATTTAATCAATCGAAGTATGTACCATTATTATCTATGCACTGTCACCATTTTAAAGGTTGTTCATTGACTCCATTGCTGAAAAAGAAATTGGCAACGAGAATCAATAAAATCTTTGAAAGAGGTGTAGACTGCCTCATCGGAATTGAATGGAATTCGTCATTGTCAACTTGGGTCTCCATCCGTCTGCGGTGCCAAATCTTCAGAACCAAAACCGTACCGTGCTGTCTTTCACAGTAGCTTCTCTCCATACATATTATTAATCCTTCGATCTGTTTCTGCAGCGCTTATGCCACGGTGGAACTCATATTCGTAAATAACGCGATATTTCAAGTTTCAGTCATTTTGTTAATAGAAGTATGTCAAATTAAAACAAATGGCGCGAAAACAAATGAATCACTAAATTCGTAACACAAATACACAAGCCTAATTTTGAAACTTTTTGAATTTGGAATTCCTAATTTCCACATTATTGAGATAAAAAGTGGCCACTTCGACAAAACGCCAATTTCTTATGTACCTAATATTTTGTCCAGTGTAGGCGATGGGATAGTAAAATCTTTACTACCGTGCTAAGTCCGAATAGATGACCACCCGGATAAATAAACCAGCTACTATTTTATTAAATATATGTAAATAGTCACTTGGCGAAAACTAAAATCGGTAGACATAGACTCTATGGCTAATTTAAATAGTGATACAGGTACGCTACAGCTAGGTGCAAGCCTCAGCATGGCTACCAGTGTAACCGGTAAGGATAAAAAATCATCGAGAGGTTAAATAATATAATAGATGTTCTAAACAGTCGAAAATCAAACATCGAAGTTTGCTGTCCCATGCAAGTTAGGAAAATTTATTGTCATCATCTTAGGCATAGAAAACACAGTACTTGTTGACAAAGATATAAGGTACCAAAGGATTTGATTATTTTTCTAAAATGTTATGTATAGTAAAATACCAGATAGTAACCATATCATGAATAAAAAAACGAGTCATATAAATAAAGCCTTGTCTGGCCATTCCTTTCTTTTTCCGTTGAACATGAAATACCGCACTTGCGAACCTTCTCCATTGTTTTACATTCAACTAAAAGCGCGTTTTCCATTCATCAAAGCCATTACTATCAAAAAGTCCATTGTTTTCATCTGAAGGACCTTTATTGGACCGAGTTTGAATGTAAAATTTGAATCTCCCATTCACGTCACTATGAATGAACATGTAATACTGTTTAAAAGTACTTCGAAATATGTGCAGCATTTTATTACTTTTATATTCATGGAAATTCTAATGGAACATTTTAATTTCTACTTTTTCCATCTCTATTACTACTTTCATACTAAAAAATACTGGCAACCGTGTTTTAGAAATTGTGTAAAGGTTATGAATTATTTTTTCGAAACGAGAAATTTTTAAAATAGACTCCCAACATTTCAATGTAATCTTGCATTTAGCTGCATGCAAAATGAAGTTTCACTATTTGACTACGTGAGTACAAACAGGTATTCATTTAACGGTTTTTTATGCATAATAATTATTCCGAAATAGTAGATATAACATTTTTGTTCACTCTAAATGTACCTAATAAAGTAGAGTATGTTCACTTATCTTTCATTATTATAATAAACTATATTTGTTAAACTTAATGGTTAGTTGATAATTAACAATAATTAGTTCTGTAAAAGTGGATTGTCCAATAAGGCTAAATAACTATATCACTCATATACGCTTATATGCATGTTACCTCAACGCACGCACCTACAGCTATCCCTCAACTTTATCTTGTAGGATGTCAGAACTATTGCAACTCTCGGCTACTTGGGGAAAATCTTTAAATAGGTGCCCAAACAAATTATATAGATTCCAGACTTTAAACTATAACGTCAGTACAATTTCACTTTATTAAACTTTAAGGGTGTTTGGCAGGGGTTTTACACTATACCAAGTGACCGGCAATGGATGAAGTGATTTCTAATAATCTATAAACCAGTCTTTATACTATAATATTTTTGGGCAGCAATTTTATGCACCTTTGTTTAAAGTCAATGCAATTTCATGGTTATGCCATGCCGTGCTTACCTACGGTAGTGTACTTGCGTAGAAAATTTTTGGGTTTTGAAAAATGATTTAAGTCTGGCGTTCTTGCTCTATTATATTGAAATAAAATTTTATTATTTGTTAAATTGAAAGGAAATACCAATCTACTAATATATATGTATATATACCAATCTAGATATCCACTCGTTGGATGTGAATCCAAGACTCGGAATGCTTATATGCAAATCGGATTACCTTGCACGATCACCATTCAGTGCTAATGCATCCATTGAATATCCATAGCGTGGCGGAGATCGGACGAGAAATTGGTATGTGATTTGTATATCAGTTCTATATAGAGGTTGATGATCTGCAAAACTTGCAACCAAATTTTGTACAAAGAAATGATTTGATTTTGTACACTATTCGGGGCCGAAGTACCTTTTTATAAGAACTAATTCCTTTTTATTTATTGGTAATCGTGGTTGTAATTATAAGATTAGTTATTTATTCTGAGTAGTATGTCGCGAGTGTGTCAGAGATCGTTTTCTTTATTAATTATCACTTATTATTGGAACTGTTTCTAATTAATAATTATCTAAATATGTAAACTATTGCTCTCCTGGTAGGACTTAAGAACTTGCTATTTATATTTTTGAGGTTTAGAACTTGTTGAATTATGTGTTGAATTTTTATATTTTGCTCGTCTGCTGTGGTGCACTATGCTGTAGGTATACCAGAGGGAGCAATTGCTATATACTGATGGGGAAATTGCTTTTCACTACAATTACCAATTATGATCATATTTTCTAGAAGTTCAAACGGTGGTAGGACCAGATTTCGTTATTTTTATTTTTCTGCCTTAGTCAATTATAATGCTCAAACAGTTTATGTCATTTAGGAAACTTTATATTTGATAAAGTACACGAATAGAAATATATGTAGAACAAGGGTGTCTGTCTATTTGTATATCACAGCTTATTTTCTCCGAATCTTTGGTGTACATAAATGAAGTTAAATGACTCAATCACGGATTTATTTACGTTACGTTAGTAAATAAACGAATTCATAATTTCGATGACAAATTGGATTTTTTTAAGTACATTATGTGACATTTAAATTAAACGGACTTATGAGAAATAAAGAAATATTTTCTTAAAATTTTTGATTGTTTAAAAGAAATAAAGAAAAGCGAGCATCATTCGGCATCCCCTCCCTATCTTTTTCTTTTAATCTGAAACACCTGCATGCAAATTTTTTTCAAAAATTTGAAATATAGTACCTTTCCCATATTATAGTATAACCTAAATGAAAATCCGAAGTCATAATCTTCAATTGGAAAACGTAAATAATACCGTTACGAGTTCGCGTTAAGTTTTAATGTTTATTTTATTAGTGTAATGAAAAATAATTACTAACTTAATAATCAAAGATAACTCGATTAACTTTATTTTTACCGACAAGCGAAATTTTTAAAGGTTCTTTCCTATTTTACCACTTTGATGCATTGAATGAATCACAATAGATAATGGCTGGAGTAACATCGGTTCTGGAATTTTTGTACAAAATGTGCACACAAAAATGCCGCATTAAAGACTACTGGGTTTTTCCGCTACCTCTATTCTATTATTTAATGGAATTCCTGTGACGGCTTTGCGACACACCACTTTGGGGAAAACTATTTGCAACGGAATGAGTTATCTGAACGTATTCAACAAAGGAGTAAATGCAGAAATGAACGTAGCGCTAGTGAAATAGATAGGTGTCACATCACGAAATTGGGTCGCACCTATGAAATGTTTATGCACATAACGCAAATGCTTTTCAATTCGGGAATTTGGTTCGAAGTTTATTAGATTTAAACTATAAAAAAGTATATTACGTACGTAATAAATATATAATAATATTGCTTTAATTTTTTTTGATTTAAAAAAGACTAATAGTTATTAATTAAAAATAATACTATAAAATCGAATTACAATTTGCGGAATATAAGAGAGAAAAAAGAAATTACTTAATTATTACCTTATCTTAATAAAGAAAACGACTGAAAAGAAAAAAGAAATTACATTTACTTTACATAAGTATTGCATTTAAAGCCTGAGTTTTTGTCGGGAATTGTCGTCAATTGAATTATTTAATGCTATGGTTTTTAAAGGAGCTATAAATGTAAATAAAAAATATGTAAATCAGTGTCAGTGCACACGAGCAAATCGACACCTGAAATAGTTAATTCCCACTTCAAGTGCAAATTTTTTAGTGGTTAAGATAAACTTAGTGAAGAACCCTACATTAAACGTGCAGAAATAAATATAAACTGAGTGTTTTAAAGACGTAAAATCCACCAAGTCACTTAACGAATTATGATTTAATCCTCTCCAGAGAGGATATATATATATATATATATGTATATATATATATACATATATATATATATATACATATATATACATATATATATATATACATATATATACATATACATATATATATATATATACATATACATATGTATATCCATATATATATATACTCACAATATTTTATTAATGTATTATCCGATACTGGCCATTGTCGTGTAGAAAGCTTTCCGAGTTTTGGCGTGTAGCTGAGTCGCTTTTAATGCGCTCCAGAAACATCGGAGACCATTTACAAATGCGATCGAAACGGTGACGATCCATTCTGTCTACTGTGCAATACTATGATTTATAACAAGTGATACGAATTCAGCTTTGAATTACGCACATTAACTTTGTATTGATTGACTGTGTAATAATATTATTATAAAAATCTATATTCGTAGTTACGTTTAATAAAATATTATAGTATAAAATTAAACTACGAAACGTCATTGAAGTGAAAGCACATTAAGATTTCAAGCGTCCATTTCTTACATTTAATTTTTTCTAAAATTAAGTTATCTAAGCAATAAATAATTGTGAACCAATTAGTGATAAATTATACCATTATATAGAATAGTGATTTATTTCTGACTTACAAAACCCCTTTAGATCATTTATCTTCTAGATATATTATTTACGATGCACGATATTTTATTTAAACAATTTTATTTAGATAATTTAAGCAAGGTTTGTATAATCTGGAGAATAATAACCTATTGCGGTAATCTACGTCACGAGGATTTAATACTTCTGACTAATTGTATTGCGTCAAGATTAACAACGAAGAAATAAAATAGCAAGAGACGGTCTTTTATTAATTATAGAGCAAAGATAATTTTATGAAAGTAATTGTTATAATATTTTATCAGGCAGAGGAAAGTTTAGTGGACATAAGCAACTAAATTAATATTATAAAATATTGACGCAATAGCCCTTACTGAGCGCCAACTTTTGATTTGATAGTGCGTAAATAAATCGAGTGCGATTCCCGTCGTTTTAGTCAATGTAAATTGTCGTTGTAAATTGCAATTTTAATTGTTGATCTAGCACGTAAGAAAAACATTTTGAAAAAAACTGCAAAAAAATAGACTGAATTTAGAAAAATTTAAGACTTGTTAATACACTGTAGACACGTGGTATCTATTTTTTGTTTACACTAGAGTTTTAAAAGTATTAGAAATTGTTTTCTTGATATGGTGATTTTTTTGTCTAGTTAAAATTGATAAATAAAAAATAATTCAGCTTTAAATACACACTGACTAATGTTTATGACCATCCTTTACTATCTTCTTATTTCTGCAAATAACTTCTATCACGATATAAAGCCTAGGCAGTAAGTGAGAGAGTTCTGATATATATTAAAACTTTTCAAAGCTTAATGATAGATTTTGATGGAATTATAAATATACTTGTTTATTCATTTTAATATAAATTAATGATTATTAATTATTTGAGTAAAAATAAACAAAGTATTTCATGTACTATATTAGTGAGTCTGAATGTCCGTTTGACTTGTGATATAATATACAAAGAATAATTATGAGCATAATATACAGATTCCTATTGCCGTCTTCCTCACGTGGATTCATCCTCAATAAAAAATATTATTATTATTACCACTTCTTTGGACTAACATGGAACGCATCGTGACCAGAAATCAGGTTTTCTTTCGTTCACAGATGACATGAACAGAGCAGCATATTATAGCTACATAGTTAATTATGTGACATATTTGATAATTAAAGAAAAATAAACTATTAAATATTTTATTCAGTTTATAAAACCAGTTAACAAAAGATAAAGCATAATTTAAACAACAATTTGTTACCCAAACTAAAATTAGCGTTAAAAATCAAATTTAAATTAAATGAACATTTATGTTAAGCTTAATGCAAAGTAATGTATAAAGAGATAATAAGTAACATTATATTAGATTTCGAAACGTCCTTATTAAAAATCCAAAAGCATCCAATTTCGATCTCTTCAGTTGTAAAATAATGTAATAGGATATTTGCTTTTCCTTTTTAATTATCGTCGTCGAGACGTTCATTAACCGCGCGTCCAAAAGCGGAACTACGTCAATAATTACTTTTTGCTATATAAGAACTTTGCGCTAGATGTCATATCTTTTTTATTATTTTCCAAATATATTTTACTAATCTGTCATTGTGTAAGTTTGCTATTGAGTAAGTCAGTCACACTAGCACAGTTTCACAATACGACATCCTCGTATGTATTGGAAATATATTTTCTAAAGAAAGGGCCAGACCGTGGCACTAATCTAAACATTTTTTATTCGTGGGGAAATACTTTATGCATACCCGCCATTGCAGTGCGTCACTGACATGGGCCATACTGCCCATGCAAGTCACGCACCGACTAAAAACCAACGATGCTTTACCTTCGCTGCATACTACGTTAGGGCCACGGGAGTGCTTTTGCACACATCCACGGTCCCACCGACGCCGGCTGACCATCGTAATATAATTCTCAGGAGGGAAACCTCCCTCCACCTTTCTAGACATGTCACGTTTTATTGCAGTAAAAGTATCGGCCACTTTGTTAAGACTTTTTATGGCGAAATTTGGGCAACTTTAAGCTTTCTATTTATTTAAATTTTGAATATCGTGTGGTCTAAAAAATAAGAGCATTACTTGTCCAATTAAGTTCTCACCAAAGACTCTCAAACCAAGTTCTTTATTCTATTGATAATTAAGACGGACTTTACCCAAATAACGACCGTCGCAACTCAAAATATAGTTTTTGTACCTACAAAAAAACTTTTAAATTATTATCATTATAAAGTCCAACCAGACGGGAAACTCTCAACAGGGGAGTCTTAATGGTCGAGGGTTAGGGAGAAACCTGCGTACTATACGAGCGGTGTCGAGGAACACCGCCTTCTACATTAGAGCCCGGAGCTGCTCGTCCCGGAGTCCCAACCGCCTCAGGTGATTCGAGGGGCTGGTTGGGATTAACTCGGTTGCAGAAACGGCTATAGGTTAGGATTATTGTCATTATTATTATTATTACTATCATATATTTCATTATAATTTAAAACAGTTATCTCGCTTCAAAGCAAAGTATTGCATGGCGTGCGCGGTTTTACGAGTACACCAGGGATTTTCCGTACGCAATGGCAATGAATATTAAATGAATGAATTAAAGTTGTTGATCCGCGTAATACAAATTTGCGGTGGCCATTGTTCACATTGCGGTGAGACCACTTGCAGGGCATTCCTGTTAAAATAATTGCTACAACTTTATAATAGTATTAGTATATACATATATATATATATATATATATATATATATATACACACACATATATTCAGTGTGATGTAATATGAATACTTCGAATATGGAAAAATATAAGTAAAAAAAATATATAAACAAAAAAGAAAATTTCAAAATTGTGTACTTTATTTATAGTATATTTGAGAAACTAGTTTTGTCATAAATATAATACAAAAATTGTCATCTTCTCATTATTTTTTAATAGTTATCACGTTTTTAATAGGTGTCACACGAAAATGTTGTAGACAAATAAAAACTTTATAAATTATTTTTATACGCACATGTTACGGTAAAACTTTACCGTAAAGTATGATGAGTACGAATTCTCACTCATAACATAATATACGGGAGGTGACGGATACAATTCTAACGATTACCAAAAAATTACAATCCTACTGATAACGATGAATGAAAATTTAATGAAGTAGTCTTGACAGTACTGGTAAATTCTATTCGAATATTATTTAACGACTTTTTTTTTTCAATCCTAAATATCTTTGTTTACATATAAATAAAATTTTCATTTTAGATATGTAGAACTTATATTCTAAGAACTATGTAAAAATACTTATATATGCGCTTTTTGGTGCTTTATTTGATGCTAGTATTGTTTATTCTAACGCGGACGGAGTTAAATCCCTAAAATGATTCTTTAACATCATCAAAACAGTAGGGAAAATCTCTACATATGATTAAACATATTTATTTATCTTTCTTAGTAGTATTAATGTTTGGCTTCCAGTTAGTTATATATGGAATTAAAATAATAAATGAAATGTCCGTTGTTTCAGAATAAATTGCCAAGGCAATTAATCTCAGCGCTTCTATGGAAATATTTGTTCTGCTATCTGGTACATTTATCTTTCATCCCTAAAGGAAATTTATATTATTTTTTACATATTTTCAACGCAACGTAAAAACTATCATCATCCTCAGTTAACAAGTTTTATCAAATGCTAGCAGCTGGCTATAGCATGAATGATTCGACTCGGCCGGGGAAAGACACGTCATAACAAATTAGGGTAATACTCAAACCCTCTAGACCAACTAGGTCTAGAGGGTCTTAGTAATACGCTAATAGGGTATAGGTTAAACTTAAATGTTTAAATTTTCCATAGTGGTATTTTACTACTCATAGAGTCAAATATTCCACAATGCTTTCGGCAAAGAAATAAGTGAAAAAATTGTATATATAATTTGTTAATATTTTCGGCAACGCCATTGAACAATATCGACACTTAGGCCTCGTAGTTACATAAAATCATTCTCTAATATTGAGGAAAGAGACAACTGCGTGACTTAGTGGTTATAGTACCTGGTTACGGACTAGGTTTGATATTCAGGTGAGGTACAATATTTATGTGACATAAAAATAATTGGTTTTAGGTTTAGGTATGCTGTATCTATATACTTGGTGCACAAAATTTGAAATGTATTATATGGATCAGCTAGAACTAAACATCAAATCACAAATTAGGTTATTACTGTGTTCTGTAATTAATCTAATATTTTTTGGCTTATTTTAGTTAGTTATTGTGACGTAATATATTCGAAATCAAAATTTTCCTCTAACGTCACACCATATGGACTATGATTGAGGCGCTATTTTATTATACTGTCTCCCTTAATGAACATACGGTTCACGAGATGGTAAGTAAATCTGCGGCCCATAAACACCTACGTCCGCTAGCAAAATGATATAGATTGCCTTGATACTAGTAACAAGGCATCCGGACTACTCTCTCCATATGAAATACATCAGTAGATGCTGTTGTTTCACGCTGATGCGTGTGTGTTCCTTTTATCTTCCGTTAATAATTACAATGAAAAATTGGACTGTTTTTTTAAAAAAAAGAAAACATCTATAATCGTAACCGATAGCTTTCTTAGGAGAGAGGCGTCTTGTACTGCGACAGGCGATTGATTTTAGCCCAGTAATCGAATTATTCATAATAATTCATTATTATTTTACTTTATTGGTTCTGTAGTGCCAAGTGTAGTGCTGGTTTCTTAACTCATACATATATTTAATACATACATACATTAAATACAGGTCATTAATGTCCTGTATTTAATAATGATGATCATCTTTATGTAATTATCTCAGTGATTTTTCAGTGAAGCATATATGAAACTTACGCATATGAATAAAAATTAGATGCTTCCTAATCTAATAGCATTTGGAATTAGAATGGAAATTCCAATTTGCACGTATCGATTCAGGCCGCTTGCTGGATGAGTATCGCTCTGAATGCATGCAACGAAATCAGATTACCTCTAACATAGCTTGGGTTGATCGACGAATTGCTATGTGTTTCAATATTGCGTATTTATGTTTTTGTTATTCTTGCAAATACTATCAAATAAAAAGTTTGAGTTTGTACTAAAAATTTAGTATTAGTTATTTGTACCAGTTTTTTAGATGTCCCATTTACTTGTTTATTAAGGTTGTTGTCGGTAAGCTTTATTCGTAAAAATGATTTTTGTACTGATTACGGATTTTATTGATACTTTTGTTAAAACGACAAATTCTAATTTAACATTAACATTTGTCTTTGCTTTTGTCTGCCTAAAATGATTTTTCTTTTTACATAATAATGATAATAGATGTTTCTTACTTTTTGTTAATACCATTAGTGACGTTAGAGGAGAGGGCCATAATAATAGTAGTTAAATAGTGATAATATAGTTTCTGTAACAAAAAGTCTTCACAAATATTTGTAAGTTTATTATATTTTACGCCTTTTAGCGATTCGTACATTGGATAAATTTTAGTAAACAATAGACACATCAACGCCGTTGGTATTGTATTTTATAGTATTTACTCTGAACTGGCGCATTAAAGACCATTGGATGTTTCGTTAATAATATTGTTACTTGGCATTTCTGTACTTCTTTTCCGGTAAAATAATTCGTAATACAATGACTTATGATGTATGTGATACTTTCAACAAAGGCGATTAAAACTAGAATATCCGAAAAATCATCTAAAGTACGTATGCTTAGCATATTAAAATATCTTTGCTTGCGGCTTAATGTTCGCTTCAGTTCGAATCATAAATAATATAATTTTCTATTAAATCCTATATTATTCATATTTATTTAAATTTTCCTCTTTTCAGTCAACCTTGTCCTTAGGAAAATTTTAAATTGCCGGTGTGTGTTTCAATTGTTTATAATAATACCTTCAATTTGTTTCTAATAAAACTAGTTTCTATACCAACTCCTTTACTGTGCAGGGAATTTTTTTCTTGAAAAAGTTTGTGCCGCGAGAACTGTTGTACTATTTAAAAACTAGTGTAGGAACACTAATTAACTTTATCTAGTTGAATATATAATGAAATATAGCTTTATTGTATGGTATAATATATTTATTATTTAAGTTTATATTATATATAATATGCATTATTATTTATGTATTTATAGGCATGTGTTTGTTAATAAATATATATTGTATTTATTTTTATTTACTTTCTTTTTCTCAATTTTCATTTGTGAGTACACTATGTTTCTTTTCTCCTATAATATGTCCTACACGAGGCCTGCTGGAAGAGATTTTTAATGTAAAAATAAATCTGCACTTTTGTACATACTTTTCTTATCTTAGTTACCTTGTATAAATGCTTTGTGTACACAAAAGTTAAATAAATAATATTTAATAATATATTTTAAAGTATGGAAGTATTCATAATATTTTTTGACATCACAAAATAAAAAAAAATGATGTTTTAAAGCAATTCACAACAGTAAATACATTTTGGTTATACAATTTCATCTATAAAGTAGTAGCAAAAACGTTTTGCTAATCTGACGAATAATGGCCAGTGTTCTCTACTGATGTAATCTACGTCACAGGGATTAAATCCTTCTGATTAATTGTACTACGTTAAGATTAATTGTGCAGAAATAAAATAGCAAGAGATATCTTGCAGGCCAACTGTTATTAATTAAAGGGAATGGAAATTCTCGCAGTTCGCTTCGCGTCAGAGTCTGTTTTTATAATGTGATGAACATTATACTTGGTATTATTAATAATGTTTCTCGTTAAATTTTTATTTTAGCAGTTCCAAAACGAACGAGATAGAAAGTGAAAAAAAAGTAAATACGAGAAGTTTCTGTAACATGTTAGATTGAGTAAATTATCATTTTTTATTATATATTTGGTATTATATAATATTTCAGTAATAATCAACTAACTGGGCTGCATGCTCGTTTGCCACCTATTCTATAATATAAAAAAAAACTATACATGTTAGATTGAGTACGTTGTTATTGTTGTTGTTTCAACGGTAATTACAAAATCTGTATAAAAAACAGTTGCTGAGAATATGGGGAAGTGATAAACTCACGCTACAGCTAATTTGAGCTGCTGTACGATATGTCATGCCGACAGGAGAATGACCACGAACGCCCTTACAGATGAGTAGTGGTGAAATACCAACATAACGTGTGTTACTTTGTTTTGTACGTTGAATGTACGGAACCGGATATCCAATTACAGGGAACGAGGCGTTCTTTGTTGAGTATGTATGTATGTGTGTCCATGGACCGCAATTATCACTTATCGCCAGATGAACTGTTCACAATTTTTGCAACCTTTGTCATTATACTATAAATTTGAATTTAATGTTAAATGCTCAAACGCTAAAAATATATTAAATTAAAATCTCACATTATAGAGATCGACATATAATTATCTTCTTGTCTTTAAAGAGTTACCCATTCATACTCTATATATGGGTAACATGGTAAAAGACACGCGTGGAAATAGAGACACGTTGCGAAAGAGAATAGAACATTTTAAATTATGTCACTTATTATCTAACATGGTGTGATTTTTCAATCCTAAAAAAGATTTGGTAACATATATATTTTAAACAATTTTTTTATATAATTTATAATAAATAATACAAATATTTAAGTTCTGTAAATAAGTGAAATACTTGTAAATGTTGCATGTTCATGTTTCATGTTTCATGTTTATCTTTCTTTTGTACTATTTTGTCGGAGCTAATGAATTATTATTTTCTGGATTCTTACGAACAAAACAATCACTCACAAGTTACGCAAAGCTCGAGCTTTTTAAGTCCTAACCTCTAGTTACAGTTAGGAGTTATTTTTTGTCTAACTCGATTGGCTCGACATACAATAACTGATACCAAATATTTTATTTTAATTGTGTTTATTTTTTAAGATTTCTGTTACAGTTAGGTTATCACATAAGTTTATTCCAACGTCCGCTGATTGCGCGTCTCACTAATATCAACTAACCTGCAGCACGTCTTTATATAAATTGACATCGATATTACTGTTCGGAAATTTATAGGATTTTTTTTTTAATTGGATGAATTGTTTTGTATAGTAATATTAACTGAATATCTTTGTAATATGGCTTTGCAGTCTACCATTTATAATTGACCTCATCTTCTCGTTCAGCAAATAATTTTCACAATCGAAAATATTTAGTAAGAAAATTAAGCACAATCGGTAGCCGGTACAACTACCACGTTACTCCGATTAAGGGAATCTTAAATTTTTAAAATGAAATTTTTGAAATAGAAAACAATACTCTCGTCACTAAGTTTAATTTAAGGCAAGTTAACTTTTCTAAAACTTGAATTTAATTTTGTTAGTAATTTGCAGAATGGTCAATTTATGGTTAATATTAAATATTTACGACATTTTATTCATATTTATGTCTTTTGTTGTTTATAAATATATGTATATTAATGTTATATAATATGTATATTAGTATTAAAAGTTGTTATAAAAATTCTGTTCAATGTAAGCACAATATACTCACATGTTTTAGTTATTATAATTCGCAATTATTGATTAGATTTTACAGTGCATTCATCCTCAGCAAGGAATCATAATGCTGATGCGTTATCACCCTTGAGTACTGAGATGGAATGCCTAGTCACCAGTAATAAAGGCCTCCGGATCCCTTCACTCACCAGATGACACACAATATTGACGCCTATTCGATTTCTGTATGAAGAAGTAGATTTTAAATAAAAGAAATGAATTTTTCTTTTCCTCCTTTTTATTTTCCCTTAAATTATCGCCGTCGAGACGTTCATTAATCGCTCATCTGAAACCGGAACTGCGTCGACTGGGACCAATTTTCTTTTTTAACGTTATTTTCTGAGAGTTCATTTTGATGTTTATGTAAGTATTTATGTAAAGCAGCCCTGAACAAAAACTCACAGTGACCATAAATGCACTTAAACATTTGAAACGTCGTGAATCAAAAAGGTTAAATAATCGCGATAATATCTGTAAAATAAATTATCTGTATAATAATTCGTTAAAATTTTATCACTTGATTAACATATAACTTAGCTGTTCCTGATCGAATGTTTTACCGATTCCCAGATTATATTAGCGTTTAAAAATCACTTTGTAAGTATGTACACCAGTGATCATAACCTAAATAAGTTAGGTAAGTGAAATAAAACTTTATAATTATCATACATTACGTTTTAAAATTTTAATGAAGAAGCAGTAATCAGAGAGTGTGAAGAGGTAATTATTACTAGTAGCCAAAAATTACTAGTAATTAGGAATAAAGTTCGAAGTCTACTAGCATCCTTAGTAGCCCCAAATGTAATTTGGTGTCATGAAATTAGAATGACAATTTGAGATCTTATGTCGGAATGTTACGATTTGACACCATTAAGGATAATGTTACAGTTAAAAATTACATTTTAATTAACATTTTATTAGACAATATACATACATACATGACACTGAATATTATTTACGCAAGTTCATCAAAGTCCAATGAAATAATTTACACTTCATTTGACTCGCGACGGTGCTAAGTAATTTGCTGATTTACATTTTGATGAAAAGAAAATATAACGCGCAGTATTTTCATCGCTAAAAATCACATAATCAACTATGCAAATATTATACTTTACGTAGCGTTTTAACATATAGCATCCATATATTATGGTAAAACGTAATTTTTTATATAAAGTTCATGGCGAACTATATACGCACATACTGATGAGCACAGAGGTTCTTTCTTGGAGCATAGTCTGCTGCGTTCTTCATGACTTCATGGTTGATTGGCGGACTTCATAGGTTTTTGATTTTTTTATAACATGCATGTGCATTTTACCTCACGATTTTATTTTTACTCACGAAACAGGAGGAAAAATAAAATTGCAATTTTAATAGTCATTGACAACTGAACTGTTATTGTAAAGCTTAGTTAAAATAAGAACGATATTTACGTATTACCTGTTTCTCCATAAAACATACTCTTGCGGTTTTTTGTTAAGGATTTCGTTAACACGTTATATGCCTATTTTTTTTTAAATATGTTATGTACGATCCAATATTGTTGATTACCGTTATGATTATTTCGAAATCTGAAACCTGTGAATAGACATTGTAATGGCAAATTTAAGAATTTTGAAATTTAAAAATTCTAAGGGCAGTATTTATGTTAACGTGTCGTGAATAATACGGTCACTTCATGATTTAATCTAGCGCTTAATATCATATGAAATATTCTGTCATCGCTTTACTCAAGAACTGAATTAAATTTAACTTCACTGCTGAAGTGTAATTCAAAAATTTTGAATTTATGTTCTTAAATTATTTTCTTTTATATCAAAATAAACTCAGTAAATTCATTGTATATTTCATTAGTGTAATTTTTGATTAAATTTAAATAAAACCATTACATACACAGAAGACATTTTTGCTTCCCATATTTTTATTCATAGAGAGAGATTTATAACCCAGCAGTGAGACCCACAATATTTTGTACTTAACGAGATACATCATTGTACAAAAAAGACTTAGATGTATTGATTCAATTCAATTCTATTTGCATTTCTATCTTAAAGGCATTGAGCATTCACAAAACGATGCTTTAGCTATTAAACTAGTTTTAAAAAGTTAAATAATCACATTTTATTTTGAAGTATTTCGCTACTAGAAATATAAATAGTCATAATGGTTACGAATTAGTTTTCTTCAACGTATTTTAAGCGGATGTTAAATTAGTAATTAAATTTTAGAAGGTATCATTATTGAAATAATATATTTTTAAGTTTAAATTAAAAAAAAATCATTTAATAAGACAACACGGTGATGATGAATTCACCTGGTCTATTTCTATCACGGCCACTTCTTTCTTAGATGACCAGATGATATTAACTGTGATGGATTTATTATAGTACCGTTAAAATTCTCGAAAACACAGAGGCACTAACTCGCCCCCCCTTCCTAAGTTCCATGTAATGCATGTAAAAGGTGACCAAAAGATTTAGCTGGAAATCGAATCGAGGATCCATGATGCAGCAGCTAGCCACACCACGCGGATATTAATACGTAATAACCAAAAGTTACATACAATGTATCGATAATACCAAAAAAGTACACAATAGGTATCCCATACTATAATTAGATGGTTTGATAATTATGATGGTGTTGTTGTAATGCACTGATAATAGTTCATATAACTTAAAGACATTTTTATATATACTGGTATAACATACGGAATACGAATTTACTTCATAAGAAACTACGTTTAAACTTCTGTCATTTTTATGTTATCAATCTATTATTAAGTTTTACTGTAAACTATTGTTTGCTGTTAATGGTTTTATGAATAAATTATAATTTGTATTTTTATAAATTTTTTGTAATTCTTATCTTCTTAAAACCGTTCATATTAAATACAGAGAACTAATTCAATTCGTTTGTTCCCTAGTTTAAGTTATTAACGACGGTTGCAACTGTTTCATTCTGGGACACTAAATACCGAGCCTTCCAGTTAATCCAATTAACGTTTAGGTATTTGGAGCATTCGATATACAACTATTCTATTTTCACTCAGAAATTATAGAAAGGAATTTAAAGTAAATTCAAAATGCATTGGGCAAAATAATGGTATCATCAGGTTAATACAAGATAATATCAACGTAGCATATATTAGTGCTGATTTGATGCAGTATCAAAGATATGGGACACCGATATAACACACTCGAAAATCTTTACAAACAATTTAAATTCCTCGCGTGGGAATCCAATCCTAATTCTTCTATGCTGCAGCTAGGTACTGTATACTTTATGACTACGCTTATTTAAAATAAGAATACGTACAAAATTCTTATCATCGAAAAACCTATTCAGTTTTACGTATGGCAGTTGTACACTAGTATAACCACGTTACAGGTAATTTCTAGTCGCAATATGAATGGGTCAGCAAGACCTTAGTAGGGCCACGCCTTCACAGAATACCAGCATAGCGCATCTGTGTTTTATAGGATCAAATAGGTGACGAGGCATTCAATCTCAGTCCTCAGGGCATCCTGATGTCTTGTTAAGGATGGATGTAAATGATATGGGCCGCAGGCATCAGTTATCATCATATGAACCTGTGTTCGCTTGTCATCCCATATCTACACATATATAATTACATCTTCTGACTGACTGACTGATTCATCAACGCAGAGTCTAAGTCGTTGGGGCTAGGGGTTACCCACGTAATGAATTCCACCTATAAACATCGACAATACCAGAGGCGAAGTCAATGCGATATCAGCCTTAAAGAAAGATGTAAGCTCTTTTCTTGTTTACACATTACTATCGTAGGCAGTATAAAGCGATGTTTAAAACGTACTGTGATGGACCTTCGACCATTAAGATGTTAAGAGGATCGATTTTACGGTGAGTTGTTGCGATGGTGAATTTCCGCAGCGGCTATAATATTGAATAGTTCTTTGAAACACTCCCCGTTGAAGTTACGGTAACAGATGCACAGGGAAGCAATGCTCAGGCAAGTTACGTAAACATGCAATTACTGCAGACACCAACGTCGTTAAAGACGAGACGCGCTTATTAAATCGTCTCAAGAAGCTTTTTTTATACTTGATAAGTGGATAACTAAAAGAAAGTAAATGTCTTTTTATTCTAAATGTTTTAATCATGGAAAAGCTTTATAAATCTTCTTTAATTACTCTATGAATTACTGTTTGTGTATAAATTTTTATTTTCAATTACCTTTGCTACAGACCATGAAGTAAAGTTTAGTGTGAACGGTAAACGAGAGAACTCCATTTGGCAAAAGTTTAATGGTCCGGATTTACATCGTAGTGGTGGCTTAATTTATTTTAGCCTCATTTTTGTTCAACTATATATAAATAAAACGAAAAAGATATGTTTTTACAGATATTTATAATATATTATATAAATCATAATATACTAAAAAATATATAATAATATAATGTACTAGCTGTTGCCCGCTGCTTCGCAAGCGTAGATATATGTATATTAAAATAAGGCTCACAGTTTGAATAGTGAAAAAAGCTACAACTTTGGGAAGGGAGACCAGCTCCATCACAAATGGAATAGGAACGATGGTGTGGGACGTCATAATGCTATTTACATTCAGATGTTCAACAGCCATTACTACAACTTTAATTTCAACCCCTAATTCACCCTCTAAGAGGTATATCTTTAAAAACACCGCAATCCGTGTACATATATTTCTAAACAGAAGTAGGTATATGAAATTTAGTGCTTTTAACTTTGAAAATGACGGACTTTCATACAACCGTTCGTACCTTATTTTATGTCTTACCACAAAAAATGTGACAGGGAATTCTTACACAAGGAAAGCTTGTGTAAGAATTCCCTGTACGGTTGATGAGCACGGATCCTCACGCCAGTGATGCTGCTTGAAATTGCTAACTAATGAGTCTTAGACTTAGAAATTCGTTATAGAATTTCTCCCTTTAGTCGCTTGCCAGGGTATCGTTTTATAATTTCAATAATATCATCTACCGTAAAGGGGAACTCGGTCGTTGATTACTGGCCTGCTTTTCATTATGTGATTTAAATCGTTTATTACTATAAATCCCGCTGTCAGAGTTTTCTCTGACGGACAGTTTCAGACCAACCATCATACGAACAAGACCTGGCATATCTGCAATAAAAACATATACTTACGATATATAAGAATTATGGAGAATAGGTACTAATCGTATATTATTACGTTGATCAGTGTTTAATTAATTCTGTTCCACATTCGACTTGCGAATTGGAATGAGCTAAGTAAATTGCTAACTTACCGTACATTTTGATGAAAAGAAAATATAAATATTGCAACATTTTTTAGAAAATAATCGACAGTACACTTGCAGAATATGATTTTCAATAAAAATTGTTTCTTATACATTGTACACAGTTCACTTTATAAAGGTGTTATGGTGGCTTATATAAGGAAGAATCAACACGAAAGTAACGTATCTTACGTTCCAGTCTTGAGGACGGACACTTTTTAATAAATAATATTTTCCCTTATTTTCCTATAATTAGCTTCAAACTTAGTAATAATATAGTACATTACATCGCCATATGCCCAAGAAAGTAAGCATCCGTTGCCGAACTAGTTTAAAAACTCGTATTCTGCCCTCGGCGCCGATCTCCGTTCCAGAAAACTTTTTTATTAGTAACAAAGTGGTACACATTCATAAAAATGCAAAATAGTTAACATAAGAAAATGAAGAATATAAAACGAGAAAAAAAACTTGTTAGGTTGTACGTGCGTGTATGTCAGACAGGGTGTGTTTTTCTGTAATATTTTAAATTTGATTTTGTAAAAGTTTTATGTGGCCTAATTAAAACATCACAAAGTTATTTTAAGACTGCTAAGAGACTTTCGTCAATTGGTACGTCTCGCTCTGGACCGGGATAAATTTACAAAGTTGGCGGCCAACTTTCAGCAGTAAGAAGAAGAAGAAGAGACTTACAGGTGAATCATAATCCAAAGACTGTAACTATGCTGATATTTTTTTAAACAGATGATGATAATATATCAATAGTTTTATTGAGTTTGTTATGCAAAAAAGGGCCCAAAGTATAGAAAAATTTACGAGCAAAGAGATTTGAAATCTCCTTGATTCGCGGACTTTTAACTTTTGATTTGAATGTGATGATGTTTATGACGCTTATCTCACTTACTCATCATTCGAAATCAGCAGCGATACGCCAGTAGATAATTTAATTTATTCCATAATTAATCAAGCTTGGAAATTTCTGTTCTTATTATTAACATGGTAGAAATATTATTATTTAAGAGTCAGTTGGCCACATTTTACCATCTATGCGCTCTTTTGTCAGTCCTAATTTAGAAAAAAATCAAAAAACTATATTTTTTGCAGTTGATATAATTCGGCGTCACCAACATAACAGCGCCTTTAGCCGCGTTTGATGGAATCAGATGAACGAAGTGACTATTTTTAATTACTATGTTAATATATCTTAACATTTTTTCTGTATTTATTTTGAAACTTAGATTATTGCAACACGAATATCTTTAAGAACACAATATTTTGTAAGATATTTTCCTTTGGATTACGGCCAGCCATTAATATTAAAGTAATAAATTGAATGTCCATTCGGTAAATTATTACGACGCTGGTAAATAATTTTAAATAATTATTCATGTTGGTGTTCAGATGTTGGTATTACCTTTTTAAAGAAAAATCCAATCTGAAAAATCTTTTAAGATTTTATGAAAGGACATTTTTTAATATAGAGGCATCTCACTTCTAGTGAGGATTGCCAACCTGAATTTAAAATCATCATAAAATCGGGCCCATTTGCTTTTGCTCCATATTTATTTCTTGTACAGACAGTTTTCCCCGCAATGGTTTGTAATTTTGCAAAGAAAATCATCTTCAGAAATTTCTTGTTAACAATCCAATTATAAATATAAACGTCTGCTAGTTTCACTTCAGTATTATGTTATCAACATTAAGGAATCTGACCTAAAATGGGATCTAAAAAGTTTTGCTTGTTACCTACATTTTGAATATGATTTTAAAATATATTATTTAACAATGGAACTTATCAAAGTAGTCAGAATATTTCGTCCTGTACGATATTTGTTATATTACTAAGAAGCATTAGTGTTACTGAGAGAATTGATTGAATTGGTGAAATTCAATTTTGTTTGCTTTTCTATTGAACTTAGATTGTGTGGCCATGACCAGCCTTTCAGCTGACCTAGTTTTGAATCACATCCACATACACACACCATAATATTCTCTATCCACAATTCCGTATTATACTACTAGAAGAGTAAAATAGGATTATAGGAATGATTATAAATATTTTTAAACCAACGTTGAAATAAGCAAACTAAATAACTTTAATAGTACCTACCATTTTAACCTAGTTATGGAAACACGGCCCGTACACATTGTGCATATGTCAGCATAAAAGCAGACCTGCAGTGCTTTCATAACAGAGCATTGTTATGTTCCCACGTAGGTTAAGTTACAGTAAGACATTTTAACGTTTAGTTTGAGGTGATGGTTTTGGACATTCGTTGTTGACATCCTACTATGGCAACACGCTAATTAAATTAGATTATAATTAAGTTTAGTCTTTTATTTTTAAAAAGTCCAAAGGACGCTCCCGAAACTTGATTGGCACAGCCGGTAGGATTACGTAGAAGCTATTAGTATATAGTTATCGAGTCGAATTCGCGAATAAAATTCTTGCGATTCTCACGAGTACACGCGCGATATATAGCATCGTGATCCGACGAACCAAACAAATAAATCGAGCCTTGAGAGCTTATGAGTATGGCAGGCTGGTGAGTACTACTTTACACCTCCTTCATATCCCTTTTGTTAACTTTGAATTAGACGTTTTCCATTTTGACTAGTTAATGGTTTTCTTAAATTATATTTTAATATAATAAATATTTTAATTAAGACATACGTTAAATTTAAACATTTATTAAGTTCAAATTAACTTTTAAATATATTATATATCTATAATTATATATAATTTAGTACTGTTAATATTATTTTATTCTTATTATTTCTGTAGTATTGTGTAGAGTAACAAAGAGCAACAAAATGTAAGAAATTAAACTTATCCCAAATGAAATGTATAAAGTTATCCTACATTTGATGAAAATAGACGCAACCTAAATTTATTTTTACGTAAATGCGAATATATCATTGATAAATTTAAAGCATCAAACATACAAAACGAATATTTAATGCACGTAGTTACTAGCCGCTTAACGGGCGATGCAGCTGCTCTTCTCAGCGAGCGCGAAGATATTCAGACGTGGGCGGAGTTCAAGGAATTGTTCGAGTTACATTTTGGCGATACGTGAAGTGAAGAATGTCTCACTATCGAATTAGAAACTTTAAAAATTTAATTAAATGCGAATCATACCGATTTTTGTGCACGAATTCAAACAGTTAAATTAGTATTGATGTCAATGGTAAACCAAATAAGTGACCGCAATTTGAGAATGAGTAAAACAATTATTTATAATTAAATTAGAACAGGCCTTGTCTATAGTATTAGATGAGGTGAACTTCTACGATCAATGCCAAATGCGCAGTAAAATGCTGAATGTGAACCACGACGGTAAAGCACAGTCAAGTAGTGCCGTGGTATCACAACCGACTTAGAAATTTAGCATGGCCCCACAGCCATCCTTTAAATTCGGCAAGCCAATATTTAATATTAACTATAATACACCTAAATTTAATTTCGGAATTCCACCTAATAAACCGACTAACGCTATGGTACGAGCCCCATCGCATAATATATATAATACGAATATCATGATTATGTTCCTCAACAATTCGGATACCGACCAAATTCCGGTTATAGACCCCCTGGGTATCAATCAATGCCACCAATGCATCCGCGACAATTTAATTCCAATAATTTCAGTAACAAGCAGAACACACAAAACAAACATATGCAAAATAGTACGGACGTCACTATAAGAACAGCAGCGCAACAACCACCTCAACAGGGCTTTCGTCTAAACGAACTAGAGTTAAAACCCTTGTACAATTCTTACCTTGATTACTCTGTATACTACGATTATGATATCGATGCTTGCGAAGAAAGTTATTATCCTAACATTTTTTTTTCCGTAAAATCCTTCCCTTGAACTTGACGAGACCAAACAGACCATAATGACCAGACCGCAGAATTATTAACACAAGTCGAAACTTTTTATATACGACCATCTATAGATCTAGTGACGATGAATCAGTAACTGTTACCGTAGATGACAATGACATATAAAAGGTAATAAAACTATTTAAAGAACTTGAAAAATTTACTCCTAAATCAGAAATAGTAAAATTTTCAAATTCAGTGCCTAGCGTGGCAAACCCACAAAATTTTGTTGAAGAAAACTTCCCAATCCCTTCGCTGACCAATAGTAGTAAAGTTAATACAGTAGCTTTCAACATAGATCCTGGTTCGTTAGGAATCCTATCCTTAGTGCTTCTCTAATTAACACCAAGCGAAATCAGATATTAGTATTTTCCTGCTTCCAAAGAAGTTACAAGTGCGAGATCTTTCTAGTAATAATAAGAAAGTTTTAGAAGTGTTTCTTTCCTTAGACAATGAAGATTTAATTAAACAATTCCTAAAAGAGTATATAGTACCCAAAATTAAATATTTTATTTATTTCGAGAGCAAAATACACAGAAAGCTATTACTAAAGATATAATAGAACTTCTTAAGAAAAGCTCAGTAGAATTATTTGAATGTACAGAGTTACATACATAGAAGATAAAAAAGAACAAAAACCTATAATATTAAAGCACCACGCAGATAAGACATGCCATAGGGGAATCAAAAAAACCGAATTAGGCTTACAAATTAAAGGCGGTATTTTCATAAAATATTTTATCGTCAGAAAAAGTAAAGATAAACCTATATATCATAAACCAAGTAAGTACAAGGAAAAACAGACAGGATCGTAGTCCCCGTAAAGATAAAAAAGAGAGCTAGAGTGCGTTTAAAAAATGTCAAATGCCATTTGCAGGTCATTTCCTGATCATCACGATCTTATACCTAATGATTATGATCCAGGTCCATCCTCCAACTTCAAAAATCAGAAATAACCCTGTTAAGAAGGGGCGAGCATTTAAAAAAAAGGTAAGCAGATTATAATTAATCTTTAAAATTTTAAGATAATAGATGACTTAGTATATTTATTAATAACAAGTTTAGTTATTTAGTAGACAATCAGAAGCCATATGTGAGTAAATGAGTTCCAAAATACGATATTACAAGTAGACTATTTATTAAATTCTACAATGGAAAAGTTTCGACAGCTATTCCATTAAAACTGTTAAAGCGCGATCTTATCAACCCTCTTGATTCTAAGATTAGAATTCTTACACTATTAATTATGATAACCAATTATGACAACTGAAAATAGGTCAAATACATAATGACAACAAAATTACTATAATTTCAGAAATACTCGATTCTATAACAAACAAAACTAGTTCTCTACAGGAAAATATTCAGATTTTATATAAGCGAATGAAACGCAATGAAAAAAAAAAAATAGTTACTAAAGGAAACAACTATATATACTAAACATATGTCTGAAGGATGTTTAATATGTTTATAAGTAATTTTAGAACCATGAACATAAATATAAGCGAAATTGAAACAGCACTATCATAGTCAAGTTTCTGTTTTACATCAAGCGATCATTGATCCATCTGAGCTTTTAGCATTGTTACATAATATACCTAAAATTGAAAGCTTAATATACCCAGTGTCAGAAAACACATTAGTAATTTTAGAAAGAACCATGTCTTTAAAATCATTTGTAAAAGAAAACCATAAACCATTCATTATGGCAAGTCCGCTAACAGATGGTAATACTCGTAACTATTTTAAAAATTTACCTATTTTTAACAATATTAAAAATAAAACTACTGCAATCATTCCATAATATATACCCTCCTCCCTACCTTATGGTGAACGGTACCATGTACTTGCCATTAGCTTGCCCATGTGAGATTACAGCCAACCAATTTCTATGTAAGGAAAATGACATCGTTTTGTATCCGGAAAGTACGTGCACCGAGCAACTAATGAATTTTGCCTCAAATCTTTGTTTGTGTAAACCGATTATAATCGATCTGGAAAGCCTTAAGATACAGGCTATTGATTCCTCTACCTGTATAATTTTCAGTACCAAATTGAACAAATTCTTATATTTTATACTATACTACTTGATTAGAGCTACATTTTAAAATTTAATCATAAAAGTGGAAAATTTTATGTCATTGATAATATCGTCTCTCTTATGATATTTTCTTTAAAGGCAAAATTTAACAGAAAATTTCAAAGTAACCAAAGCGAATACAACGTCACTGAATAGAGAAATTCCTAAACGTAACTTGCTGCTACGTAATCGACTTCCATTGTAGCCACCATTACGTAGCCCTGTAGAAGAGCTTAGCTACTCGTATGTGATAGTGATTGTGTTAAACCGGAAATTTGCAAAAAGCCATAGGTTACTCGTTTTTATTTCATCATATTATGAAGATTTGCATGTTAATTTTAGCACTAATTTGACAGATTCTTGATTTCTCAAGTTAGTGCTATTTGCTATGAGTGCAACTGGTTGTTTATCTGACAAAAACCTTTGGTTAATTTCAGAAATGTGAGTCTTGGGGTTCAGTTCACATATAATATTCATTATAATTACAAATAAAGTCTGATTTTTTTATTTTTTTCCCTACGTTACATTTTGAAGATATATGTTACCAAAAAAACTTGCGAGGACCGTAACTCAATCTAGTGAGATTCGACGCAATTCCTAATATATATATTTAAGTCTCTGTAGCAAGTACAAGATGGAAATTAATACCGCTGTTGTTTTATTTGGTAACACTTGTGCGTTCTGTGGAAAGGGGCTTGCTGTTAAACACTACTAAAACTAGCTATATATTTATTACAAATTATAATAAGACTCAATCTTATACTGGTATTGGCCCTTACTACTAAAATAGAAAAAATCAGTATCTGGGGATTACGCTTGACCAAAACGTAGTAACGGTCTTCCTGGCGTAATTACACAAACTTGATTATGAAAAGATTAAAAGATTGTATGAACATTTAGAACGTTAAGATAAGGAGTCTTTCAAAACAATTGTAAGCTCATATTAGTATTAATGTTTAAAACTTATTACCGTTAACCAAGGTAGTACAATCGTATGGCTAAGAAAAAGAAATGAAAAGTTTAGAAACTTATTTCTTAAAGATAAATATTTATATACATTTTTAATATCCATTTTGATTATTCAAAACAAGGGGCAAGAATTTATCTGCATCATGATTTTTCCTTTCTACTAATTACTAGAAAATACTTGTATCCATTTCTTATAACGTCATATGTAGTTTGGCAATCGCTGGATGATAATTAACATAAAAAAGAAGTTAATTCATTCAACAATTATCTTACAACATACAGGGTATTAAATTAATGTGTGTTTTAATAATTATATGTTAATATATATGAATATATATATATAAATATATATATATATATATATATATATATATATATATATATATATATATATATATATATATACTAAGTTATTAACGGCAGTAGTGCAACGCAACTCTTCTCGAGCACCACTAAATACTGAGTCTCGGAGTTAAAACAATTAACGTTCAGTCAGTTGGAGAATGCGATACCGAACGGTTCTACTTCACTTCGCATTTCTAGAGAAGAGTTTATAATAAATTAAAAATACAACAACAAAAGCCATTTATACATAAAACCGACGTAAAATGTTTTGAAACATAAAATTTTAATAAAACTAAATCAAGGCACTAAATTGAATTTCTGTATTTTGCTAGTTTTAAACTGTAAAAATTTATTCGAATCTCTAGACCTCGCAGTATGATTGACCTGGGGACGTGTTTTTAAATATACATTTCTTGTTTACGTAATCGTGCAATTACTACGGGAATCCATAATACCGTGGGTATTAAATATTAATCACTTTGATTAATGATTGATTTAAGGAACTTTCGTTCTTTTATATATGTTCGTGATGAGTGGATAACCAAAGATGAATAGAAAATGAAAATGTTTTGAAATCAAATTAAAACTATTTTATATTTTTGAAAATGACATACGAAAATTACACATTTAATAAAAGTAAGTTTACGGATTTTATGGCGTTTAATTTAATGTTCTTAATTCATGACGTTCCGGTAGCTTACAGCACATATGGCGATGAGGGTCTTAATTGTTTGATACAGGATGAAGTCTATGGAAGGGCCTAGCTATTGAAATTAGGATGCTTTTTAATCTGAAAATCTTCCATGTAGCAATCAGTATTTTTTTTGGTAGGATTTGTGGTTTATATAATCTGATATAATGTGAGGTCGATTTAAAATTAGATCGCAGATTTTTACAGTAGGATGTCTCTAGCAAGTGCTTTTCGAATATTTTAATAAATTCTTAGAAAAGTAATTTGGAATTTACGTCTAAAAAATACTAGTGTCAATTCAGTGTCGATATATTTTTCGCAGTGCTGAGCATAACTATTTTCTAAAATATAGCATATTCTTCTGCGTAGTTCGTGACTCACGTAATAGTCTGAAAATTACATTTCATAATGGCGTCGGCTCGGAATCGAAGCTGATTTTATATGCTCGTAAACAATGCGATCATATACAAGTGTTATACATTTCATACTTCTTAGAAGGAGGTCACCTCTTTCTATATGGTGAGTTAAGAAAGATGAATACCCTATTAATACTAACAAAGGCGTTTAGTCTCATTCCTCACAGGTGACATCATTGCGCGGTGGTATAACCACAGGAAACAAACCAATCGAATCAAATTTAACCCGGTCAAATGATTGGTTGTTAGTTACGCTAATTACAAAATAAACGTGTATTTTTCCTTCATCATTCAAGGTCCCGGTTCGGAAACACCGCTGGCGACAGCTGATTCCACAGAGTAGTTTGCGTGGTAGGAAATTTCACGTGAAGCGCACAGTGGTGGATTGACAACCACCGAGATGATGGGGATATGACTTTGAATTCTGTTGGGTTATACGATGTTTAAGCTCAGCGACTGGAAATGTGTTCTTACGAGCTATAGTGCTATACAACAATGAGTTACAAGTAATACGATTCCTGCTGTGAACTACGAGTGGATACTGTGTCCTTATACTGTAATTAAAATCTTTACATTGAGTTTAGTTCTTTTATATCAAATCCAAACTGCGTAGCGTAACAATACATTAAGTCGCATAATACGCAATGACGTCACTATCAACTTTCATAGATCATTTCATAGATATAGACATATTGTCTCTAATCAAGGTTACTTAAACCAGATAGTCCTTAAGTCCTAATATTTTTATTTGATATGATAGTACATTAAAAGAGTCACAGTATTATATATTAATTAAATTGTTGAGGAAATACCTTTTCCATAAACGTAACAGCCAATATATCAATTGATGATCATAGGATTCCTTTCTATAGAGGGTGTTAGAGCATAGTTCGTAACTGTAATGTTCGTAATGGTAGACTTCACGTCTTCGATTTTTTTTTATTTCTAATTTGTATGTAGGTATTTTCACAATTTTTTTTTTCAATTGTTAAATCTACTGGACCCTATATACATAGATTTATTTAATTTAACTAAAAGGATTTAAATTTGAATTTATCATCACCTAATTGATTATCAATCAACCGACCCTAAAAAGGAAAAAAAGATATATGATACAATTATTATGTTCCTAAATGTGTTTGCATTCATCTATGCTTGTGTGTGATTTAAATTAATAGAGTACTTTATCGTTCAATATCTTTTAATATTTATTGCGTAAACATTATTTTATTTCGGTGAGACTACGCTCTGGTAATTTATCTTAAATTTACGATACAAATTTTATAATCTAATAAAACAATAACCTTGGTATTACACATAAAACAATTATGTATGAACTAAATCGGTCTGAGACCAAATGGGCACGTATCTCGGTCTCGGTATGATATGTCCCGAGTAATGTCACGCATTATCTCATCGGATTAGGGAAGAGGACGACAAGTGCGTACATCTGTGTTCGCAAAAATGCTTACTGCCTTATAATATATTTTGGGCAGTTAAAGCTATTAATAACCACGAAATATCGTCGACATGTAACCACATTTTTTTGTTTCATTGTCATGTGAATAATACTTTAATGATCTTGTGAAAAGTTTTCATGACAGAAGAACGAGTATCAGTTTTGAAATCAAAACAATCCCCGAAGCGTGCTTTTACAGTAAATCTTTGATGATTAAGATCCCTTTGAAAGTACATCATGATGACAGTCGAGTGACACCAAGCGACGTGACGCCTTACTTAATGAACGTCTCACTTTCATGTTAGGAACAGATTTATTTTAAAAAAAATCTCTTGAAATTGCATACAATTCAAATATTCTTATTTCAATATCAACATAAGTTAACAAATATGTCAATAGTGGTAGATTCATGAGGTCATTGCTATGCTACCACATGAATGGGTCGGCTCGACCTGAGGAGGACGCTCACACAGAATAACCTAAAATAGCATTGGAATGCTGCTGTGTTTCGTTTGATGTGTGACGAATGTGTGATGATTCGATGAACCGTTTATATGTAGCAAGGAATCCCATCGCAGTCCTCTGGGCTAACGAGTGTGCATCTTTAATCTATAATGAAGATGAATTTATGTGTTTATGGACTGCTGTGATCACTTCCCATAAGGTGAATCGTGTGCTCGGTGATCATATTAGTTTCATGGCAAAAAATTGTATTAGGATTTTCATTTGATGTGTTCACTCTTATTCGAATTATGTTTTAAAATAATAAAGTTATTTTTATTTGCAAGATAAATTACCTGCGAGTGGACTCACCACAATGTGAATAATGTCCACCGCAAATGGTACTGCAGTACTAACAACTTTGAGTTAAATAAATTGTGATAAATAAAATTGTTATGAATAAAATATCGTGAATTTTCTTACTTCGATGTGATATTTGTGTTTCAATCCTACCACCTCAAAGTAACAAGTTGAAGTGTTGCTTCATTACCTTCCAAACAATATAGATATCTAAGTCAAGTTAGTCATTTACTTAATTCTCAGCAAAAATCACTTCGTAGAATGTTTCGGTTCAGTAGAGCTGTTGCAACTCATTTTGCAACATATCTTGTGGCAAAATGAGTTCAACAGTTGTTTCGATAAACCTCTGTGGTGCTTTATCCACCAACATTCCCGCTTTCCAGTCACGTACCCGGCATCTTTACACGATAGAATTAGATAAAACTGCATTGAATTTTGCTTTATTTAGAACATGTGCGCACATACATTTTTTTCTGCGGCAACGCAATATAATAGTATCTGTGGACTTGATATATGGTGGATTGCCCCATTATTACAGAATCTACTGGATAACCTTTCAGATACAAGACAACTAATTCCTCCGCGCTGATTGAGTTATCTATGCCTGAGATCTGTAAGTATGTATATCAGTTAGGCCGTAACATTCTATAACTTAGATATACACCTACAGATATAAAAACTGATAATTTTTTAACGGGAATGTCAGTGTTTTCACCGATCATTGGATTTCGGGTTGGATTCAGTTTGTAAGTTCCTCAGGACAATTTTGATCCGGTAAAGGCATGTTGATGATCATAACAATAATATCTGCCTGTTCGATTTTGATCACTACCTTTGATTGTTAGTGAAATCAGATGATATCAACTGCTTTATATTATGTAGCCATAAGCGTCTGAGTAAAACACCAAGACATTCATTCATCGTCTCTTGCCTAAATCCGATGTAATCTATGTGCAATGAAATTGGGAGAAGATTTAGAAGCAGTGTTATGGATACGAGACGTAGATACAACACATTCAATATCGAAAATCAGTGAATACAACATTGAACAAATTCTTGTTTTGATTGAGTTTTGACTGGAGTTTCATTTAAAATTAAAAATTCATAATAATAATATAATATTTTGTAATTAATTTATCATATAACAAAAAACACTTTACCGTGTAATATGTGACTGCAGACCCAATGAAAAAAACACGAAATATTCACTGAATGGGGATCTGTAATTTGTTATGTTAGTCTTAACGTAATGGACTTCTATTGTAGTCGATATGCTGTAACGTCGTAGCCGATTGCAGCTAGACGATCATGATTCACTTATATTATATATATATATATATATATATATATATATATATATATATATATATATATAAATTATTAGCATGTTGAAATGGAAACAAGTTTAATCGTCTTGTACTCGTATTATGGAAATTGCATTTATTGATAAGATATACTATTCTTGGATCACCGGTTTCACTTTGTAATTTGACTACTATAATCTTATAACAATATTTATAATTAATTAGTAGACATTTAAATTAATTCAAAATTTAACATGTCTAAAAGACTATATATTGATTATAACGCTCTTCGTTCATCACAATATTCTAATGCCTTAGAACCTTAAAATAGAAAATTGTAAATATTGTTTACTAGTCGCAGCTGATAAATAAGATATAGTGATATTACCAGTGTTAAATTATATTTTGATTATAGTTTACACTTTCATTCATATCATTGATCATTATAACTATTAGTAATAATTCCAAACGCTTGTACCATTTGGATTTATTGCTAAATTACGAGATGTTTTGGTAGACGGTCGGCGCACATCTGTGTTTATATAATGTCGGTTATTGCATTGTATGTGCATTTTGAACGTATTGATGTGATGAGCGCCACACCCGGTACGGATGTATGGAGATTGGGGCTTCTGTCTCTGGGATCAAATACAGAGTTAGGATCAGTCTGTCCATCGTGTCCGCTATCGTCTTTAAGAGGCTGTGGGTGTTGCTGTGTACTCATTGCACCAGTAATGCGACCTGCTTACGTATGGCATACTTTGCCATCTGTTTGTTTCAAGATAAATAATCCATATTATTTTCATCAAAAACATGAATTACGGATCTTGATTATCTCATAAAATAATATAAATATATTCATTATAATATACTATATCCCTTCTCTATATTCATTTCAGTTTTTTGGAATGATATTTTTGTTTATTATATTAAGGGTGATAAACGAGCACCAGTTCACCTGATGGTCAGTGATTAGCGGCTCATGACATCCATGATTATGATTCATTCTCGATAAGGAATCGTAATCACTGAGCGCTAAGATAAAATGCCTCATCACCAATAATAAGTGGCGGTATTATCTTATAACGCAAATAAACAAGTTATACCTAATAGTAACTATTAATGTTTTAGATATAACTGGTTTCTTAGAAATGTCACTATCATCAGGTAAAAATAAGGGCGTCTTTAATTTTATTTTAAGTAGTGTTTTGTATATATAGTGCATAATTTTTATTTTCTGAGATTATGTTTAAGTTACATTAAACTGTATTTCACACACACCTTTAAAAAGATGTTGAAATTCTTAAATTTTAACTTACAGTTTGGACGTGTAACGTTCACATTAAAATACCATTATCTGCATTGGAATTTGACTAGAACTTACTTTTAATGGCTCTATCAACTCTACTCTCTGTTTTGACTTTATAATTAATCTAGTATTTACAAATCATATTATAGGATCATTTTATTTCGTGATGCCGTATTCCCTTTACTAAAGATCTGGGATCAAAATATTGTTTCCGAGTTCCAAAACATAATTTTTATGTTTAGTTAACATTCTAGTCAACAAGTGTGCTATACTACAATGAAATACCTTCGACTTCAATCAATACGGGATCCTTAGCTAAATAGGCGGCATCATTGTTTCTCAACCCATCTTATATCGCGACTCACGAAAATAACTTCAATTAGTCTTGCGAATCCTTCAATACAAAATTATAATAACATTTTAATTATTAGTTTATTTAGTTATATGTTTATTTTTTCATGTGATCATTACATGGTAATATTTTATTTTATAAAACCATTATACATTAAAATACATTCTCTTCATAACCGAATCGTTTATATACAGCTCTTACTTATTGAACAGATTGAAGGGGCCCTTTTAATAACATTCGTGACCCCCATGTTGAGACCCGATGATCTACAGCATGGACGTCTATCGTATTAACTTTTAAAAAACCAATGTTATTGACTATGAAATAACCTCAGAGATTTTATTTTATTTTTATTTTATTTTTTATTTTATTTTATTTTATTTGGAAAACATACAGCAAAATACAAAATAACTTAGGTTTATATACATACTATAAATAAGCTAGTAACATGTTTTCACATATAAATATCTAAAAAATAGACCCCATAAGTACAGACACTTCACCGCGATGCTTTTATAATATATATATACAGACTTAATTTAAAATAATAAAGAAAACAACAACATTTGCTTGAACAGAAAACAAATAAACAGAAACAAAAATAAATTGTAAAAAGAGTATGTTAAGCTACAGTATCAAACCAATTTCTAGTCAATGTTTTTTATAGTGGTGATTTTTGAGTTAAAGATATCAAAGTCATGTTGTTCTATGTATTTGTTAATTAAATTTGAAGCACGACAAAAATGAATTTTTTCTATATTTTGTCGCGTGAAAGGTATGTAGAAAACAGGATGTTTCCGTCGTGAAATAGCTTTTGTGGTACAAAAATTGTAATTTATCTAAGAGTAAAGGACTGTCTACTCTGTTTTGCGCAAGTCTTAGTAAGAATACTATATCAGCTATGTTTCGTCTTTCTGCCAGTGGTAACAAGTGGTGTATTTTACATTTTGATTCATAATTATTGCTTTTCGTTCCACATTTAAAATCTAAAAATTTTAAAACCTTTTTGAATGGCCTCTATTCTAATTATATAAATATCATAGCAAGGATTCCAAAGTTGCGATGAGTACTCGAGAAGACTCCGCACATACGAGCAATAAAGTACTTTAATGGATTTATTTTTTTCAAAATTCCTGCAAGACCTTATTATGAACCCGAGAGCTTTATTTGCTTTTAATAATATAGTCGATGTGCCTGTCATACAAAACTTTGGAGTCTTGAACTACACCCAAATCTTTAATTTCTTTTACTGAAACAAGATTTTGATTCATTATTTGGTAATTATATTTAAAGATATTTACTTTACGTGTACATGACATTGCGAAGCACTTAGATACATTAAGATCCAACTTGTTAGATAGACAATACTGCTCCAGTCTGAGTAAATCTGCCTGCATGAGCTTACAGTCGTTATAATTTTTAATTTCTTTGAATATTTTCATATCATCTGCATATAGTATGAATTGAGAATTTAAAAAACAAGTATTGATGTCGTTTATAAAATTATAAATAATAAAGGGCCCAATAAGGAGCCTTGTGGAACTCCCGAGGGATTTTGGTCCAAGAAGACGAATATCCATTAATAAAAACAGCTTGCGACCTATTTTGAATATAAGAAGTAAACCACCTATATAAATCGCCATGAATACCAGCAGCTAGCAATTTTTTTAGAAGTATTTTATGGTCTATACGATCAAATGCCTTTGTAAAATCTGTAAAAATAGCATCCACTTGTGAACCCTTATCCATGAAAAAAGTGACATAGTCATTAAATAATAAAAGATTACTTAATGTAGACCGATTTTGCATAAAGCCATGCTGTTGGTCGATTAAAAAATGAGAAACTGTAGCATAAAGTTGCTTAAAAATTATTTTTTCAAAAACTTTTGCAATTAGGCATAATTTAGAAATTGGTCGATAATTTTTAACATTATTTTTGTTACCGTTTTTATGAATAGGTGTAATAAATGCAGATTTCCAAATATTTGGCATATATCCTTCTTTTGTCGATCTTTTAAATAATATACAAATTGGTTCTAACAGGCTATAAGCACATCCTATAATTAGTTGTGACGAGATGTTATCAGGTCCAGCACCTTTAGTCAGGTCCAACATTTTTAGTAATCTTAATACTTCATTTGAATCAATCTCAATATTACTAATATATTTGGAGGCTATAACTTTATCACACTTTGGTATTTGAGATAGCGAAAAGTTCCATTTTTTTTCTTTCTTCCGGAAAAAATCCGGCCGTTGTTAACTCTAGGGCTTTTACAGTTTCACCCGGTTGAGAGGTGACCGAGCGCTTATGGCGCTTAGTCTAAACCTCTATTAGTGGGTAACCAGAACAAGAGCTCCCGAGAGGCAGCCTCGGCTTGGACTGTTACTCTGTTTCGTGAGAGCGTCTGATTCGAGGGTGCCCGAAAGGGCTGAACCTCGGCTTGATCAGTTGCTTCTGACAGAGGATTATCTAAATGAATATCGCTTTTATTATTAGCTATCTGTACTACCACTTCGGAATGCGTGGGCGCTGGAGAAGAAGTGGCAAGAAACTTCAGCGACGCTTCTGTCATTATTGTCTGGTGAGAACCAGTCTGTGACATAACCTTGTATGCGACGCCCTCCTATGTTCTACCTGATTCAAGTTTTTGAATTAAGAAAGGAGATTACACAAAATTTGCAGCTCCAATTCTATTATTATCCTTAGATTAATCAGTATAGTATTTTCCAAACAATATTTTATATTAAGCTCTATGGCAATATTACACTTTAGAGGATTTAATACATACGTCATTTTTGCCAATCAATATTAAAAACGTGACTGATATATGTGATTTACGCGACGATACTCAAAGGAAAATTCGAAAGTGAGGAAGTTCTCATTCCGAGGATCCCGATAATCCCAACCGATATGCCATTTATGTTTAAAAGACTTCAAATTCTGATTCGCCATGACCATTCACAAATCACAAGGCCAATCCTTGAGAGTTTGTGGTTTGAATTTGGTATATCCATGTTTTTCCCATGGTCAATTATATGTGACATGTTCACGAGTCGGAAGACCATCTGCGTTGTTTGTTATTGCGCCTGATAATAAAACAAAACATGTCGTGTATCACAGGGTACTTAACTGAAGAGTGCAACCTATGCACCAAAGTACATGAACATTATATAATAATCATTAAAATACTTATTTTTTTATTTTGTATTTCCTAATAAAATCCAAAATCTGCTTATTTATTGCCTCGGAACAGAGTTCGCCGGATAAGCTAGTATATTTGTGTATATATATATATACTTTCAATACAATATTTATTAGCAGTGAGAAATAAATTGGTATTATATTAAACACAAATCATAATTACAGGCAGCAATTGGATGAGCGATTAATGAGCGTCCCAGCGCTATGATTAAAGACGAAAGAAAAATATTACTTAATTAATTTCTCCTTCTACTGAATTGATAAAGACCTACTTGTAATTAATAAAGGTGAACCTGCTTCATTAGTGTTTGTATTCTTTATGTTGTTTATTATTAACTTTGTTTATTTTATTAAATAAGTATCAAAATATTTTAAACATTTATATTTATTATAGTTTATGGATATTATAGACGCTAACCGAGCACACAGTTTACATGATGCTAAGTGATCCTCGTTAAGGAATCAAAAGGTTGATTGTATGGTATCACTGAGGGCTAATATGGTATGCCTCGTCACCAGTATTTAGTAGGTCTCCTGTTCCTTTTACCAGCGTATGAAATTTATTTATATTTGTACGCCAATATTTCTTGAATATATGAATGTATATTTCTTCTTCGGTCAACTGGAGTCATAGTTCTATGTTTAATACTAACTCCTAGTTTCTATGTTCAATAACATGACCTGTTTATTAAGTTATATATAAAATGAGCTTACACGCAGCTTTAAAGTTTTGTGTGTCGTTTGCTATAAACAAATAATGAAGTTGGGTATTGATCATACTGCCTGATTTCTTTGTCGTGTATTTCATACAAGAGTACCTAACAGTCCATTCTATTCCATCTTATTACTCAGCACATATAATATTTATACATTGTGCCTCCATATCGAGGATGAATTTGGCTCTAGTTTTTTTTATTTTTTTTTTATGGCTGATTATCTGCCACTGTTAGCCCGAGAGCTTTTACAGCTTCACCGGGTCAAAAGGTGGCTTAGAGCATTTAGCTGAAACTTTTATTAATAGGTAACCAGCATAAGGGTTATCAAGAGGGAGCCTGGGCTTAGACCGTTATCCTGGGTGCAAGAGCGACTGACTCGAAGGTGCCCGAGAGGGCTGAACCTCGAGTCGGGCAGTTACTTATGACGGATTAAGGAGGCTCTAATAGGCCGCAGGAATTAGGCGAACTGTGTTCTGGTTTATTACCGCCAAATTTCAATACATAATTTCAAAGTACTGGTGAGATTTGATTGATTTCTTATATTTACACTAATCATTAAACACACATTTAACAAAAATAATCCGTAAAATTAGTTTTGTTTAATGTGTAGTATTAAACAAAACTAATTTTACGGATTTTATCACATTTATTTCAGCTTCATTAATACTTGATCCAAATGTTAGACATAATTATCTTGGGAGAGCGATACGATCATAATAATTCAGCTTTTAAGTATTAATTTTGTTTTCGATCTGCGCAGAAAGAACTCACAGTGTCTTAAGGTCCTGCAGTGATATTAAATTTTATTAATCACTGGATCTCAAGCCGGTGGTAATACCCAATCACTTCCTCTTTTAAAATTAGGATGTTTTTTTCATTTCATTAACCGGTGTTCTTTTGCTTCAATCGGTTCGTGACTATGGCGCTGGGTACTCGAAATATGGGAATTAAAAAGTTATAATAAACACAAGTTAATTTAATTCGAAAATAATTTGTGTTATAGACACATGTAACTCAAGCTTACACGTGTATATATACACACATTTTACTCGTGTACGTGATTGAGATATTAATTATTAAAGTGTGCAATTCAAAAGAACGCTGGAAATGTTTGTACTTTAAAAAAATAAATTTAAAAATGTATTCAACAAAATCTACTTTTGTTGAAGATCTTGTTATTTAATGCGTGCACGAGATTTAATTTCCTCGGAGAATTCAGTCAAAGTTATTTCATCTGAAGATCTAAAACTAACGCAAATAACGGCAGACATCGTGGCGTCTGTAATAACGAGTATTTATAAAGAGCTATGCGTCATTAATCTTGGCAAATAAGTATACATAGTAGTAGAAGTATTAATCTATATAAATAAAATTGACTATGCATGATTGTGTTTATTTGTGTATGTCCTACATCTTCTCTTAACCGTAGGATTGATTTTACCTAACATTTTTACGTGTATTATTTACTCCCTGGAGGCAAAGACTGTGTTGATGAGTTGACCAGCCCCAGCACCCTCATAGGTGGGGGTGGAACCATCTCTAAGTTTTTTTTTAATAACTTTCAGAAAAGTAAACATCGTGTAGCTTAAATTTTGGAGCGTTATAGAATCGCTATAAAATTAGTTTAGTAGTTTTTGAGTCCGTAGTAATTCCAAACAAAAAAAATACCTAAAAGTCGTTATAAACTAAAACTGAACTAGGTTTCAGTGACCTGCAAAGTCATTCCTGATTGATTTCTTAAAATATTGGTAATATACTACGTAATCTTCATCAGGAGTCTTCGCTGATAGACGCATAAAGACCAGTCAAGAAATTATTACTTAAACATTATAATATACAATATTATATGACACTCTAACAAAAAATAAAGCTTCAACAGGTATATATTATATAACATACAGTGTTAGTGAAGTTAATTATTTGGGAATCTCTTTCACCTATATACGAAAGATCCGAGATATATGGCGGTGATATTAAGAAAGCTTTGGTTGCGTCGAAAAACCAAAAGAAACATATGTGTATAAGGAACAAGTATAATTATAAGAAATAGTATAACCAAGTATTTTTTTTTGAGAACTGATTCTTCCATAAGAAATTGCAATTGTCATGTCGATGGATATTTGTTATCTATTATTTTATTCCAATGTGACTTTCACGGATGTTTCATGTTCTTATCATCGTAATATTAATAACATTTTGTTAAACAATTTATTGCTGTCTTGATTAGATATGTGATTGTTTATTACGTTTTTATTAACTATATTACACATTACATTTGTACGATGACATGTCAGATGTGTCATGTTTTATTATTTTACTTACTACGTTTAACATAATTAAAGTATAGAAAAGAATGAGAGAAGACAACAACAGTTATAATAATAACATATATATAATAACAGTATATATATATATATATATATATATATATATATATATATATATATATACGTTTACTTTCATGTTAAGGTTAAAGATAGACTCTCCGAAGTTCACTTCTGTAGTTAGTGATAGGTTAGGTTAATGATTCTGTAGATAATTAGCCGGCAATCGGCGACTCCTCTTGTGTTGCATGGATGTACATGGGCGGTGGTATTTACTTACCATCAGGTGAGTTGTTGCTCGTTTGCCAACTATACTGTAAAAAAATTGATACAGCTGATTTACCGTCTTAATTCGTTATTTGTTTACTTACTAGTAAGCATATACCATAGGAAAAAGATGTGTCAAGACAGAATCTTCTACATCAATCGACTTTTCGGAAACTTCAGCAAGAAGGTTATCGGTAATGAACGCGCTGCCAATCAAACTCGTATGAGATTGGCATTCAAGAACGTCGCCGCCTCAGTTATTATTCCATTGCCATTTCAGCTTGCTGTTTCATTGGGATTAATAGAAACGTTCCGATTATTCCTGGTGTTTTTTAATTGTATTTTTTTCGTGTGGAAGGTGATAAACGGGCACACAGTTCACCCAATGGTAAATGATTTCTCGGCCCCTGTTCATTCTTGATAAGGAGTCATGATGCGTATCTACATTGTGACAGCTAGGCATCCTTGACGACTAAGATGGAATACTTTATCACGAGTAATAATGTCGTATCGTAGTTCTAGTATCACATAGAGAAACACTCAGCGGAGCTTCCTATGTGTAATCATAATTATAAAAATACGTAACATACGAGTATAAAGCCGCACTAGCGGTTTACGTTCATACTTAGAAATTATATTACCAAACTGCGGGAGCGGCTGAATGTGTTGTAGTATTGAAATTCTCGAATGCCCAAAACACATTACGGTTAACGACCCAGCATTCGTTCCAGTGCACGCTATTCTGGCGCATGCAATGATGAACTATTGTGATATTTTCTATGGTATATATGTACGTATGTGGTATGTATATATATGTAAGTCTTCGGCAGTTTTTTATTTCTCGAATTATCACACATATTTTCTGTAACTTTCGTTTATTTTGTTAACGTTTTCGATATTAATAAGATTAATCAAATATATATAATAAATCAAAATCATTTTTTTTTTCAGTTACTGATAAATGATTAATAATATTATTACTCGTATTATATTACATATTAGAAAATATTAATGATTTTAGCAAAGGTTAGACTTTCAAATTGAATATCATATATGTACTTAATACATATGTATATATATATATATATATATAAAGATATATATTAAATTATATATAATAAAACATGGCTAGTTTGATCATTGGAGATATGTTTTTAAAACTAATTCTGAGGCAAGAAATGCATTCTGTGTTATTATTTTCTTAAATTTTTGTCAGTTTGTATATATATGGATGACTTTAAATTAATAACCTAATTTTGATGCAGTTTTATAAAATACAATAACTTTACTGCAGTTGCACTTGGCTCACACGATAAGAGGTTTAGTATTTAAAATATTTTTATATTACAAACAAAAACGTCATCAACCGAAGTACACAGCTAAAATTTGTGATATCAAATGATAATCAATATGATGAAATGATATAAACTATACAAATATAATCGAATATTTGTCGGTGAATTCCCTGATACGAAGTAAGTGAACATTGATATAGGCCTACATTGATATGTAAAATAATAGAATTCCTATGTGTTGCCGTTTTGCGTAACTGAACGAGCGCCGTTAGAGATAATCCGATTTCCATTCGGCCGTTACCAGCGTCCCAATTAATTCGAATATCGTCAGCTCTGCACGATATCCGTTATACATTCAGCAAGTTTATCGAGCAATTGTAATAAACAAATCTTATTCGTACGTATATCAAAGGTTTTATGACGGTCCTGTAGTATTTCTAATGTTTATAGTTTCTGTATTATATTTATATATATATATATATATATATATATATATATATATATATATTTAACATTTCAGTTTGTTTCTAGATTCTAGAATAAATGGTCAGCACATCCGGGGTTGGACCACGCCCTAAAAGAATATCAGCGTAAAAAAACAGCATCATACTGCTGTGATTCGTATGGTGAGTGTAGGGATCCGGAGACCTTAATTACTGGTGACGAGGCATTCCACCTTAGCCCTCAAGGGTGACAATGTTGCAAATCTGCGTTATGATTCCTAGTCAAGGATGAATGTGTGATGATATATAGTGTCATAGGCCGCAGGAATCACTTCGTAAAGTTCACCTGATAACTGTATGCTCGTTTGTTATTCTCAATTATACAAAAAAAGAAAAGATTAAATTGCGTAATTGGACACACAAATATACATAGTAAATAAATAAAAATATAAATGCAAATTTCGCCTCTCTGCAAGGGAGCCTCATAAATCTAAGTAGGTGCAAATATACACTTTCTAGAGAGGTATCTGTATAATAATGGGATAAATATACAATGATATTTATGTTTATTTTTTAATCACTATTGCATCGAGTTAATCTAGTTTATGAAGGCAGGGGAAATGAGCACGCGCATCATTTGTTGATCACATTTTCTTATCGATATTTGAATCATAACTTAATAAGACGTGATTAAAAATCTTTTAAATATGTGGCAGGTTCATATTTAGCAATGGGCCAATGATGGATTGGAGTGTTAATGATATGTTTCGCTATTATATGTAGTATTTCATCAGGTGTCTGAATATTGAAACAAGAATCACTTATCATTAATTGCCGTGTACGCGTTTGATTGCTAATATCATAAATATACAAAAAAAAAATAACTAAATTAAGATATATATGCAAAGAACTAAAACGAAAATGAATTGTTGCGTATTGAGGTCATGGAGGCAGTCTTTTAAAGTAAATAAGATATTTATTGCACTATATTATTAGATTTTTTTATTTTTTAATGTAAAGATATAAAATTTTGTATTGACGGGTTTTGTTGCAATATCCAATATATCGTAAAATGTTCATACAAAATGTTTATGCAAACGAATTGTGTAATAATATTTGTTGTATTTCTTGAATATGTGATGGGGAACGTTTCATTGAAATATAATGTACCGTTGTCTTCAGCAACAACGCGTCAGGGCACGATGCTAAAGCCAACAAAAAAAATAAAAAGGCCTAATTTGGAGGTAGAAGTGGAAGAATTGACAAAAAAAGGGAATTTATCGATAATTTCGGCACGAAGACTTAGTAAGATCCCAGTAACTTATTAATTAATAAATTCTTTGTTATATTTACTACTTTAATACATGTTATGTCATGTATACGCACTTGGACTTTTTTCCCTGCATAGTAGGAAAACTGTCAAGGAATCATAAGCAACGCTAATGTTGTCAATGTTATTTCTGTAGATAATATAGATAGGTGATAATCATTAAAAGATAAGGAGGGAGAAGAGATATTCCTTTAATTGTAGCAAAACTGGTGGAGTAACAATATAGCATCCTAGGGATACGTTCTACCTCAGTATGCTCTGGAAAGGCGAAGTGCCTTTCCAAAGCATACTGAGAAAGAACGTATCTCTAGAGTTTCTTTTGGTATAAAGGGAGAATAATTAATATTTGATTAGCTTTAAGCTTTAAATTATCGTTTTAAGTTCAGTTAAACTTTAACGTTCATGGGCACCAGTCGACCAGACGGTGGGTCGTCTGGTGGACCAGGAAATTGACCGTAACTTACCATATTTTCTTGTCACAATGTTTTGTGATAAATGAACTTCTAAATTTTCTACTAGAAGTAAATCAAACGTAAAATATGATTATGTGTTTTTCCATGAATAGCTTATACTGACATTTGGAGCTGGGAGTACTGGTGTCTATTACAGCCGAAGATAGGAAATTGTTCGAAACATGAGTTAAGGTATTTCATAATTTAACAACTTTTTCATGATCAACTTCTAAACAGGTCATTTGCCGTGTTTATCGTGTTTGTTAGTCGAAAATAGAATCAAAGTGCAAATTTGATATAGAGTTTTTATGAACGTTAAATAAAAAACTGATTATAAAAATAAGATAGGTATCTATAGAGAAGAACTGGTAAGAAACTGTTGTCATATTTGTATGTGCCAAATGTATGTACCAAAAAATATTAATTATTATTTTATGGTGCTTTTATTGTGGGGAATAGATAGAATAAGAGTAATTTTCACAGATTTTTTCTTGTAAAAATATTTTGGTAATATATAATACAATTTTATTTAGATAGATTGCTATTAGCAGTACTTAGTTATATATTTTAAACACCGATTGCTGTGGTGTATTTTAAATGCAGCAGTAGCTTTTTTAATTATGTTAAACAATTATATTAAGAAAAAAATAAACTTTTATGACACATACAGGTAACGTTTTGTATTTATTATACGTTGTATAAAAATATCACATTAAACTAATACCTAAACACTAGAATACGTCAACCCATGAATATGTTCCTGAAAAATACGTGAAGATCACACACACAGATAGAAAACACATTAAGAAGCTTAAATGATGAATATCTTTATTATTTTTATAGAATAGGTGGTAAACGAGCAAGCAAATCACCTAATGGTAAATGATAACCGCCTCCTATGAACATCCGCAAAACCGGAGAAGTCGCACATGCGCTACCGGCCTTTAAGAAAGGTATAGGTGAAGGTCCCTAAGTCGTATCGGTTCGGAAATAGCGCTGGAGGCAGCTGATTCCACAGATTAGTTGTGTGTGGCAGAAAATTTCGCATAAAGCGCACATTACCAACCATCGAGATGAAGAAGAAATTTTGAATTATGTCGTGATGTACGATGTTTAAACTCAGCAGGTGGATCCGAACAACCCCTCAAAACACTCCCCAAGGTAAATTTGATAAAAAATGCATAGAGATTGCAACATTTCTTCGCAGTGCCAGTGAATGAAGCTGATCGGAAAATACCTGATCATCAACAATTCGGGCCGCTCTTCGTTGAATACTGTCAAATGGAAGAAAAACAATATTCCACATGAGGCCGAACTTGCGCTTTGTAATGTTGCACATAGTGGGAGTTAAGTGAGTTGTCGCAAGATGCCACGTTTACAATGGTTCTCACATTCATGTGGATCAATCAGCACGTGAATTTGAGAGAGTATTTGTTATCCACTTTTAAGTGAATTGAAAACACTTGAAATACTTTGTAGTCAACAGTAATTCCTTTATTGATGGTAATATAATGCTTAAGAAGGTCTTTGTGATAGTGGCATAACTTGGGCTGACATGAAATACTGCCTTGCTCTATTAAGTGACCCATCAAGTGACCGCGCAACTGAACGTCGCTCGATATGTCAACGTCAAGGATTCTGTTACTAGCTGAAGAAGCAGGGGGTGTGTTTTCAAAATTAGAAGATGCGACAAAGGGATTCTGTTTAGTATTGTATTATCTTCATAGGATTAAACTGGAATATATTTTATAGGGCCTAATCTGTGACTTTGTTTAACAAAATCTCGAACTCAGACACAAGTTTGTTCCAGCACTCATAGACGTTTTCCCGAGAAATATATTCGCGGCTTGTGTATAACGCATCCCCTGTGCTGCCAGCATAGATGACAGTTATTAGTTTGCAACATTTCATTGATATGCAGATATATCTACTTTCGTGCTCCTGTTATATCAATTGGCCATCTACAAATAAATTTAATTTTCAGATATTTTTACGACATTCAATTAGATCAGTGTATGAACTTCACTTATAGCGGATGTGACGGCAACAACAACAATTTTGATTCGTTAGTAAACTGTGAACGATATTGTAATGGTTTGTTACTCTTACATTATAAAATAAGTTTATAATTATCTAATATTATTAATTACTAATATTTTTTGACTACAAAGGAGAATACACTAACTTGCGTGTAACTATAGTGAATTAAAATTAGTCTATTGGCCCCATCAATATTACTAACACAACGACACTACATCTACATCTTCAACACGTAGGTGTAGTGTCAGAAAATCTTTCCATTACCTATACTTCTTGGCTTAATCTTCAAAAGACATGCAGTAAGCTTAAAGTATATAGATAAATAAATATTTAATATCGATGCAGGTTAAAAATATGGTATGCTTCACCGTACTTGCAATGAAATAAAGGTTCACTATGCTACATATGTCAAAGTTGTTGTCAAATGCATTTTAAAATGTTAGAGAGCTGAGCAAAAATAATTGTAGGCCTAGATAAAAATACCTACTACGCGTATTTACGTGCACGTGGTTTCGAAAATATTTTCAGGTCACTTATAATACTACTCTTTTTACTACATACGTGGTATAAATCTACGTTTCGATTGTATGTATGTATACTAGCTGCAGTACGGATGGTTTGATTTGACCGGAAATTGGAAATACCTGCGTAAAATTGTATCTTGGCATAGCTGTGCTGTCTGGGAAGTGAACGAACCGGAGAGCCTAACTATCAATTACCGGTAACTAGGGTTTCTACCTTAATTCTAACCGATATCAGTGCTTTTGCATCTTTTTTTCATATCGAGGATCAATGTGGATATAATTGGGCCAGAGGAATTAGTTATCAGGTCCTATGGATTGGTTTGCCATCCCTTTGTCTATATATATACATATATATATATATATATATATATACTTATATTTTTATAGTAAATTGTACTAGTACTCCCCGTATTACTTATAAACAAAAAAATAATAATTATTATCGTTATTAGGTGCTACTTACTTATCGTTAAAAGAAGATGTACCAAGTTTTTGTGGATTTCAACCTGATGCAGGGATTTGTCTGGCACTATCAACGAGGTAAGTCAACATAATTATCGATTTAAACATACGATTAAGTAACCACAGCGGTATAGTCCGGTAGTTATGTGTGATGGATATATTATGATGCGTAAATACTCACTAAAACACAGTTACACTTTCTCGTAGTCACCTTCCATAATCCGATGTAATGCTAGCAATAAGAAAGATCGGGTGATGATACAGATGTATTGTCAAGAGATATGGAACATACACAATATACTCAAACCTGAAAGCCTTGTGGTTAACAAACATTGTTGTTCGGCTGGGAATCTTACGAATTTAATGCACCATGACGTAGCAGTAATATACTACGTGAATAAACATATTTAAAAAGGAAAGAAAATTTGCTAATTTAATTTAACGTAATAATCTTATAATGAGGTAAAGGATATGTATTATGAAGAAGTAGCATTAAATATAGCATTTTTTAAATATAATATTAGGGGTGGCAAACAAGCTGATGGTAATCAATGACTACGGCCATTGACACCTTCATTTATCCTCAACAACGTATCAGAATGCATATGCATTGTCACCTCTGAGGACAGAGATGGGATGCTTCATAAACTGTAATTGGGTCTCCAGATTCCTACACTCACGATACGAAAGCAGCCTTATCGCTTTTATTTCACGCTGATATTATTATAAGGGTGTGGTACGTCCTCGTTTGAGCACGTTGCAGTTAAAAATTAGCTGCAGTGTGGTTCTATCACTGTTACTTTTTCCCGATCTACAGCACGCATTTGTTTATCCCCTTTCTATCTTACGCATGCGAAATAATATCGGAGGAACATCTAACAAATATATATGTACTTAGATCGGAAAAAAAAATTGTAATGCACAAATATTGTACCATCACTGAGAATCGAACCCAGAACCTAGACAGGAAATTTAATCACTATGCAACAACTGGACACTATTTTGTTCTTTAAATGTATAATTGTTGACCGTCTATTTATTTTATACCTTGGAAATTTTTACCAATGTTTAGATATTATTAGAGTCATCTAGTACTGGTTCGAATCAATATGTACGAATTTGAATTTTTCTGATTCTAACGTACAAACAATCCCTAGATAAGATTTATGCCTGATGCAAACAAATTCACTGCCTACTCTGGAACTTAGTTATTAATATTTTGTCTTTGTCCACCTCGTCTGGGGTTACAGACGCGTTTGTTTATTTTTTATTTAATGACATATAAAAATAATTTAGGTTGTACTATGATATCAACAAAAATGATTGTTTGGAGTTTCAATACGGAGGATGTGGAGGTAATCGAAACAGATTTGATGACAAGCAATCCTGTTTGCGAGATTGCAAAGGATCGTAGATCTTCTTATTGTATTTTAAACAGATTGATTTATTATTATAAAAAAAATTATAAGAAAGTTATAAAAGATATGCTGTTTTTACTTAATTCTACACATCATTAACTTTATTAATAATAACTTTATTAACTTAATTAATTAACATTATTAAGCAGATGGATTAATTCACTTTATATCCATTACTTTTCAAATCGGCTCGACCGTATGCGACATTGGCCTTTGTTGTGATTGTATTATCGGGATAACTGAAGTGTATTATTAGATCTATTCTATAAAGTTTAGGAGAAGGCTCTCCTTCCAGCTATCTGAACCGTATCGTAGTTGGATGTATCATCGGAAATATAAAAAAATAAGAGAACTTATTTTATATATACCGTAAAATAACAAAAATCTGGCAGTTTCAGATTTAAAGTTTTAATAAAACCCAGTTTTTCATTTTCGTTTTCGGATTTTACGTCCCAGTGGGCTTGACTTCAATGCGAGTAGCCTGTATACCGTTTGTTCTTATTGTAACAGATGTCTATAAAGAAGTAATTCATAATATATTACCCTACATTTTCTTACCTTTAATACACGCATTACTTTAGAAATAGGGCAATAAGGCTGAGTCTATTACTATTACTTTAAAACCTTGTGCATCATAATATATATCCTGCTTCGTTGACTTCATCTGATGATAATCTAAATATGTATCCGTGTCCAAAATAGCCAATAAAACATCTTCCCTATTTAAATAGTAGTGGGACATTCTTTTTTAATGAATTAATTTGAAAAATTATCAGTTCACTGAAGAATCTAGTTTTAAGTTTTTCCCATCGTCCGTTGTCTAACAGAGTCCGTCGCTTGAAGCCATGATTAGAGTTCGGTAACAATAATATACATAATTTATATATATATATATATTAGATAAGTTTCATAACATATCCTTTTTTGCACACCAAACACAAACTGCATTCTATTTCAGGTAATCTAATGTATAGTTATTATATTCGGATTTTTCAATAGATAATTTATGTTTTGTTTCATATTCCATTGCGATATCATCTGGCTATTACTGAATGATATCAATTGTATTATATTATTGTGCATTTGCGCGTACAGAGATTCATTCACTCGTCGTCACCTTCCCTAGGCCAACGTTATGCATGTTTAATAAGATCGGAGTAAGGTAAAAATGCGGTAACAAGGACTCGGGACATTAAACACATTGAGACCTGAAAACCAACAGTTTGTGATACACAAACAGTGTACTCTGCGTCAGCTCGATCGGGGTGTAATAACAGCATAATGCTGCTGTGTTTCGTCTGGTGAGTGTAGGGATCCGGATACCTTTATTACTGATGATGAGGCATTCAATCTCAGTCCTCAAAGTCCTCGCATCTGCATTTTGATTCCTTGTCGAGGATGAATGTAGATGTCGTGGGTGGCTAGAATCACTTACCATCGGGTGAACTGTGTGCTCGTTTGTTACTCTCAATTTAATCCTTAACAATAAAATTAATCAAATTCTATCTCTGTACCCTCTTCCTAAAAGCAAGTGGCAAAATTGGATTATGATGCTATTGAAAATCTGCTCCAAACCCTATCCTAAATCAAAGCCGACTTATAACATATTAAAGATATATGTAACGTAATAGCTATTAAAGCACTGGAAAATCCGCATACCCAACAGGCGGTTTTAATACACAATAATACCAACAACAAACACATATCATACATCATGAATAACACTCACCCACACACGCAATATATGGATTCACTCATGACACAATTAGACGCTCACTCGCAGACATTTTTGTTTTTCCCGTTTATTATTAAAATGTTTATGGGCTGGGGGAATATATAAAATACGCGCGTTAACTCTCTTCACCCATATCCGAATTGCTGATAAAATTATTTCAATTGGCGTGTTTCAATTCACAGTCACTCGTTCGCACCTTTATTTATAATAGTACTTATGTTAGGTGACTGATAAAAAAATCATTTCTGTTTACAACCAAAAATCATGTATTGTGTTGAAATTTTTTTAATACAATTAATGAATTTCAACATTATACAAATTTTTAGTTTTGTGTGATTTTTTTATTTCAATTAAATTTTTTTTATTTTCACTTTTCTTGTTATTTCTTTATTTTCTTGCAAAGTTTAAGGTATAACAATATCCATGTATCAAGTCGAGGGCCTGGTAATCTGTCAGATAGGGAAACCTAGTGCGGACACCAGTCTCTCACAAAGGAATATTTTATATTGTATTATATTGCTGTATTACTTTTGTGTACCTTTGTGAAAGAGAAAATAAATGAATAAATAAAAAAAAATGTAATAAAAAAGTGTTCTTCGGCTGGGAAACGAAGGAATTGAACGTAGTAATCGGGTAGTCTAACTGTCATTATACACATCGTTAATCCACTACTGGACACAGGTCTAATCCGTAGATACATATCCTGACCCACCTGCTTTCATCGATTATCAGCTGACTTGCGTTCATTTCATTCCATCGGGGTATTGTGTTACGTTGAGTTTGGTCAATTCGATTTTTTGAGCTTAATTTAAAGCTAGGATGGGCTAAAGCACAAAATATTAGTTAACACTTTGCGTTTATACTGTGTTGTAATTTTCGTTATTGCTTTATTCAAATATAGCGTAACGAACGCGGCTTTTTACTCTTCCTTACGCTACGGCTATGAATATAATGTAAAAAATGAATTGAAATTTATTTATGTCACGTCCATGCAGTATATTTGATGTGACCATTATTAATATTGCGATGAGACCATTTGAACGTAGGTTATGTTGATATACTGATAAACTTTGTTATTATGTAAATATGAATATGTTTTATCATATAAGATATAATTATATTTTGTTAATTTCATTTGGTATTTTTTTTGTGATTTCTATTCTTAATTGATAAAAAAATGTGGAATGAGTCATTTAATGGACAGTAAATAGTTAGTAACAGGACGCGAAGGTATTCGTATATTGTATCCTGTAGGTATTAGGCTGCCAACCTTTTGCTATAGGTAGATTATGTATTTCATGTCAACCCTTAACGGGTTATCATCAAGCCAGCCATTTACAGTCTCGTTTAATTGAAAGAAGTTTGCGTTTTTATAATATATTTGTCATCATTATATCACCCCAAATTTAGTTCACTGTCGAGCATAGGCCTCCCGCACAAACTGTCACGAAGCACAATCCTGAGTCACCTGTATTCACGGAAGTCGCAGCAAACTTACATCCGTTGTCGTCCACCTAGTGGGATGTCGTGCTACATTGCAATGGTCCGTACGAGGTTGCCACAAGAATACATTTTGTCGTCCCCATGGGTTATCGGGTCTACGAGCTACATAGCCGGGCAATTGCCACTTCGGCTTACTGATCCTTAGAGATGTCGGTTACATGTGTGCTACCGCGGATATCCACGTTAATATAATTAATATATAATAATTTAATTAAAATTTTGATAAGTTTTCATTTATCACGTTCTCTCCACAATCCCCACAAAATAACGATGGTAACTCTACTAATTGGACGTTACTGCATTAATTAACGGTGTGTACAAGCAGCGAGTTATTTTGGTTTAATTATTTTCCTAGTTAGCAATTTTATATAAAAGTTTGTTTTCATAATGACTGCAAAGTTTGGAAAAGTTCTATCTTTAAACGGATAATGAGTTGCCTTTTTTTATTATTCTCATTTGTTTATAATATGCCAAAATGATGACTATATAATTGATATTAATTTACCCTTGCACGATGAAATTCTTAGATTGTTAATCGATTACACGGGTTATATGTGGGTTTAAATGATATACGGGTTTGTATAATGCTATGGTAGACCATGCCACAGCTTGCATGGGTCGGCTCAACTGAAGAAGGACCAAGCCCTCACACAATACCAGCATAATGCTGCAGTACTTCCTTTGAGTTGAGTTTAGAGGCCCAGTTACTCTAGGCGTGGCATTCTATCCCAATCCTCGGTGTCGCCTATTTAGCTGCTTTTACCCAGCTGTCTATTGGCTTTAGTCATTAGTCACTATACTGTGAACTGTGTACTCATTTTTCAATCTTAGTTTTGTGAAAAAAACTTTAATCACAATTTCTAAACATATATGCTTGCACATTGAGAAAAGGCCCCATCGGCGTCCTGACAGCGGAAATACATCTGAATATAACGAATCTAAATCTGTTTGGTTATTATTTATTAAAGACCAGGTGCATCACTAGCGAGGTAGTATTAACGCTTCATATATATATATATATATATATATATATATATAATTTCTTTCACCATTGACGGCATTTGTTAAGAATCAGAGGGTATCTATAATAAATCATTAAGATAATGTATATCACTGTGGTTATAATCGACTAGGAGGATAATTTTGGGACTTAATAAGCTCTGGGTAAACGTTAGTATCCCGCCCAATCTCAATTAGAGCTTATTTATTTAAAGCATAAATAACTTATTATATAACATCCTCATCTTTCATTATGTACAAAAAAAACGTTCAAGACACCCTATTCCATGGAATCCAATGAATTTACGAGATTGGATTAAACTGATTAAGCCCCAGCTGCTAGACGAGCAATTACCGACAGACTCGAACGCTATAATCCCCGCCATGACGCAAAAAACGCTAATTAATAGCAAAGCTTCGGGTTTAATTAAGGAAAATATTTCATCGACGAGACGTAAGGATCAAAGCAGCTAACGAGACTATTGTTTTTCGTACTCTGAATATTTTTATTTTTTATTATACGTTAAACAGTAGCGACAGAACCAAAGTGGTCACGTCAAACTTTTCCCGGTCGTGGGTTACGGCTTAAGCTGAAAATTATTTACGCATTATTTTTTTAAGTGGTTTTTTGACTGTAGTTGTTTCATATCGCTGTAATTCATTATTCGTATTTGTATGGTTTTGGACACAATTCACAAGAAGATTTGTTTATACAAATCGCGAAACTTGAAATAAAAACAGCTGCAAAATAATTATTCGTACTTCATCCAAACGGTCTTTGAACTTATTCTTCATGCTTTAAAGTTATCAATACTTAATAATTAAAAAGAAAAGCGAGTAATATGTAATAAAGCTTAACATTTTATACTTTTCGTATAGCATATATTATTACTATTACATTCCATTCCTTTTTTGGACATGCAAGAGTTCACTTTTATTGATTTTTTTTTAACTTACATTACTTTGTAATTATTAAATAAAAAAATGTTCAATTATATTTAATCAGTATCTCACCAAAAAGTGTCAAACTATTTTTTTGTTTTTACTGCCTGATCAATGAAAAATATTTTGTGTTTTAGTTTAGATCGTATTCATAATGAACTTTGTGACCGATTTTAAGTATGTTTGTGTATATTATCTATGTTCCATATAGGGTATTATGGATACAGGAAAATTATCAATAATACCCTATATGGATATATTATCTATGTTCCATATAAGGTATTATTGATACAGGAAAATTACTCTTTAACGAGTCTTGTAAAACAATAATTTACACGACGTGTACGAGTTAGTAAATTTGTCAACGGATATGTGAATTCTATTCTAAAACGTAAAATAACACACACATATATTATCGTCATTACAACCAAATGATATACAAATCCCCAATAGTTTTAGTGAAGTGAAGTCAAGTAATTTAATGAAGTGTAACCAATTGAATTGAATTAAAAAAGATTTATATTAGAAGTAAAGTTCTGATTTTATGATTGACGGTTTAATGATTTCTTTACGCCTTAGGCAAATCATTTCAGTAAAAAAAATTCAAAGAGTCATAAAGTATTATTACTCCACTAAATAAATGTTCAAAAAACAGAGATAACGAAATATTTTTTACATAATCTATAGATTTATATTCAACAATAGATATTAATAGATAAAATGACGTAAGTGTGATCATATTAACTTAATTGATTTAAATTCTCTCCAATATAACATGAAATTGAAAATTTTAAAACATATGAGCTCGATACAATACAGTTTACATAAACAACATATGTATGTAAAGTGAAATTGGAGGCCAAACCACTTGAATGAAATGAAGTTATTAATTATATGGTGAATGACAATGTACCTACGTAACTTAAAAATTTTATTAGTTCTTGAGTTTAGGGAAGAAATCAGTGTGCGCGCTAGGTTTTTAAAATGGAGCGCTAGGATACTAACAAAATATATTAAAGTCATTCCTAAACTTGACTATTCAAATCTTTATTTTTGAGTTTTTATTTTCACCCTAAAATCTGTCTTAAAATATAAAAGATGTCATTTGAGATGTAGGCTTCACTTTATGGATTTAAATAATGTACACTGTGTAGTATATAGAGGTACTGTTAATTTACGAAAAGTTTGCGGAGATACGACCAAAACTGATTCAGGCTTGGTTGGCAGACGAGCAATTACCGGCTGTCTCGACGGCTATAATCCTTGCCGTGGGGTAAAAACTTCTAATTAGCTGAGCTTGGACTTAACAGATAAAAATATTTTATCAAAGATACGGTTTTATATCTTATATACGAGTATTAGTTCGGGGTTTTAATATAACGTAGAAATTATTCCTACAGATGTATATTAAGCACAGTTGCTGAGTTTGTTGGGGTATTATTTTTATGAACCTAAGGGTGACAAATGGCCGAGTTGATCTGTAAGTGATAACTGTGTCATATAAATATCTGTACCTATCTTCAACAAAGACTTAAGATGTATATGTGTTGGCATCCTGAGTAAGATAAGATGAAACAGTGGGTAGGATCACGCCCTTACAGAATCCCAGCGTAAAATAGCAACACAATTCTGCCGTGTTTCGTCCGGTGAGTGGTATCCGTAGACTATTATTACTGGTGACGAGGCATTCCATCTCAGTCCTCAAGTGTGACAACGCATCTGCATTATGATTCCTTGTCAAGGATGAATGTAGACGTCATGAGCAATATGTTACTTTAAATGTAATAAAAAGCCTCATTGCTGATAATTCCACCTTCGGTTCCTTACGCCTAATATATGAAACACAAAAGCATTAGGCTGATTTTTTCAAACTGTGAGGGGTGCTGCTCTCTCATTCGAGCTGAAGAGTACCATATATATAATATTTTTTCAAATGTCAACTCGGACTAGGTTCACCGCACGTAGTTCTCATGTATTGTCATAGGAGCTTCGATTTTTTTTTCTTCTTTCTTCTTCTTTCTTCTTCACATTTCTAACTAACTCTTTAATATATTATAAAACTTCTTTTGCATCCTAGAAGGATAAGGTTTTATATACTCCTAAATTGCTTTCGACAAGCGGAGATGTTTATTTATCATATTAGGGTGACAAATGGGCACACAATGTAATATGGTAAGTGCTTCTCGCAGTCATAATGCAGAATCATTGTCACACTTGATGTCTTAGATGGTATACTTCGTTGTAACGAGGTCTAGGTAATATTTTTTTCTCAAATTTTAACTATTTCGCACCAAGAAACCAGAATTTATTAAATATTGTCATCTATTCGTGCTGTCTTAAGATAAATTGATATTCTCCGTCGACATTTTAATTATAAGGCCTGTAACAAAATTTAATTAAGCGCGGACGTCGGATGGCCAATTTAATTTGACAATGTTGTCGAAGAATTAGTGCTCCATTAATTAAATTAAAGGCGTTTTTTAGCTTTTTAAAATCCCAATATAAGGAATATTTACTGACTGAATAGACTGTTCGAGAGAAATCCACTATTAGTGGGTAGTATGTACTTAGATGTTACACTATATATTATGTATGTAACGTGTCGTACGCTCAATTTTTTATACGTACATAATTAAAAGATATTTATAAATCTTTAAACTTTACAGGGACAGAATAAACCAATAACTTACTCGTTTATTCATATCATGTAATTTAAAAGTTAAAAGAGCTGAATTTAAAACTCAATTGAAACAAATTGGTTTTTAATATTATTCATATACCTTTATTTCATTCACTTATATAATTAAATTAACAATAAAAAAGTATTGTCTGAGGCATAACATGCGAGTGTCATCAAGCATCAATTAAACAATATAAAAAGTTTTTACAAGATGCACTTTATGTTATTCTCCTTGGTATTAAATCGGGTAATCTTTTTAAAATTCGAAAAGTCGTTGCGTGTTAAAATTCATGAAATGACACATGTCATCGGCCTAAACTCTACAAAATTTGTGTTTTTTATTTGATAACAACCATTATGACCTTTATTTTCAAACAAATCATATAATCATAGCTACATATTTATATTATTACCTGCTTATACATTATAAAGTTCTAAAATTATTGAAACCATAAACTAGCTGTAACAATAAGACGACACGAATAAGTGGAATTGGTTGTTAATGATTTATCGTCAAATTTGCAAATATTGAGATTTTGCGATTGAAAAATGATTGAAACAAATACTGCCGAAAATACATCAAATTTACTATCATTAACCACGGTAAGAATACTAACTTTTCTATTATAGGCAATTATGTAACATAACTGATTCAAGTCTGATTAATAATAAGGTGTATGTTATATCATAAAGCTTTTGTAAGGACACAAAAATACTAAATTATTCAATGAAATTTTAAGTTTATTTATCAATATCTTATAATCATTATCCAGGATGTAATTAATGATGACGATGACATCGCCCGGCCTGAAGCAACGTTCAGATTCACAGTTCAAAATGTGAGCCAGTTAAAAGAGCAAGTTTTGTCACCGTCATGCTATATCAGATGTCTTCCGTGGAAAATTCTTGTTCTTGTACGTAATACCACAACGCCAGACCGTCAGCAGCAGAAGGGTCTTGGGGTTTTTCTGCAGTGCAATGGCGATTGTGATTCACCGGGTTGGTCCTGTTATGGACTGGGTGAAATAAAACTTCTATCGTACAAACCAGATGGACAGCATCTTTGTAGAAAAGTTCATCATATGTATCACAGGTATAAATTGAGATAATGTTGTTGAAAGAAATTACAATAACATTGTTATCATTATTAAAGTTAGATTAGTCATAAAGATAAGTTTTGTGTAAAATTATTTGCAGCAAAGAGGATGATTGGGGTTTCACACATTTCATTTCATGGAAGGATCTAATGGACACTGAGAATGGATTCGTAAAAGACGACGCCATAACAATTGAAGCACACGTAGTAGCAGAAGCACCTCATGGTGTATCTTGGGATTCTAAAAAGCATACTGGATATGTTGGTATGTAAGAGCATTCAAAACAAATCAAATCAAGTAGTTTATTTGCCAGAATATACAAATGGTGTTACAATAGATCATTAAACAAACAAACATTTTATTTGTAACTAGTGTGGTGCCTATACAAATTAAATTATAAAATAATAAACTATATCATTTATAAAGGAATTAACTACCGTTGTAAAAGCTAAATATTACATTAACCTGATGTTAAACTTACTATGAAATTTTAAATCAAATAAGTAACAAAGTACTTCAGTAAGATGAATTTATTTCTAATTTTGTCATTTCATCATCAGCTCAATCATTATGTCACCGCGGAACCGATAGTATTGCCTCAGATTGTCGAGTAGCACGATCATATTATGTAAAACTGTTTTATTACTTATTTTATGTCATTTTGTTTTGAGCATAACCCATGATATATATATATATATATATATATATATATATATATATATATATATATATATATATATATTACAGATATAAATCCTAAAATAAAGATAAAATAAAATAAAAAAAATATTATTTCTTAAAGGTCTGAAGAACCAAGGAGCAACTTGTTACATGAACTCACTTTTACAAACCCTATTCTTTACCAACGTTTTACGTAAGGCGGTTTACAAAATTCCCACGGTAGGGGACGATAGCTCACGTTCTGTCGCCTTTGCGTTACAGCGTGTTTTTTTTGACCTTCAATTTTCGGAGAAACCTGTCGCGACCAAAAAGTTGACAAAAAGTTTTGGCTGGGAAACTTTGGATTCTTTCATGCAACACGACGTCCAAGAATTTCTTCGTGTAAGTTGTTTACCGTTATTGTTTTTCAATAAACCTAGTATGGCCTCTCAATAGGTTCTTTTTCACATTCAAATTCATATTTTTTGAAAGAAACTATAACTACAATAAAACAATGTAAATTAATGTGTACATATTTATTAAGCGTTTACTTAAAAACCATCGATTATCGAAAGTAGCGGCTTTTGGTTTTGACTTTTAATACCCCTAACCAATGTTCTGAATTTGTGGATTAAGCAATGTCTGCATCAAGAATTTATCTACTGCTAGCATTAAAGCTTTCATTATGCGTTAATGCAGGATGATAGTGCGTTCAACTTTTCCAACAAGTAGCATGGCTTATTTTAGAGGCGAGCGTACACCGAACATGCTCTACAAACATAAATTATTTTAATTTGTAAAGAACATTTCAGTCTGCCACCAGCGTATCAGGACAGTTAGCGTTTTGAACGATTCACTTTCTTTATCTGCAGGGATTAATTAAAGGCATATCCTCTGTTGATAGCTCATTTATTCCAATTAGCATGAGGTCTTGTCGACCTTTATGTGTGATCTATTAATAATATGATATTGTTTTTGAAAGAAAAATTTTTGGTTTACGTGTCGATATACTGATAAACGCCTGATGCCTGGCTTTTGAACATCCATATTCATTGTGCGAAGCAATGACTGCAATTCTATGTGGTGAAAATACGTGGATGGCACTGAAAGTTTTTAAAATCGGCCAGTTAGAAAGATTGGCAATGAAAACTTCTTTTAAAATTTCAATTATAGAACTCATTGGTCACGTAATGACAAATAAACGCAATATATCGTATTGCATTTATTTGTCATTTGTTTTTGTGAATTGGCGGCATTTCCAAAAGTCTTCTTACACCTCAAAATGAATTTAATGTGATAAATTTTTCGGTCTATGATTTATTACGAATTTTGGTTTTGGTATTTATCAACAACAAAGCTATGAGATAGACTTCGATTGGCATTTAACCATGAAGCCCATCCCATCTCGCGCCATTGTTTATAATTGGTGTAGTGAGTTAAAGCATGGGCGTAGCAATCACAGTGATGATCTGCGTGTGGGAAGTCCTTCAACAGTGACATCTGAAGATCAGTGCTGTGCGACGCATGATAGAGGAAGATGAGAGTATAACTAATCAGCAGACTATGGCAGGTGTCGAGATAATGAGTCATCCGCCATATAGTCCTGACCTGACGCCCTGCGACGTTAATTTATACCAACCAAACCATACAGAACCAAAGACAATCCAAACAAAACAAACTTCGAGGTATTCACTTTACGAGCCCTGAAGATGCGGTGAGTGGGTTCGAAAATGACTTAGAATAGGTCCACTGTTTTTCTCAGTGGTTCCATTGAATGCGAAGATGTATAAAGAGGAGATATATATTCAAAGTAGAAAAACAAAAGTATCGGCAACTTTTTACACTGAGCCGTTTTTCTATTTTCTAAAGACTTTCAGTGTGACCTGTGTAATATATGAAATGGCTTCAAGCTGATAGAATCCGAAGTTTTTAACATCGTTAATGCATTTCTTTGAAATCAGAAAATATAATATAATATTATAAAATATAATATTTTATTATTTATGGTAGTTGTTACAGAATATACTTCAGGGAATTTTTAAAAGAACTTACCATATTTTAATTCCAGGTTTTATTAGATAAGTTAGAGAATAAAATGAAAGGTACTTTAGTGGAAGGCACGGTTCCAAAGCTATTCGAGGGCAAAATGACATCTTTCATTAAGTGCAAAAACGTTAATTGCAGTAGCACTCGAGTGGAAACATTTTATGACATTCAACTTAGTGTAAAAGGAAAAAATAACCGTAAGTATAATTTAAGACGCTTCTAAATATTTTATAATACTTCGTAATGGCTTTATGTGTATGAAAACTTAGGGAGCACAGTAAAAGTATTTGGCTGGTGATTTGTGAGATGTTGAATTCGATTCCTAGCTGCGATTAATTCTTCTCTTGCTTATAAGAATTAATATAAATCATATTTATACACTGTCTTTATTGCCTTTGAAAGTGATGCATGATGTTAGATTTAAATGTTAATTTTTAAAAATTGAATTTTTGGTCTTGCTTTTAGTATACGAATCATTTAAAGACTACATCAGCACAGAGACGTTGGACGGTGAAAACAAGTATGATGCTGGCGAGCACGGCTTACAGGAAGCAGAAAAAGGAGTGAGGTTTGATGAGTTCCCCCCTGTTCTACATCTGCACCTGATGAGATTTCAATACGATCCACAGAGCGATGCCTCTGTGAAATTCAATGACAGGTACGTACAAATAAACTGACTGCATCAAAAATGAAGCTGTTAGATACCGTTAGAAAAAAATTAATAGACATAGATAGATAGGTTTAAATCTGTTTAAAGGTTCTTTAATTTTATTTATTTATAATCAATCAGCATCACTCAATCTTAAGAGAATAGCTCACAGAGATACAGCAGATGCGATATATAGGTACATATCTACTGTATATTTTGTATAAAAAATGTCGTATTGATGCTTTTTATGTTTTGAAGGACAAATTAAAAATCTTAACTTTTCTAACTTAGATTTGAATTTTATGAGGAGATCAACTTAGACCCATATCTTCAAGAAATACCGCAAGTTCCAGCCCATTATACATTGCATGCGGTTCTAGTCCACTCGGGAGATAACCATGGAGGACATTACGTGGTTTTTATTAATCCTAAGGGCGATGGAAAGGTATATTTATGTATAAAACTTGATTGAATACACATAGATTGTTACTCATAGATCTCTTAACTAAGAGATATTTTATACCCATGTTTTATCATCACCATTTGCAGTAGAAGTATAGTATAGTAGAAGATATATAGTATAGTCTTGGTAGTTCCCTACATATAGGTATCAATGGAACGTGGATAAAAGTCTGATATAAAATAACAAACACTGCTGCCTAAGAATGTCTTACGGAGTAGGCATATCATCTACGAGATTTAACGTCAAATCCATTTAACATCACTAATGACAGTGGTTAAAAAAGAACTAAAAGAAGTAATGGTGGTAAAAGAGGATGAAAACGAGCATATTACTGTGGTTGATATCCTGTCGCGGATAATCACATTATATATAAGGTCGGCAGCGCATCTGCGACTCCTCTGATGTAGCTGATGTCGATGGGTGGAGGTAATCACTTACCATCCAGTGTGCTGCTTGCTTTGCCACCAATTCTATATAAAAAAAAGAAGAAGCAGAAAAAGTGGCAGTGATTTTTTTTAACTCTTAATCCAGGCTAGGTTTATATTGTATTAATAAACTGTATTATTAAAATGTTGATATTAATTTCAGTGGTGTAAGTTCGATGACGATGTCGTATCTCGCTGCAGAAAAAAAGAAGCCTTAGACTACAATTTTGGTGGGAAGGAAGATGCGCCATATTTGGCGAGACGTGCTACGAGCGCCTATATGCTTATTTATATACAGTAAGTTAGTAAAAATAAAGTGTTTATTTCTGAATATATCATTATAAAATAAATTACAAATTTATATTTTTTATATTTATATTAGAACATCGCAGCTGAACTATGTCCTTCAAGATGTAACGGAGAATGATATACCTCCGGATCTGTACGAGCGAATCAATGAAGAGATGAGATACGAGATGGTAAGAACATGTAAATATCGATCTTTCGCATAGACATGTAATTTTTTTTATTTTTGTTTTACGTAAGCATATAAAATTGCTTATTTCAGGCGGCAGAAAAATAAAATGCAGAAAAATTAAATCTGATACCTCAGTCAGCTCCGCCAAGTACTACGCGAAGATATTTAGTGCATTAAAACAATTCTTCACTTTGCAGGCTTTAGCCGGTTCTAAATATAAAGGAAGATAAAATGAACCCGGACTTCCCCCTTTTGTGAACAATGTAATTTTTTTTGTTTTTAAAAATTAGCATAATGCCGATGGAGACAGATTCGTGTAAATTCTATGGATATTTTTAAATCAATATAGCTGTTTGTTTACCTTGTGTATATTTTATTGTAATTATTTATGTATTTCTGTTAATAAATTTGTTTCCAAATCCAACTAATCTTATAATTTATGAGAAGTATTTCGTTGTTTTGAAGATCTAAAGATTATTAAGCTACAATATTGCGCCAAGAACCTTTTTACCGGTTGAAAAATGAGATGAAAGATGTCTCAAAAGTATGTATGCAACTATTTTATAAAAGTGTAATGTCAATTTTATGTAATAACAAAAACACTCTGATCTATTTTTAAGTCTCAACTTAATATTCTCTTCGTATATTAAGGTAATTGCTTTTGTTATCGTCTAATTAATTTAATGCACATGCCTCTTTCTGACTAGGCACTAGCAGAATTATCAATAAGATAGTTCTAATAATTTCAAAAAAAATATACATAATATATATAAACTTAAAATTCACAGAGACACGAGATTATGTAACTTTATTTATATTAACAAATGTATTAAAAACAAGAAGATAATATTCTCCAGACTCAAGAACAAGCATTAAATTTGAGCAAACAAAACCTCAGATCTGTCTGAAATGATTTTCTGTGCGCTTGGAAAGAAGGGTACAATATTAATCCAGGAATCTAGACTTAATGTTAAAATACCCACCTGAAAATAAACAAATATTAAGTTTTTAATAAAGTTCCCATTTTTTTACGAAATTGGCGGATGATAAACGATGTCATATTTTTACAGCTTGATGGAATGAAGTGATTTCTGCTACGCAGGAAATATAAATACCACAAGAAGTTACTGGCTTGTCAATCTAAAGGTTAACATGGCGTGCATCGGTGTCAGTTATTAGGTAGTCCGGTTTTTCGGTCATTTCTCAGGTGAGCCATCAGTTGTAAAATAAAGCGCGGTCCTTCTACTGCTTCTTCTTTCCTTCCTTTATACTAGAACATGACGTACAAATGTCCACATCAAATCTACTGACTGAAAGGTTGTTTAGTCAGTAATTATTTAGTCTATGATCATGGTTTGTTTATCTACCAAGCCCGTTAGTGTTTATTTTATGATTACCTTGTATTGCTGACAGAGTTGCAAAGGAATGGAGGGGTACGAGTATTTTATGCGTTTATGATACCGTTGTCTACGCTGTCTATTTGACATCTGGTGGTAAAAACCAGAAGGAGACATCGTCTTTATAACGTATCCCAAAAATGTAAATTGTGTTTATTTACAGCGATGCATTTTTGTTTAACAACAATATGGTTGTTTTTTGCATAACGTAACGTGAATAGTGCAGTATAAAAAAAAAGTATACCTTAGTTTCTGCTCTGTATGAGAAATAATGAGATATTCCTCGGTTTAGGCCTTGCAGCATGCCGAATGCATCTCCAGCGCCAAGCGTCTCGTGTGTAGTCTCAGTCAGGTCGGCTCGTACTGATACAACAGATACTGTACCTGATGCCACCCAGAACATGCGGGCTTCACTATCACCCGCTACCACTATGTAGTTTCCTTTATTGAAAATCGTTTTAGATTAATTAAAATGTGTTATGGTGGAATGTGGTGGTTTAGTGTCTTGTATGTGTTAAATTTTATAGTTGCTCAAATGAGATCTAGCTTGACTTTATCATAGCTAAAACAAGAGTTTTATCAGTGATAGAGGTACGCTGCCCACTTGTTTCTGCCTGCAGAATGAATCGGTCAGCTCGACCGGGGTGAGACCACGCCCTCACAGAACAATAATAGTGTTTCGTCTGGTGAGTGCAGGGATCTGGAGACCTTTACCACTGGTGACGAGGCATTCCATCTCAGTCCTCAACGGTGAAAACGCATCTGTGTTATGATTTCTTGTCAAGGACGAATGTAGATGTGGAATGACGGCTGTAGGAATCAATTACCATCAGGTGAATCGTCTGCTCGTTTGTTACTCTCAACGTAATAAAAAAGAAAATAATATTGCTAAATATATGTAATTTCGCACTTGAGCCGAGGAGTATGCTGAGATCTTAAAAATATTACACCTCAATTTTCAATATTATTTGGACTTTTGAGATTAAAGTATTTGAGATTTGAGATTAAAGTTTGCGCTCCACTATGTGTCGAATGTAGGCTGATATTTAATTTTATGGCACATTTTTTTTACTAAGATAACACAAAACGGAAAACACGCAAGTTTATCCGTGCTGCACAGTCGTCCTAATTATGACATATATTTTATAATTATGTAGGTAAATAGATGTTTATAAATTAATTATATATCGGTAAGCAAGACTATATATTAATTTTACAATCATTATTGCCTAACCTTAACAGGGTTTCGTGCCTGATTTTGCAGTAAATAGTGTTTCAAGCTTTAAAGTAAGTATAATAGACAAACAACATTATTTTCAATGACTTACTTTCATATTACTCAGTTATTTATCAGCAAAGAGTTGTACTTACCCGGAAAGAATACTGTGTAATTTAAAGCAGCACTCAATTGACGCAGAAATGGTTCTCCGATCTCGGTAAATAAATAACAGCTTCTCAAATGGTGACCAAACATGGCCGTCATTAGTTCACACCGTAGCACATATGGAGTCTTTATTAATAAATCTGGCAACTAATAGGACAAAAAGACATTTTAATTAAAAATAATGTTAATGTTTTGTCATAAATAATATTTTCTCAGGGTTTAAGTAAGTTACAAGTTTCTATTGCAGTTACTATGACCCAGTAATGCAAAAGCACACCTCGTGTTGTGTGGCGACTTTACTTAAGAGTATGTACTCGTATATATATGAATATAGTATATATCTATATAGACGATATTATTCACCTGACGACCACGTTCATTTATCCAAAGCTGTCGTACATATTTCCAAAACTTTTTGAATTGATAATCTGAAATAAAATGTATTTTTTTTCATTACTACATATACTCAGTTAAATATCCGATTTAATATTTTAACACAACGGATTTTCTTATTACGCATTTAGTTATAAACAGAATTTACTAATTAATGATTTTTACTTAGTTTGCGAAATTAAAACATTATCTTTGTTTCTAGTATATGAACTACTCCTCTTCATCATAATTATATATGTAAATATTTTATGAAGACCAATTTTGATAAATATATTATCTCTGGGAAGCTCTTAAGTTGGGAATGACCTGAATGGTTCTTTTTTTGCAAAAAAATGGTTAAATATTCGTTATTATTTCCTATATTAGTAACCCTTAGAACATAATGCCGTGGAAGCAATTAAAATAAACTTTTCTTACAGTATCAACAACAACTGTATAAGTACCCTAATTGAGTTAGAAGTCGAACTAAATCTTCCTATGACATGACTACGCTTGAAATGACAAATGTTGGTTCATTGGATGTTTTGAATATAATGTTACTCCTATAAAAAGTGTTAAATTTCTATCTTCTCAATCAAAACTTTTATTTTTTAACATTCGGTAAGGCAAACTAGCCTTATTCCTACCGATTGTGATTCTTTTTGCCAAGTTATACCAATATTAACCGTTGACGATTGGAGATATTTTGATGATTCATTTTTTATTTCGTCATTATTTTCGTGAGGCATCATCACTATAACGTATAATATCACATCATTTTTTAACTACAAAGTACATCCATACTCAACAAAGATGAAAGATGCACATTGTTGTCACCCCCGTGGACTGAGATGAAATATCTCGTTACCCGTCTCTGGGTTTCCGGATTTCTTCTCACCAAAAACTAATATTGGAATATTATGATGCTACAACATGCTGGTATTCTGCGAGGGCTTAGTCCTTTCCCAGTTGAAGAAAACCATTCATGCTGCAGCTAAAGCAAGCTGTAGCGTGACTAGCACTGATATTTTTTGTGTTCATTTGTTTTATATTCACCCGATAAGCCTTGATTCTTCAGGAGATCAATTAGTTCTTCCGTTTTCATTTCGTAGCTATTTAAAGCATATTTAGTTGAATAAGCGATTTGTATAGAAGTGGCCACAACAATTGCTGCCAAAATTTTTCCACAAATAAGACAAAGCGCTAATATAACCATTGGAACTATTTCACCAATATGAATTTCATCACCACCGGTTCCAGTTAATTCAGAGATCACTAAATATAATGATGTAGTGTAGTCCCAGCGGTGTTGCGGTGCATCTCTAAAAAAGATAATTTGCTTATGGAAATCGTCATCGTAAGAATCAAATCATTTGTCATTTTTATTAATCTGCGGGTAAATTAACTTCGCTTTTAATAGAAATTCTTTCAATTCCGATTGCACTATTCTATTAACACGTGGTCATGTTATAAAAAAAAAAGTGTCTGCTTGTCCAAAATAAATATATATTTTCATTCAATTTCGGAAAAGAGGGTAATGGAGTGGGATTAGTTATGGTATTAATTTAACAATGCCTTTCGTTATGAAGATAAAGATTTTGTGTAATTATATAAATGTTTTTCTTACTCGTCGATTAAATGCATCTTCAAAGTTCTTATAAACTGAAGAGGCGATGTTGCAATCAAAGTAATCAGCCAGATACATGTAAATGTGTGTATGAACAACACAACCAAAAAAGCTGTAGTCACCGACTAAAATTTAATTTCAATTTATAATATTTTATCCTTTAGGAAGATCATAAACGAAGATTCATTCTTACAAAGTTCTACTCAGTAAATTATTTGAAGGAAATAAATTGATACGTCTTAGGAAATAAAGACATCTCCCTCAGATTGCCACGACGGACAGATCTAAACCACCTGCATCCATTGATGTCGCCCAAAACTAACATAAATTATCCTTTAATTTAGTGGTGGTCACCCACTGAGCGTATACTAAGTTTGCGGATACAGCTTTGCTACTCTAGAATCTTATTTCTGAATATAACACAGACGTGGCTCTCATGTATTTTATTTTGAACTGCATTTTAAAAGCAACACAAACAATTAGTACAAGACAGTAGTAGAAGACCCTAGACCACCACTGCTTAATGTTAAGTGCTAATAATTAAGGTCGTGGCATATAAAGAAGTTACGGAGAAAGCAATAGAGTGAGAAGAATCGAGAAATGGATAAGAAACGATTATAATTAATGATCTTAATCAGATGCTTTACAGTGGTATAGCTACGATGCAATTTGTTTCTAGCTGCAGAATTAATGGGTCATTTCCACCGGAAAAGGACTGCGCCCTCCCAAATTAACGGCGTGAAATAGAAGTATAACGCTGCTGTGTTTCGTTTGGTGATTGTAGGGATCCGGAGATCCTTATATAACTAGCGTCGAGCATTGCATCTCAGTCCTCAAGGGAGACAACGCATCTACATTATGATTACTTGTCAAGGATGAATATAGGTACGAGTATCATGGGCCGCAGGAATCACTTACCATCAGGTGAACTGTGTGCTCGTTTGTTACTCTCAATGTAATAAAAAAAATGCAGGCTATCTCTCACGGAATATTGAAGCATCGTAATTTTTCATCATGACAGAGACAGAGTTAGAGGTACACGCGGAGGAATGAGGTACACTACCTCATTCCTCCGCAGTCCTCCGATAGACGAAGGGCCGTCACTACCTCGAAAGGTACGGTTCATCCGTCATCTATGTATGTATTTGCAAATTACAAAACGAAACTTATACTCTTGAATGAAAGCTTTTAGCTGATAATCAAACGCAGAACAGTAGCGACTGTAGGTACTTTCTTTTAGGCATGGGAACATGAATACTACAAATTGAATTATTTAACATGAGCTTAATACTTGTAAAGTTGTGAGATTGTTGGTAAGTTCAGCGGCAGTCTTGCAATAAAAGTCGTAGATATGTTTTAGTCGTAACAGCTTAGTGCATCGCAGGTAGTGCACCGCCTTCAGGGGGTTGCTGTTGATATCAAAATATGAATTGCTTATATCAGAATTGTTCTTGAATACAAGAGTTTGTTAACATATGTGTGATTTGAGAAAAAGATTTTTAATGTGAAGAGTTGTTTTTTATACAAATAAATACATCTGGGTTTGGAATAGTTACTAAGGATAAATTTGAGATTCTATAACCTGGTAACACTTGCCATCTGGTGAGCTATATATCCGATAGCCTGAAACAAAAAAACAAAACAGCTATGTTTTGCAGTACACTATATTTATAGGTAATGATGATGCTAGTAGATATATCTTCACGTATAAAAGAAATAATTTCAGAATGGTGATTTCTTCAGGTGCAAAAAATAAGATTTATTGTAGTGTTGTTAGCTTTAACAGCGGTTAGTCAATCGTCGTTTAGAATCAGAGACACGGAAAAAGACATGCACAACACACCTAGACTTGAAAATCCAAAATAAGAATATATTGTTTCTCCACTGGAAATTGAACCTAGGACCCGCCACTTAGCAGTTAGGTACTCTAACCACTACGCCACCAAGTGAATGAATGAATATATCTCTGCGTCTTTCTTGCTCCCTATCATTATGTATCTTAAGGACATTATTTGAATCTCAATAGTTCATCAGTCATCATTATTACACGTGACTAAATACTTTAATTGTACTTTACAATGAAATACAAACGATCTAATGATTACACATAAACAAACGGTTTCAGAATGGTTTACCTCACCTCTTTAAAAATACACGTGATTCTTTTAGCAATTATAAATAATTAGAAAATTTGAACAGGAATATGACTCGATATTACTTAATTAGCTTACGTGAAACAAAAACCGAAAAGATCTAGAGGAAAGTTGGCAACTATGTCCGTCCAAACCCAAAGTTTATGCTTCAAATATCTCCTTCTGCATTTAGATAGGTTTACTATCAAGTCTCCATGTTTATTGAGATATCCCTGTTAATAAATGAATGTAAATTATTGATGTATTATTAGATTATTAATAAGACAATAATAGTTGAATACTCATAAATCTTATCAAGATATTCCAGTTTATCAGAGCCACGAGTGTATCTTAAATACTGTGTACTGATATAATTTATTTCATACCTGATGCATATAAATATACAACTTTATGTAAAAAAAAATATCGAGCACAGATTGCAGCCAAAATAATACGTAGCAGTCATTTAGAGTGACAAGTTCATACAGAATCAAAACGTAATTAGCTGTCGCTACGACACACGTTACATAACCGAAAGCCTGAAACAAACGAGATTTTATATTAACATGACAAGTAAATAATGATCGTAGTGTATAAATTAAAGTATAGTTTGACAACAAAAGTTATAAAATTATATTAATTTACTTCAATTTGTTTTTATATCCACAATTATAATCAACAGCCTAATTGTTTAGGATACGGTCTACGAAAGTTAAGGTTCTAATCAACCATTAGACAAATGTCGTAAGCATTTGAGCTTAGTTAGAGTGGGTAACTGGAATGTTATTATTGTCCTGTGAAGTACATATGTTCTATTGAAGAAAGTATTACCGTAACCAAACAGACTCGTACTCAATATACTCTACGATAAGACAGAAGAAATGAATGTTACATACTTTTGAAAACTGCGTTCACCATTACGCGTTACCTATCGCATGGGATCGAATTTTTAAAGAAATGCTAGTTAAAATTATTATAAGGTAACTATAAAGTTTATTCAAAATGAACTAAATAATGCACGGAAGTGCCAAAAGCTAAGTGAAATGCTTTGCGAGCCATACACTACATGTTTAATTATTCATGTTATTACATGGTGATATATAATTTTATAGATTTACATTAAAATACATTCTTTTAATAAGTATTTTGTATACATGTCTTATTTATTGAACAGATTGCAACCCCTCTTTAATAACAAACGCGACCGCTGGTGAAGAAGTTGAGGGGGGGGGGGGATAATCAACATTTGCATTCACGAATCATAGAGTGGATGGATTTGTCAACAATAAGGATTTAAATAGTAATTTACCTGATATAATAATGTACCAGGTTTAAGGAGATTAGACAAATGCATATAACTCTTATAACTTATTACACTCGCTGCCGATTTAGACTGACTTAGGTTTGAATGCGAACTATGAAGTGATATTTGTCCAACTGTGAAAATGTAAAATTATATTATTGCTTTATATTATTTTATAGAAATATACTTTAAAGAACGATGTTAAATAAATAATATTCACTTGGCATTTCAAATCGACTTGAACCGCTACGTGAATCAACGGCCGAATCTTGTGATTGTAAATCAAAATCAGAACCATCTGAAATGTAATTTTTAAATGCTCAGTCTCAGTTGTAAATGCTCACCCTATTGTCGTAATGAAATAAAATCTCAGATTTTTAATTGAGTATCAATCTACCAAGCTACAAAAACAGCATTAAAATTCGACTAGGATTGACTAAAGTTTCTGTTTAAATAATTTGTATTTCAATAATAATTTGTTACTCCTCAAATTCATGAAATTATCTGCAGTTATTATATATGTAGTTATTATATTGGTGTATATAGGCACACATTCATCAAAAAAAAACAATTTTTTTTCTAAACATAATTAAGCTGAACAACATTTGTTTCCAAAGTAAGGGCATGTAGACAGACTTTTCACTAAACTATGTACCAATCATAAACATAAATAGAGATAAAAATACCTGTAGAATCATCATCGCTACTTATATCCATAGATATTGGCAAAATGTAATCTTTAGATACTTTAAATGCTTTCTTTAATGGTTCTTGTATTTTCGGATAATATTTAACTACATTAAAGAAAGTTTGACTTGGAATTACTAATAAGTCTAAACTTCTGCTAGCATATATAGATACTTCTGAACATGACGCAGATTGCTGTAAGTTACATTTGTTTATATAAATCTAAAATTGTATAATTATAACGAAATTTTATAATTTAATATGTAAAAAGTACTTACAACTGTGAAGTTACCGAACATCCCACCTGGTCCCATGCAGGTAACCATCTCGTTGTAAGTACTAAGTACATCAACCTAAAGCAGATTTATAATTAGTTGCTACGAAAAAATACACTTGGCACTTTTCTAGTCTGAGGACGAAAATAGTTTATATAAAGAAAACAATACATATATATAATATATATATATATATAATATATATATATATATATATATATATATATATATATATAATATATAATATATAATACAATACTGGCTAGAGATAAGGAGATATTGGTTTTCATGTTTCAGGTAAGATGATGATCATTTAAAATGGAGAAACGAAGATGCAAAGTTCTGGAATTACGCCTTTGTTGTATGAAAAGGCAATTAAGCTGAGATCGATATTGGGAAATATAGTCATATTTACGCAACCTAAAAATGAATAGGATGCAGTTATTAAATAGGCGCTCCAGCTTGTGAGGAAGACCGGGTAGCACATATCTGCATAATCAATGATAGGCAATATTAATGTTTTACAAGCAAGACCGATGAAAGTAAATTTCATGGTAAGGAAATACTTTAGACGATAAAGAGAGTAAGGTGGCAGTGACTCAATTTAATACTTGTATTTTATTTTAAACGTTGGCGATATGTGGATTAAGACTTTACACATAACTCTTAAATGGTATTAAATTATTATTGTAATAGATTGAATGTAAATTTAAAATATTAGATAGCATTTACGGGCTATGAGCGTTGCTTAACATTCCGAAGGATTGATAGCGACTCCAAAACGAAATGACCAATGAACAGCATTCAAGTTACATTTTAGTTTGTTAATCTCGCTATGATCCTCGATGCGAGATTGTATATACAGAAGTGATCAGATTAATACAAATTGAAAAGATTAAAGGAGAAAGTATACCGTCTTGTGACTCACTATCTAAGTTTATCTGGCGAACACGACAATAAGATGTAAATCATTACAAAGCAGTACGAGCGAAGTTGTAATGGGAGAGGGTAGAAAGAAGGATATCATGATTTACTGTGTTAAAAGCATTCAGAAAATCAATCAACACCTCCACTGTAATCTTTTTCTCATTCATACCCAAATATAAACCTAGTTATATCATCACAATCCACTGATCTGGACTTTGTGGCTAAAACTCGCTTATTCAATTTCATATTGACTAAGAGAAGGAAATTAAAATATCCACGTTATTTACTCCAATCACCCAGAGAAACATTCCAGAGAAACAAACCAGAGAACACAGCCCTCTTTGAGCGACTTTGAGCTTCCTCATACGGCCAGCAGTGAAGGATCACAACTCAGATCCGTGGGTCATCATGGGCAACACGCTTTGATTGTATTAATTAAAATTTTAAAAATATTTAAACATGTACCTTTCCTCTATATATTATATAAATATCCGTTTGAACATCTTTACACTGAATTACAGTGTCTCCTTTAAGGAAATACATTTCGTGTAAATGTTGTGTTATAACTCTGATAAATGATCGTTCAACTCTACCAAACAACGGGACTTCCCTTAACGCCTTCTCGTACATGAAAACTAAAGTGTCTTCCATTAAAGCAGAGTTCAGACCACAACAGATTTGCTGTATAGTAAACATTTGATTAATTATTAATTTAGCATTTCAGTGTAAATATTCTTACTTAATTGAGTAAGTAGTATTATTAATTATTAAATATTATTAGTAATTATTATTAGTAATTAGTAATAAGTAACCTGTGCGTTGCTACCATTAGTTCTCCTCCAAACATATTCAAAGTATTTAAGAGTTTTGTAAGTGATGACAGGGTCTACGTTTTGTTGATACAGGAAGTCGGCTAAGTCACTGGTTTGTTCCTGAAAGTTTACACTTTTTTCTTATTGTATTTATAGAGTTCTAAAATAATTCATAGACTTCATTTTATTTTGCAATAAATCTAAGGATGTTGAATGTGTGAGGTGTTTGTCTTAGCTCTTTTTGGAAAAGGGTTTTTTTTATTTAATTTCATTTTATATCTAAATTTGTTCAGGAAATTAGGAGTAGATTGGTTCTTTAAATTAATAAAGTACGAGGTATCAGTGTCTCAACCGGAGAAGGACTGCGCTCTCGCAGAATACTAGCGTGAAATATCAGCAACACTGCTGTCTTTTCGTGATCGTGTGATCCTGTGACCTTTTCTGGTGACGAAGCATACCTCTTCTTATATTATATATCTTAGACCTCAGGGGTGACAACGCATTTACATTATTATTCCTCATCGAGTATGAATATATGAATATTATACAGATGTCATGAGGCGTAAGAATCACTTGCTATCAACTTTGTGCTCGAGTTTTTATCTCAATGGAATAAAAACATACCAGACGAGTAAAAGAAACCATCGATCTTATTACTGACAACCAGTAATAAAGTTTATCCACCTTAGTTCATATGTTTGCTTTATGATTGCTTATAGATCATTAATGTATATATAAATTTCAGAGAGTCACTTCTTCAAGGCAAGAGTAAATATGCACCTCCTAGGTCTATGATTTTTTATTTTTTTTACATTCAGAGTAATGAATGAGCACACAGTTCACCTGATGCTAAGTGATTCCTGTGGCCTATAACATCTACATTCATCTTTGACAAGGAACCGTAATGCAGATGCGTTGTCACCCTTGAGGACTGAGATGGAACGACTCGTCACCAGTAATAAAGGTCTCCGCATCCCTGCGCTCATCAGACGAAACACAGCAGCAGTATGCTGCTAATTCACGTTGGTATTGTGAGAGCGTGGCTTTTGGCCGGTTGAGATGACCATTCATTCTGTAACTAGAAGCAAACTGCAGTGTAGCTCTTCCACGTAAGTTGCAGCCATACGTCAGCTTACCTTCAAAAATTGAAACTATCAAATGAACTTTATTTTGTTTATCACTCGAAATATTTCTAAAAAACAACAAGCCTGAGTAACTTTTCACAAATGCTTATATCGTTTCTTCATCTTGGAAAAGGTGCTACAAAACTTCTTACTGGTTTCCACTCGAGCTCCGTCCTATTCTTTACCAGTTCTACGAGATATTTTACGGGCATGCATTAATCCTTCAGATTGATGAACCTTGAGGTAAAGAAAACTTCTCTCGAATAATAAAAGCTACTAACGGTGTGCTCTAACAAGGCATGTGAGGCTGTGGATTGTACAGATGCAATATATCCGAACATGAAAGCGAAATAAAGACATCCAGTTATTTGTAGCGCCATGGTCAACCAAACATCAGCTTTGTTCGATAATGCTATTGGTGTGCACCCACAACCTATAGAACAATTGTAATTTAAAAAAAAAAACACCGTAAGTAATAATAACAATCGAAAGGTATTCATTGTTTAAAGTTTAATTAAATATGTTTTTACCAACGAATAGTTCAAACACCCAATAGAAAGTATGAATATATTCTGTTACTGCATCTGTAATGTTAATGTATGGAAGTATTAACAAATATTGTGTGAGTACACTATGTTTTTTTTCCCCCCCGTTAATATGTCCAACATCAGGCCTGCTGGAAGAGATTTTAATTGTAAAATAAGCTGCGCCTTTTTATATACCTTTCCTATATTACTTCCTTTATATAAATGCTTTGTGTACATAAAAGTTAAATAAAAATAAATAAATATGTATATCTTTTTTAATAAATAAGATATATACGAGTTACTACTCGTATTAATGTTGAATTATATATACATTTTAATAACGGGTTAACACGGGTATATATAAAATAAAATTTAATTAAAGAACATTTATGATAAAGGCATTAAAATGTATGTGTTATTTATGATACTTACATTTAATATCATATTTATTACCCGATATAATAAGTGATCTCGTGCAGTTTACTGAGATATAATAGGAATCCAGTGGCATAAAAGGCTCACAAGAATTGGTAAAAATAAAAGCAGTGGCGAAATTAACCAAGGTCAGAACCAATGGTAAAAACTTGAATAACGCAACGGCTTGATTTATTCGCATTATATCATTTTCCCAGTAAGAAAAAGCGCCTAATATTCTTGTTACCTATTCAATTATTAAAAACTATTAAATAGATTAGAATAGAATAGAATTAGAACATTTAAAATCTTAATTATAAAATAGTTTATAGATATTTTTAGCAGTTAACAAATAATAAGATACTTACGAGGAGCATGCGGTTTAATCTATAAAGATCGGTATCGGAATTTTCATTAATTATATGTGACTGTAAAAATAAAAAAATAATATATACTAAAAAAATGTATTTCTTGCCAATGATTTAAGTTTAATAAATCTTACCAATTGCTCCAGTGGAAAGATGCTAATAAAGTCCAAGAAGAATGCATGCTTTAAGTAACGTGTTAAAGTTAACAGTGGATGTGTTATAAGCAAAGAGCGGTCGTCATAGTACGCGACGTACGCCATTACAACAATATCGATATACAGAAATGTATCTGACCAAGTATAGCTACTTCCATACTTATGCTGTTTTGTCTAAAAATATAAAATCAATTGATTTAAACCATTAAACCCACTACTAACTATGGCCCAGTTTTATTGTGGTACAGCTATACATTTCGATTCGTATATTTTTTGTGTATTTCAATATCTTTCGATATTAATTTTCTATAATTTTTTTCTGTATATTTTAATAGTTGTTGTGTTATTCGGGGCAGAGATAAATCCAAGAAATCAGATATCATTTATATCGGTTCAGCAGTTCTTGAGTTATAAATGGTGTAAATTTTTGTTGTACCTATATATTTAAGATGTGTATACATCTTACCCCACGCTCTAATCACAGAAGATTACAATCAGATTCTACCTAATATTGCTGTATCAATAGTTTACTATTTTATTTAAATACTGAACAACTATTACGATTTCACCATTAGCTTATAACTGTTATGCCTGTTAAAAATAGGCACAAATGTGTTGGATTTTTTATGTACATAGGATTTTGAAAGACTAAAGTTTAATAAGTCTTTTTGGGTTGTATGTCATCTGATATTTAAATTTGAGATTTTAATAAGAGCTTTATGACTAATTCATTTTTGATTAACATAAGATACTTTATTATTGCCAAATAAATTATATTCCCCTATTAAGTATTATTGCGAAATTCCCAATAAACATTACCATTCAGTTCGTTCCTATTGTTCATACTTACTGCGATATTATAGGGAACGACGTGGATATAATAGACGGCCAGTACTAATCGCAAAATGCACCAAAATTTCAAAAAGATCCCATGCGGAGTGATACATATGGGCAAAAAGATGTATCGAATATATCTGGAAAGAATAAACTCTTTGATTAATTTTTTATTTAAATTTTGCACTGTAAAAATAAGGTACTTCTTAAAAATTATAAGTGTTATCAACTCCCAATGTATCAATTTTAAATATTTTTGCTAAACTTTACTATGGTACGTTATTCACACGCTCTGTTTTTATATCTTAGTACATACAACCAAGGCCTGGTGCTTTTGTTGCATATAACTATGATATAAAAACTGACAGGTGTGCATAAGTTTAAATTTTAAAAAAGAAATAAGATTTATTAATGAAAATTTTGTTATCGAACTTTGCCTTTTAATGCGATCGTAGTTTTTTTTTTGTGTGTGATTATTGCTGTTGGTCCAGAGACCTTTACAGCTTTATCTAATTAGACTCACGAGCGGGAGGCCCGCTGAGTATATCATCGTAGTGCTTCAGCGAGGTTATATTGTTAATTGTAATTTTGGGTATGCTAAGAGAACATGCTCGTCGACTAACGAAAACAGGTACCAATGGTGTATCAAATGTTGACATGTGGTGTAACGGAAATGTACATAGGATACTACTTTACTTTATTTATACCTCATGACTCCTAGTTGTTCAAAAGCTTGTAAAAAATTTGTCTTTTCTTCTCGATCATTTATAACGATAAAACTCTCTTTGATTTCTTGCTGTAAAAAAACAATATGACATTTAAATGTTGTGACATTATAAAGAATATGAGTGGTAGTCACAATCAAAAACTTTATCAGATTTTGACTCTAATGAACGTAGGATAAACTATCACTTCAAAAACTCTAAGATCTAATAAAGCTATCTATTTTTATTTACTTTTTCAATGATGTACAAAAAATCTTATTTTATAAATTAGTTCCAAAAATATAATTATAACATACCGCTATTCTGTTTGTCTTAACGTCAAGTCTACCGGTAAGCGGCTTGGCATTTTCAAACTCCTTTGCTCGTGTAGAAATTTCAGGATCGTTGAGGACCTGTGAATAATTTATAAATATTTTTTGATATACTGCTTTGATTCTAATAAATGATAAATAATTCTTGAGAAATGTTTAAAATACCATTGTGATCGTCTGACTGATGTCCGGAAATATACTCCAGCATTGCACTAGCGTACGGTAGTCAATATATAATAAAATACAATTGGTAGTTGTTATAACCGTGTGTACCTGAAATTCGATTAATATAAAATCACTTGCTAAAATTTGTGCTTGGTAAATACAGTGAGAGTTTCACCACATGTCACGTATGGAACCTAATTATGCTGTTAAATAATTATATTACTCGCTGTCTATGTCTACTTGCAGGAATAAACTTGTAGATTATTTTATTAATACAAAAAAGTATACGCTACTTTTATCATGGACTCAGCGGTGAAGAAAAAGGAAACCTGCAAATCTAAAAAATAATTATGAAGAGAAAATATGTTTTATTTTACTTTTATAAAAGGACAATATTAAAATGAACATCATACCTTCGGTAGTCCAAAGAGCATTTCGAATACCCCAAATCGACTTCCTGATCCACTATTATTAATTATCATTCCCTTATAACTAACCACATTGCAGTGACCCTAGAATAATGTTGTTGTAATAATTATGGCTGAAAGGTTGCGTGAGACAACACTACATAAGTACGAGTATATTAACTAAATATGTTATTTGCATTACTTTATAAAAAATTGTCTTCTTAAATATAAACATTAACTTAACTTTGAAATTTATATAAACTTTTCAACTAACTTTTTGCAAGATATACATATCTCTGCCGATATCTCCTGCATGTTGCACAATTTCATTACCGGGTAATACGATTGTTTTAACATTTGCTGCCACTGTTTGTATGAAATCGTGACTTGATTCCTAAATGTGATAGTATGTGATTACCGTCAAATATTTGAAAGACAATTTTTAAACGATTTTTTAAAATGAATAAAATATTTTACTTACTTGAAATAATGTGCAACGTAGCAATGTTTCAATCATTTCTATGGATAATATTTCTTGCTGCAGATTTGGAGGCATATCTCCGAAAATTTCATTTGCTAATACAGCGTTGTTGTAATACCTGGTTTGGTTCAGAGTAAAAAGAGGCATATTTTGAAGAGGTAAAGTAATTATAGTGTAACTACAAAAACTTTATAAAATAATAATTTGGTTTCGTATATAAATCTATGACGTTAAATCTGATAATATTAATGTTTAAATGTCTCACCACTGGACACCAAAAAATTTCTTCACTCGAGCCTTAATTTTGGCACTCACGTGGTTAACAGTTAAGAAATAAAACAGCTCACGTATAGAGTCCTGTGTGGTAAAATAGTTATAAAAATATATAAAATCCGTTTTAAGAGACGCTAAAACATTAAATAAAAAATACAATTTCCTATATGGTATCAAATTCGTTTTAATATTCTTATTTTCAAAGATACGTATTTTGAGTGTAACCAAAGCATCAAGAAATTTTTAATTTTTAATTCAGCGGCTGGATGATTAACTAAATTTCAGAGTAGACGAGAAAACTGAATTGGCTCTCCAGCGCTGATATAAAATAATCTGTAACCTCCATTAGAAGTGCCAGTTTATCAAGCAGGTCCAGATAAACATTGTGAGAAAAAGTTGTTACTTTACAATCAAAACACTACTTACCTTGAATTTTAACTTTCGTTGGGTTAATAGTAAATAAATACTACAGACTTTAGCTATATAAAAGCAGCCCAAGTATGATCCAGCGATAAATAAAAGAGTGACCTGAAAATTAATTGATTATTCTTTTAATTCTGAATTATATTAATTATAACTCGCTTAGGTATTAGGTTAGGTATTGAATAGCAAAATAATTGTAGGACGACTCCTGACTACATTGAGTACTGACTTATGTATGTTTGCATAGGTTTATCAGTACATGTGACTGAAAATATTATATTGTGGAGGAAACATAATGGGCGGATAAGAACTTGATGATGGATGAGTTAAAGTATTTTTCAGGAAGCAATATTCGGAACTTTTCTTTTCGAGTACTGACTTAATTTCATTTTCAATTCAAATTTTCTGTGCTTTATTTATACTTAATGTGACTCACTCCTTAATAGAGCGACGAACTATGCAATGTGACCAACAATAGGGAACCCGATTTTCATATGTAGTGAAGAATCTAGACGTAACTTATAATAAACTTCCATGTATTTTATGGTGTGGATAGAAATTTCGTTATTAAGTCACAGAATATTGACTAAATGGTGATTGATTCAGTGGTTATGATCATTGATATTTTAAATACGTAAATTGGGGAGTACTATATATTGTCTTTTATTCCAACGTTCTTCAATCCACTGCCATTCTTAGATATTTCAGGCCTCCCATTTTAAACCTTGCAGGATAAATAGCAAGTTAGGGAACGTATTCGTACTTATTCTAGCAAATTTTTTTTTCACGCATATCCAAAAAATATCTTAGAAGAATATATAACATATGGGCCTTGAATACGTAATGCGTCACTTAAGAATGCTCTTTACGTATGGATTATTATTTATGAAGTCAAAATGTGAAAAACCCTACAAGATTTTTTAAAATAAAGCCACTGTTTATTGTGTATTTATTTAATTATGTTTTATATTTAAATATTAAAGAAAGACTAGTCTATTTGAACTCCAATTTTGTAGATAAATTTAAACATCCTCAAGAAGAGCGTAGCAGATACGCGTGGAGGAAAGGTATGACTTTTTATATTTTCTTTCAATTTTATAAAGAATAAAATCATCATGTTTGCCAATGTATCGAGTTCAGGTCATCCCGAACCGTACTTGCGTCTCTAAAAATCTGCAGGAGCTAAGCTGGTTAGATTCAACGTCCTACAATATCACTGTACACGTACCGTATCGTAGTTTGGCATAAACTCGTACGTACCAAAATTAAATCTTTTAACCCCGGTGCTAAATCAGATGTGCCGGTGCCTGTGAAAATTGATGTTCCGAAAACAAGTGAGGTCTTTATTGGCCTTTCGTGCTTGGCGTCGGTTAAAACAAATAATTTTGTCTCCCAGTAAATTAGTTGAGCCATCCATGTATTCTGAAAGGTATATTATTTATTATACAGGAGTATCCGTCAGGTATAACGTGTAATATAAGATGTGTTGTAGTAAATAGGAATAACAAGGCGAGAAAATAGAAAAGGATAATGGCAGAATTTTCTTCTAACTGCCAAAAAAATCGAATATTATTTAATTGTAATAAGAAGTTATACCTATAATACGAGAGGATTCAACAATTTGTAAAGAAATTTCTTAAGTTAAGATGGCCTCTACGCTGTTGTGAGGTGGACATTGTAAAATGCTTAAGGCTTTCTTCGCACGTAAGATGCACGCCTACCCTTACCTTATAAATAATCTGATTCGTGGTCAATCCACTGGTTAAAGTGTTTGTGGTTGTCTACTAAACGATTGAAAACCGTTTCATGCCTCCTAGTCCTTTTGAAACTTTTTACAAAATCTAACAAGCTGTCACTTACTCCAATATAAACGTTTACATCTAGGCCCCTTACTGTCCCTACCTTTTTTATTTGATTATTTTTTAGGTTAGTCACTAATGGTAAAATTAATGAAAACATTTTCTTACGTTTGGTCATATAATTTCACACCATTCTCTCGTTGAATCTCCTTGAAGCAGTTCACTTTCTGTGTCCTAACTTAAAAATTCTACAAAGTTTTACATCATCGGTGAATAATAAGCAATTGGAATCTTTTATGCCGATATTTTTACTAAAAATATTAAACAATATTGTGCCCTGGTGAGATTCCGCATGTTACACTATACGTCTCGGCATTCACTTGTTTAGATGCGTATTTACAAACATGTTAGTTTTAGATTGAGTCAATAGATGTAAAATCTATTTACTTATTTATTATTTATCAATTAGGTTACTGAGTTCCGAAAAGCGCAGTCATTTATGTAGTATATCATTAAGATACACAATTATAGTGTCTAGTATAAAAACTATTTTAGAAAATGTAAATTTATACCAACTTGTAAGCATAACTTCTTTGGACATGCAATAAGATAAAGTAGACAACCCGACCAGTAACAGGAAATTATAAACAGTAGACTATACTTTAATAAGCACAGAAACTGTAAAAATCGTTTATATTAATACCAAGTTAAAATAGCGTTTAAATTAAAAGTTTTGTTATAACTTAAACACAAAACGAAATAAAAATGCAAAAATATTAAAAAAATCATCATGTTTTTAATTTTACTTTAACAGTTTGAAAATGTTTCGGTTACGATGATCATTTGGATACAATAGTATTAAAGTTTTGTAAAGAATTTATTATCGCCATTGTTTTCTGTTTCGCAATAATTCATTGTCCATTGCACAACATAGATGTCTCAAATGAATAAAATTAATTCGTACTATCATGGCTTAAATTATTAAAAGTCACACATGACTAACTATTAAGATTGGGTGAGTTATCAAATTATTGGTTTAGACTAAAGGCTAAAGCTGTAACATAACCAAGATTTTAGTACTCACTTTAACATTTATATTAAAATTACTCTCCCATTTTGTTAGGTAATCCCAGATATGCCACACCTGAAGAATAGGGAGCAACTCGACTAACTGAGTTAATATTGACTCTCTTTTAGGGTCCATAGTATCGGTAAAGATTTGCAGAGGAAATATTGATAAAACATCTAAATAAAATCCTATAGTTGCCATTTTTACTTCAGCTATATCTTTCACTGTGTCCTTTATAGAATTCTGTAATGTTAGAATATACGTTTTGGAAGTTTATAAATTACGATAAGTTGTAATTTTTTAAATTTGTCATATGGAATATTTAAGTTAATTATTAGAAAAGAATATAAGATATACTTAAATATTAGATAAATGTTATACCTTCTCAACAACAGCCGTCGTAAGTTGAATGTAAATGTTTAGTATCAATCCAGTAAATACAACGGTGGTCATAACTTTTGCCCAGTCGTTTTGTGTGTTTTGGATCGCTATATATGGAGACATTATGCATACGTATATAATCAGTAGAAAATGTGCAATGTCAAACATCTGTGTCTGTAATTTATGAAAAATATAGTAAATGGAAAAATTTGGAAGTTTAGCTTCATTTATTTAAAATGTAATTAATTAAATTAAGATATAGAAACTTAAGGTCTACGAACAAAATCGGTATTAGGCTCGAGAATCCATGGAAAATTGGAGTTCAGACAAATATATGGTTCGTCCATTGTAGTAACATTCTCGGAAATTTGATAAAGCTCTAAATATTCTGTAGTAAATTTTCTTTGACGAACGTTATCTTTATCTGGAACAAGATCAAACTGAATAACGGTATATAAAGCATAATAACGTATATGACGTATAAAATAGTACTTACGTTTATTCTGTTCATATAAATTATAAAACTTAACCTTACTGGTAACAGTTAATCTTATAAGGTTTAATTAGATTTTTATGAAAATTGAGATTTTTATGAAATTTCGTACATGTGTTTAGATGCCTGTAGGTATATCATATACAAATAGGATACCATATAAGGATTTTTTTTATTGTGTTGAGGTGCGTGCAGTTCACGTGTTAGTAAGCGATCCCTGCAATCCATGATACCCAAATTATTCCTACATAAGATATCATAATGTACTTAGATGCGTTACCTATTAGGACTGAGATGGAATGCCTTGTCACCAGTAAGGGTTTTCGGACACCTAACGGTCAAAACACGACAGCGTTATGCTACTAATTTATCTAATTTATGTTCGTTTCCCGGTCGACATACATGCTGCAGCTAGTGAAAGACTGCAGCTTGGTTCTACAATTTGTGAATAAGATACATTTTCGTTAATATAACGCATATATAGTATAATTTGAAGTTTGCGTATTTGTGATAAATAGTGTAGTTATATTATATTTGCAGCTAAGTACTTACCTCTATAGTATAAGTGAGAATCATCTACAAACGTTGAATCTTCCTCTTCAAGTCCAGACAAATGTTCCTTAAAAACTTTCATGGGCCGATAGCGCGTTCGAATTAGTCTTGAATCGCCTTTGTCATATGTTGTTATCGCTTCCTAACAACAAAATTTTATTATTTTCTTCAATAATATTAAACCTGATTTAAGATATTTTTCTAATTTATCAACAGTAAAAGTTATTTGCCCCAGTTTGTAATTCTCCTAGTTACTCTATATGATAAGGGTTCTACTATTACTTTTATGTCTGTCCTACTGACCTCTAATCTGTTCTTTTAAAATTACTGAAATCCACTAGATTTTTACTTCTACAATAATTTACTAAGCAATATTAGTTGTTCACCTGTCGTTGTCTTGAATTCAAAAGTCGATTTTCAACTTTACAACGTATCTCTTTAAGTCGTATTGGGTTCTCATGCATTGCTCGCATAAAATCGGTCCTTCGTAATACCTATGAATAGTAAACAATTGGCTATCGATTGTGGTAAACCTTCATTACATTACATTATTATCTCAATCAAATGAGTAATAGTTACCTGCAATTCTACGTAAGTTGCAGCTTTTATAGTTACCTTTGCAGGAATAGAATAAAATAAACATATTTCTCCCAGTACCTATATAAAATATACATTTTAAATTATAAATATTACGATAAGTTATTTATTTTGCATATTTTATGTTTGCATATAATGGTAAGTTCTTCATGTTACTCACACAACCCACATACAATCACGATGAAGGATCAAAATGTACATATTGGTAATAATAATAATAATATATTTTTAGGCTAACTACTGAGGCCCACTTGTTTGTATTACATTGTTCTCTTAAAACTATGTTAGTGACTAAGCCTAAATAAAGTGACAAAAATATTACCTATTTACAATTTGTACACATGTTTATTTATGTTGTTGTTTACATATGTAAATGCAATGTCACACCTGAGGACTAGGTCTAGGACTAAGGTCTTAGATTTCTTAATTTCACCATACTTTTATATTTGACTTTATTGGCATACTACATGGCAGCTGGTCGAGCCGACATATAGATATATATAATTTATATAAAGATATCTGCAGGGTAACTGTACTACTCATAAACTAATAATTTACTTACGGTTCCCTCTTTAAAAGCGATCATTGGACTCTCATCATCCTCATCTGATAATAGTTCTAAAACGCCCTTTTTAATCCATATCATTCCACTTTTTACTATATCTTGACACCAGATTTGCTGCCCAGTAAGATATATCTCGTGTCTCATTAGTAGGGAAATTTGGCGCATAAATGCTTCATCTATAGATTTCAATCGACATCAAAGTTATATCTATCACGGTGTTAAATATTAGTTATACATTATTTAAAAGAATGGTACAAGTGCTCGTAACATTACTAACAATCCCGCTAACCACTCCAACTAAGCTTAATTGCTTGTGCTAGAAGGTTCACGATAATATGCGAATGATAATTCGAAACTACGATTAACTTAGGATGTAAGTGTCGCCGTATAGTATATAAAAGTATACTTTATAGCTAAAAAGCAAATGTGCTTACTGTACTGCTTACAATTACAATAATATGATATATATATATATATATATATATATATATATATAATACTGTGTCGTGAAATAATCATTTTGACACGAACGTGAAATAAACAAATTGCACGGCGAGTGAAACTCTATTCTTCTGAAAATTAAGATATTTTCCCTGCCACGCTAATGAACAACATCTGTTTATATATATTTGAAATATATATAACGAGCTGAGAAAATGGGTAACAATTACGTGAAAACTGTTATGTTCTTAGTAAATTTCGGCCATGGCGACAATATTATATGGTCATAATTTACACACAAGCTCTCATTTTTTTGTCCACTGCATTCACTCGCAATCATTTAAAATGAGTATCTTTTTTCTTAGCTGTTTTAAGTCTAATGAAAAAAACGACAGTAAAATTGGTAATTTTTGGAAGATTATCTTATAATCAAAAACGCAACATACCTTATTTAAGGGAGGAAGTTTGAATACAAAGTATGTACATACTATGTTTAACTTACCACAATCTCTAAATAGCAATGCTTCATGGAAGTGTGCTACATTAATATCAAATATAAGTTCCATCTGTAGAGATGTTGGTAATTGTCTAAGATAATTTGAGCTTAATATACCATCTTTCATTTTCCAGAGTTGCGTCTTATATTTCTCAGTCTGCTCGATTAAGCAAGAAGGTGCTCCACGAAATTTCAGATAGTGAAGCGTATGATGGTACTGTGAAATAATAGTAATAGAATATAGCTGCACGGCTTCTATAAGAACTTGTATAATAAACAAAATATATATAATAATATGGAATGAAGTTGTACTTTAACTTGTGTTTAAATCACTACGATTTACTAATAGAAAAGTTTAGTTATTGTTTAGGGTCACGGAGTAGCTAAAAATTGGCTTTAATGTTTTACACGCTGATGTATTACGTCCATCCCTGAACAAAATTATCAGGGGTGACAATGCCAGTGCATATATAAAAGTATTTATGGGCTGCAGAAATAATTAACTATAATAGTCAACCAACATGGGAAATCGAGAATTTACGAATTTACAAGAAATTTTACGTCAGAATTTTTTATGTATTTATTTATTAGGTTTACCAACATTTGTTTACACTGATGACGTACATATTAAATTATACATAATTGACAGAATTCTAGTGCAACAATTACTTATTGGTAAATTCAACATGATCATTTTATATAGAACTTTCGAATTTTATTTGATTCTTGCTTCAATTTATGATTGAATAATTCTTCATAACTCCTGTTTAGAAGAAAAATAGAACATGAGGAGAAATATTAAGTAAAGATAATTCAATGAGTGTTATAACTTTAACTTAACTCATCATAAGATTTAGCAGTAGAATGTTAATGATTGATATTATGGTAACAGTGGATAACGAAATAATAATATAAGAATTACAAATAGAAGAACAAATTTTTAATACTTACTCTATCTACAAATGTGAACCGACGCCGTTGTTTTAGGACCAACTCCCAAGTTATATTTCCAATGAATCGGTAACGTAAAAATACGCAACCAAATAACATTAAAAAAGACGTAAACAATTTTTCATTTGCGTGCTAAAAAATAACCATTACAATTATTATAAGTTTGTGTATGGGTATCAAGTAATCGTAGAGTGCAGAATCAGGCTTTTAGGAATTAATTGCATTGTAATCTAACTTCAGCTGCTATTTTTGGGTAATATGCGAAACTCAGGCGATAAACTGATGGCGGAAAACCCGTTTTAACTTGCGAAAACCAAACTCTACTCTACTAACTACTCTTGAAATGTTTCGTAAGATTACGTGTTTTATTAAAGTATACAAGATTAATATAATAGAAAAATAGCAAGAACTTACTAGAGGAAAGGAATCGCCAAAGATAACATTAAATAGGCGACAAGAGCAATAATACCAACAGGATTCGTAGCTAGAACAATCAGTTTTAATTAATTGTTTGAAGTAAAAGAGAAATAAACACACAGCTAATCTAATAAATGATAATTGTATAAACACCCATTCCATCTTCGAAAATGAGGTAAAGGAAAGTTATTAACCTTAAGGAATAATGGATGCGTCTTAGTTAGTAACAGAATCTCTTACACGTTGTGCGAAATACAGCAATGTTGCACTATTTTGTTTGATATTCTATGATCTTGTGGACATTTCGGCCGAAGAATATAAAGTTAATAAAACAAAATGCTTTCTTTTATACCTCTCATTTCAATATTAGTTCTAGTAATTAGGTGCATCGATAATAATAAGTTAATTAGATTTTCAAATTGCTTATCTCATTAGGTTCGATAGAATAATTTGGCTGAAAAAATGAGAAAGTGCTTAGTAGAAAATATACGGTACTATAATATATCTCATACCATTCATGTCTTTTAACCCGAAAATAGGCAGTATAGGAGGCAGGTGGTCACTTCCGATAGACTCCTGTAGGTTCTAGACTTAACGTCTGATTTAGTTCTTCATAAAATATTTTTATGATGATTCATTATTGCTATATCATACAAACTAATTGCTGAATACTGACGTTGCGACTCAAAACATGCCAAAGAATGCTCAAAGTTTTCAAATTTTATCGACAAGTAGTGAAATGTAGTGCAATACTTTCGATATAGTCGATAAAATATTTTTTTATTTATTACTTCAGTGGCCTCTTTTGTTGAAAGTGATGTAAGGCTCCGCATTAGTTCTAAACGCTTCAACGTTTAACATTTGTTTATTAATTGACATTATATACCTGTTGAATTGTAATTTTTTTGCATTGACATGTTCTGGGTAACCAAGCTTATACCATTCCCTGATATCAGGCTCAGTGACATGCATCGAGTACCATAAGCATGTACTAGCGTGTGATATTAATATCACAGATAAAACATGTTCTAAAATATAAACGGTCATACGAGAGCTCTGCATCTGAAATATGTTAAATTTTATGTAAATTATTCACAGGATATGAATTGAAGTATACTTTTTACTTTTATTATACATTTATATCAGAAATTACTTCAGACATAAATACTTACAGTTTCTTTAACATCTGTGAATAATGTATACATTCTATATATCCTTCCTATTCCTAACCAACTTCCAAATGCTGCATAATTTTTATGCTCTGGTTTGTATTTAACTAGAATTAATAAGCACAATTAAATATTTATATTAGACGTATCTGCTAATATATTCTATTTATTTTTAAATTACTCACATATGATCGAGAGAGGAGTTAAAGATATGACATCATATAACAACATTATATGATTTCTTCTATATACTCTCATATGAAGTCTTACTAAAGGCCAGAATATATGAAGCAAATGTATGATGACGTCGAACAAAAAAAGCATCTCAGCTATAGAAAGCGTTACGTCTAATAATAAATATGAAGTCTTTAGATAATAGACGCACAAAAGGTGAAAAACAAATTTATAGATAATGCAGACCAAAATAAAAACCTGAAATATTTTATCAATTTCATAACAAATTTAATAGATTAAGATTTTAAGTTATCATTCATTATTTGTATCAATTACCTGCCAAGAAAATTTCCAAGGAAGTCCAAGGATGTGTCTTGTAACTGATCCGAAACGACCTTCCCACAAAAAAAATCCCCTTAGTCCGCTTAACTTCATTTTGGATTGATGTAAATTCAAATGACTCCTTGCTCCAGGTGCATTTAAGGAGGTTGTTCTAAAATTAAGATACCTATTCATTCATTTAGAAATAATTTATACGATAAGAAAGTTTTAGGCATTCTCAGTCTTTGAGTCCTGTCAGTTTAGTTCTCAATTCTTTCACAAAGCTTATCAATAAATGGTCAATAAAATATAAAAAGGGCATATAAGGCTCGATGGTCAACTACTTAATATATAGTACGCTTTTTTTTATTACATTATGATGAACAAACGAGTACACAGTTTACCTAATGGCACGTGATTCCTGCGGCCCATGACATCTACATTCATCCTTGAGAAGGAATCATAATGCAGAAGCATTGTCACCCTTGAGGACTGAGATGGAATGCCTCATCACCAGGTCATAAAGGTCTTCGGATCCCAACACTTACCAGATGAAACACAGTAGCGGTATGATGCTACTTCACGCCAGTGTTCTGTGAGGGCGTGGTGACTCTTCGTTCTGCAGCTAGAAACAAACTGCATCGTAGCTCTATCACTGTTAATGCCTCTTTTTAAATTGAATAGGCCTTGTTTGTTGTAAATGTTTTATTTGTACCTACCAGCTTAACCGGACTTCTTTCACGGCATATGGAATATGGTCCTATTTGAATTTCCTTATATTTAATTTTGTCCTTATTGAATATAGTCTTAATGTAATAGACATATATAAACCCTATTATTAGGCATAGCCTACTCTTCGTTTCTAGAGAGGACATTAGAGGATAGTAGTAGTAGTACCACGCTTCTCCAGGGTGGTTTGGCGGAGTTCAGAAGTCATCAAAATATTTTTTAATTTATTTCTTAAACATGCGTTTTCTCAGGATGTATTCTTTTTTACATAGAGTACGTGATAAATCAGCACGTAAAATAGCAAAATTCCATAGGCGCCAGCAACCGGTATTCAACTTAGTTTGCTGACGAATCGTGAATTAAAAGGGAGAGCTAAGACAATGACTCAGGTATATAGGCTAGTGAAATGTTAAGATTGTTATTTAATAAAAGATTCACCCAGTTCCTATAGTTCCTAATGATGGCTCGCTGAAGCTTTTCTGCATCTTGGCTTGTTTAACAATACAATTATTTCATATTTAATTTATAAACTATTAAGAAACATATAGGAAATCAAAGTAATGACATTACAACGTGACCTACTAGAGTAATTTAAAAGATCGCTTCGAATTAAATAAGTCAAGAAATAGTAGGAAAAAAAAGGTATAATAACAAAATATGAAATAAATGAAGCAATCAGAGGAAATAAAACGAGTAAAACAAAAGTGTATTTTTAAAAAACCCTTGATACGTAAAGATTGTTAATAATGCAACCTTGTATAAATTTGTTTATACTTATTTGTAATTGTTCGCTCTTCCATAAGTAAAGAAAGTCTAGTAAATGATGTCGATAACATCGTCTTTGAATCCATGACGCTTAGTAGGAATGAGTTTGTTTCGCTAACGTTTATGTCTAGTGTAAGGCAAGAGGTTCACTTCTAGTCGGGCATATAAATTGGTCAAAATTAATTGACCATGTATTAGATCGCCCTATTATAGCTGATTTGGTAAACTACAAATCGTCACAAAAGAACACCGATTATGACTAAGGAAGATCCATGACACAAATAAAGTTAAAAGATATACTTATTTCCTAAGAGAGGATGACTCGATGCTATCATCGGTTTGGGATTCAATTGTTTAAAAATATACAAGCGAAATTCTTGGATTGGGATTCTTAGCTTTAAAATTGTTAGTAGATCCGAGATGAATGGCGAGTGTTTGCGCTATGAAGGCTGGAAACAAAGCGGATTACTTCTAAGCTCTAATCCCAGCCTGCAACTGGTCAGATATCCGTATCCTACTAGGAGTGAAAATACACGGTGACACGGTGAAGAAAATAAGTTCACAAATTGGAGGCAAGAAACTATAATATCAAAATTATTCTTAGTTCTTAATATATTCGCCTTTTGTTTATACGAGTCTATATAATTCCTCACAATAGATAGAAGTCGATGGTTCGTATTCACTTACTTAAGTTATCTGAAGTCAGATAAATTTATCATCCAAATATGAAATTTATTGGTAGCTACCGCTATTGTATACTATTGTGTATGTATATATATGTGTATGTACGTATGTGTATCCATGTGTATGGATATATAAATATATATATTTATATTTATGAATAATATATATATATATATATAATTTATATATCAATATGTGTATGTATTATTATTTGCTTGTATTAGTTATTTTTAGTTTTTTTTTTCTTTTATTAATAAGTTTATTGCTACACCTATCATATATATAACTCACCACACCTTGGGTTGATTGGTAGAATTTGAACTTTGTTAAGGTTAATGCAATAAAGAGTAAATAAATAAATAATAAAAAAAAAAGTAGAACTTATACAGCAGTCATCGCAAACTGCGTCTTGTACAAGGCTGCGTTGTAATGCATAAGCTCACATTTGTTAAATTTTCTTTGCCTCTTTTCCCTCATAGCGTCTTTCAACCTTTCCATTATGTCTTCAAACTTTATTTTTCCGTTAGGAGTATCATACAAAATGATTCCTTCAAAAGATTGTGGCCAATTGTTCAAATCTTGAAAATCTTGGAAGGTGATGTGTCAGTTTGTGCCACGCTACATCGAGTTTTACTTAGACTGAATTTTATCCAGTGCAAGAGTTCCGGGGATATTTATTCTAAACATTTTTTAATTCTTTTTTGAATGATCTAGGATCCCGAAATTCTCGATTTTTAATAAGAGAATATTAATATAATAGGAACCATGACGGTGCGGGCCAATGGAGGTTTCTTCTTAGAGCAGCCACTTCTACATAAGCGTGGTCTTCAAATAGTCTGTTCGTGTCTCATAATCAGAACGCGTGGATAAAATGTGAGAGTAGGACGACCTTTAAAACAAACTATTATTTGCTGGTTTTGTTAACTGCGATAACTTCTGTTTGTTAACCACATACATTTCTGTTCATGATCTACTGTAGTATTTATTTTTAATATTTCAATCCTTGTTGAACAAAGAGAATTAATAAACGTTAAACGTTAAATAATATAACCTTTCTAGTTACTCATTAAAAGGTACTACGACCTTATCTCTTGATAACAAAGTCAGGCCAACGCTTTTGTAACAAGCTAGTTTTGTTGTTCAATTGTTGTTTTCTGAGAATTGAATAACACTCACAATAGGGAACATAACAATGTCTTTAAGTATGTCAAGGGTCGTATTAATGGAGGAAAGAGTAACTGAATTACAAATGATATCTAGTACATAAGCATAATAGAAAATGCCAAAAGGCCTTCAGTTCGCCTATTGGACCCTTTATTTTTATAAAATTAAGATTGTTTGCAATTGAAGTTTAAATATATAAATAAAATAAATAAATTTATAGATTAAATATATAAAAAAAAAAATGGTCACTGGGATTTGGCATTATATTGTGTATTATCCTTATATGTCAGGAAATCTGTGAATATTTGTCAAAATCAATATTTAGCAACAATAGTCTTCCAAGTTGATTTTTGTCAATGTTGCATGTATTAAGCAGTGAAGTAAAGGATTAGGTTACAAGTCCAGCAAACAATAGTTTGTTTTAAGGTTCGTCCTATTCTCACATTTTATCCACGCGTTCTGCTTATGAAAAATATGCCCCTCCTTTAGATAATTTTGCAACTACAAGATATCAGTTTACTCGCAAATATATTCGATTTAGTCGACAAACGAACACACAGTTCACCAAACGGTTGCTGCGGTCCATAAACACCTACATATATTTACCATCGACAACGTTTTAAGATGGACATGCATTGCCAATCTTTAGGAATGCAATAAACACTTCACGTGGTACACTGCAGTTTTCTTCTAATTGCAGAATGAATAGGTCAGCTTAATCGGGTTAGGACAACGCCGTCACAAAATACGAGTAGCATAGTACTGCTATGTTTCGTATGGTAAGTGTAGGGATCCGGAGAACCTTTTTACTGGTGAAGAGGCGTTCCATCTCAGTCCTCAAGGGTGGCAACGCATCTGCATTATGATTCCTTATCAACGACGAATGTAGATGTCATAGGTCGCAGGAATCACTTGCCATCAGGTGAACTCTGTGCCCGTTTGTTTCTGGCAATGTAATAAAAAAAAAATAATTTAAGTCTCTCGTTCCCTTCATTCCCCGAAACAGACCAGCTGTTATTTTTCCATTTCACGCAGAAACTCTGTGACGGGTGATCCTTATCAGGTCGACTAGTAGTGACCATTCATGTTTTGTATGATGCATCTGTCCTTCTATATCTACGCCTGTTATATTAATTTTAACAACAGATAATCATGATTTTATCTGTTATTAAAATTGGTGTTAATGAAAATTACATTAATGGTGTCAGGATTAGATTACGCTAGAAGATTAATCGATGTTAATGACGATAAGAAAATGTTTATATCCGTTGTAAAGACTTATGTGACAAATTTCATATATTTCGTTGCAAATATCAGAGGCGAACGAGTAAAATTGATATTGAGAATACTTTCATCAGCCCGGTCCTGGTCCAAGTTTAGTTCCGCAAATTTGCAAAAGTGCTCTGCATAACGCATAACTGCAGTCACTTGTAAATTGTAAAGCTTTCTGAAAAATAAACGTATAATTTCTTTATACTCATTGGTTGTACCGAAACACTTTCAGCGTTTTGAAATAAAAATTCAATTGAAAATTATAAGAGAACAAAAAACTTTTAAAGTGCAAAAAACAATTCAGGTGTGCTAGGCTGTCTTAATAACGTTAATACATTTCGCTATAAAATTGGGTCGTCCAAGATATCAACGGTTATTTGGTGAACGCGACTGACATGAAACCGGACAAGACCATAAGCTGAGTAAACGGCGTAAGATTTTTTAATGTTTTATTTAATTTAAATAGTTTTATGAGGGATGCGAGTATTACAACTTCTACTCTAACGCCACCGCATTCCCGAAGTGGTAGTAGAACATATCATTAATACTAATTAGATTAATCCCTTTGAAGAAACTGAACGGGCCGTTGTCCAGCCCTCTTGGGGACCTTACGAAACAGCTTACGCGATCCGGGTAACTCCGGTAACTCCAAGCCGAGGCTCTCTCTCGAGAATCCTTGAGCCAGTTAACACCGTAAGCGTTCGGCCACCATAGATCCGGTGTAGTTGTCAAAGCTTTTCGACTAACAGCATCAAATATCTGATTTGCACGTACTTCAAAGCAGCCAAATAGGATCATCATATTGTAGTATGTACCTATTTCACTCTGTTTAACGGCTAACTCCATCCTATGAATCTCGCGTGATATATGCGCGTTTTTCATAAAATATCATCAATATAGTTTTCACTGCCAATTGTCCGTTTCCCTTTTGCTGATTCTAAAACTCGTCATCAAAGATCAAGATGTTGGATTTTCTAAAACGGTGTTACTTGTACGGTAGACATGAATAGTGGGATCAGTTATATTCTTAATTTTCCCACAGTCTTATGTCGTAACTATAAAATTTACTTTTTACGCGGATCGTAAATGAGAATACTACTTTCACAGATGTCACAGCTAAATAAAAGCGACGAATTTATGTCTTGTAATTTTGTTTCTACGTTCGGACCGTTACAATATATTTTAGAAATAAACTAAAATGAAACACCATTGCGGTTGATTTCAGTTCATTTGGTTTATAATATTTTCTATAAACTTATAGCTTATAGGAAAACAAAGATAATGCGTAATATTTTTATCGGGAGCTGTGAATAGTTTCACATAAAATATATAAGCATAATTAAAACATAATAAGTCAACATGGCATAATGCTCTAATTTAACAGTTCAATAATATTTTTTGACTTATCAGTTGAAGCCAAAATCAAACGAAGCAGGAAAATATTCAATTTTAGATATTGGATTATGAATTAAAAATACTGAATAGACTTATCGATAAATTGATGGATGTACGTATATGTAGACCGAAGTCACCATTAACCATCAGATAAACTGTGTACCGTTCATCATCTTTAGTTTCATAAAAACCTTAATACCATTTCCTTTTTAGGACTATAAAATTTTCAAAGTTTTAAAAACAGTCTAACAACAAAACAAATTATGATTTCTTATGCTACACGTTTTATAAATCTGTAAGTACGGATTGCGTTTATTTTAATTTTAATTTCCCGACGTTTCAATTGCTTACACCGACTACGAAAATGACATCAGACATTAATTTAATTATTCAATTAAGTCTCAAACCACTAAAATTATACGAGTAACTTAAATTACACAAGATTAATGCTTCACTACGTCCAATAGTAAGTAGAATCAACTCACCAAATTACACGAAACACACACGAGCTCACAAGGTGAGATAAAAGACGTTGGAAGTTACCGACAAAGAAAATATGGTCAGTCGGCGTTTCTATAGAAGAGTGCATTAATGTAACTAGTATGCTAGAAGAATAAACCATGCTAGTGAAATATATACTTACACTTGTTTTTTAAAAGAATGATAGCCATGTAACCATTACTAAAATTCCAATTTAACCACTTTAATTAACCAATCCAACTAATCTTCTTCCACTAAAATTATTGTGCTAGGAGACGGTTCACGATAGAATAGTCACGATAGATAGTCGAATAGTGGATTCACAGACCGTATCCTAAACCTATTGACGAACTTGCTCACAAGCTTGATAATAGTGTATATAGTGACATAGGGCTTACAAAAATATGTACATTAGCTCGCGTAAACAAAATATAGCTGACTTGAATAATTGACGCTCTAAGAAGTCTGCAGTCTGTGATCGTATTTTAGATCGGCCCCAACGATACATAAGATTTGGTAAAACACACATCCTTACATAATAAGGATTCTTACAAAGCTTGATTTTAACATCAAAACATCCTAATTTCAAAAGAAAACATGGCTTAGTATTAGAATTTAGATGATTGATAAAATTATATCATAAAAGGTAGCCACCACGAAAGTGGTATATTTGGCCTATGGAGAGCTTGAGGTTTTTTCAAGGTCGTCTTTCTCAAGACGCTGTGAGCTCCTTCTGTGTACATCAGACGGATCGGCTAACTATGATATCGGGATGTCAATCAATTTTTTTTCTTCTGCCAAGTGCCGCTGTCAATAATTTACATTAGAACAAATGCGTAAAAGTAGAAGAAAACCTGCCCAAAGGACATATTTTAATTAATATTAAAATATAACCTTTCTCAACGGTCTCTCTATACTTGCATATATTGGCTTTAAAAAAACGTAATGAATTTACACGCAATTACAGGTAATGAAGGACTCCATCTTACTCCTCAGGGGTGAGGGCTGTGTCTCCAGAATCCTTCTCCTGTTGAAGATGGGTGTTGATGTCTGATCCACTGTAAGTACTTACTGTCAATGAACTCGGTTGCCACCTCTAAAATTATAAAAACATTAGATATAAATAAATTTAATATCTGATGTACATAATGTCTTTGTCGGTTATTGAACTTTTTTAATCGATTTTGTATTCCAAGCGCAGTAACTCTCAATATAAAATAAATGAGAATCAGTCCATGTAAAATAAATTGCCACTGCAATTATTAATCCTGTTGCGGGAAAGCCATTAGCTGAGAATTTATGATGCCAAAATAGCTGCATTGCTCGACAATACAAGAATTTTGGTGAATTTCTTTAAATTTAACTATTTCGGGTTGATCTTTTATGGTGAAAGAGAGTTTTCCTTTGTCATTCTTAGTTTTATAAATAAAAAAATCTGATTAGCATACTGCCATAGTTATTTCTATGTATCTAAATAATGCTATGGCATATACATATATATATATATATATACACATTATAAACTAAAATATAAACATTAAGCAAGCTAGACCCTTAAAAATTAAATTAGTCTTCACAAGATAATTAAATGAACTATTTTAATTATCTTGTTTATTTCTTGTATCTGTTATTAAGAAAGAGTTCTCTGCGTGAGTACTAGAAGGTAGTGCAGATTTTGACCAAGATGGTGCTAATATATAAAATTGTATGTACTTTTTGTATTGAGTAGACTTGACATGAGAGGATCTTGAATGATCATAAATGGGTCTTATTTGATCACGGCAACTTAAAGAAACTTCCATCGTCATTCTTTTTTATTTTTTCAATGTCTTAATACATACCTATATAATGGAGTTCATTTAATATGGCTTTTACCCGTTAGAACCAACTATTATCTACGAATTGAGGTAAATCGAGGTCGAGTGGATTATATATTCATTTTCCCTTTTCTTTTAATACATAACCTCTGTAGGGAAAGGATTACGATGATATTGTTAATTTATTTTCAACAGTGGTAGAGCTACACTGCAGTTTGTTTCTAGCTGCAGAATTAATGAGTCGGCTCGACTGGCGTAGGGCCACGCCCTCAAAGAATATCAGCGTAAAATAGCAGCATAATGTTGCTGTATTTCGTTTGGTCAATGCTGGAATCCGGAGACCTTTATTACTGGTGACGAGGCATTCCACCTCAAAGGTGATAACGCATCTGCATTAATATTACTTATCAGGGATGAATGTAGATGTCATGGGCCGCAGGAATCATTTACCATCAGGTGAACTGTGTGCTCGTTCAGTACTCACAATGTAAGAAAAAAAAATTGAGATCACATTATACAAAAATACTCGCACAATACATATTTTAAGGCAATGACAAAGGCCCTAAAGGCCGCCATCCTCTTTACACTTCAAACGTCTACATCTGAGACTTATTACCGAAGACGAGGCATTCCACCTTACTCCTGAGGGGTGAAAAAGTATACATATACTCATGAAATTTTTTTGAGGATAGATTAAGTTTTTTGTGGTTCGCAGACTTTATCACCAGATGAACTATTCCATAGTTTCTAATGAAAAAAATAATAGATGATTTAGTTTTTGATACTGATAATTGGTCATTTTCTTTCTCTCGATACAAACAATTTAATGGCAGATGTTCTAATCTTAATAGAACGCGGGATATTGTAATGCATATTCTAGTTGTTTCTGTTATCATATATGAGATATTGGCAACGACATCTACCGCTTATTTAAGATAACCTAATTATAGAGACAGATGTCGCTACTAAGGTGTGAAGGTACAGAAATAATGAAAAATAACGAAAAATACTGACCGCCATGTGCATTTCTTTATAATGTTTAAGTTTCACAAAACTTATATATAAATTAATTAAAAGAGTCGAAGTCGATACTGATAAATCAATTCCTTTTTATGTACATTCTGCTACACGCTAGTATGATAAGTTGATAAACTTACAAAAATTGTGGTGATAAAAAATTATTGTGATTACACTAATACATGAAAAAGTGTCTTGATTTTATTACGATAAATAATAAACAGGGTCTTAAATTATATTAAATATTACCATCTTTAATGCAATATTGACTCTCAACAAAAAATTACTTATAGGTATTACACAGTATTTTATTACTTTTTCTGCTAGATATTATATTTGTTTATATAATTTTTTTCCTTCTACTTACATTTCATATTATCTATCTAAATAATATTTTAAATAATTATTTATTATGAGTAATGTCATATGCCCTTCCAAAGTGGAGAATAACTTTCTTTATATATAGTTTATATAATATTTATATGCTTGACTCTTAAATGGTTTAAACAAATAATAATAAATCAAAATTGCTTTCTTTTATGATATGACAATCTTTAATCCATAATTAATTATTTTCTTGGTGCCCTAAAATTTAATATTTATAATTTAATAGAAAACAACGCCATCTATAGTAAATAACGGAGGTGTATTTGTGTCTAAAATATTTTTTGTTAACTTCATATTGAATATTTTTTGACAAAGTGAGTAATAATTATTTAAATTATTATATTAATATATGAATAACATAAATTTTTATTTGATGTTGTTTTACATCTTAATCGATACAGGCTCGTTAGCTCAGCGGTTAGAGCGCCGATTTAAATTTAATACTGGTGGTCGGGGGTTCAAATCCCTCACGAGCTAAATATGTTTTTGGTTTTTTTCTAATGGCTTAAAAATAAGAATTAATAAATATTTAAATTGTTATATTAATATATAAATGACATAAATTTTTATTTAATGTTGTTTTACATCTAAATCGATACAGGCTCGTTAGCTCAGCGGTCAGAGCGCCGATTTAAATTTGATACAGGTGGTCGGGGGTTCAAATCCCTCACGAGCTAAATATGTTTTTGGTTTTTTTTTTCTAATGGCTTTAAAATAAGAATTAATAAATATTTAAAACGACATTACTTTATGAAACAATATATACCCAACAAACCCCATGAATGAGGTTTCAAGTTGTTTGTTTTGTGTTCACTCTCTGGATATGCTTATAGTTTATAATAGCAGCTGATTACGAAGACGTACATATCTCGGTAACATGCGCAATCGCAATTGCGTTGATGTATTTCATTCATAAATAATAATGGAATTTCTATACCAATGAATAAAAATATAATATGACTATTTGTTTTCGTCTAGAATAATTTAGCAATAAATGCATATTGTTGCCAAAAGTCTGCATACTTTTTTTTTCAAAATAAATTTTCTGTTATTTCCTGGATTTTTTAAAATTATTTTTTACGTAACCTATGGCTAATTTCCTTAATGTTGCTCCTGCTAATTAAATACGCTTTTTTGTAGTTCAAAACAAATAATCTCATGCATTTAAGGGTTAAGGCCATTTAAAAATATATACTTAGATTTAATTTGTCTCGGACTGGTTATAAAAACAACATTGTCAAGTACATTTTTATTATTACTTAAAATAGCATTTCCATATCATAACATTTAATCGAATTTTCCATATATGTACTTGTAAGCCTCGGCCGAGATGGCCTTGTTTAAGCGAATTACTTTTAATGGCTTCAGTTGATTCATGGCACGTTCCCCAGAGCGGATATTTGAGTTTCGGAAACAAAAAAAGTCCTAATAGATCCTAATCTAGCGAATACGGTGGCTAAACGATTTCTTTCGTTTCATTGTTGTCCAAAAATTCAGTCACAATCAGTCTGGAATGCAACGGCGCATTATCGTGTTGAAATTTTCCGACGATTTAAAACGGCCAAGTAGAACCGTTAGATCCGCTGAAACGAATTCTTAGTGATTTCTCGGTAAACAAAGAAAATGATGACCGTCACCTTGATTTTCGAACGACTTTGACCTGGTTTCTCCGGTTTCGACGTCATTTTTGACGCGCCATTCACTAGGTTGTTAGGCAGTTTTAACGACATATTCATAAACCCACGTCTCGTCACCAGTAATGATGCGTATGATTAATGTAGGGTCATCAGCAACGTTGGCAAAAGTTAACAGAGGTGGATGGATGACTCGCATGTGGCAAGTGTTCTACGACATTCCGACCCTCATTGAATGCTTTATGCCACTTAAATACTTGCGTTCTCAATAAAGTAGACTTCCCAAAATACTTTCAATGATTCCGTAGGCGTGATTCCATTGGGGACACACAATTTAAAGCAAACGCGTTGTTCAATTTTTTTTCCACAGTGAATTCGCTAGACAATTTTTTTTCCATAGTGAATTCGCCAGACAATTTTTTTGTGTCGTAAATAATCAGCCGTCGAACACACACTAATTGACATGTTCCGCTCAAACTTCAAACGAAAAGGAGCTTGTGTCAACCTAGGAAAAAAAAATAGATTCAGTTTACGTGCGCAGTTTAAATGGACCAGTCCGGGTCAAATTGATAATGGTTGAGCTACACTGCAGTTTATTTCTATCTGCGGAACAGAAATGCTCGACAGGGGTAGGATCACGCCCTCTTAGAATACCAGCGAAAAATAGCAACATAATGCTGCTATGTTTCGTCTGGTGAGTGTAGGGATCCGGAGACCTTTATTATGGGTTACGAGGCATTCCAAGGCATTTCCAGTCCTCAAGGGTAACAATGCATCTGCATTATAGGAATCATAATGAAGGATGAATGTAGATGACATGGGCCGCAGGAATCACTTGCCATCGGGTGAACTGTGTCCTCGTTTGTTACTCTAAATGTAATACAAAAAAAAAACAGTATATCACGGTCATAAATATACAGGATAGTGATATCCTTCTGATCGATAGCGTCCACGGCGATAGCTTCCGGTTAGGGCCAGATGACGTCAACTGCGTGGAATATTTAAGAGTGCTGTAACCATATGCTCAAACGCACTCACTCATACCCTTTCTTATGTAATTCATCTGCAATAAGATCGGAGGAAGGTACAGATGCAGTATCAAGGACACGGAACGTATAACAACACACCTAGACCTGAAAACCAACAATTTGTGATGCATAAACGTTGGCACTCGACTGGTAATCGAACCTAGGACCCGCGACGCAACAGCCAGGTACTCTAACTACTACGCTACACCACGCGGCAGTCATGTACGATAGTAACATAATATGTTATTAACAAACAACATACTGTTACTTCTGTATATATTACTATCGTTCAGTTATCTGTATAACGCTTCGGGTGCATAAAAAACATTGCTTCAGCTGAAATATATGTAATACATTAAAAAGGTTTCAAATGCAATGTTTTAGATTTGGTGAACATTTTTACTTCGAATATGCAGACTATTTCAATAAAGTTAATGCAGTTTGCTGTATAGTACTTTTACGTTATTTTTAATTATATGCATATTTCTCTTTAAATGTAACAGCAATAATTCCGATATTTATTTTAAATTTATAAACGAAGTTATTGAAAAAATTTTACACAATAGGTCCCTACATATGAATTTAAAATTTATTTATTACAGTGTTATATCTATAACTCGAACCTCATTAAGTCGTAATCCTAAGTTGAAGAAAAATGTCGTTCCCTTCTGCTGCGGTATCTCGAATTATTTAGACTTTATAACTCGAACAAAATGTTATTTTCCTGGAAGGTTTTGACATATAAGACATATTTATACTCTATAATTTAAAAAGGAGACTCCTTAAGTCGTTGTTAGTAAAAGATACTGACGTCTTACTCCGAATTCCCCGAAATCATATCAATAAAATTCAAAAGGAATGTTCAGAACTTTTAATCTATTGTGTTTGCCTTGTACACGTGCAATAAATGATTACATTCATTAAAATTTCTAAGTAACACAGCTGTGTACCTTATGTTTGTTCCTTGTCGCTCACTACATATTTGGCTGTTAACTAGCAACAACATGAGTACTAAAAGGAAACTAAAACTCTACGTGAAAAAATCGACGTTATCAATGCGGTTAGGGGCATGGAAAAAAAGACGTGGCAGCTCAATACGGATTACCAGCAAGCACTTTGTCTACAATAATTAAGAATAAAGCTGATATATTGTAAAGATCGAATCAAGTAGCAATTTGTCTTGCAAAAGACGTCGTCTAGCAGTTTCCTGAGATAAGAATGCTTACTCCCCTGTTTCAATCAGTGTCAGGACAAAAACAGGGACAACAATACTGGGACACAGTTCTTTTCATGCCAGCAATGGTGGTTTGGAGAATTTTAAGGAGCGTCATGACCTTGTGTTAAGGAAGGATTGCGGCAAAAATGCAAGTGTCAATAACGAGATATGTGATGAATGGATAATTGAGTTTATTGAAGAATTATAAACCAAAAGAAGGAGAAGGGGAAGGAGAAGAAGAACAAGAGGTAGAAGTGGAAGAAGGAGAAGGAGGATAAAGAGATGGAGAAGAAGGAGGAGACGGAGAAAAAGAAGAAGAAGGAGGTTTATTTTTGTTGCAGGTATCACCAGAGTTGGCGATTGTCCACCGGAGCCAAATGAACGAGCGCAAAAACGAACAAGCGAGCGAGAAATGAAGACTGATAAATTTTCGGATTCAATGAAATTACGTAAACTTAGGAAAACTATTATAGGATATATTGTGGCCTAAAAGCGGCTCGTCTAGGCTATAGAATGATTTGACTCTATAGTTAAATGTTTCCATAGCCTAGGCGAGTCATTTAAAACAAATTTGAAGGAGAAGGAGAAGGAGATTTTGAATTATTAATATCAAAGAAAGAAGCCATAGCAGCAATCAACACATTGCGATCTTTCGTTGAAAGATGTGATGATATCGAGGTTCATGTATTCGGTTCATTGTTTGAATTTTAAAAAATAATTAATATATTATATATATCGTAAAATCTGAAAATTGCTTAAATCATAGAAGGTACCAGTTATTTTTTAGTTGTTTCTAAAGTTTACTTCACTAATATGTAATTTATTTTAGTAAATAAATACCATAATCTCGAATTGTCATATAAATTTGACTCTACAAGTCGTAAAATACACTTTGAAACCGCGCCTTTCGTAGTCGAAATTTTAGCATTTGTATCTTGTTTCTAATCATCAGCTGTTTTTGATTGTGTGTTTCATTGCTGGTTTTTTTTAGTTAAGTAATGTATTTTTTATGAAACTATCGTTTCATTTAGCTGTACTAACATGATGGAGCGTAAATAATGCTAATAAAACGTTTTAAAAATATGTTTTTTTTTTAATCAGGATTGATTTTTTTTCCGTCCCATCATCAAAGGTGTCATTAGTACTATCTCCTAATACGCTGTATGTTTGCGCATATACAATTGCAGGCACTGCTTATTATATAGTATATTTCATAGATAAAGAAATGAAAGTAATGGAAAATTTTCCGAGTCTTGTTTTTCCATTATTTACATCAAACCATCATCATGTCCCTAAAACAATTGCGATGCAGATTGCATGTACATCAAGGCAACCAAATAGGCACGCCATGTTGTAGCATATATACCTATTTAACGGCTTCATCTTATGAATCTCGCGTGATATATGCTCGCTTTTCATAAAATATCATCAATATACTTATCGTGGCCAATTCTGTTTCCCTTTCGTTGATTCTAAAACTCGTTATCAGACGATAGAAGTGTCGGTTTTTTTATCGGTATTACTTGTACGGTAGAAATTAATAGTAGGATGAGTTACAATCTTAATTTTCTCACAGATTTATGTCGTAACTATAAAATTTTCTTCGTACGCGGATCGTAAATGAGAATATTACTTTCACAGATGTCACGGTTAAATAAAAGCGTCGAATTTATGTCTTGTAATTTTGTTTCTACATTCGGACAGTTAAAATATGGCTCATAAACATAGCTTCAGCCGAAATGTCCCTTATTATATTGTGAGGATTTAAGTCCTTTTGAATAATGACCTATTATTTTGAATTATAGCCGTTAGCAAGGTTGCTTTTAAATCTAAAATAAACATTCTTCTTTAAATCTAATTTTTTTAAATATTCTATACGAGGTGCCTAACAAGTTTTATGATTTATCATATATAATGTGTCATATACATATCCCCTGTATCTAGTTTATTAAACCAATATATGTATATATAATATATATATTCCGTGCACTTTGAGTCTTTTAATGTTGACCTAATGATTAGGACACATCTGCGTAACGATCTGGTGGTCCCGGGTTTGAATTTCAGATAGCTTGCAATGAATACTATTTTGCGAATTTTACGTATAATAATTCTGTTGCAACATATCTATGTGTATATACGGAGTCTATAGGACGTTAATGGAATGTTCGATGGTCTTACGCAGTCACAACACAGTACATACATATAAATACATTCTAGTTCAATTTACTGCATATTTTGTAATAAGATGTATAACATACATAATTACTTTGTACGAAGTGGAGTAGCGGCGTAGCGGCAACGTAATACGACCCGTTACGCCTTTCCGTATAATATAGAAAAAATATAAATCGAAGTTAGATGGACAATAAGTAATGTCCAGAGTTTGTCGTAGCAAAATCCCATTGTTTATAATTTACCAACAAATACTTCAGTATGATTTTATTAAACAAGCTTGTCATGTTATGGACTAAACATTGCACGGTTTTTAAAACCTTTCATGTTTTTGTACAGTAACTCTATTGTTTAGACTCGTGAATGTCTCCGTATAGGTAAATATGTAATGAGACAAATTAACATAGTCATGTGATCTTAGGCCATTACCATCTCTAGGGAATAAGATACTATCCCTCTACTCTTACTTAATCCTCTCAGACTGGGAAATACCATCTATGCAAGTATCACATGGGTTTTAAGTGGTTGATCTCACCCATTCTTTCTATAGATAACCTAATAGGTGCAGTGTGGTATCACATAAAACTTATAGCCTTTTTTATTTGTCATATTTCGCTTTAACTATTTAGGGCTTAAGATTTTAGTCAAACGAAAGAATATTTTAAGAAATAATTTATTCATATTCTGAGACATCAGGAAGTGAATATTGATTTGTCTTCTGGTATTTCGAATATGATTGGCTTAGCTCGCTTTAGTGATCTATCGGTACCAAATGCCAACTAACTGAATACTCGTATCAATGATAGATCAGACAGTTCAATGAAAATTGAATTCCAATTTAGGATGTGTTCTCCAATTAAATTTTAAAATCTTCTGGTTTATTACCAGATTGTATTATTATTGAAGAGCTTTTTAAGCGGGGAGATCAAAAACAATAAAAATAATTTAACAAGAACGAAAAACAATTAGGATATTAGGCTCCTAAATTAAGTACTACGTAAGCTGACATTTATAAATGTTCTATATTTGGAAGCATATACGAAAACAAATCAAGATTAGAAAATTTCTGATATAAGCCACATGACGGAGTTAGCAAGACAGAATAAGAAAAAGAAGTAACGTGCGGTCACCTCTTGTCGTTAGACATATTATAATTAATAATCAAGTTTGTTCATAATCCGTGAAGAATAATGGTCTGAGGAATTATACAACTACAACTCAAAATTGACATCCGTTTTAATCTGAATCCCAAACAACGCAAACATATTCTAACTGATAAAGTATATTTCTAAATTCTGTAGAACTGTAAAAATTATTATAGAACCGTACTTTTTAAAGCTTTATTGATAATGTTCTCAATATGGAAGTTCATATGAAACATATTTCACATCCGTTCATGAGGTATTGTGAAACAAATAATTTCGTAGTGTAAAAATACCTCAGAATCAGTCTTGTGGTAAAATATCTTCCATTTTGTCACGCCTTACTTTTATTCTTAAATATATGTTTTAAATAAACGAAGAACCATATTGGTGTATGCTTATCAACAAAATTGATACTCTCATAATCAGCTTTGAAATATTTAGTTTGCTATAATAAGAATTATATTAGTATTATGAAATATTTAGATGCTTTAAAGTTGCATTACTTTTGCACATAACTGACATTGATTCGGTCGAAAAGATAGAGAATTCTATAATTTCTTTTTTTCGTCTTCTTCCTGACGAAAATCAGTCAATATGTACTATATTATAATATACGATATATCTAGTCCATATTACACAAGTATTAAGGTAAAGTAGAAGTGGGGTTACAATTAAATTTCTGCTCAAATTTTCATGAACAGATTATGCAAAAATAGAGAATATTAGTAACATATTATATAGTTATAACATAGTGATATCTGTTTACGATTCCAAGACGTTAGGGTGGCGTACGGCTCATTTATCTGGGATCCTCGAGAATATTATTGTATGCGAATAATATATTAACATATACTGCAACACAATTGTTAGAATACACCAGTACTCTTAAAAATATTCCATAGCCTCTGGCTTTTAGATTAATTATGGAACATTTTACACTTTTTCTCTAGACAAATATATTTATATCCGTTGCCTTACCACAAAGTAAAATTCCATAAGATATTATATGGTAATAGCTGAAGCGAACTATTTCAGCTGCATCTATATCCATCAAGTATCTAATTTTTATAAGAGTAAATTCTGCTGAAGTAAGTTTTCCCGCAAAAGTTGCTATATGAATATTTGGTTTTAGTTCCTCATACAATATAATGAGGAATACAGAATTTTTTAAAGACGATGAAGAAGATGTTGCTCAAGTGGTATGGAAATAAATCTATAGCTATCAGTGACATCCTGATCATCCCCGTTGTATACAGGAATGAGCTTACAATATTTAAAGAGGTCATGGAATGCGACACTATAAACTGTTCACACTTCTTAGGTATCGAACTCTTTCAGTCCTTTAGCTCCGGGCTCTTACAATAGGGCGAAGATACCTTCTGCCTGTAGTATAAGGGGACTATGGTTTCGTGAGCGTTCATCTAGGATAGTTAACTAAAAAGTTAATTAAAAAGTGTTGGGGACGGCGCCAACATGGTGAAGTTCCGTGTTGCCATAGCACAGCGAGGGTACCAGGGGAGGTGAGGCTTTTCTAGGAGCGTGCTTGGGCTCAATGTAGAGGTGCATCGGTGCGTTCCGTAGGAGATTCCGGAACCCCTCTCAATGTACTTCAGATGGCCTCGGAGGGCGTTTTAGGGAGCACAAATCTTCCATTACCCTGTCGGCCCCATAAGAGACAGGTTATCATTTGAAGATTTCCCTTCCGACACCAAAAAAAAGGTATCGAACTTTTTAAACTGTTAATGACCCCACAGACCAGATCCAAGGAACACATTAAACAAGCAGGTGCTTGTTTAACTTTACTGCTGGCATTCAAGATAAACATCACAAAAAATTTAAAGCTATATGTATATTAATATATTGAGAATATGAGAAGATTCTTAATTTAGTGTATATAGAGTGCGTTTTGCTATTACAGTTAATATATAAATAAATATGTAACTATTATAATATTCTTACATATGATATTGGCGGTTTCTCGAACTGGCCACTTTGATCTCAAATAATCTGGCGTTTGGTTAGTAATTTCAAATTCAAATGTACTTCAAATTTAGACTTGTGCATTTGTGTTTCGAATATATTAACTTATCTGTTTCCGTGCCATTTTTTTTCTTTGATATCATTCTGTTAACAAAATGGATAAATCGCGTTATTTACGAATATGATTTCCGCCGTGGCACCAGCACTGCAGCACGAAGGATTAATGATGTGTATGGGAAAGTACAGTATGTCTTTGTTTCCAACGTTTACGTTCTGGAGATTTTAACCTCCAAAACAAACCGCAGACGGCTGGAGGCCCAAGCTTAGAATGAAGAACTAAAGTTGATCGTGCAGCGAATCCATCGGAAACCACGTCAGAGTTAGCGGCAGGCATCGGTGTGAGTGACGAAATTGATAATATTTCACTTGAAACAAATTGGTAAAACGAAAAAGCTGGAGAAATGGGGACCATATGAATTGAGCAAAGCGCACCAATAAACACGCATTGACTGCCAGTATGTAGTCAATGCGTCACTGTACGACAGTTGCAAACGCTCATCACAGAGGACCAGGCGAACCTGCCAAATCCTGTCCCAAGCAGAAGTTAACTCAAAAAAAGGTTCCGGTGAGTGTTTGGTGGACAAATGCTTGTCGTATATTGTCGTATATTTACAGCTTTCTAAGATTTCTGGCCAGGCGATTATACAGACCTGTATTGTCAACACTTGCAAACCATGATGGAAAAGGTAGCCGTTAAACAACCGAGACTGGTCAATTGCTCTAGCCCACTGCTGCTTCATGACAACGTATATATATATATATATATATTGGAATGGCTCTGACGCATATCATACTCCTCGGACCTTGCTCCAACAGATTACCCTGCAAGGAAAAAATTCAATTCTGACGAGGCAGTGTAACCCGCTGTAAGCAACTTCCAAATACTTTATTGATTCTCGCTCCCAACATTTTTTCAGAAACGGAATCAATGACCTACCTATAAAATGGCGAAAATGCATAGATAATAATGGTACATAATTTAATTAATTAAATATATAATTTCAAAAAAACCTAATATAAAAATAAAATTCTTGATTTGATTGTAATCTTAAGAGATAAAAAATATATATACATATTAATTAATATCAGAAATTATGTCAAGATTAATGTATAGATAGATAAATAATTACTACACTCTTCGCCACACTTGTACAAAACGAATGTTTAGGATTTAGTTGCCATAGCTTCAGTTTACATTGTAATAATTGTTTTTTTTTGAATTACCGATATTACGTATCTCGTTTTAGCGATGCTCATACAGTATTTGGCCTAACTGTTTCGTTTATTTAGAGAAAAATAAATATTTTAAAAACCCTTGAAGCGCATTTTGTTCCTAAGAAATTCCTTGGTTTAGTTTTAAAATATGTTTTATAGATACAAGATTGCATACGATATGATCGCCGAAATGTTTGCATCTCTTAGTAATTGCTACTTTCTGAATATTTTCTTTTATTTTTGCATTACGCTGATACTAATTATATATAACTATACTTTTATGTGATTTTCAGAAGTTCATACAATGATTTATATATTTTTATAATGTTATTATTCTAAACTTTTCCGAAAAATATTGGAAAATTTTCATAGGCATAACTAAAATTATGGTAAGTTTTAGAGGACATGGTCTGCTCTAAACGACACGGCGACATTGAGACTCTTAAAAAATCTTTGGAGCAAGCAGTGGCGAAATTTCCCTCGGAAACAGTGCGTAAATCCATAGATTCGTGGCCAAACAGATTAAAGGCCTGTATAAAAGCCAAGGGCCACCTTTCGAATAGAATATTTTTTTACTTTTTGCTGAGACTAATAAATATGTAGGTATAAATTTTAATGATATTACATTACTTCATTAAAAAAAATGCATTTTCATTTGTAACAGAACTTATGGCCGGACTAAGTATATGAAAGATGATATCTATTTTAACATCTTTAAACTAAGAGCAATTGATTGATATTTATTAATTTATCAATTATAAGTATTAAAAGCAGTGTTTATAGTTTTAGGTTGTAGATACTCCTGTGTATTGAAAAATGGGTTCTATTTCTTTATTCTAATATTTTTGAAGTGAACGCGTCGTTTACGTCGTTCACGTTTTTTATGAATATTTGCTATTGTATTCTCTTCTGCAGATAATATCGGATGAAGTAGAGAGCTATTCTGAGAGAGTTCAGATCTGTAGATAAGTTCTCGATTGGTATCGATGAAACGATTGCAGTTAATAGTATATTATGCAAATGTCATAAACAGACAGAATTTAATTAATATTACACAATGGTCTAAAACATATTCTTGGCCAACGGAGACTATAAATCTCTTCAATAACATTTGTGGTGTGCGTGTAAGTATAATAATTTATTTCGTCTCTTTCGATTAAAGAGTTTATTAGAGCTATTAGAATGAATAAATGAAAAATGATTTTGCTATTACTTGATCACCTGAGCCTCGTCCTTTAGCTAACGGTATGCAGGTAAGATTGGCGTTTGTAAAGATTACAAGCAAAACTTATCCTTATACAAGCATTTTAGAATTGTTTTTTTCATTACCACTAATTCGAAATGCAGCTTATACTGAAAATAACTGGCAAGTACAACTTTTAAAATAACTAAAATACGAAGGTGCGTTTTTAAGTTTGCGGTGTGGTGGGGTTGGAGGGAAATGAGATCTATTGTAGGTCGTAAGGCAAATATTCATTCGGTTCCATTGCTATAGATATGAGCTTACCGCCTACTTGTGCTATTTTTATTACAGCGTATACTGTGATTGTCTTACAATTTAAAAACGTATTATAAAAAAAAGGTTTTGTAGATAATAACTCATAAATAATTTTTAAAAAATTGCCTCGTGTATAAAAGTTATATCAAATTCCAAATAAAATAAAATATCAATTGTATATAATATATATAATAATTATAAGTATTTAAATTATATACATATATATATATATATATATATATATATATATGTATATATATATATATTAATAATTAATTTGTTTTTAATTTTTATAACTTAACATTTAGTCAACTATTTAAAAAGTATATATCACTTACAAAGACTTATTTGTCTAGCAGCAAACACTTAAAATTGAGGGCCTCATACTCTACATCCATGATTCAGAACCTTTGGTTTTGTACAAAAGCTTTGTAAAAACGATCAGTTACCATTTTTTGGAGTAGTTAAAGTAATACTGCAAGGATATCATATTTTATGCAATAAATTTTAATTAATAATATTTATAAGTAAAGTTAACTTTTTTGCTTGTAAAATAGATTTACCAATTTTTTTTATATTGTTTTCTAATTGCACGTTATGAGGCCTGAAATAGAAAATATCGTTTATAAGTAAAGAAAATTAGTATCACGTGATATTTTGTCGTTCCGAAACAGCTCCTGGATTTTGAATGACTTAATCTGGTTGAATTATTTTTACGCTTTCTTGAGAAATAAGGTCGCATCCGACCGCCATAACTGGTTTTAGCTCTCGCATATTGTGTAGAACTGTGTACAGATCTAAAATTTCGTTTTTTTTTTTTTTTTCTGGCTGATGGCCGCTGTTAGCCCCAGGGCTTTTACAGTTTCACCGGGTTGAGAGGTGACCGAGCGCTTATGGCTCTCAGTCGAGACCTCTATATATGGGTAACCAGCGCAAGGGCTCCCGAGAGGGAGCCTCGGCTTGGACCGTTACCCTGTTTCGCGAGAGCGTCTGACTCGAGGGTGCCCGAGAGGGCTGAACCTCGGCTCGGTCAGTTGCTTCTGACAGAGGATTATCTTAATTAATGTCACTATTATTATTAACTACCTGTACCACCACTTCAGAATGCGTGGGCGCTGGAGAAGAAGTGGCGCAAGAAACTCCAGCAACGCTTCTATCTGTATGGACTGGAGAGAACCGGCCAGTGACATGGCGGTATCGCGAATAACTTTGTTTGCGACGCCGTCGCCGTCGGCGGGGGCGATATGAGGGTGCAATGTATGTGTGTTGTGTTTTATGAAGGGCTTGGGCTTCGTCAGGGTCGTCGAGGGTGTGCCTCGATCTCCTACGGACGCGGGTAAATCTGTGATTCGCGATGGGATTGTAAGTGGCGGCACTTACAATCAAAGGGTTTCGGTGTGTGACGGCAGAGTCGAAATATCGGCGAGAAGCCTGCTTCAGGTACTGGGCAGCTCAAGATCTATGTGTAGATTTTCGTTACGCAAGAACCACGGCGCACCGGTGGCCTTGCGCATGAAACGATTTTGTATTACCTGAAGTCGGTGAATGTGACGCGGGGAGGCATGCGCAAAGACGGGGCTTGCGTATGTCATTATGGGTCGGATGCACGCTTTGTAAAGTGTAATTTTATTACGCAGGGACATTTTGCTATTTTTATTAAGTAACGGGTGCAAACGACCTAGGACGAATGCTGCTCGATTCCGTACGCGGTTGATATGCGGACCGAAGGTGAGTCTTTCATCTAATGTGACGCCTAAGTATTTGACTGTCTTTTCCCAGGGGATTGGACGATCAAATAACTCTATAGTTTGGAGATGCGGCGTTTTGTTGTTGAGAAGTAAATGGCTGCACTTTTGGTGGGGTTAACCTCGATCCTCCATTTCCGAAACCATTTCCCTAAGGTGTTGGCTGCAGATTGGAGGCGTTTACAAATAGCGTCTGGTTTAAATCCAGACGCGTATAAAATTTCGTCTTAATATTATAACGTATGGAAATAAAAAAAAAGAAAAGTACGAAAGTGAATGGTGACTGCACGTCGGGTAAAATCAGAGATTTTATGACATATCAATTTATATATCGTGATAGAAGATTGTCCAGCTTATCCGTAATTGTTTTTTCGTAAAATTGCTAGCATAGGAATCAACGGATTAAATAAAAATATCATATTTATTAAAAATGTTATAGAAGTAATAAAACGGTTATACGATATTAATATTGTACAATTAAATATTATATTTTGATGTCAGAGTCAAATTTTACCCGTTTCATATAATAATCATACTTTCTTTTGTATTTGTGCATATTGGAGCTTCCTTTTAAAAATTTGTATGTTCAGTAAATAAATAACTAAATAGTGCCACCACCAATGAAACATTGTGTGGCGTGAAGCACCGGCTAATAAATTCACTTTGAATTATAGTGGTCCTAACCTCTCCGTCACAACTTAATTGCCGTCTTATTTTCCTTTATTTAGGTTTAATATAATACTACTTCCCATTTTTTTTTCTTTAAGTTTATTATTACGTAGACTAAAAACGTGCAAGCAGCTCACCTGATGGTACGTGAAATACTACAGCTATTTTCTATTGAAGAGAATCTGAAGAAAGAAAGAAGAAGAAGATCTGGATTGAAGTACAGTCAACATCAAAGTTGGTGGGTGTACGGATCCGAGACCCTATTACACGTAACGGATATGGACGGAAATGGGATGCATTTCAGCTATGAGGGGTAACTACTCATATGTATCCTGAAACTTTGCTGATGATGTAGATTGCTATCATTACCCATCATCAGATGAGACTTTGTGCTCGTTAGCCAATCCCCATATTACAAACAAAAAAATATTTGGCTACACTGCCGGTTATGTAGCAAAATTTATTAAAAATGTTTTAAAAGGGAAAGATGTGTTTTAAAATATTAATTATCAACTCTTATATAAACAAAACATTTGAACATATCAGGTATATGTTTGATAAAATTAATGAAAAATTAAAAAAAAATGAAAGATTTATATTTTTCGACAAATATCATTATTACCCAATGAGATCCTTTGACTTCAAAAAAGTAAATGGTGAAAGAAACACATGATTACCTTAACAAAACTTAAAAGATATTATATTTTTTTATTTTAATTTCATTAAATATAACTTAAAAAATTTAACATAATAAATTATTAATGAACCGTGTTGTAAACTAATTATCTTCATTTGCACAAGTTTATAAGTTAATCATTATGATAACATCGACTCGTCATTTTTTTTTAGCATTAGGAATACTTCGTAATCATTTTTTGTTACCTTTTGACTTTTTTGAGCTATATTTCTTTGAGTTATTAGATATTTTAACACTATGAACCTCTCTTTAGAAATTACTTTAGAATGCAAAAATCATTTGAGTTCAGAGTTGTGACATCAGAGTGAGAGCAGTAGAGGAATCTGTTCTTTAATGAGATCCTCCTCCTCTTTTCCTTTAAATGTAAAGGCTGTGTTTGTTAAATTTTTTATGTATTAAAAGTAACTGCTTATTTTTTTTATAAAGAAGAATAGAAATCGAGTTACTTGGCACAACTTTGATTATGCATTCATTTAAGTTTGTAATGTTGAAAGCTAGTTAAAAGAGTTTAGTTTTATGATTTTTGTTCTAAATGAAATGCTTCGTGATAATTATCTATTACGCTTTTTCCTTTTGAAATGAATTTCTTAAATGACATTTTATACTCTATAGGATTTGATTTAAGTATCAGTTTACATTGCAAAATTATTTGAATTGTGAGTTGGTGAGAGTCAGAGTGTGTACAGCAAGGAAAGTGTTGTCTAATGAGATCCTTCACCCCCTCATTTCCTTTTCGTCTAAAGTCTCTTTTCCATCTTTTTTCTATTGTAATGCAACTGCGTCGTGTATTACGTTTTTCGCTGAGACTTGTACAGTTCTTGCAATTATATACGTATTAAGAACTTCTGTTAATATCACTCCATACTTAAATATCACGGAAGTTGAAGTTCAATTTGTGTAGCACTCCATTACAGTCAAAAGAATACAGTCAACAATAAGAACTTTCTCTCATCGCATAATCGTCTTCTTCTATGTCCTCTTCATCGTACAGATTTTATGCACTCTCTTTCTTTGGGCAATCTATTTTTCTGTGGAATGAGCTACCTCTTGGAGTCTGAATGGCTGAGGATCGTTTTGTGTTTAAATGGAAGGCGCGTGAGTATGTCTTGAATAAACTGTGAGCAGATTGATAACACCACCATGTTATAAAGTATGTATTATATAAATAATGATATATTTATTTATTGTATTATATATTATAAATATATTAAGTTAGGTATCCTATATATTATTTGTATTTATATATATATATATTTTTCAAGTACATTTTTAGTAATATATTATTAGAAAATATATATTATATTTTGTAGAGTAACTGTTATTTTTCCCATTTCTATATTATATGTGTACCTATGAGGGTGGTATTGGGAAGCTAGTTCTCAATACCACCCTCAGGTTGACTGGTAGAAAATGCTTTTACTATTAAGTTCGCCTATGTATTTTAATTTGTGATGAAATTTAAAATAAATAAAATACAAAATTATAAGACAAATACTGAGAAATTTTTTAAACAAGTAGGTGCTTACCAATCTTATTCCAAAAGTTATATCTATATAAAAGAAATACATAAGTTAATCATATAAATATGATACAGGGTAAAATATCTTAAACTTATTACTTACTTACTTGTTTTTACTAAATAGTATAGTAGCATAGTATGGTATATCTGTGCTTTAGGATGAAGACAAAAGGTGAAAAATTATCTCGTTCTCACTCTGATTCGATAAGCCAAATAGGATAGAATAAGATACAGGACATTTTATACACAGACTTCTAAACAAAAAATTATACCATATGAGTATCAGGTTCAACTCTAAATTAAACCCAGTATCCGAATAAAAACAACTAGATACACTATTATCCCGTCTGTCACACTCTTATTAAATATTTCCATCAATTATGAGACTTGAGTGACTTTAATTGATGTCACAGTGATGTAATAAAGTGATGTTTATGTACTAGTAAATATTGTAGCACTGATCAAAATGTGAAGTTAAAAGTCACTGACGGGTAGGGTGCACTAAATAAATAACATTAGTTTATAGGCATTTCAATTGATGTAAATATTTTGTATAAAATTTAATATAATATATAGCAACATAACAATATCTAAATTATATAAAACGAAATTTAGATTCTACTTTATGAAATATCTATACGCTTATAACCTACGCACATAAGCAATAATATATATAATGAATTTACTTAGATTAATCTAAAATGAAAGATTTAAACGAAATACGTTGGTGTCATGCATCCTTTTTATACCATAAATTCTCGGCTAATGACTTTCCCGCAACGGAATTAATCATATCATTGGAAATTTATATTGTATGTAGGATAGACTTTTATTCATTGCATATTGATTATTGAAATTACACTTATTACAATTGTAAATCAAATTTAAACAAAATTATCTAAAATCCCCCTTTCTGTATTTAAATTTACACTGCTGCTTCTCGCTTGTATTCTGTGAGAGCGGTAGCCCCTATGCCTATTATATACCTGCCGCCCAAAAGTTTGAGACCGCACATATACAACATAATTATCCATCAATTGTAATAAAACCCCATAGGATAAATATAAGAAATGCACATCTGCATATTCTATTGTTAGTATCGAATATTTAATGAAGTCATTCTTTTGTTTACTTTCAAGTTATTGGACAATAAACATATATTTATAATGTCCTCATTACTAATTACTTTGCTTTTGTTACGTATTGGTCAATAATTAGGATTATTTAACTCCTGTAAACACGTGTTTCTGACTTATTATTACCCGAGTTTAGTTGGGTTTGTTCACAAACAATCTTAATTAGTCTAAACTTGTGGTTTCTACAGTGAAGACGTCATAAAATGGGAAATTTCGAGAAATTAGCAGTGAAGCGAAAACCTCTGCTAAAGCCGCAAACCAAGTAAAAGCGGATGCAGTGGGCTCTTGCCCATCGAGATTGGACTGAAGAAGATTTTAAAAAAGTGCTTTGTATCGATGAATCCAAGTTTGAACTATTCGGTTGAAAACGTAGAATTTACATTCGACGCAGTGCCCAAGAAAAGATGATGTCCGATTGTGTAGTCCCAACAATCAATCATGATGGTGGCTCGATTATGATCTGGGGTTGCTTCTCTAGCCAAGGAACTGGCGATTTGATTAAAATTGAAGGAATTTCGATAAAGGCACAGTGCAGAAACATTTTAGAACAAAATGCCGTTTCTTCCGGGTTGCGATTAATTGGAGATGAGAATTTAGAGAAAGAGGCACAAGGGGTGTTAAAAACATGGTTTGGCCTCCACAGAGCCTGGATCTCAATCCCATTGAACTTTTGTGGGAAGAGCTTAATAGGAACGTCCGTAATCGTGCCCCATCCTCGCAAGAAGAAATGAGGAATGCTTTATGCGAAATTTGGAACAATATAGCACAAGACACCATTAACAAATTGATTGCCGAGCATTTTTTGATGAAAAATTAGTTTAGCTAACTAAAGCCTTTATTTGCATGGACTGTTAATATTTCTTTACGCTTTCAAAATATATAGTTCGTCAACCAATGTTCTGTTTCGATGATTAAACAGGTTAATTAAACATTTAATATTTTATTGGAGTTTTCTTTTTTTTCTACTTTAATTAAGGTGGTCTTAAGCTTTTGGCATGTAGTGCTCACTAATGGTCTTTACCTATGAAATTATTGAAGTATTTTTTTTCAAACTTTTTTATTTCTGTTATTCAAAGTAATCATCCATGTTATCGATGTATCTTTGCCAACGCATTGGTAGTTTATTGATGCCCTTCTTGTAAAAATCAGCTGGATGGGAGGCAACAAACTCTTCAAAGGCATTGTGTACTGCCTCTCGGAATTGAATTTTTTTCCCGCTAAAAAGTTGTCCAAATTTTAGAAAAAGTAATAGTCGCTGGGTGCAAGGTCTGGTGAGTACGGTGGATGAGGGAGAGCTTCCAACCCCAACTCTTGCAGTCTGGTGTGCAGTTTGGGATCACGCGTTGTCGTGTAGGACAGTAGTTGCAGCGGGGACCACCGATTGACCAAAGCTGGTTGCAGATGTGCGAGCTTCTCCATCATTGTCTTCAGTTCTTCACAGTACACATCTGCAGTAATACTCATGCCGTTTGGTAAAAAACTGTTATAAATCACACCGGTACTAGACCACCAAACAGTGACCATCAACTTTCTAGAGGTCATTTTTCGTTTAGGGCATTACTTTGGTGCTGAACAAGGATCTAACCAACTTGCTAAGCGCTTTCACCCATCCGTCAAGCTTTTTTACCTTGCCAATTTGTCGCAAATGGACCAATGTTGTTTTGATGTTAACATCAAAACTGCTGCTAGCTCGGCTGTAGATTGAGTATCATCAGCTTCCACAATTGCCTTTAATTCATCATTTTTGACCAAAATGTCCGGAAAACCACGAGGTTCATTTTTCAAACCAAAATTTCCATGACGGAACCGGGCAAACCAATAACGGGTTGTGCGTTCGTTTGTAAAGTTCTCACGTTGTTGATGTTATGTGCCATTTGTGCCGCGTTGATGCCACGACGAAACTCATATTCCATAATTACACGATTTTTTAAAGTATCCATTATGACGAAAAATTTCAAATTTAATGAAAATACAAAGCTTATCAATAAACAAAAGACTGACTTTGTAAAAAGAATGTCATGTATTTAAAACAAAATTAATTTGAATTTAGAATTCACAGCCAATCAAAACTTTTTTTGGTTTGGAATGGCCAATACTGAAGAACGGCAATTTCATAGGTAAAGACTTAATATTTGCCTGTATCATGGAAATTAATTTCAAATTTTCGTTAATGATAAAATTTTCCATATTGGTGGTAAAAAATATTGGAATACCAATAGGTGAAGGAGAGAAATCAATCTCCAATGATCAGGTTTACCAATTACATTTTTATTCTATTATCTTGGGGGAACGTCTTCTTAAATTGAAATCTTACCCATTCTGCCTACAGTGTATAGAATAATTTATATTTAGTTCAGTGAAAATTTTAATTTGTATTATATTACATAACTAATCATAGGTAACATTTTGATACATGTTATGTTTGATGCGTTGATTTTTTATTTTTATTAAATCGTGTAGTATCCATTTCTTGCATAAGAAGTGTAACAGCAAAATATTTTCTCTCATTTTAATGCCTTTTATCCTATGAATTTACTGACATAATTTTTTTCTCAATAAAAGGCCGATACTTTTAGGTAGTAATACCCATAGATTATTGCATCTCTCTCCAATAGGATATAGCAAACATAAAATTAGGTATTGTTCTGACTTACATCCCACGACTTTCTTGGATTATCTCGAAATCAAGGTAATGGAGGATTAACCCCGACATAGATTAACCCAAACATAGATTAACCCCTAGTATCGCTGAGAGACCTCAGCACTATGCTCAATAAACATAATAATATCTCTCAACATATTTTCCTGTCCCATAAATATTAAAATATAAAAATTTTCAATCAGCGCGTATTGCCAGTGACGATTTATACTACTAAGATGTAGTTCTTTATGCAATGGCTGTTCCATATGGAAAAGCTCTTGGCATGTTTCTCTTTGAGATGGTGATGGTGATAGAATACGCATACGAATACGGAGACATTTGTTGAAGACCGAAGGTGACCGTCATAACTTAAAGGATCTGCGCGCTGGATTTAGTTCCACACGTAGCGCATAAATCAAATTATTGATGGGACAGAAAGGCTCTGGAGTTGAAACTTCGGATTGGCAATCGCAGTGTAGATAACGATTATCTTACCACTTAGTGGGCTGGAGCAACGACTTACAAATAACATTCACAGAAAACGTATTAAACAATCGGAGAATAACTTTTCAAAACCAGGAATTACTTTTTTAAAATATTCTGTGTAAATTGACGTTTATAATATTAAGAATATAATTGCAGAATACTATTCATCTTTTTTTTTAAATTACTAATCGGCACCTGCCATGAAAGTGCGTTAAAATAACACTGCCTTTATTTATGGGTATTAGTCTTTAAGATACCGTACCTTATTCTTTTATTTTTGTAAAATCAAACGAAAACATAGTTCGTAATTACACTTTAGATTCACTGATTGATATATCTATCATATACTATTTACGTTTTTGTAGTCATGGTTTTTAATAATACTAACACTAATCGTCTAATAATATAGAGTATTTTTTGTTGTTGGATTCATGGATAATGTTGTCATTTGGTTTGTACTTAGTTTAAAAAGTGAAGTACTTTTATTCAGTACTATCTTTTTCGTATTAAGTGAAAGTAATGAATACCTCGAAAATATTACGATTTTATGTTTTTATTGAAAATCTTTTATTTATATTTAGAAATGTATCATTTAGTAGCAAGAGAATGCGTGTTATAATATACTGTACCATATCATTCGAAATAATAATATGTGTCAGTAATGGTGTGTTAACTGGTTATTTTTATTTATTTTTTCATTCTTCCGATATTATATACTTTTATCTCAATCTCTGCAACTCGTTACTTTTTATTCTTTTATCTTGGTATCATTCTCCAAGTTTCAAAAAACTATTGGTATGTTATAATTCTAATAGCAACATCATAACGGAAGACAATTTATATTTAAAAGGTTATGGTAAAAATATGAAAATATTGATAATCATTTTGATTTCTTATGCTATGCTATTAACCGGGTTTGCATTGTTAAAGTCTAGATATAATTTTCAATCACACGGATATCTTTATTACATCTCTGTTATTTTTGAAATCAACGCTTCAACATGGCAGTTTCGTTTTTTTTATGAACATTTTGTAATGTACGCATTTTTAAGCATAATGTCACAACAAATAGAATGCATTATCAGATCTATAGTAAAAGAAAAGGCATTCGAGGCATCGACTTGTGAATCAACAGAGATAGAGGTATCATCTGATATAGTAAATGGGCAATATATAAATAATATAGAACAGTGGACCCTTGCGTATGCGCATCTTGCAGAAGCCACAAAACATTACAATACGATTTTCGGTGTGCAGGTATTATGATTTCTGTAAATAATACTATACGATGCATGTGTAAGACTTGTTACGGTTTTTTTTTTACAGATGACAGTTATGATTATATCTGCGGTTGTATATGTCATTATATATTTGTATGCTTTGGCTGTTTTGAGTATACATGTGAGTATGAAATATTTTTTACTTTCAAATTTTTTTCGTTTTTAAAACATACCTGTGCATATTTTTTTTATTTCAGGGTTATGCCGAAAAGTTGAGTTTGGTGAAGTACCTGGTCAAAATAGTAATTTTCCACGTACAAATCTTCTCTTTATCTAGAGTTGGTCAAAGGGTTCATAATAATGTAGAGACTTTGAAGCGTTGTCTTGCTACCCTCTTGATTCATTCATTAAATAGTAAGTATTTTTAGTGCCCTTTTTCGTCATCAAATTTATAAACACAGATATAAAAATGAAATAATAAAGTGAAAATGTTATAGACTTTTAAGTTGTTAGATATTACCAAGCTATGAACTCCCCAAACGAGTTGTCGCCTTGAATTATCAGCAGAAAGTAGCAACGAAACACTTTAGTTAGTAGTCATAAGGAATCGGAGACCCTGAGTTACTGGTGTATCTTAAATAATTGTTTAGGGTGTATTTGCTTATGAGATATTTACATGCTATCAGATGAATTGTGTGAACTTTTTATCACTCTCAGAACATAAAATTTATCACTTTTGATTTCTTTGTACTACATTTCAGAAGAAGAACGTTATCGAGCTACAAAAGACCTGCTCAGATTTGTCTCAAGTCGTCAAATACGAATTGAAGCCTTTGGTTCCATCACTGTAGGCATGGGTTTGCCTCCTACCTGTGTTATGTTCTTTACATCTTATACAGTGATTGCATTGCAATTTAATAACATATTGTAAATGGTTTATTTTAAACTGCAGTGTTTGAAGAATACCTTACTGCAAATTATGGCAACTAAAAAATAGGCAAAAAAAGTCACAGTGGAAGAGTTACATTTGTTGAAGGAATGGGTCATCTCGACCGAGGTAGGGCACTGGAATTGCATGAATCGCAACGTTCAAATATTTTGCAATTTTAAATAAAGTATTCAAATGATTGGTAGGCAAGTGATTCCTGCGGCCCATGACATTTACATTCATCCTTGACAAGGATATGATGCTTGGTCACCTTTGAGGAATGAGATGGAATGCCTCGTTACCAGTAATAAAGGTCTCCGTAACCCTACTCTCACCATATGAAACATAGCAGCATTATGCTGTTATTTTACGCTGCTATTGTGTGAGGGTGTCGACGATATTGTTACAATATAATATGTGGACTCGAAGAAAAATATTATATGAGATATTTATTTAAAAAGTAAATTAACTATATAAGTTTAAACTGAAGTATAATCCATTATAGGCCGCGACTGGGAATGGTTGGATTTCACATGTCTTAAAGGATTTTTTTTTATTTGTTTGAAATACATACATTCTTGAATACTATCGGAATCACTGAAACATCAGTGTTTCAAATTTCGTAATTTTCGTAAGTTTCTAAATATTCCATGGGGCAAATTTTAGACTTGTAGTCTTCTTGGTGTTTAATGCTAAATAATTTATTGTAAAACATTAAAAAATCTGTAATACTGCGTAGTTTCTTTCGTCATAATTTTCCTTATCTCTTTAGGTATCTCTAACAAAAAGGATATTATAGTATAATGTATAGGCTTTCATTTAGTATGTTGTCTAAATGAAAATGTATATGATAATTAATGTAGGAATAAGAAAGGACCAAGAATGGCTCCTTCTGGAATGCCCATAAGTAGAGAAGACTTTACATCATTAAAAGCAATCGTTTTAATCGTTCGATTAAGTTAGGAGGCAATAACTTCTAGTGCTGCCATGATAGTTGAGTGTATGTTAAAGTGTAAAATATTCTATAGAACCCAAAGGCTTTATAGACGACGTGAAACTTAACGAATTGAAAATAAAAAATAATTATAATACTGCGAGAAATACCAATTATAAATAATTTCATTATAAACTCAACGCTTATGTATAAGGCAGCCATTTAACCTTTACACTAAGCAACTATGTATCGTGAAGTCAATATAGAAATTAATTATTGAACATTCAAAAATACCGTAACAAAAGTATTTCACTTTAAGTATTTCGTTATAAGAGTGGTCATCAATGAATTTTAAATCACTTAAACAGAACTTAATTAAAGGGCATTTTAAAACAAAACAACTTCATTGTTTTGTGTTAAAATGTTTTCAGTGAATGGTTTTATTTTCTGTTTGTGAAAATGTTGTTTTTTTATGTATTTAAAAAAAAAAAATTCAAAAATTCTTTACAGATTTTCCTTAATTAGACAATTAAGGAAAATCTTTAATATAAAAAATATTAAAGATTTTCCTTAATTGTCTAATAAGAAAGCATGGTTGTCAAAATAAGAGTACAACAGTACATACAGACATATTAATGTTCACAGGAGAAAAAATAGTAACTTTTTAAAAAGAAAAAGTTGTATGAAATGTTTCCTGGTTGGTTAGAAAAAAAAGTAATGTAAAGGCAGTAAGAAGTAGATTCTTTCCGTCTCAACCGTCAGTTTGGCATTTATTAATATTCGTTATGGTCTGATAGGTTGTGGTCCACACCAGAAATATAGTCATTATAAAACTCACGGGCATGTTTTGTGTTATCCTTACTTTAAACTTAATTACACATGGTTTTAATAGACTTCCAAAGTTATTTGATTATATTTCTATATCAGCAACATTTATTTCTATGGTATATGTGGTGTGTATGGTTATATTTTTATTATTTGTTATCGTTTTTAAAATAATGTAAGCTGTGATATTGACATTCCCGGTTATTACGCATGTGCCAAGCACGTGCAGATGGCTTACAAGCAGAATGGACCACTGACGCTTCGGGTTGCAATTGTCTGCAATCTGCAATTATTACAATTCTGTTGCTTTGGCAACAGTATTTTGATTATATCAATACACGAAAATATTCTTAATATAAATTTAAAAATCTCCATTAGCTTACTTTTAAATATTTCGTATTTCCTTACGCCTGCTGTCCCTGGAGTTTTATACTAGCTACTGAAATCAGTTCTTGCCCTTTTAAATATTATCAACCATGGCGTCAAGCAGCTTTATATTCAGGAATACAGCAGTTATTCACTCGTGAAGTTAATTAAGATACTCCATAAGTAAAATTATAAATAAACTATCAAATATAATTAGTTTTTTATTTAATTTTGTATTGATTATTCTCCACAGGGATAGTATGCGATTTACAATGGTGCATCATAATTCAAATATAGATCACAAGAGAAAAGTCTAAACACTAAGAAACATTTACACAAGCTTATTCAATAGCTAATTCTTAAGGTTGTTTTCCATCTGTACTCAATAAAACTTTGGGTGTATTTTCTCTCCAAACACTCATGTTAGGATATAGGCATAACATTTAGGCTGTTAACAATAAATGACCTGAGAACTTCTTCGTAATCTTAATTAAAATAACTCCATGATTTCCCTAAAGAAAGTAAGTGATTTGATCAACTCCCTTAATTGTTTTAGTTAAGTTAGGTGTGGGTTAGGCTTAGGTTAGGTTTAAGTTATGTTTTGAGATTGCATTTTGAATAGATGTTATAAATAACTCCATTGATTTATTAGCTAAAGATGCTAATAAATCAATGGAGTTTTTTATGATTTCTAGATAGTTTCAATCAATATTTATTAAATCCGATTTCAGAGTTATATTATTTAGTTTGTTGTTTGTTGTTGTGATGTAAGCAGGTTATTTTTCTTGTTTTACCTATAGAGATACACAGTCTGTTGATCGTTAACTGTGAATTGTGAAACTATAGTTAGAGCTGATAATTTAGTATTTAAAATAACGTGACCCAGAAAGCTATTTTGTTTAGTGGGGATATTGTGACCAGGTATAAGACCAAAGTTTATTTTATAAATTAGAGTTAAGGTATAATTATCGCTAGTATACAGATTAAATGTATATATTGTATGTAGTGTATAATTAGTATCAGTGTATTTAATGTAAAAATTGTTACATGACAATAAAAAAGAATCAATACACATTATTATCCTCAAATCTATACGTAATAGCTATTTGTGTTCATGTCTAGTAGCGTCGAATATGCGAGCCTCGTGGTTTTCTCGTGAACCGCTAGTTTCATCCAAATTGTTCTGGAATTGTCGGAGTATACAGTAACATGCGCAGAAATAAATATAGACGAGTGTTTTCTCTCTTTTACAGAAGTTAGAATGAGGTACTATAACAATATAATATAACATTATGTTAATTTTATCTAAACGAACAAAAAATTATATTTTATTTCAAATTTGAAAATGAACCTCAATTAATGAAACAATCAATGTTATACGTATGCGGTATACGTATGTTACAGTACGTTATTAAACTGCAACGCAATAACAGTATAAGTAGTGAAAAGCATAATACAAGTCGGTGGTAAGCTCATGTCTACGGTAATGGAACCAAATGCTTGGATTCGTATTTGGCGACTGGATACAAATCTCAGCAGGTCTTTTGTAGCTCGATAACGGTCGTCGTCTAAAATAACAATAATATATAAATTAGACAATGCATAACCATATATTTGAATATATTATAATGGATTATTCTGAGGAGTTGTTCGGATAAATTCCAGCCGCTGGGTTTAAGCATCGTACATCACGACAGAAAATTTCATTCTCACCATCTTGATGGTTGGCAATCCACCACTGTGCGCTTTACGCAAAACTTCCTGCCACACTTCGTTATCGCAGAGTAGTTACTCTGCAACGCATTTACGACTCCTCTGGTGTTCTGGATGTTCATGGGCGGCGGTGATCACTTGCCATCGGTTGGGCTGATTGCTCGTTTCCCACCTAGTCTATACAAAAAAAAAAATATTTTTTTAATATTTTAAGATGCATTGCTGCTTGAACATTACTATGTACCTTATATTTTTAAAAGACGTTTAACTTGCGCCCACAATGCAGATAGTTAATTAAAATTAAACATATCAAACTTTCTCTGTGTGTTTTTTATAGGCGTGAGAGACGACGAGGTCGCAGGGGGTTACAAGTAAGGTAAGAAATCACCACCGTCACTTTTATATTAGCAACACCAAAGAAGTCGTTGATCCTTAAACAGCCTTAGAATTCATAGGTTTTTTCTTAGAGTTAAAATTTGTTAGGTTGTATCAGCATGCAACCGAAAAAATTTAACCTGTGATTTGAACAGTCAGCACTGATTTAAATCCGGTAAAGTTTACTTATAATAGTATTTTACTTTAGTTTGTTTTTTTAAATGTATACTTCGGTAGTAAAAAAAATGCTTTTTCGGTACCTACTTGTTAATGACTGAATCAAGAGTCTAGCCAGACTACGCTTTAAACTGTCTACATTATTATGAACTTTCTGGGCTGCTCTTGACAATGCGAAGAACTGTAGATGTAGAACTATTAATCTAATTGCACTGTTGACCAAAGATAAGTTGTTGTAGTATTCCTGGAAGAACGAAACGAATGTTAAGCGAACTATTTTTTATATTTAAGTTTCATAACTCTATGAAATAAATAAGAGGAGATACAAATAAGTAGTAGTATCAGCAATCTTATGCTGCCATGTTTTATATGAGTGGAGGATTAGGTCAACAGCCTAGTGGTTAAAGAATTGTTAGTAATATGAATAGTGTTGCTTACAATTAATAATTATTTTTCAAGAAAATATTTAGGACCAAATTATTGGTAGCCTAGTTATTCTTAGATTGTGGGGTTACAACACATTTAATTTATTACTACATAAATATAGTTAGTTATTACTTATAAAAATATGTTCATCAAACTCACAGATGTGCTCAAAATTGTCAACGCATAAAGGTATATAACGGTGTATGAAATTGTCGTTATAAACATCAAGGTCATCTGTAATTGAAAAACAAAAAGTTAAATTTTAAGTATTAATAATGAATACATATATATTAATAAGTAAAAATTTAAATACCTGTACACCGAAAATTTTATTGAAAAGTTTCGTAGCTTCTGCAAGGTACGTATATGCAAGAGACCATTGCGTTACATCATTTATATATTGTCCGTTTATAGCATTCAGTGAAGGATTCATCACCGTTGGTGTAAAAATTGCAGTAACAAATGTTTCCTCCTTAACTACAGATCTGATAATACACTCCAGTTGTTCTGACATTAAGCATAATAATATATATAATTCATAATACTCATAAAAAAATCGTATGTCCCAGACAGTCAAGTTAATTTGAAAAATTACAAGAATAAAGTAAAGGAATCCGTCTACATTCAGATAAACGTATCTAGATTTTGATAACGCAAACACAATTTTTTCCCCAATATATGGAATCAAAATAAATATAAAAATTTTCTTTTTTTTTTCAAAGCCTCTCAAATAGATATCGTCTTGTAAAACGAATTTATTATTAATATTGAAATATATTAATAATTGTTTGAATCGTTTAGAATGATAACATGATAAAAGAACAAATAACATAGAGTTACCAACAGCCATATAAAAGTGTATAACATCAACATAGTGAGAAAATAAGTTAAAGTAACCGCATACTATGCTATTACTCACGCTCATTATCATTTCTAATAATACGACACAATAAATTATAACACATATTCTTTTTCGACTAAGCGGTACATTTCTAAAAATAAATAAAACATTTCCGAAAATAAAAAAAAATCTTAAGTGTTTCAGAATTTCCATAATTTGTAGTTTACAAGGCGACTCTTTACATAGGGAAAATACTTGACTGTAAGGGTACTTAATCGAAACTAGACTATAACGCAATTTATTACAGTAAAACTAATAGACATAATTGTAATTACGTAATGGATGATAATAATGGCCAAGGAAACTATGGCAACAAAAACCTAAATATTTTACGCTAATGTAATAATTCGTGTACTTTAATTATAATTGAATGATTTAAGTAAGTTTTAGTTGTAATTCTATAAAGGCCTAAAATAACACCTAAGAGATTCTTATCTAACAGCACGCTTGTATAAATTTTATTATGTAAACATTTTTCTTTTTAACTTGAGTAGATGCTTAAAAATAAAATCTTACATATTATAAATAGTGACAGGTAACATTATTCTATAACGACCCGTAATTAAGCCTTCTGTTCGTGATAACTTGTTTAGAAAATCCATTAATAGAACAGGGGAGCTTCTTATAAATCAATCTATTAATTTATTGTCTTATTTTATTTATTTATTTTTCGGGCTGAAGGCTGCTGTTAGCCCGAGGGCTTTCACAGTTTCACCGGGTTGAGAGGTGACCGAGCACTTATGGCACTCAGTCGAGACCTCTATATATGGGTTACCAGCACAAGGGCTCCCGAGAGGGAGCCTTGGCTTGGACCGTTACCCTGTTATGTGAGAGCGTCCGACTCGAGGGTGCCCGAGAGGGCCGAACCTCGGCTCGGTCAGTTGCTTCTGACAGAGGATTGTTTAAATTAATATCGCAATTATTATTAGCTATCTGTACCACCACCTCGGAATGCGTGGGCGCTAGAGAAGAAGAGGCGAATCTGTATGGACTGGAGAGAACCAACCAGTGACATGGCGGTATCGCAAATAACCTTGTTTGCGACGCCCTCGGCGTCTCGTATGATAAGTACGAGTCGATCTGGCACACCGAGCTCATATAGTTTGTATATGAGACCGTTATGCCAGACCTTGTCGAAAGCTTTCGCCACGTCGATGAAAAGTGCCCCAGTTGGGTAACCCTGAAGAAGTTTACTGAGGATGTGCTCCGTGATGCGGTGCACTTGATATGTGCATGAGTGTTGGGTGCGAAATCCGAACTGCTCATTGATTGGTAGCCCTAAGGACAGCATGCAGTCCATGAGGCGGGCGAGGATGAGCCTTTCATATACCTCACCCAAGACTTTGAGTTGGCTTATGGGTCGATAGGCTGATGGGTTGGTTGGATGTTTCGAGGGATTGAGAATCCCTATGACGTCGGCTTCCTTCCAGGTGTTCGGGAAGGTGCCTTTGGATAATTTGGATATTATGGACTCAACTTCGGCGCATGTGACTTGAGTAACGGAATTGAGTCGCCGCATTCTTGCGCCTCATTAGGTTCTTTATGTCGCTTGGCAGGGTCCATCGGTGGTCTTCCACCGAGAGAATCTGCCTCGAGCAATCCTCGACGACTGTCTGGACGTGCCTAGTGAGGGCATAAACTGCGAGGTACGTGTCGTGGACTGAAGATATGTTCCTAGGAATAGTATGTAAGTGCAGTGATGTGGCTTTCCTCAGGTCGTTCCTGAGTCGGTACCAGTCTACTATGGTTTTCGTGGAGGGTGAGGTTGGGGCGGAGGGCCCTAACCGAAGAAGAACGGGGTGATGATCGGAACCGAGCTCGTGGATTACCTTTATCTTACCTTGGAAGGCCGGGTTGATGTTCTTACAAATGGCAATACCAAGCACATCCGGTACGTATATATTGGATATATGGAAAATAGGTAGGCGTAGTAGGCGCTACGACGTCGAAATTGAGTGCTTCGCTTAGCGAGACTAAAGCCAACCCCCGGGGGTTGATTTTAGTTGCATTCCACCGAGTGTGCTTGTTATCGAAATCTCCTGAAAAAATTACTTTCCAAGGGAAAGGAGTGCCACGAAGTCGCTCCTTTATACTTGTGCATCACGTCTGCAAGGCAGGTAGACTTGGTGATCGCGGATGAAATTGAAGATTTCGTCGCGTTGATTTTTAATACCGTTCGCGTTAAAAAAGGCGACGTTAAGGGAACGAGGTTTTGCTTTGCCGTTGTAAAGGCCCTCAATGCTTGAAAGTTGACGATTGCTGACACAACATATTGGTAGCGCATAGTGGCGGCAATCCTGACTTCGGGCTTGGTCGAGGTCGCTTTCGCTAACCGGCCATTTGGCTGACGGATGTGGCTGCTTAACCGGTATAGCGACGGTTACTACGCCGAAAGGCGTTTGCCATGCGGGGCGTAGAGGTCGGAGAGGAGCGAGAATTGGCGTGGGGACGGCGGTCAGGGTAGCTACCTAGGGTGTGATTTTTAGTGCCGGACGTTTCAGCTTGGGGACCTTTGGGCAGCCAAGGTAAGGACACATGCAGAGGGCCCGTAAGTGGCCAGAAGTTCCTTGTCCTTGGGTCTCGCATAGTCGGTGGTGCCATGGTTTCCCAGGCACTTGACGTATCTGGGTTTGCCGAAGCAATTGCGGGCAGAGTGGCCATATAACTGGCACCCGTGGCACTGGCCCGGAGGGCCGTTTTTGTGTGGGCGCTCTATGGTGAGCCCAGAGAGGTGGCAGCAGGTTTTCAGGTTAAATACCTGCTTTCCTGCCTCGTGCCTTTCATGGGCCACAATTACCATGTTGAATCGTTTTTTATTATACCCAATTTACATCATATGCCTGAAGGTCCTCTTTGATCAGATCCGCGGGGATTTCCCTCGGGACGTTTTTGATAACTATTCTGAGTTGGCGCTCTTCCGCCAAGGTATAGGTGTGGAAGGATACACCTTTGTCTTGCAAGAAGGGGGTTACCGCTCTACGGTCGTCCGTAGTTTCTAGCTGCATTTTAATACCTACGGCGGTGGGGATCGCTTGATATTTGTAGCGATTGGATAGAGCCGATGAGACAGTTGGACACTGGTCTTGTGCCTGAAGGCGGCAGGCGTTTCGATGGCTGTGAGAAAGCTGAAGGTTGCTGTGAGCCAGCAAAGGGCGCGCTGTGGAGCGGCGGGGGCTTGCTGCGGGGCTGCTGTAGGGGGGGCCTGGGGCAGGGCCCACGTGGATGACTGGGGAGAGGGGGCTTATATTTCATTAGGGTTTTTTGCCTTAGGAGGCGGCGTTGGGGCGGGTGAAGCCCACTTTTTTTTTTTTTCAACCAGCGCGAAATCGCTGGTGTCTTTTGTTTGGGGATCCTCAGGGGACGAGGCGTAATCCAGCTCCATTTCGGAGACTGCGGATCAAGTGCAGGATACGGAGGAGGCCCTTGAGGAGGGTCTGTCTGGGAGAGGTCTTTCTTTCAGTATGTCCTGGAAGACATCGGGGTACTTATTTTTTAATATATTTATGTAGTGCAGCAGCGACTAAGAGTCGTCCATTGTGGTTCACTTTTTCCTTTTTTTTTCCTACACTATTTGTGGGAAGAGTGGCCACCGGTGGGATGCCGGGGTGAATAGCCTACTTCCCTCCCCGCCGGGTATAGGCAGGGAGGATGTGTGCCTAGTTGTGTAGCCCTAGTGCTAGTCTTATTTGTGCACTTGGGTGTGTGCTTAGAGCTAACTAAAACTACTCGTGGGACTATTATAAATCCAGTGGGTTGGTCAACCTTGACTAGGGCACTACCCAAGGCCAAGTTTGCGTCGACTCCTTCCAGTTTCTCGCGTTTCCCAGAAGGGAAACCGCGGCCATCCGGGGCTAGCCCTACACTAGCTTAGTTTACACCGCAAGGTAACCACTAGTGTAACCACCCAGGTGGCTTTACAATAATCTTTCTCGGAAACTAAATTCCGATCACAATAGTACCAGCAATAAAAATTGCTCAGTGTATTGTTCTCGGAACAATAGGTGCGCAGGTGGCTCGCTCGGGGGCAGGTAACTCGGGAGGGTCGCGGCGGGGCGCCGGGCGACCGTTCACGGCGACTGCTGAGCGTCGAATTGCCTTATTTTATACTTTATCTAGTATACTAGGTTTTTTAAATGTTAGAGATAAATTGTTTAATTCTGAACGCTAGTTTATAGTACAACACTATTGTAAACGGACACTAGCTAGTGAGCTAATAATACTGGGACATAATATTTAGACGTCATGATGGTTTTCAGTAGTGAAACAATTTAGTACTTTTGTTATAATCACAATTTTTACCGTGGACTTATAAAAAAATTTACTACGACTTCCTAAAACTGAATGTACCTATGTACCCGTTTTCACATCAAAAATATTACAATGAAACTTCTTCTACGTTCTAGTTCCTTGATACGATTAAGTATCACCAACAACCTTACACTGCAAGTACCTACTCTTGCTCTTCCCATCCTCCCCGTAAAAAACGACCGAAGTATATTCTGATTTCACTCCATTTAGATAACGATGTGAGCCAAGGCTTCGTACCTCCCTAAGAGGGACCCTCAGACTGTTATTAGCTCCCTCTGTTATCGTCGTCGTGATTTCTTCGACCCCAGGCGTCGGTGTGCAGCGGAGTTGCAGCCTTCATCGAGCCAACCACATCGTTGTACTCCTTATTCGAAGATTCTGCTCGCGAGTCTGTTTCGGTGAAGTTGTATAGGCCATAAGGTCCAACAGCAATACACATACGCAAAAAAAAACAGCTGTTTTCAAGTGATCATCTTTATACCTGTGAATAACGTAAGTAGTAAAACTGATCTAGAAAAGTTTGATAAGATTGTCGAGCTAAAAGTTTCCAATCACATACATATGTCAAGCGGATGCTGAATAAAAAAAACAATGAGGTTTGCTCTTAGATGTTCCTCACGGAAACGAGACTGATGTATCAATCGTGTATACAACGATGTTTATTTTGGTCCTTCATGTATTTATGTGACTTTTTTGTAACAATGTTCTTTTTGCCAGATCATTGTATCAAGTACAGGCATCTATAGTTAATAAATAATCTCTCATTTATTCAATAGTAATTGAGCCGGACAAAGATAACTAGAGTAATCTACATTTGAGCTAGGAAGCGGCTAAATTGGGCAAAAACTTTAGCAATAATACATTGAACACGAGAATAAAAAAAGAAAACTCATGACAGCTACATCGTGAGTTGCCAGTACAGCGTCCTTTATAAACAATCATGGTACAAAAATCAACTTCAATATTCATGTATATTATAAAGTTTTAAGTAAGTAAGGGTTTGTGGTAATCTGTGAAAGTATATTAGCATATGCCTAATATTTAATAATAATAAATAAGATTTGGTTGATAATGAAGGCGTTCAAGCGTAACCAACACTACATAATCAAGGAAATACAAAAATTATCACTAGCTCTAGGATTCTAATACATTTATTTAATGGTTCTTTGTACGATGCTCGCGAGTCAAGAGTGCCGATGAGAAGCCTACGTCACTCTTATTAGTACAGATATATAGATCAAGAATTAAATTAAGTAGTGCAACTACCGTTAACGTGGTAGGCAGACGGAGATTTTCATTTCATCTTTCAAATAAACTTTTCAAACACCAGATATATAGATTATATATGATTTCCTAACCATCCCCATTGAAATAATACATTCTTATTATCACCATAGAGATTAAGCAATAAATATGAATATTAATTACAGGTGTTCCATAACATTTTGAGCTAAAATTCAAATTAAAGTCCGAAAGAATTAATACTGTCTTAGAAATGGGTAGCATAACTGATTGAAGGGATTCGCTAGATAAATGTGTATTTGATTTATTAAGAATAAATTTAAAGAATATTATTTCGTCTGATATAATTGATGTATATTGTGCATGTTTAGAAATAGTGATGTTTTTACAAAATTTTAATGAATAAATAAAATGTAACTTTCTATTTTATTGTAGTGAAATATAAATAGATTATTAAACTTAAAATTAATATAAAATGGTTAGTTCATTTACAGTTGTATAATAATTAGAATAAAAAACAAAAATTGACTTTTTTCCAATATTATCTTGCAATGCGTTCTGCTTATTCTGCCTATGTACTGTAGTCATCAAAAAATCGACTTAAGCGTCAGGCAATAGGTTGAATGCCTTTAAAAAAAGTCCAGAATTATAATTTTCTTTTGGAATTATTAAAGCTGTATGTTTTGGTTTCTTAATACTAATTATTGAATTATAAATATTTTTTTAGGAAAATAAATTTATCAATGTTTTGTTTATGGCAATTATTTATTAAAATAATATAATTATATTGACTAGTACTAATACTTTTATATATTTCACCTGAGAAAAAATCTATAACAATTATCGATTAAATTATGCTTCTGGGACAATTATTTTCATAGTTGTTAGTCTAGAAAACTTGGCAGGTCGACCTGAAAAGATCCATCTTGGAGTATAATTCTGCTAAGTACAGTGTGTTCTCATCGTATCTGAGGCTCGTTTTTATTATCTCTTACATTATATTGGTCCTCAGTGTTGACTTTGCATTTCTATCTGGATTTTTTTTATTACATTGTGAGTAACAGGTGAACTGTATGCTCGTTGCACACATTTCACCTGAAGTAAGTGATTCCTGCGGCCCATGACATCTTCATGTCCCATTCTTCATTCCCATGTCATCCTTGACAAGGAATCATAATGCAGAAGCGTCGTCATCCCTGAGGACTACACACACCCGACGAAACGCAGCAGCATTATGCTGGTATTTGATGTTGTTATTCTGTGAGGGCATTGTTCTTACCCCGAGCTGACGCATTCATTCTGCTGCTAGAAACAAACAAAACTTTTTATCATATTTTTTCTTATTACCTAATTTTAAAATATCTATATCAAAATTTGTAAGTAGATATATATATATATATATATATATATATATATATATATATATATATATATATACATATATATACTTTAGTGACAGTTTCCATTAAGATGAATTGTGAGAATATTATCTTAAATTACATTAAATAAAAAATGGTTTGGATGTCAATAATGGTAGAAACTTGGTCATTTGTAATTTGAACCAATTGAAGTACACACATTTCATGTTTTTATGAAATGATTTAACTGACTTTGACTAATTTCGAATGATATTTTATAATAAATAAAATATCATAGGAAATTAGTTACATTGCTTAATAAATTTTTCAAATTGGATTTATTTTCTTTTCTTAAATATAGTAAGTTAATGAGGTTTTATTTAAAGAAATGAAAAGAACGAGCTGGCAAACAGGAGAAAAATCTTGTAAATTCAGTCAATTTATGTTTGCTTCTGCGAATTTTTTTATTCCTTTTACTAGATGGCATTAGATATTTTTACAAACGAGCGACAAAATAATTATTGTTTTTGTTATTATATGAAGTAGGGCTCTTTTCGATTGTATAAAACTATTTTTTTTTATTACCTTAAGAGTAACAAACGAGTTCAAAGTCTCCGGATCCCTACACTCACCAGATTAAATACAGTAGCGTTATGCTGGTATTCTGTGAGGGCTTGGTCCTACCCCGGTCGAGCTGACCTATTCATTCTTCAGCTAGAAACAAACTGCAGTTGCGTTTATTTAGGTCATAATATTAAAGTTGTGGTGTAATGTTACCACATATAAACATTATTATCCAACAACCAAAGAATAGTAATATAAATTAAACAATAATATAATATATTAAGTTTGGCAGTGACCTATAACTAGCTGAGGACTTCCTACTACAAATTTGAGAATTGTCATTACTATAATAATTTAATTCCGAATTTATATTATTTCCTAGATATTACCAATTTTATGATTATTATATTATTTGCCACGTAATTATTACTGACGAGGGAATTCCTCAAACTTTTTTGGAAAGATTAACACGAATATTGAGAAAATCGCTTTGTAGATCTATCTAGCACAGGTTGGTCTTTAATTGCGTGTTTAGTAAACACGTACAAATAGATCAAAGCATGGTTCATTCATTGTATGAAAATGATGATGTCCCACTGGTCATTTTCGACGACGGTGATATCTTCTGGTAATTTTTTGTATTGCCGTAATGATTTGCGCAAACATAAAGGCACCCATTCGTCGTCCCCTTACCTAATCCGATGTGATAAATGTCGAATAAGATCGGAGGATGATTCACATGCAGTGTCAAGGACACGGAATATACATACAACTCAGTCTCAAAGAGCACAAATGTTGTTACTCGGCTGGGAATCGTACGTAGGACCCGCAACGCAGTCTCTCTCTCGCACTATAACACTACGCATTACAATCACGGCAGTAATGCATGCGTAGCAATACATAACTACACTTGTTAAAAATAGCTATGGATGTCTAGGAAGTGAACTGCTATATATTTAGTAATTTAATAAGGAAACATTATGTTTCGAGTATTTACTAACATAATAAAAAAAAGATGATGCAAAGGTTATTAATTATTGAGTGTGAAAGGTTAAGGGGCCATCTTTATAGCGACGAATCGACTCTCCTATTATCAAATAAACATCACGATAAAAAAATATTCGGCTACGCCAGCCCATAACGAACTACTATATACGAATCGTGGCGTCTATAACAATTAAGTTAATGTTAACACAACACAATAATTATCTCAACATATCTATTTATTTATTTACCCTTTGTCTTATTAATGTATTCTTTCTTCTCTACAATTTTACAACACAATACAGAGAAATCGATTACTAGATGATAGCAGTAAGGGTGAAAGTATTTCAATGAAGTTAGGCAATGGAGTAGATTATATTCTAGAATAATAGAGTAACTCAGTTTTATTAGAGCTCAGGGGTGACGCAACAGGTAAAAGATTTTAATATCCGAATACCTTGTACACAGTTTACCGATAAATACAGGTGAATAAATAAAATGGAAATACTGAACTCTTGAGAGCTAAGATACAATACCTTGTTGATACGAGATTTTATATACTTATCGTACAAAACGCAGTAGCGCTAATTTCCGCAGGAGTTCTCGAAAGAAATTTCTCGGTAGAAAGAAAGTTTTTCGAGTCGCAGTTAATTTTGAATACAACAAGACTCTACCACGTAGTTTAGTATTTGAATTACCTAAAAAGAAAGAATGTCAATATAATTAGTATAAAAATAGTAAAATATCATCAGAAAGGATATTTAATAGGGCTCTACAATTTATAGATTAGGTTAAGCGGTAGATATCCATTGTCAGAGACTGGAATCCGAACTAGGTTATTATTACCCGTACTATAGATCCCCAGACACACACAGCAAATGAGGCGTTGAATTACAATACATAATCCTCATTAAACCATCAACAACAAGTCTGTGTAAGGTCGTACAATTAAACTCATTACAATAAGTACATATGTAAATTTATAGGCCCTCTTGGGCTGGCCATCTCTGGCACCCTCGTGTCAGACACTCTCACGAAACAGGGTAACGGTTCAAGCCGAGGCTCTCTCTTGGAAGCCCTTGTGCTGGTTACCTACTAATAGAGATCTCGGCTAAGCGCCATAAGCACTCGGTCACCTCTCAACCCGGTGAAACTGTAAAAGCCCTCGGGCTAACAGCGGCCATCAGCCGTAAAAAAAAATGTGTGTGTGAGTAAGTATAATGAGAGTATTTGCAACGTTTATAAAAAAGTAACAAGTAAGTAATAATAACATGTTTTTGGGCAAGGATAAATTTGAAGAAATGGGTTATTTTTTGGGGCACGCAATAGTAGAGCCAGTAGTTTCTCACATTTACACCATATGACCGTCATTCTATAATATTCCCATGTGGTCGTAAGTGCTATGATCGCAAGGTACGAATGTATGAGATAGAGAGAGAGAGATAGTAAATGTTTTTTTTAAATTACATGGAGAGTAACAAACGAGCACGTAGATCTCCTAATGTCATGTGATTCCTGCGGTTCATGACATCTGCATTCATCCTTGATAAGTAATCATAATGCGGATGCGTTGTATAAGATAGAAGTAATAAAGGTCTCCGGATCCCTACACTCACCGGATGAAGCGCTGCAGCGTTATGCTGCTATTTTACGCTTGTATTCAGTGAGCGCGTGGTCCTACCCCTCTCGACTAGTCCCATTCATGGCACAGCTAGAAATAAATTGCAGCTTAAATCTACCAATTTTGAAAGTAAAGTAAGGTAGTAAAAGTATATCAAGTAAATAAGATTTTATAAAGTGTAGCATAAATATAATAAGCTTAACAAAAGACAAACACGTATTTCGTGAAAAAAAATCGCGTGCCCATACGTTACTGCGATACCTACGAGTAAGTCACGTACAAATGCGTAAGCATTGTCGTGTTATTGATACTTCTTTGTATTTGATATAATTCGGTACACTTGGTTCCGTGGTATTGTAACTAAAATGATCGTCTGTGTTTATATTGCTACTAGTTTTTTTGACAATTTAATGATAAAATTTTCCAGCCCGACTCTTTCTTCGTTATTTTATTCATCATTAGAACTATTAATTATACAATTGTTAATGACACGGGGCCGGAAAAAATAGAAACATGCGGAAGTCACTTTTTTAAAACATTAAGTGTTGATAAACAAGAACACAGTTTTTTTGAAGATACAAGTAAATATTGACTACGAATCGTGATGACTAAACTCACTAACAACTAAACAAACTCAAAGCAAATAACACGAGTTATCGCTTTACATAATCCAATCCGTGTAACATACACATTTTTTGCTTTAGATTGTTTATAATATTACGTGTGGCAAACGAACATACAATTAATCTGATGGTAAGTGATAACTGCGGCTGCATCTACATCTCCATCCTTGTCAAAGTTTCTACTGCTATTTTATACTGGTACTCTGTGAGAGTCTCTGTCTCTGTCATTTTCCTGGTCAAGCTGACCCATTCATGTCAACTAACTGGATGAAACTAGCTACATTGTCGCTTTACCATGGCTATAATTCGTATATATACAGTGTAGTCTTAATTATATACAGTGATAATTACACATTTCACACGAAAGTCAATAACATATTTAATACGCAAATATAGACGCAGCAAAATATGCCATCTTATCTTGAAGCGTTCAATCGATGGCAGGATTATTTCGAAAATAGGTAGTTCAAAAATATCAACTATGATCAGTGCATTGTACCGTTTAAGGTTACCATACTTAAAAGGCTTTTGTTATAAAATTTACAGTGGTTTAAGAAATGATTTCTGTATTATCTGATTTCTGTAGTATCTGTGAAAGTTAAGGCGGTGTAAATTTAATGGTACTTTTTAAATAATATACTGACGAGCAAAGAAATCGATTCAATCCATATATTTTATTTACATCCCATTTATTAAAAACCCGCTATTAAGTACCACGTTTGTATATGAATGAACAAACGTTTGAAAATAATACAAAGAAACATGTATGATGTTCTCTTTATATTTATGAGAACCTTAATTAGCAATCGTCAAAAAATATAGAAATAGTAGTAAGAATTGATAAAGGTAATGTTTGATTATTATAATAATACAAGCGCAATCAGAATAAAAACACTGAGATTTGCTTCCTTGGCGTTAACACGGAAACGTGACTGAAGCACCAATCTCGTCAAACTACCGACGTTTATTTTTGTCTTTCCTATTATTTTCGACATTTTTTTGCGTCCACTTCTTTTTGCTGAATTATTATTATGTGTCTTATTATTATTATTGCTATAGTTTATATATTATTTATGTTAAGGCATATATATTATTATATGTCTTAACATAAATAATATATAAACTATAACAATAGCTACATATATTTCTTGATTTTATTAAGTGCACGTGACGGATTCAAATGTTAAGGAGCGATATTTTTAACTATATTACTATACGTCGATTCAATATACTATGCATCAAATATGTAACAAAACCGACGGATAGCTAAGCTCTGAAGCATGCAATTTACAGCAAGGTATGGTTACTTGTAATATACCAAAGATTAGAGAGAAAAGAGAGCCAGTAGCCAAAATGCGCTCACTGCAGTGAATCCAATATGGTGCTTAGTTAGTTAAATTATTGTTATTGTAATGATTTTATATTATTTTATATATTGCACATATTTTTTTATGAGATGCAGCAGTAATATCAATTGGTTTTCAAAGTTCTCATAAAGAACCTTGTTGGCGAATAGCTTGGTACACTAGTTTTTGACAATTTAATGATAAAATTTTCCAGCCCGACTCTTTCTTCGTTATTTTATTCATCATTAGAACTATTAATTATACAATTGTTAATGACACGGGGCCGGAAAAAATAGAAACATGCGGAAGTCACTTTTTTAAAACATTAAGTGTTGATAAACAAGAACACAGTTTATTTGAAGATACAAGTAAATATTGACTACGAATCGTGATGAATAAACTCACTAACAACTAAACAAACTCAAAGCAAATAACACGAGTTATCGCTTTACATAATCCAATCCGTGTAACATACACATTTTTTGCTTTAGATTGTTTATAATATTACGTGTGGCAAACGAACATACAATTCATCTGATGGTAAGTGATAACTGCGGCTGCATCTACATCTCCATCCTTGTCAAAGTTTCTACTGCTATTTTATACTGGTACTCTGTGAGAGTCTCTGTCTCATCATTTTCCTGGTCAAGCTGACCCATTCATGTCAACTAACTGGATGAAACTAGCTACATTGTCGCTTTACCATGGCTATAATTCATATATATACAGTGTAGTCTTAATTATATACAGTGATAATTACACATTGCACACGAAAGTCAATAACATAGTTAATACGCAAATATAGACGCAGCAAAATATGCCATCTTATCTTGAAGCGTTCAATCGATGGCAGGATTATTTCGAAAATAGGTAGTTCAAAAATATCAACTATGATCAGTGCATTGTACCGTTTAAGGTTACCATAATTAAAAGGCTTTTGTTATAAAATTTACAGTGGTTTAAGAAATGATTTCTGTATTATCTGATTTCTGTAGTATCTGTGAAAGTTAAGGCGGTGTAAATTTAATGGTACTTTTGAAATAATATACTGACGAGCAAAGAAATCGATTCAATCCATATATTTTATTTACATCCCATTTATTAAACACCCGCTATTAAGTACCACGTTTGTATATGAATGAACAAACGTTTGAACATAATACAAAGAAACATGTATGATGTTCTCTTTATATTTATGAGAACCTTAATTAGCAATCGTCAAAAAATATAGAAATAGTAGTAAGAATTGATAAAGGTAATGTTTGATGATTATAATAATACAAGCGCAATCAGAATAAAAACACTGAGATTTGCTTCCTTGGCGTTAACACGGAAACGTGACTGAAGCACCAATCTCGTCAAACTACCGACGTTTATTTTTGTCTTTCCTATTATTTTTGACATTTTTTTGCGTCCACTTCTTTTTGCTGAATTATTATTATGTGTCTTATTATTATTATTGCTATAGTTTATATATTATTTATGTTAAGGCATATATATTATTATATGTCTTAACATAAATAATATATAAACTATAACAATAGCTACATATATTTCTTGATTTTTTTAAGTGCACGTGACGGATTCAAATGTTAAGGAGCGATATTTTTAACTATATTACTATACGTCGATTCAATATACTATGCATCAAATATGTAACAAAACCGAGCTAAGCTCTGAAGCATGCAATTTACAGCGAGGTATGGTTACTTGTAATATACCAAAGATTAGAGAGAAAAGAGAGACAGTAGCCAAAATGCGCTCACTGCAGTGAATCCAGTATGGTGCTTAGTTAGTTAAATTATTGTTATTGTAATGATTTTATATTATTTTATATATTGCACATATTTTTTTATGAGATGCAGCAGTAATATCAATTGGTTTTTCAAAGTTCTCATAAAGAACCTTGTTGGCGAATAGCTTGGTACACTAGTTTTAATTCTCATAAATGTCACCAATAGTGAAAACAAGCACACAGTTCACCTGGTGTTTGGCAATGCAGTTCATAAACACTAAAACTACAATGATTCAAGATGCACACTCGTATCACACCTTAAGACTGTAATTTAACAGTACCCTCTCTCTCCGGATGTGTACACTCATCAAATGTAACACAGCAGGCAGCGAGTTGAACGCTATTCTGTGCGATGAGAGCTTGATATCTATTGCTATTCTCAGAAAGGTTCGAGTTAACAGTTTTAAGTGGTAGAGCCAAGCATCAGCTTTTGGAGTTGCACGCATCGGTTCGGCCGGAGAAGTACTACCGCCTCACAGCACACCGGCGTAAAGTAGATATGTCATACAATTCTGCGTTTCGTTCGGTGAGTGACGGTAGCCGGAGTCCCACCTCCTCCCCCCTTCTTAAACAACATGGTAGCGTTAATTTCGAAAAATTTACACCAGGAAGGTACCAGGACTTTCGGTTTTGGAGAATCCCTCAATGGACATCCATACTCAGGCTACTCTATGCAACTTTAGCATGTATGCTGAGGCTGCCCCGCGTATACCGGGGGCGGGGGAGGGGCAAAATTTCGCTCTACAGCCATCCTGCTACGGCAGACCCTGCCACGACTGACTGCCTGACTTCATTCCAATAAATGTCAAAAAAATTGTTTAATTTTTTTTGTATTACGTACTAAGTTGATTGCAGTAAGCCAGTCCGTTTTCTGTGAGAGTGCACATTATTAAGCAGAACCCGAAGAAGATGTACAATCAGTAGTACAATCGTTAGTATACCTTATATTAGACAGGAATTAAACAACTGAGTCAAAAATTACTATTTACATCAACTAATTTAATCTTATTGGGTAAAAAAAAGATTATTATTATATACTATTTATAAACCCATATTTTGGGCTATGATAAAGGCGGTATAAATGAAATGATCTCAAATTCTAATGCCTTTAACTTGGCTATTAATTTTGAACATGTACAAAATTAATATGAGATATTGTGGTAAAAGTTTCATAACTGAGACATAGTATTTACCATCTGGAGGGCGTATCGAATCATGCTCGGACCTATGAGTTTCAATTTTGCGGATTGTTCCGTACACAAAGTCAGTTGATAATATTTTTATCCATATACAGTAATAGGCTCACCTTTTTTTGTATTTCATCCCTAATAAGCTCTAGATGAAATGTGGGTAGCTTGAGTACAGTTTTTTTCTTTGCATTGTTACGATTGGGATAAACTCCTAAAAGATCTTTTATATCATTAGATAAAATTTTTTATGTTCTAAAAGTATGTCACGGTTAATATAATAATTATTATAATATGTAGTAATAAAACAAGGAACAAATAATCTGAAAAAAATATATATTTGATAACGGAGTTATTCAGGTTAATACTTAATAAAAATGCAGAGCAGCAATTTTGTAGCAATCAACTAGGAACCAAAGGAGAACGAACTCGATAAAGTGGACGCTGGAAAACAGATAACCCAATTTGCATAACTTTTTCACACAAGTCTTTGCTAGCTAACCCAATTTTGATTAACTACCCATTTAAGGTATTTGAAATAAAAAAATAATAATTTGTATACTACTTTTAAGTTAAAACTGGGTTGCGAAACAGTAAATAAATGATACAAAATTTAGTTTCCCACATACAACAATTGATATCAGAGATAGATATTTCGCAATGAAATTCTAATAAAGATGAAACTTTTTTTTTACAAGGATGTGTGATACTAGTGTCAGAAGCAAAATAAAACCTAATTTTTATATTCTATTATTAATAAAATCTAGACCACAAATAATCATGAGCTTTATGTATTTAAAAAAAAAGTTCAGTTTCAAATTTAGACCTTTCTGTCTTACTTTTTTATGTTAACTAAAAATAAAAAAATCCTCTAAGTTATAGAAAAGATTATAATGCACGGGAAATGGTTCTCACAAACATTATTATTTATTAAATGACGTAAGAGTAACTGCAACTATAATAACTGAAAGATTTCACTACTACAAGGGAACACTACTAAAAAGGAAAAGAAAAACATTATGCACAACACGTTATGCAATTTTCCGGTAAGAGTTTAAGCTCCTAATTAAAAGTTTATACATGTTGCAAACGAGAGCGTATTAGATTCTTCGTTTTTCATGCTAGCTTAAGAATTTCACAATAGAGAAAAAATATTTTATATTATATAAACTATAATGTATAAAACGCATTCATTATGTGGTCATTATAGTCTGTAGTTAATAAGCGTCAAAAGCCTAATAGTTTACGGTCTACAAAATTTAAAGTCGCCGATATCAATCGTCTATGGTCGTAAACCAAGCTAGAGTTCTAGCACAAATATTTAAACTTAGTTGGAGTGAGTAACGGGAATTTGGAAAGTGATGTTAATAGCAATATTTAAAAATTAGAAATACAATATCGTAAATTTGCAAAAATGGCAAATCAAATCTCTCAATAAAGTCACTCGTCGTATTTGTATGTTCATTATGTATAAATATTATATATCACATATAATTAAATGGATTTTACTCAGATTTTTACCTATAGGCAACGTATAATTATTAATGTATAGTAAGTTTCATGTAAATAACAAAACCCAAAAGTCGGACCGAGCAGTCTTCCTTTAGCATTTCCTTCAAGTATTAATGAGAATTGAAGTACTTACTTATGCGTTAAACCCATGTATGTTTCTTTTAAATAACATTATGAGAAGTTACACTTTAGAATAAATATACGAGTGTATTAGTATGCTTAAATATACGAACGTAGTTTTTAAAGCACGAGTGTTTGCGAACCCACTTAAATCGCAAATCTAAAAACCCAAAATGTAAATCGACTGTACGGATGTATGTAATTTTGTATGAATTAAAAATTCAATGATTTTTTTTCATTGATTGATTATTTCCCATAGTAAAATGAATGCTAAAGAAACAATTTGTTGATATATCGCATGATAACTTATGAGATGCATAAGCTACTGTTCCTAGTTTCCATGTCTATTTATTAGTTCCCATCTGACTAACTGAGTTATATTAGTAAATATAAATAAAAATAAATTATGTGATATAAATTTAGGTTATATATTTTTTACTCAAGCAATATTCAATTTGAAATAACCGAAAAAGATTTTAGTTGGCGTATTTATACAGGGTACTATTGTTATTTGCGTATATTGCTTTTGATAAACGACTAGTATTTAACATTTTTAAAAATTGCTTGACTAAAGATGGATCGAAACACCCGGCATTGCTTTTTAAAATTTCCCTCCGCGTACATATATGTATTAGTTCCAAATATTTTTAATATATTAAAAATATTGAAATATTAGTAACGAAATAAATGAAAGTAACGTAATGTATATTTTACCGAAGAAGATTCTGTCAGTGATTACGTTTTTATGAATTATAAAGATTATAATATTTACGGTAGTGAAATTCAATAGGATTCTAATGTACTAAATTCTCAACATAATAAATAAAATAGGTTCCATTTTTGGCCGTACATTACTCACACATAAAGAAAAATTGTCGTCCACAAAACAAAAATTCTTTTATCTTTGTATTTATAAATGATGATGGTTGATGCAATGATTTTAACTTGGATTATTAAATGGAATGTCCTCTTGATAATAGCTAATTTTTCAAAACTTCAGCATAATCCGACATTTTAAACTTTATTTTGATATTATACTAGTGTGATACTGCTGAAATATTTAGCTTGGAGATTGTAAAACCCGGAAACAGTTATAATATTTTTGATAAGAATCACTATAGGTATGAATAAAAAAACAACAATTACGAGTTTAGGTGTATAAAGGCACTGTACGAACTATTTCGTGACTAAATTGCATTAGAATTCTTGTATAATCTTATAACGGTGTTACTTTCCCATAAAATATATTTTTAACTCTCAATATGATAAAATAAATGAATATTTAACCTAAAGATACTTCGATAGTCATTGACCGCATATCAGGTAGCGTTTTTAGAGCTTTGTAAACATCACTAGCGGCATGTCATCAGTAAAGTGTTTGAAATGCAGGATGAATTGCTTTTGAAAATTTTCCATTACAAAAGTGTTTTTCTTAACAGACTAATTATTTGAATACTTCTGATTTTACTTAATAAAAATATTAAAGTGGTCTAGATATAAAAATATGATTAAAAATAAGAACTAGCGTTGATAAAAAAATTGTTACGTTTGATGCACACAATGGAATAACTACAGTCAATGCCTCTCCATCGCCAATGCATTCGGAAGTGGTGGTAAATGTCCTTAATAATATTTATATTAATTTAGTTAATCCATTAGAATCAAATGATCGAGCTGAGGTTCGTGCCTCTCGGGCACCCTTGAGTAAGATGCTTTGACGCGCAGGGTAACGGTTCATGCCGAGGCTCCGTCTCGGGAACCCTTGTGTTACCCATAAATAAAGGTATCGGAGTGATTGACCTTTCAAACCATTAAAACTTTTTTCGACACTTTGATATTTGTGGTGTAAATATTAGTTTATGGTAGCTTTAGTATATTAGTGTTTCATACTACTCTTTTGCCCGAAACATTAAGTTATCGTGTAAACATTTATACCATTAACAACAATTCGCGTAAGGTTGAAAATGTAACTTTTAAGTTAATAATTAGTTGCTGATAATTAAATTTTAGGAATACCGTATTGCATCGATTATAAGATGGCACTGATTATAAGACGTATCCTAAATATTTCAAGCTAGAAATAAATAAAATTCCTGAATTAAGTATTTTTATTGCTATTCTTATTTAAGCCTCATCTATTTATGGATGTCATCCTTTTTAAGTCCTGTAAAACATTTATTTGTTAATTTACAAGAAAACAAGGCATTGCGATTATTTCTCCAACAAAGAATATGCACTTCATTAATAATGAATTTAAGTCCCACCGCTCTGTTTCCATGCTCTTCAGCATAAACAATAACTTTTCGTTTACAAGCAGCATTATAGTGTATTACTTTTGATGGCATTATAAATTATAAGGGTACAGTATTTTTAAAATTTGACCGTTGCCAAATAATAATTTCTAGTCTATGGCATAAGTCAGGTGTTTACGTATCATATCTAGCATTCGTTAACCCCCTCCATCGAATATAAGATGCATCACGAATACAGACGCATAATTAAAACAAAATACGTAAAATTGTGTGTCTTAAATTCGATGTAAAATGGTAACACTATAATTGCTCTTGTCATAAGATGTTCTTATTTAAATCTATACCAACGAAAGCGATAATAATTGTAATCCACTGACTAACATAGGATTCTCCCGCAGTTTTTTCTATCTATTTCCCGAAAATTTGAAACCTATGCCTCCCATGACACTAAGTCACACAGCCCTAATAAAATAAACGAATTATACATATTACCCAAATTATAGTATATAGAAAGTACAGTGTTCAATACATATAGTAGTTACAGTACAGTACATGCATGTAGGTATGTAGACCTAGCATTTATTTTAAAGACTGCACTACTTAACAATTAATTCGGGCGTATATGCTTAGAGCCACACTTTAACATTAGTTTCACTGTCCGTCCTGTAACTTTGTAGAACAACAAACATTAGATAATGTTACATAACTGTAATAAGATGTCTTAAATTGCGAAAATAAAGTTTAATTCAAAGCATAGCTAGGTGAAATTTTTCGAATATCATTTTAGTGTTAAAATTGTATGCGTACCTAACGTAGTTAAGGCTGAAGATATATTTATTTTATGATTTTATTAAATCTAATCAAAGGATCAAAGGATTGGCATATACATTCCGTATATGCTTTATCCTTTGATCGACTTCTTCAAAAGTGCGAAATAGATTTTGAACTTAAATTTTGTGTACAATATATAATTACCTGATACGAATAATTATTTACATAATTATAAATGTAAAAAAAATTAATATGACAATATGTACAGTGATATATAATCTAACTGTTAAAAGTAAATAGTCGCTTTATGGCAAATTTTTTATAATTATAATTAATTGTAAACTGTCCTTTTTGAAATTTAAATTACGAAATATTCCAGTACAAAAAAAATACCTAATAAATAAATATATATCTATATATTTTATTTATAAAATTGTGGTTTATTGATGTGAGTATTGTAAAAGTTTTTGAATTTATTCAAAAAATATTGGGAGCTAATAAGAGATAAGCCTACAACAGCCAGGTCAAGTAAGTCCTCGTATACACCTATAACATTCCCCAGCGAGCTCAAGTGAGGTTGTTGAACTAAATATGAATCTACTTGTTTTTTGCCAATTTATTGCAATTCCAATTTATATTTTTTGAAATAAGTAAATTTTATGTTGATATGTTTTAATGAACCTTAACTTCTTAACTTAATTTACGTTAAGTTTATGATAAAACACGTGTATTTGAAAAAATCGCAAAAATCTGTTTGCAATTTTAGGTCACCATAAGAATCATTATACTCGCTACCTAATTTTTAAATAAATAATACAAAAGGTTGACTGTTTACCCCTTAAACGAACTAAGGATTGATTTATATTCCAAATACTAAAAGACGGTTAAGTGCCATTAAATAGCTATTATTCGTACATGGCCTTCTTTAAGTAATCGGACGAGACAGATATGTAACGTAAGTAATGGAACGGTTTTATATCATAATACATTCGCTGATACAACACCCATGTAAGGGACCACGTATTTTCGTTTGTTTACTTTGATCACTAAAACATTACGGGTCTGATTTATCGATAATGATATTTGTACAATGCTATTAAATGAAATAGATTCCTCATGTTGTCAACGTTGCGCCGATGTATGGTTATCGGTGTAAGTCATCATGAAAATACGATTAAATGAATATTCTTATCATTCTTTAAACAAAATTAGTGTTTAAAGAATGATAAGAACTAACTCGTAATGAATTAACGGATGTAGAGCGAACACAAACCCTCTTTAATTTTTCATTATGAGTACTATATCCGTGGGGAAAATTGCCTGAGGATTTTTAAAATATTACCAGTGCAGAAAAGCACGATGGATTAAAACTGTAGGGATTTAAGGTGGATGAAAAATAGCTCGTTAGCATTTTTTTTCAAATCTTCTGGTGGAATTGTCATTTTCCAGACCGTAATGAATTGCGACGCCAGCTCGATCATTTTGTTTCTACTTAACAAAGGGTTTTGACAGATACGCTGAAAGAAAACTATCTTGTAGCTAATTAACGGTTTTTATTGTTACAATGAGCTGTTGTACGAGACGGTACACTCTAAATTAATTGAGTTTTAAAGCAAATCTCTTACTAAGTATATTATACGATGTTATAGGATATATTTGTTTTATGAATAATAAAAGTCCATTGTAAAACAGAAGTTCGGTAACCAAGCCACGGCTAACGGTAGCTTGCGTTTTGCACTGCATCTATAGAAAAAAATACATCGATGGCTGCTATTACGTGGCTGTGTACGTTACACGTATTGGCAGCTCCTAGAGTGGACGACTGGAACGTGGATGATGCGGAATAGCTTGGTTAAACAAGTGCTTTTTACGAGCATAGCATATGATTTCTTGGCATTTTGTAAATAATACTGGTCCTCACAACGCCGGTTATTTTCACGGAAACCATATACCGTTTCCACCCCAAGTTACTGAACATTCTTTAAGTCTATTGAATATAATATAACTTTAATTAGCTTTTTGTATATCATATGTATGATATAGATCAAAGCGTCCGTTATGTCTTACCCTCGGTTATAGTACAAAGTAATTCATAGAGCGCTAGATTGCCTCTCATTTATTGCCACTATAAAGCAATTTATATGCGTTGCACTTGCGGTCCTGTAATATTACGCGACGTAGTAGTTTCAATGAATTTATCTTGCTTTTCGAAAATTAGCAAGGTAAATGTGACGTATTAAAATATTTTTATCCATCAATCATCTATAGAGAACAACGTTGTTTGGTGGTCACTGTATTGGATTTGCAGTAACTACTAAATAGGAAGCCAATTTTGTTAGTGATTACTTTACGAATTGACTAACATACTGAGTATTAATACGAACAAATCAAGGCCTTACACGACTTCTCGACATACCATACATAAAAGTCAAGAGAGTTGGTAAAAAATAAATTCCCTTGTGCCATAGTCGGTTAAAACATGTCGGTATGTCTGCTGTAAATATTGTGCAACCACTTTATTTTTATTTAATATTTTTGCTCCTGTTTTTCTGTTGTCTTGCTTCAAATAATGATGTTCAGTTTGTTTCAAATAATGATGCTTCATTTTCTGGTATTTTTATGACAGTTAATTTAATGTAACATTTATACTTACAATAAGTTTTCATATGTAAGGTATACTTATTAATTGTAAGTTTAATAAGTATAACATACTTTATTATTTTTCATAACAGGCTAAATGCTATTTAAGTTTAAAGTTTCTGAGGTGTCTTCACAATGTTTTTATTTTATATAATTATAAACTTTTCTTGCGTAATTTATTACTGATGTAGTTCTCTGTCAGACAAATTTAAATATTTATTTGTTTTTGTTTGGAGTTACACTATCTTATACAAAAATTCTACTTGGAGTTTGATATAGTCCGTCTCTGTATCTTCTCTCTATATAGATCATTTCTTCTCAGTGGAATATTTATTAGAAAATTGACCTCGTTATATAGTCGCACTATAATCATGGGTGACTTTAACACAAATTCATCGAGCGAAAACCTTTAAGGCCTACACCAAAAATCATTACCTGTCACTTAGTATTTATTGACCATCATTTATGTAATTTTTTTTATAGGGAATAGGGAGCAAACAAGCGGGATCACCGTGATGCTATAATTAATAATTTATATGTATTTATACATATTTAGTTTTATGTATGTCTATTACATTTATTTATATTATATATATTAGTGTATAAGTTTATTATTATACATCGATATATTTTTTAGATTAATTTAGGTATTATTTATTGTAAATTAATTATATACATACCTTAAATCACTTACACTATTCATTAAATCAACTATTTCTTAGCCTAAAAGTTGTGTGGTAGAAATCGCTGTTTAGCGATAACACCGTCTTTTGTAACTTTTTTCTTTTTTTTATGATTTGTTTTTATTCTATTTTTTTTATGTAAAATAATGTATAAATAACAATAATAACATAATATATAGTTTGCGTATTTATTATCATCCGATATATCACCCTTATCCTATTGTATAAAAAGATATCGCCGATGTCAAAATTGACTAGGAGAACTACATCAATTCTCCGTATCAATGGGATTGTGGTAACAACTTGTTTAAATCTAAATCATAAATTATCAAAATTTAAAGAATGTCAGTATTATGAGCATATTTAAACTATCGGCTGCTATATTAAACAAACAATTATATATGTATTACGTTTTAAACCAAGTCGTTAGAAAACCTTGCACCTCATTCGCATTTTACTAGTGATGTGAAAAAGCTTTTTGAATATAAAGGAAATAGAGATAGAAATCAGTGTAAGCATAAATTTCAACGAAAATACGGAAAACCACAATTCAAATTTAATGCATTTTCTGCGCAACTATTGCACAGATTTCAATCAGCTCCAGACCGATATTCAGCGGAGCGAAAAATCAGCACTTCGGAATTGCCTTCATTTGGATATCCATCTCTGACTGTAAAATTGTGTTTTTGGTATCTACTATATTTTTCAGCTTGCTGAAATTCGTTTTACTATTGGTGATATTATTATGAAAATAACCTTAGGATACTGTATAATTCTTTGACACATATTTAAAACTAGAGAGTAATTAAAATTCTCATAGATACCATAAGAGAACTGTATAAATCGATAATTATATGTAAAGCCCCTAGAAAGGCTTTCGGAATTTTAACAAATATTTGTTTTGTTTCCTATATACTGAACCATTATTGCTCTGATTCTGATACCATTTTATGAATTTGGTACGGTTGCGACACAAAAACTAAAATAAAATGTATGTTTTATTTGATTGTGCTATTGTAGCACTGTCACTAATATATAATATAAAAGTATTAAGGGCTACGTAAGGAAAGCCGCAAATTAAAGCTACTAATTTCAATTAACTACTTAAATGGTTGCTCTTACTTATAATAAGTGTGATGAGAATATCAGAGTTTTCAAATGGGTATTTACGTAATTCTATACCTGTATTTATTATTATTATTCTCACTAACTAATCAAACGTAATGATATCTTTTTTATTTAATGAAATGGTATATATATATATATATATATATATATACATAATGTCGAGTATGAAAGTACATGGGAAGGAAACATGAAACCTGCATAGACAAAATTTTGTTACTAAATACACAATAGATTAGTAATTACAGAGAGTCTAAAGTGCTTCGAACAAAAGAATATCGTTGATTTAGATATTGTTATGAACTTTGTCGTTCGTTTAGATTACCAACCGAGGATAGCTACTGTACTGTAATAGTCAAGACTTTTGTGTTAGAAAATACCGGCCTCATCGACGGTGTTTTTTAAACTAACAATGAGAATGGCATAATCAGGATTCTGAATAGTGATTGGCATGGTTAGTCTTTTTGTGAGAAGACCCTAAAGGGAACATCATAGTACATTTGTTTTCTGTAATTACACTGTAAACCTAGGTGAAAATTAGCAACTAGTGTTTGAATATATTTTTTTTTCAATTAATGGCCGAAATTAGTCTTGGGTGTAAAACGAAGAAGTGTAATGAATTTAATTTGCTTAATATATATAATATTATTCTGATAAACTTGCGTATCAAGTTTAATTTTACCACTCTATTCAACAAACTAACAGCAAAGTAAAAAATAATGGATCTGCGTAACAACGTTTCCTTGCCCAGCTCAATTGATAATGACAATTCGATTACAATCTTGATGATAACTTATGAATGTTGCGAGATACGTGTAACATGTGCAGTTGATTATTCGATATTTTTCGTATTTTAATAAGTGACAACATTTACCCCTCATAACGAAATTTCTTTTGGTATCCTCTTCTGAATTACAGATCTTTTAGGTTTGCTAATATTTTAAAATATTGTAACTCGATTATATCTATAAAAAAATTGATCATAAACTCAAGCGACTTATATCACACCTATTCTAACTTAACTCTAACTTAATAAATTAAAGAGTTTATTGAAGGCGGCTATTGATTTTATTGCACTGATATTTATAAAATTTAAACCATTTTCTAATTTGAAAGATACTAAAACAATTACAAAAATATAGTGAATATAGTAGTGGCAAACAGATTTTGTAGTTTCGTAAAATATTTTATAATTATATGTTTATGTATGCTTATATGTATTGTAGCTACACCTGAAATACTCTTTAATGATGGGTCAGGGAAAAATATTATCAATATTTCATAAGTAAGTTGCAGTAAAACCACTTTGCTTGTACTACTTTTATCTGGCTGGTTTTGATACCATTAAATAGATAACATTTTAGAAACAGAAAAATGAATATATGGGCCCACTTTTTCTATGTTGCAATCGAATTAAGGTGGTTTTTAGTTTATTTTATATATATTTAACTTCATAAGTTCCATATATTCCAAGTTTCATATCCAGATTTTATTATAGTATGGCATATAAACATGTATTAGAACATGTGATTAACAGACTATTTGTAAATGTTTTTAAATTTTCTAAATCATCATTTCATTCATCAATTGTAAAGGACAAATAATTTAATAAAAATTAACGAATTTTAAAGTCAAGATTCTGTTGATGTTGATGCTGTTAGCGGCTCTTACAGCTTCATCGTACACAGGGCTCACGGAACTGAGAGGTCCGTGAGCTGGTTATGTACTTTTCGTTCTCTTACTTAACTTAATTTTAGAGTTATACCTATTTTGATGGTCAATCAATGGTAGTCCAGTGTCTAACCGAGCAAGCTTTGCTTAAATTAAATAGTAAATCGTAATTTTAGTATAATAATATTATATAATTTCTCTCTAATCATAATTTTCTTTTTCTAAAAATAATTTTCATATAAATATTTTAAATATAATTTCATTAAAAATGCACTTATTTTAATGCGCTAGCAGTGCAAAAGTACAATAAACGTAAATGCTATGACAATTTTGCAAAGGAAAAGGATTTTAAATAGTAGGCGAGGGGTGACGTTGTGCTAAAATGAGAATGTGGGTGGGGGACCTCGTTAGCAAAAGACTTTTCACAGCGCTCTTCGCTGATTGTCACGATCTGAATATTTACTGTTAGTAACTGTGATCCTATTTTAAACTCTATGTTGTACAACATAACGTTTAAAATACTACATCTTTGTAACTTAATATAGTATAGGGACTAAGGTAGGATAAAACTCTTCAGTTCAAAGGTTTTCCCAGAAATGTAAAATTCTCAATGTCTAATTAAATGAAACTTTTATTTCTTACGGGAATCATGCGATTGACTGACACAAAATCTCATTGAGAGTTTGCTTCATACTGCTTTATAATTTTCAACATCAATGCTCCTAATATCAAATTATTTATCAGACTAGAATTATAAAAAAAAAATTATAGTAGGTCTAATTTATTATTGTATATATTTATTGACAATTATCTCAAATGAATCTTTTTTTACGGTCCCTTGGCATACAAACGAGCATATAGTTCACCATCTGGTAAGTGATGATAACGGCCCATAGCATTTTATTCCATTCTCTCGCTAGTTACAAGCTGCTGCGTGGCTCTAACACTGTTAAAAGTGATTTGAGTTTAACAATGCTAGAGCTTTTAAAACTCAAATCACTTTTTGTTATTTTCTATTGGGTTTTTTTCATGCCAGTTTGCTTCAGAAAATGTATGTACAGATTATTTTTTATATATACAAATATTCTGTAACGGTGTCAAATATTGCAAAACATGGGACTAATTAATGCGGTTATAATAACAACTAAATAACCATCGTCAATAATGAAAATACTCCAAACTAAAGGATATTCTTCATACTTAGTTAGTTTTGTTAGTAGTAGCTTAGTTTCTAGTATTTAATAAGAAAAACCAGTGACCTGCGTATAAAGTCCAACTTGTAATTCTATATATTTAATATTAATAATTATTAAATATTAATTTCAAAATAATTACTTTCAAAAGATTGAAATTGATTACTGAAATAACAACAGTTTTCCTGCCTGACTGCAGAGCGTATTTAAAAGGGATTTGAAGAAGAAATTTTTAATATATTTGATGTAAATATTATTATATTACTTCCGTTTCTTATAAAGTATGATACAATTACCATGTAACAATTAAACGTATATAACGTTTCCATGAAAAATAATAAATATTTTTTAAATTAACCTCAAATTTAATATCACAGTAAGATGTTTTAAGTCGCTTTATAGTTTACGCACAAAGTAAGTAATAACTGAATTAGTACCCCCACTCAAAGGAAATTGACGTCCATTGTCGTCTTTGAAATATGATACCGCGTCAGGATGGTCATTTACATGGAATTGAGTTACGGATACACTCTAGAGAAAAGCGCTCAGCTAAATTGGACTTATTGATTTCTAAGGACAATGTGACAGTGACAAAAAACTTTGTTTTTATTATTAATAACAAAAATTGTTTTATTTTCTATTTATGATTAATAACAAAAATTGTTTTATTTTCTATTTATGATTAATAACAAAAATTGTTTTATTTTCTATTTATGATTAATAACAAAAATTGTTTTATTTTCTATTTATGATTAATAACAAAAATTGTTTTATTTTCTATTTATGATTAATAACAAAAATTGTTTTATTTTCTATTTATGATTAATAACAAAAATTGTTTTATTTTCTATTTATGATTAATAACAAAAATTGTTTTATTTTCTATTTATGATTAATAACAAAAATTGTTTTATTTTCTATTTATGATTAATAACAAAAATTGTTTTATTTTCTATTTATGATTAATAACAAAAATTGTTTTATTTTCTATTTATGATTAATAACAAAAATTGTTTTATTTTCTATTTATGATTAATAACAAAAATTGTTTTATTTTCTATTTATGATTAATAACAAAAATTGTTTTATTTTCTATTTATGATTAATAACAAAAATTGTTTTATTTTCTATTTATGATTAATAACAAAAATTGTTTTATTTTCTATTTATGATTAATAACAAAAATTGTTTTATTTTCTATTTATGATTAATAACAAAAAGTAATTCCGAAGTTGCAGTGCAGGGAAGTATTCAATAATTCACCGGAGGAGGATCCTGTCGAGATGGACGCTATTGAGAAATAGCGCATAATTTTAATGGTTGGAGGTATGTACAGGGAATGAGATACAGGGTTATTGGTAATTAGACGTATTCCCGTTATGAGGTGATAGAGGTGACTATTTTAACCCCCATATGCATTATGCAAAAATACGAATACGAATTTCCGCCTGCTTCCTTTGTGATCATTTATTTTGTAGAGTCTTTGAAATAAAATTCTAGTTGTTACGCATTTTTGGAGAGCTAAGAACGGAAAACGGTTAAGTTTTGAAAATAATCTGTAAGCCAAGTTTCATAAGGTATTATTGTTTTTAAGACATTTTAGTGGAAAAAATCTCAAAAAAAATATTGAAATAATATCGCTTTTTGTCTCGCATTTTTAATTTTGGACCGATAATTGTTGTTTTAATATTACTAAATAACCAATGTTTAATCGTTTATATAAATTGTTACTTTTTTTCAATAAATTTTTGATGTTGCATTTTTGACTTATTTTGAAAAATGCTAACAAACGTAACTCAAAAATTTTTTGGTTTCGGTTCGTTTTGCATAATGCATATGGGGGTTAAAATTATTGCATATAGTCTATCCTAGCAACTCCTAAAAGAAATGCGTCGAATTACCAGTAATCGGTGATACCCAGTTGGTAATGTCACGTGGTAAGGCAATGGGGTAATTGTGTTAGTAAACTTGATGGTGCTCGTAGTTTGTTCTCACACAAATTATTCCGCTGCCCGTCACTAGCAAGAGTCAGGTTTGGTTTCACTATAATTAGATGAGATTAGGACCCCTTGATTTACCGTAATTTAATGATAACCATATGGTTATTATGCATATGCGTAATATTAGTGTTTACATTTCAATATTAAAATCGCAATTTAAAAATATGTCTCGAAAGTTTAGATCAAGTAGTGATGTTTTGGATAAATATTTTTTTTTAAATTAACCTCAAATTTAATATCACAGTAAGATGTTTTAAGTCGCTTTATAGTTTACGCACAAAGTAAGTAATAACTGAATTAGTACCCCCACTCAAAGGAAATTGACGTCCATTGTCGTCTTTGAAATATGATACCGCGTCAGGATGGTCATTTACATGGAATTGAGTTACGGATACACTCTAGAGAAAAGCGCTCAGCTAAATTGGACTTATTGATTTCTAAGGACAATGTGACAGTGACAAAAAGAAAACTTTGTTTTTTATTATTAATAACAAAAATTGTTTTATTTTCTATTTATGATTAATAACAAAAAATATTTTAATTCTACTGAAAAATCCACTACACAAAATATGGAAAATATTTGTATATCAGGTCATCTTTCAACGTCAAACTCGTAATTGTTTTCAATATTACTTTCTTTTCAAATTCTGTTAATTTAACGTTCGTATTATAATACATTTATTATAACTACATTTGAAATCCACGTAGACATCGATTAAAATGTCAAAAGCAAGTACGGATAATTTTCCATGAACCAAAATGTTCGAGTATCTCGGAACATTTATAAACTTATCATTTTTAATGATCTTTTCTCATTGTTCACTTTAAAACGCTTTGCGATATCTGTAATAATTTTGCTACGCTATTATATTTGAAATTTATATGAAATAGCTATTATATATACCATATACATATATGAAAAGATAAGATACACGTATAACTAGGTGGGTAGATGATATTTATATGGCAGCGGGCAGAGGCTGGAGGAGAAGAGCTGAAGATCAACTTCAGTAGCGTGCCATGGAAGAGGCCTACGTCCAGCAGTGGACTGATACAGGCCGATGATTATTTTGACGTATAATTAATCTTGTAAGTATTAAGTCCAATATATCAGTGAAAATAAAGCCTTAGTGTACTAAGACTATAAGCTCTGTTGATTAAGCTTTGGGTAAAATGGATTTATAGATATATTATAAAGCAAACGACTACAAACATAAATAGAAGTTTTAGTAAGCAATAAATTTTACCACATCCAGAAAGATATTTGCGATTTTAAACGTTTCTTGAATCTGAAAATATTTGCGCGACACATGATTAATATAGATTTATGACTACATGCAGAAGTTATGACTTCTAATAGTTATATAGACCCAGTTGTAGCTATAAAGTAGCCGCATCTTGAATGGATCGACACGACCCACTTCCGCAACAGAATTCCAGTTGTGTTTCGTATGATGTGTGTAAAGAATCGGAGAGCCCAAAAACAGTCCAAAAGACTAAAAAAGAAAGCCCAAATAATGCTGTCGTGTCTAGCAAGTAGACAATATTTTGAAGATTTCCCCCGATACCAAAAAAAAAACACGTTAGAGTTAAACTGTTCAATGCGCTCACGCAAAGGTCCTGTTTTTGGGGGATATTGTAGGGGTTTTTGCCGTTCTCAACTACAGACCTATTAAAATACCGTCTATTTTTTCATTAAACTGAACAGATACAATAATTCCTACATTTTCCAGGGTATTTATCATAGAAGACAATAAAAAGTTTGAAAAACAATCATTTATGTATTTTAATGCATTAGAGAAAGACATAAACTAAGAGTCGGCTTTTAAACGAACATTTCGAATATTAAATGAATGTTTAATAGGTCTAGGTAATAAAACTGTTTCTAACTTAAAGTACAAAAGTTATATCGCAACTGGAGTTAAAACTTAACACTTTAGGGCACATTAATGATGATAGTGAAAGTATGTTATTTCGCCCTCGGACAGAAGAAGTTAAAATAAAACTTGTGGAATACTAAAAATTATCAACCTTTAATTATTCCACCACAGGGAGTAAATGATCTCTGATAAGGTGAAAGGATAAGTCATCACTTTTTGATGATGCTTTACATTTTCAACGCTCTTTCCTGTGACGTGTGATGTTATTGGTTTGTCATGAATAAAATAGCTATTATACATTTTATCTATACCTAAAAAATGTTTGTGCAATTAATAATTGTAATGGATACTTTTATATAGGTTCTTATTAAAAAATTAGATTTTAACATTGGTAGAGCTACACTCAGTTCAGTCAGTTCGACCGGGGTAGGACCACGCCCTCACAGAATACCAGCGTGTAATAGTAGCATAGTGTTGTGTCTCGGGAGTGTAGGCATTCCATACTCCACAACAGAGAGATTCCATGATGCAAGAGTTGGGGTTGGAAGCTCTCTCTCATCAATCGTACTCACCAGACCGTGCACCCACCGACTATTACTTTTTACAAAATTTGGACAACTTTTTAGCGGGAATAAAGTTCAATTCCCAAGAGGCAGTACAAAATGCCTTTGAAGAGTTTGTTACCTCCCGTCCAGCTGATTTTTACTACCACTGCGTTGGCAAAGATGCATCGATTACGTGGGTGATTACTTTGAATAACCGAAATAAAAAGGGTTGAAAAAAAATACTTTATGTTATAATATGGGTATAATAATGCCCACTGTTAGCCGAGCTTTTACAGCTTCACCGGGTTGAAAGGTGGCCGAGCGCTTAGGGCACTCAGCCGTGACCTTTATTAATGGGTAACCAGCACAAAGGGATCCCGAGAGGAGCCACGGCAGACCGTTTCCCCGGGCGCGAAAGCAATTGACTCGAGGATGCCCGAAAGGGCCGTCAGTTAGTTAGCCTCTGAAATGATAGAAAGTAACTGACCGTACTTTTGAAAGATTAACTATATTAATAACATTATTATTATTAACGACAAGTCTATGATTGTTTTACAATGGGAATATATTTTACCGTCATTTCCATTTAAGGTACTGTTAATTATATTAGTTGAGCGTGGAAGAAAAGATAAACGCGAAACTTGTTACATAGTTTCATGGATTAGAATAACAACCCGATTTGCGTGCGATTACCGAAATACTGAAATACATTTAGAAAATGTTATTAAGTCGACCCAAAACTTCAACATTGAATAATACTTTACGGGACCGTTATCTTTCTATCAGGAATATGGGAATAAAATTTACATATAAATTTGTTACGTTAGGGTATTTACTTGATTTCACATATTTTGAAACTGCTTAAATACGGAGTTTCACAGAGATTTTTATACTTATTTTTATTTCATGAATGAAGTGCGAGAAACGTCCACTCACAGAGTCATCTCATCTAATAAGTAGTAATTGATGCGTCTTTTGTTTTTTATAATATTAGGAGGTCGCAAACGGCTTCACAGCTCTAAATCCAGTCTCAACAGAGACTTAAGATGCACATGCGATATAATCCCTTGAGAACTGAGATGAAATGTATGAAACCTATAATTGCATCCCTGGAACCGACCTCTTTATATTATAGCATACTATATGTAGGTATGTAGTTGCAATAGCTCTACCGCTGTTTAAATTGAATGAAGTTATCCCTGGAGTCACTAGTGTTCAATGAAGACATAGTTTGAGAACCTGAGAACCAATAGTAATTGGGTAACAAGTTTCTTTCATTTAACATATTAGACACAGCAACGTTAAACTAAATTTCGTGCTGATATTCCATAATAAAATAAGGAAAGCCATAGGTCCTTGGTCGAGTTGATCCATTCATGTTTCAGCTAATTCCTTGATCTGTGTAATTCTAGCTAGTGTGATTTATATTATCAACATTTAAATGTTTTTATACCTATACTGGCAACTTGTCTCTTACGTTTCTTTACTTGTTTTCAAATGCTCTATTACCTCTTGATAGCTAACTGATAATACAAGGCAAGTGGGTTGATTAGCAACGGTAACTTTGTCTACGTGACGTTATTCCCCATCACTGATAGATTGCGATTTGGTGAATTAAGATAAATATTCCGCCGGTATCAGTGGGTAGTCAAAGGTATGGTCTACGGCTGAATGTCACCTTTTGGTTCAAGGCTGGTGGGTCATATTACATGAAGGTTCAAAGGGATGGCCCCTCATCCTTATTTCGGCACTCATCTTGTATTCTCGTCGCACACGACAGTTTCTCCGTGGGTTAGGAAATACCAAAAACTCAAGCGTATACGTTATAATCTTAAATAATACCAAGTTCAAAATATTATCTAAATATGAAAGGTACGAGTATAACACCAATTAACAAAATCTCCTTAAAGCTGGCTAAAAAATATATTTACTTTGATGGATTCACAGCGACATTCACAGTGGGAGAAATTTCAAAATAGTAATCCGCTTTAACGCTCGCAACAGGTAAAATGACAAACGTAACGTGTAAAGATAAGAAAAACACAAATTGTAAATAGACAAATTTATTGTAAAAATGTTTTATTCTTATAAAGTAAACTGAGTAAACTTCTAAATTACGATGACTAGATTTCTTATTTATGACAGTTGGTTTTCTCAACTCCCAGAGTCCAATGAACAACCTGATGACAAAAGAGTTATATTATAATAGCAGTAAGAAAATTAACTTTCAAATAGGAATTTTTTATTAAAGTCATACATACTTCTTAACGGCTTGAGGATAAAGGTTTTCCAAATTATAAGATTATAAAACCTGACATAATGATTTAGTTTTAATTATTACTCGAGAATGATACCCTCCTCGTCGATTTGACGATATATATATTATGGCATTCATAGTACCATGGTTTTGACACCGAAACTTTTAATAACGTCCTTAAATATTATCCCTTACGGTTGTGACGTTTGGTTAAATTTTTAGGTTACACAATTACAAAGATGACTGCCTCTATCACTTTTAGTTCCCCAGAAAACTCACAATCAGCGAAATAACTTTCGTAACACCAAATTTTAAAAATACTTGTCTGCCGTGTGAAACGTTGTCACGTCAAAATAAAGATCTAATAAAAGAACACACAAATTTAACAAAATGGTTACACATACATATTTCTAAAATATAATAATTAGTTACTTTCAACAACTTATTTACCATTACTCTGAACTCCAGGGAGTTTCCACTTTACACTGGTGCATCACCAGTCTAGCAAAATTATGGACCACTGTAACTCATAGGCCTAAATTTACTGTGAATCAATTATTTGTGACATTTAAGATGATAATGGAGTAGAAATATTGATAATGAGTATAACGCAGATGTAAAACAATGTGCACACGGGCGTGCCCTGTAGTCATTAGCTCTGGAGCCTATTTGTACAGAATCTAAACGATGGCCGTAATCAATCAGACGCACCAATACACTGAATTATGTTTTGTCATCAAAATATTTTAAATATCTTGCTAACTAATTACTAGCCACAATTTTTTTGCAAAAATATGCTTTGTATAGCTCGAAGAAGCGGGACAACAATTTGGTTAGTTTATTACTCCCAATTCAAAAAGATCATATCTTCTCGAACTGTCCGACACTATCTCCGACAGTGATTGTTGTTATCTGTTCCGTCGCCAGCAACGAATACGTATCGAAAACAGGTTTTCTAATTGGAATAGCACGACTGCTTTTGTAGCACACGATGGCGTGTCACCTATACTTTTTGCAGTTTTCATCAAATCCACTTACAGTAAACTTTAATGTAGACGATCTACAATTTTATATAGCCCAGTGATCTTCCAGCTGTAAGTCAAATCATGAATATAGACCTAAAAATTTTGATCTCATTGTCACCTTTGTAAAATCTCATGATCATGTATAGCTTGGCTTACCCTAATTTTTTGGTGGAACTATAACCTCTTTTAGTGACACTCAAAAATTTAGGCATATACATGGACAATAATCTATTCTGGGTCTCTCGTCTGCAAAGATATTTTGCAAAGTCTATTGTTCTGCAGGCTCGTAACGTCAATTGCAAAATTTTCTCAAATATGCCACTAAAATTGTACTAATCAAATCTTATTTTTTTCCTAATTTCGACTATGTTGATTCTTCGGTTATACTATATTAAGATATATTCTAAGCGAAGGCTAGCCAGATAAACTTAAATGAATTCAACATTTGATTAATACATTCAGATTAGGTCTACGCAAATATGATATCCACTCAGATTTTCGGAACTCAAGTTCACATGGGTTCCCATTCGACTTCATCGGCAAGATCATATATTTCTCTACTTTTTATCCTTCTTAATCCAACAAATTGTTTCAGTTTCTTTATTATTTCCATTCGTATCTTCTATCAGCTGAGAGTCAAGTCAAGAGTGTAATTGAGGTTCACTTTATTACATTTATGCAGTGATCCATATATGGATCTCTGCCTTTTGCAGTTATAATCGCCCCTTTTGTGCCCGATTTCAAGAAGCTTATTAAAGATTACTATCTTGTTCTTTCAAGTTAATTTGTTTTTGTTGTTTTTATTTCCTATTTCACTCATTAGCTGACAAACTACTTATTGTTTGTGTATATGGTGACGATAATAAATACAAATAAATAAATTATAACGAACCATGATCCGGGCAGTAATGGCGTCGACGCCGTCGTCGTCTTTGATCGTCACATGTGTCGATGCAGGTTTCCTCTATCAAATTGATTGTTTAATTAATTTAATGTACAAATCGTACATTAGTTTTATAATATTATTTTTATTTCCTTTATATAATACAGCGAGTGAGTCAAATGTGCATACAGTTAATCTGATGGTAAGTGATAACCACGTCCATGACATCTACATCCATCGTTAACAAATATTCAAGATGCCTATACGTTTTTGCTCCTGAGGACTGCACTGAAATTCATTATCACCTGTAATTTAGTCCCCTAATCATACGAAACATAACAGCGTTATACTGCTTGAGGTTGAGTCGATCCTGAATTATATTGCATCTGGAAACTAGTTGCTGCGGAGTGATAACGTGTGTCTAGTGTTTTTAGGCCGCAGTCATCATTTACCACCAGAGGAACTGTATGTTCATTCATCACCCTTAGATTTAGAAAGAAAAATTATGATTCCTAATTGAGTGGTTAGGTTTAGAGGATCAAATGTGTACCTTAAGGAAATTGTGTGATAGGCACCTATATGGGAGAGGTCGACATGCGCCAGAAACCTTCGCCAAAAAATCATTAATATATTATTGAGTTTATCATAACTTTGTTGATTCTAAACTCTTCAAAAATGCTTTATATTAAAAATATTAAAATGTGTGTATATAAAATTTTACATTGTAATATTATCGCGTCGTAGTCATGTTGCAACTATAAGTCGCTAGAGCTAAGTCTCCTCATAATTATAACATAATAAAATACATATAATAATGCAAGGAACGTACCATCACAACAGGAGGAATGTGCAGGAGGAGCAGCGTCATCATCATGCCGTGCTAAGGCTCGTAACTGTAGGGTATATGCCCGTGACCCAGCTCCCGTTATTCCAGGCCCAGCGAACGTTGCATACGGACTTATTTCATAAACGTCTGATAATAAGAAGACATACATTTGTAACGGTTCCAAAACCTAAGATGTTTATTTTTGTAACGGGCGTTGTGTTGTCCGAATTTCAATTGCTTTGTTTATGATCGTCTTGTGAATTTAAGAAAATTATCCATCGTTCGAATCGTGAGTTATATGGTCTTGAATTTATACAAAAATCCTATAGAAAAAAGATTTTCCTGAATTTGCCTGTTTGGTTTCCGGGCAACTTTTCCATTTTGCGTTCCGTGAAAAACCTAATTTAAACTATTCAAACATATAAAAAACGTTATCGGTCCAGATGATCTCTTATTATATAATTCCAATTTGCTAATTCCTTTTATATAAAGACTAGTTCAGACAAGTATTTAATTTGACTAAAATGTATGTAATGTAATGTATACTGTAAATCTTATAAATGTGTGTTCAATTTCTTTAAAGATTGATATGTATACGATAGGCTACGTGTGCTTTACACATGTAAAGATCATATTATGGAAATGTTTGCGTACCCGGTGGGTCTGGCAGCAGTTTTGGTGTGGGATTCGGCGGATCTCCGTATGTTGTGCATCCTGGTTTATCAGCGTTGGTTGTAACTCGTGCCACAATACCGTCCGTTCTAATGATATAGAATAAGATATAAGAATAAGGAAATAAAATATATCTGAGGTACATAACGAAAGTATAATATAATTATAGTTACTCAAAAGCATTTTACTTTTGTTTAAATTCTAATAAATTTTCTACTCACCTTTTACGTCTTAAGAGAATCGCTAGTATTGTTAACGCAGCTAAAGATAAAGCAGCACATAGTGCCAGCAGTAACGCAAGCTCTCCAGCAGTCGCAGGAAATGGAGCATCCACTTCTTCAGCAAAACTACCCTCAAGTGGTACCGTCGTAAATTCGTAAACTTCTCGTGTTGATCCTGCTTCATTTGATGCCCGAGCAGCAACACGATATCTCGAACCCGGTGTCAGCCCTGTTACGAATTAAGACGTCTATAGATTCAGTACTGTCAAAGAAAATCTAATGTACTTAAAGCATTACACTAACCGCTTAGAATAACTTCCCCACCAACTGGCACATCCCTTGCTCCTAGGGCTCCAGAACCGGCCCATTCAAGTTTTAAAGCTACCGGCCCACATCCTCCATCTGACCACATACTTGTGTCAAATTTAGCGTGTGTTGCATTTGCTCTTATCCATCTGGAATCAGGCGGTGCAGAAGGTGGTCCACCGGATGTTCTTACTGCTATTTCAGTTCCAGGGGCACCGCCTGCAGAGCCATAAGCACGGTATGCTGAACCACATCGCAGACTATTCAACGTTACTGGGCCTGGATTAGCCGCTTGTATACGCCATTCTCCCTGGAAAGCAATCAATATCTTTGCCTTAAGTTATGTCCTGTGAAGCAAATATAAAATACTATCGATTGTTTTACCTCTGGTGTAGCAAGCCTCCAATGCAATGTGAAAGCCTTAGGAAGTGCGTGTCCAGGAGCTCTTGGTGTTGGTCTAAGATCTAGTTCTAGTTCTCTTGACCTAGCTTCTAATAAAGCTAAGCTTGGTGGAGCAGGTTGGCGTAAAACGATTACTCTCCATGTAACAGAATCAGAACCGTGAGGGTTTTCAGCAACGCATGTGTAATTATCAGCGTGTGATAATTCTAAGCCTAGAATAAAAAGTTAAAAATCCTTGGGTGTAATAAATATACATGTTTACAAATGTACAGTGATAATCGATATCTATACCTCTTATAAGTAGCGCGTCGCCTTCTAACTGAAATGGTGGAATAGGATGAAGAGGATTACCAGCACGAAGCCACCGCTTTGCTGGTGGTGGTACTCCTCCAACAACGCACCGTAGAGATAGGGAACTTCCATACGCTTCCATAGCTAATCCTCCAAAAGATGATATGCGGGCTGGTGCTAAAGACGGTTTTTATTTAGTGCGAATTCAAAAGAATTAAATTACCAATGTCAGTAATATTACCTAATGCACTTGTTTGGCTAGCGACAACAATCGATGGTGGACCTTCGCCAGCAATTGTAGCTGCTCTAACCCATGCTTCATAGGTTCTACCGGATCGAAGTCCACGCAGGGGTTTCATACACTCTTCGCCATCAACACATGAATTTATTCTAGTTACATTTGGTTCCTGTGATCTTTGAGGACATAAACAATGTGTTTATTTAATTTTAAAAATTATTTAAAAGGTCAGCGATGTAAATGTAATATGACAGGTACATTTAAAGTTAAAATAATGTCAAAATGTTTTACACACCCAGATAAATCTTTTACGTAGAGAATGTAATGAGTCAGTTTTCCATTTGGTTGGAAAGGTGGAAGCCATGATGCTCTTAGTGATCGTTCGCTCAATGCTATAAGTTTCATTCCTCCCGGTGCACTAGGTACTAAAATATAAAAAGTCCTAAAAAATCCATTCGTTAAGTTACTTACTTAAAGAGGTTTATAGTACATACCATCTTCGTCAGTACGACAAAACTGGGGAGCAGATAACGGGCCATCTCCAGCGGCATTATGCGCGCGTACTCTTATTTCGTACTCTGCATATGACGCTAAACGAGATACTGTAGTCTCTTCACCCTATAAAATATTATTGCTAAAATAACTAGAGTATATTTTTTATTCTATACCCATGAGAGAACTTTTTTAATCAAGGTTTTACACATTATTTAAGTTGTGCAACGCTTTTTAAAATACGAGACCAAGTAACGATTAAGGCCACACAAAATTTAATACGTAAACAACAAAATTTAATACGTAAACATTTAGGTAGTTAAGTCCAATTTTGTGAACTTTAATATAAAGTTTATTTCAAGCGTGTGAACCCACGTATACATTGAATAAGGGTCAATGGTCTAATGCTTATGGGCCCATCGAACTATGGTCTTTAAAACTTAACTTTGTAGATTCAAACCCACTATTCAATTACTAGAAGACCACGCCATAGCATTAAAACGACAATATTAGTAATAATAAAAACAGTTCAACATTCTTTGAAAATACAACTTTCTTTTACTATCATTACAGGCACCTGATCATTATGTGAAAATATTACTGCCTTACATTTTAACCTGATACTTGCCTCAGTTACTTTAAGATATAATTCAATACAAGTTAAATGTGAATAACGACTGCTTTGTCCTACTCCATTGGGATAAAAAGCTGTAAGAATTTGCTTAAAATATTTTAATGACAATAATAATATTTTAGTACCTGAACTCGCAAATATGCATCTTGTGGTGCTAACAGTGGATCAGAGTCACGTCTTGTATATTGTAGTGTGTAATGAGTTATAATGCCACCTCTAGATTCTAGTGCTGGAGGGAGCCACGACACTCGAAGCGAAGTAGGGCCACTAGATACACATGGTAGTATTTCGGGACTTCCATTGGGAGCTACAGAAAATATTTACTATAATTTCTTATACGGAGTACAAAAGACTAAAACTGAATCAACAATTAATAGATCTACTTTAATGAGCGATAACGTTTATATGGAATGTCTGCATAAAAAGTTTATTTTTATACAGGGTACTGCGTATCGTATTGTATCTAACACCGAAAGATTATTATTTATAGGGTTATCCCTAAGTAAGGTTTACGACACAAACCCGCGGTCATTTAATGCCTTAAAAGAAAATATTCGAAGAGAAATGGCGAACGAGCATACGAGCAACGAGCAACCAATATAATATTAGGGGTGGAGAACGAGGTCACAGTTCATCTGATAGTATCTACATCCATTCTCATCAAAGATTCAGGATTCGCATTTCTTTATTTCAAATTAAGGAGTGTGACTGTTAATTCCTATTATTTTACATGACGATTTACCACATGCTCAGTGGTGAAGCAAAACATCGGACATGAACACTCCATTGTTCACGATGTTTTCCCTATATATGTACTATGAGGTAAAAAGACATGTAAACGACGCCTTTCACCAGTGGGGCTGCGTGGCTGGGTATTTATATATATATATATATATTTGGTCTTAGGATCTATTGTTACTTTATTCTTCAGCCTTTATAAGTCTATTATTATATATTTATATTATATTTATTGTACGACATAACAATTTTCGAGAAAATATCAACAAAAACTGGCTATTACCAATACTTTAAAATCAATCAAGATTTTACTGGGACAAAAAATGTCAGATGGTATGCTATCATAAAATATTTGATAAAATAGCCTAATAAAAGCCTAACTTAAACAAAGTTACGGTCTGCGTAGCTTAAGTTCGTAGGCTTCGTATCCGCCTTTCGACTAATGTCGTAAACCATCTCCTAGGACAAGCATTTTCAGTTTAGTTAAAGTGGGTAAACAAAATAAAGTAATGTTAATATATAAATAGGATTGGTAATATTATTTAAAAGTAAAACAAGTTTGAAAGAAATAAAAGATACCTTAATCTTACTTTCTATCAGCTAAAATATTATTAAATATTACTTACGCGACTCCAGTGTATGGCGATAATGCGGCGGCGAGAGAGGGCCAGCGCCAGCTGCATTGTAAGCTCTAATAGTTATTCCATATCTCGTAGCAGCTTTAAGTCCTCTTAAAGTTGTACTGGTTGCATCCGCACTGGCACCACTTTCTGATCCTGAGTTATCACCAAGCGTCCCCTTACCTTCTTCAGATACTTCCCACCATCGGATAGTGAAGCCAAGTAAAGTACCATGCCATGTTTCTCTTGGAGGTGGCTATAAGAATTAATGGTTTTTTTTAACAGTCATTGAATTTTTGAGCACAACACGTACATCCGTTTCCTTATTACTTTTTCCGATTTTAACACATTCAAACATGTCTACTTATTTATAGTGCATTTTGTACATTTACGTTACGTATTTCAATAGCTGAATTTTCTCTTTTAATTTTATGAAAGGAACAAAACCGTAAAAATAATGTTTATCAGTAAGCCCATAGGCTTATATAATTGTGTTATGTTTTGTTATGCTTGTTATTTTTTTTTAGCAATGCAAAGACATAATTAATAGTATCGTTGCCGTTATTTGTTTAATAAGCAAGTAATTTAAATTCACCTATACTTACTTAAGTTATCATCACCTATACTTATTTAAGTTCTGTAGTCAAGCTGAACTTAATTTTACTCTGTCAATTAATTTCAGCTTGACTACAGAACCTTAAAAAGTATTAAAAAAAATTATCCATTCTCAATAAAGTGCTGTGGCAATATTTAATACCTTGTAAGGTTCTGTAGTCAAACCGTCATGAGATTGTCTATTTCATTTGTCCCTTTGTTCCACTTTATTAACATTTAAAGTAAAGAAATACTTAAACACATGATAAAGTACCTATATCGTAAATTTACTTTTAATAATCTTGATAATATATCATGGTGTGTTAAAGTAAAGTATAACAGATTATATACATCTAGATGTAGAATCTAAGCCTATGTACAAGTATATGTGTTTGGAAATGCCTTCTTTCTAGAGAGTGTATTAGAGCATATCACATCCATTGCATATTGGTGGATTGTCTTAGTACTAAGTACTCGCTAAAATTGCACAATAGCAATTGTGGTGATGATAAAATATGGGGGCAACACCAGGAATCGAACACGGTTTATTTGCATACCATGACAATATTATTTTATGTATTATAATATTAATATTACACCTAGAGGCTAAACTCCTACGCCACAGAAATAATTAGTTTTGGTTGGTACCCAATTTAAAAAAAAAAACTGTTGAATTAGATTGTGTGAACATTCCAAGTGAATAAAAGCTTATACACTAAACCTATTAATAACGAAAAGTAACGTTATGTAATTATGACACACCACTATTTTTTCTAGGCTCAAGACGATGAAAAGCGTCTCAAGAGTCGAGAATTCGATATTATGATCAAAAATAAGAAGATTTTTCGTAATCATGGGGCTGGATTCGTAAGAGTGCCTATGCCAATAAGGAAATTGTTTATTTATATTTACTTAATTGTTATTATTACTATATACATATTATATATAACTACGAAATGTAACCAGCAATCTTAGTTTTTATACCTTAAACACTTAAGAAATACATCTTAATATAATAATAGGAAATACAAATAAAAACAATACCTGCCAAGTAATCAATAATTCTTGAGCACGGAGAGCTCTAACTATTATGTCACGCGGTACTCCTCCTGGTGCTGTTCAAGTGGTAAAAAATATTATAGTGGACACACTTTGAAATATAAAAAAAAGAAAAATCTAAAAATGCGTTCAGAAAATGGTTTATCATAAGTACTGTTAAATTCACAAACGAGTAACAGTCATAAGCCTCTGTAAAAAAACAAAAAAAAAATATTAATGTGGCAACAATTTCTATTTTTTCTCGACATATTCCTGATTTAAACTACGGCAACATTCTTAAATTTTTTCAATGCAATATACGAGTATATGATAATAAATAAATAAATAGTAAATACTTTTTCAAATACAATGACACTCTTGCTCTTGTTTAAAACGACTGACCTAAAAGTTTGGTGAATGTTTTGGACGCAGTGTAATCGATAAGTAAAAAATGCCTCCTTATAAATAATATACAGACGCAAACATCAATAATTTGCATATTGAAGATACTGCTTTTGCGCTGAGTTTCTAACATGTAAATCGCGTAATTCTTCGTATTCCAATTATAGGCAGTTAACATAATAAAAAAAGTATCGAATTCATTTTGGAACTACATTTGCGTGACCTTCGGCTTTGCAATAGTCGAGAAAAACAAGAAAAATACAAAAGAATATTATTATTATCTTCACCTTCTTCTCGGGTGGTAAAATGGAGTGGCGTAGTGAAAGGTGACACGCCGACGTCATTGTACGCTGCGAGTCTGAGTACGTATCGGGTATCAGGAGCTAATCCCGTCACCAAAGCTCCAGCACGACCCGGCCCTTCCGATCTGAATGGTCAATATAGGCTTAAGCAATAATCCCGTTGTAATGGAAAATAGGACTTAAACTGAAATGGACTTACACCATTTAAATATTTAACACACGATTAACATATTGAGGAATTTATGTGTTGTCATTATTTTTCAAGAATGTATTTATTATATGAAGAGAACATATATATATATATATATATATATATATATATATATATATATATATATATTGTGTTTAGTTTGCGAATTGCCATCACAGTAACCCTGGGTTAAAGAAGGGTTAATAATCAATATAATGTCATATTTTGTTGATGTTTATTACCATGTCTTATATGTCTATTGATATTATTACTGAAATATAATTTAAAAAAGTTTATTCTACTCACGCAACATGTAATACATCTGAATTAGTCAAAGTAACATTGACAACTTCTAGCGTATCCCACGTATTCAACAATGTAGGAATGGGTGCATTCGAACCATCATTTGTAATGTCAACTGCGAGAGCTTTATATTGTAATGTATAATGTGACACAATTACTCCTCTTGCAACTCTCCAAGTTACACGAGCTCTTCTCGACCATAATTCAGAAATTCGAACCTCCTCAGGGACGTTGGGGCGTTCTGGCATCAAGGCAAAATGTTTTATTAAGTAAACTAATTAGCTATGAGAGTACATGTTGAAAATTCATTAATTAACTACCTTTTACAAATAACCTAAAAATTAGTTCATCGTTCCCATAAAGATTTCGTGCAAGACACCGATAATCTCCTGCATGTTCTGGTCCTGCGTGTGTTATTGTTATTTCTGATGTCATTATTCCGTTTCCCATGTCTTTTGTTTCAACTCCACCTGTGCCGCTATCAATAAAAAATATAAGTTTATAAAATAAAACATACCAGTATGGCGATCGTTTTGCTTTTTGGTATTTTTAATAAGATAGATTTATTTCATAAGTCAAAAATAATATTTTAATTTAATATAAAATTATGTAGTGAAAATTACTATTTACGTTAATTGTAAAAAAAAACAACAGTTTATACTCTATGATTCTTTTTAATATTAGCGATGCTATTTTAATATTACTAACATTCTGATTAACCACTCCAACTTAACCGAAAATGCTTGTGCTGATGTGTGTGTGTGATAGTTCACGACAATAATTGAAAGGTGGAATTGAACCTACGACCGTACCGGCGAAGTTTCTTAGTCCATCCCCTAAACCATTAGGCAATTGTCGTTTCATATGTGCGAATTTTTTTTTCTGTATGTTAAATTTTAAAGTTCTGTTTGATATAACTTACTGTAATGATAGCGGACGAGCGTCGTGTATCCAGTGCAAGTGAATTTCCGGTTCACCCCTGACTGTACACGTAAGACGTGCAGTTGATCCCCTCACTACCCATCGAGTTTCTCCACCACCGTCACCTCTTGACAATTTAGGTGGTTCTAAGTGTACAATTAAATAAATGTATTATTACTTTATTATTATTAAATTGAGAGTAACAAACGAACACACAGTTCACCTGATGGTAAGTGACCCCCGGTGGACCACGCCCTCAAAGAATACCAGCGTTAAATAGCAGTATAATACTGCTGTGTTTCGTCTGATTAGTGTAGGGATCCCAAGACCTTTATTACTGATGACGAGCCTAATTTCTTTCTGCAGCTTGAAACAAATTGCAGCGTAACTCTACCACTATTAAAAAGTTATCCAATCCTTTTCTATGTAAATACGAGTATATCTGTATTTTAATTATTTGGTTGTTTTAACTCAATAACTAATTGAAATATTTGCTGTGTGCAATGTCAAATTATAACAAAGCTCTTGCTGATCTCTTATCTGTATCTAAATTATAATTTGAATTTGGTTTTAATATACAAACGACCAAAAAATCGACTCAGCGATCGCCAGCCACGGGACCAAAATTGACCGTAGCTCATCGCCAGTCCCGTCATTAATTTGCACTCTATATTATTCTTCGATGAAAGCAGATTCTGCCTGTATAGTACCGATAGACGAAAATGGGTCTACAGAAGACCAGGGGAACGATATGCGCAATGCTGTATCTAAAAGAGTCAGTTATGGGGGAGTTTCCTGCAAAATTTGAGTTGGCATCTTTATATTCGACCTCGTTTATTTTAATTGGTGGTCGGGGACGTAGTTTAACGGCTCAGCTTGAAGAGATTCTACAAGCCCATGTTGACATATATGCTGAGTCAGTCGGGGAATACTTCGTGCAGATGCACGACAGACCACATTCTGCAACCTATGTTTATGCCTACAAATTTATGCAGGAGGCTATTACACACCCAAAACTGGTCCCGACTTGAATCCAATCAAACTCATCTGGGATGACCTAAAGAGAAAGGTTCGATCCAGAGTTCATGCCCCTGCGAGTGTAACCGAGCTTCGCATAGCGTTGACAGAGGAATGGCAAGCCATTGCTTTACCCGAGAAAAGAAGTTCATCTGGTCGATGAAGAATCAATTACGAGCTGTGATCAGGGCCAGAGGAGCTCACTAAGTACTGAGCGAGAAATAAGCTTTATTTTAAAAAATAATTATTAGTATAATACCATTTGACTTCATCTCGTCAGCAATGAAAACTGGTGAAACTCGAATTTACGATCGTTCCACTAAAACACTGAAAAACACCATGAATATTGGTAAAAATACCGTGCTATTTTATATCACTGTAAAGCTAAAGCACGTACCTAGTTTTAAGATGGCGTAAAAAATATGTATATGTATGCCTGAAAATAAATTATGCCTAAAAGGCCTGAAAGGAATGTATAAGATAAAAGGATGGTAACCAGGCATGCGTCTTGATATTCGATGATGAAAAGGAGCTGGGAAAATTAAAGTATGTAATTTATCATCTAGAACACGGAGCGGCTGCCAACCCTGTACCTATGCTGAAGTCTAAGCTGATTGATTTTTACCAATAAACCTGTCTGAGTTCAAAATTGGTATTTCATAGTAACAGCCCAAATATGATAGGAGAATTCCACACACGACTGGACATGCGCTTTATATTCGAAATTTACCAGTTGGGTTTTAGATCTCAACGGCGTGTTAACACTCGTGAGTTCTTATACATTGGTATATTATTAGGTAATTTGGTAATGGTAATATAGAATAGGTGGGATTGAGAGACAATGCCGTAACTAGTTTTTTCCACATTGAAAAGTTATAGAATTTTTTATCGCTCGACTTATACGAGTGCTTCTTTGAAAAACCCAAAAAACGTAAAATTCAGTTTTAATCACCATAGTATTAATTTTTTTTTCTTTCCCATGAAAGTACGTACCTCTTACGTCAAGATAGAAAGAATGGTGTAAAAAGGAATGCTGGACTCTTGCTGTGCATCGGTACCATCCCTCATGGTCAGCCGTAACTGCCCTAAGCCAAATAGTTCCATCTGACAGAACAGATCCTTCACCAGTTTCAATTGACTCCGATTGGCTCCATAAAATATGGTGCCAATTATCGCCTCCTATTAGATAAATAATCCACATTAATATAACTCATAAACTAAAACGTTGTTTATTGTTCTTTGTTTTAAAAAAATATGTTGATCAATTATTTTTACCTGAAGAAAATTCCCATGATATTCTGGGGAAAGGTTGTCCTTTAGCTGAACATGGTAGAAGTACGGCAGCACCAACAGACACTGAAGTATTCTGAGCTCGCCATGCCCAAGACGGTGATTCTATGCGTAATAACTGATTTAATTGTTAGGTTATTCAATTCTAAGTTGCGAACGCCAATAAAAACAAATTAATCTTATTAAAATTAAATAAATAATAAAAATGCATGTAAATAAGTACCTTTAACAATTAATGAGGCACTATGGCTGATACTCCCAAAATCGTTAGTTGCTCTACATGAGTATTCCCCAGTATGTGCGGAAGAAAGATTATGTATAACCAAAATAGAGAAGAAATCCATGTTTTTTTGTTCAACCTTAAAGTACATTTTAAAAATAAGCATTTTTATTGTGTGCTTAATGTTAACATTATTTTTCTAATAATTATACCTTTAGTACTGATGGTATTGGCAAATTGTCTTTATGCCAAGAAAATAATATCGGTTTATCCCCAGATACTAAACTACATGTTGCTTGTGTACTTCCACCTACTTCCAGCTCCTCGGGAAAGTGAAATGGCATTATTTTTGGTGGCTCTGTTGAAAGAAAATTAGCTGTCGATATACACCTATCAATATTTTTTTAAAAAATCTCTATAAACACTATTGGAGTAATGATTAATGGCAGTTTATGTTTTGTACTTATGTTGATTGTATTATAATTATTATTTTACAGTATATAAGTACTTACTATGTACTTCTAAACGAACGGTCCTTCTCGCCAATTCTCCACTTTCTGCTTTTACTTCACATGTGTAGCTCCCTGCGTCGGTACTTCTTACTGAAGCCAATCTTAATACTCCTAGTTCATCACTAGACTCGAGACTAGTAACAATAGCTGATCCATCCTCACGGCGCCAAATGACTTCTCTATAAATGTTAAAATTAAGAAAAAATCTTAGATGAAAAAAAACATGTTAATGCATACTCACTTTATAGGGTACCCCGAGTAAGGGCAGTTCAGTGTTACATCCGTATTTGTTTTTACGTGAATTGGTGGCAAATATCGAATATTTGGTGGACCTGAGTAAAGAAACATTTTCAGTTTACTAGTTTTAATTATATTATGTAACATAAAGACATTGTTTTACTAAATTACCAAAAATATTTAATCTTGCGTGATGGGAATGAGAGCCACCAGAATTTGTTGCATTACATCCATATCTGCCACCTTCATCTGCAGTCCGAATAGTGACGCTTAACGTTGATACGATCGCACCTTCTTCGCCATTAGGTAGAGATTCTGCTCGGGTATTAACGCTGTATCTGAACAAATATTCAATTACATAACAGTTATATACCAATTATATTAATATATATATATATATACATTTTATAAACTTACTTATCTGGTGCTGATGGTAAGGGTCTTTCGTCTAAAGTCCATAATATTCTTGGTGCAGGAACACCCGTGGCTGTACATCTTAATACAATACTCTGGTCAGTTCTTGCAATAGCTTCACTAAATGTTGAAACAAGTCGTGGTGGTCTATCTGGAATTTATTTGGTTACATTACTACCTAAACATATTTTTTTCGAAAATCAAATAGTCAAAGAATTAAAAAAGTCAATACCAGCTATAACCAGTTCAGCGCCTGATACAGCTGAATCCATGTGATCATATGCAGTGCATTGATAAAGACCAGCATGATGTGATCGTACTGGACCCAACGACAAACGCGATTGTGGCGCATGAAGAGGACGACCATCATGTTGCCAGCTCAACGTCACACCGCCACCGTGCCCTCCTTGTACTGTGCAATTAAAAACACCTGACCCACCAGTTCCCAGCATCTGCAAGTTTAATAATCAATGTTATAAATGTTTTTATTTTAATTTCGTTAAAACACATATTTGTTATTATTACACTAACCAAGGGGTTTGGTGTTACAGCAACAGTTAAAGGTTCCATTACTATTAGCCGTATCAGTAATCTAGGGGAGGATTCAGTTCCTGCCGAACAAGCATATCGTACAGCATGGTGTGGGCGTATATTTGGTAAGATAAGGGCCCCGCCCTTATCTATACCTTCTCCAGGCGTGAGAGCAATCCATATTCCACTTGCTTCCTGTCGCTGCCAACTGATAATTTTAATAGATTATGAAAAAGTCTAAGTTTGAAAATAATGATAATGACTTAATTTTTTACGAAAGTCTAATCTAAGTTTTCTGGAAAATTTTCTTACGTAATTGTATGTCCACTAACGTGACGCATTATACATGGAAGTATTACAGTATCGCCAGTACGTGCTTCAATTGAATTTATTTCGTTGTTCTCTAACCAGCTACTGTCTGTTTAGTAAGAAAAATGTTTAGTAAACTGTAAACATATATTAATAAGTTTTACTAAAGAATTCATTTTGTAATCTGACCATCTGTCGTAAGTTTTACAGCGGAACTTGGGATGTCCAAGGCCACGCAAGAGTATTCCGCCTGAATATCTGCTTGTGTTAAATCAAGAGCCAATAATAAGCCGCCAGCGCCTGCTATCCATCGTGAATCTGTAAATAAAACTAATTTAAATGATGTCACCGTAAATTTAATACCTTTTTGCTCGAATAGATGTCTAATTTATTGTTTGTGATTATTTATAGTAGTGAGTATTAAAATAAATCCTTCCAATATAGTAAATTTTTATTATTTTTCATTCAAATATGGTTGTGACAATATCAAGAGTTTATTACAAATTTGATATTAACTCACCGGTTCCAATAAAACTCGATGGAAGGGTAAGCCCATCCTGAATCCATCTTACGTCAACTAGACCAATTTGGGGAGATAACTCGCATCGCAAAAGTACCGACCTTCCAATTTTAGCTGGAGTTAGCTGGCGCACCGAATGTGATAAAACGCTATCTTCAACTGCGAATAAGATTTTTTTTCAGTTACATCATATAAATATAAGTTAATATGTTTACTAAACGATTAATTGATAATTAACATTCAAAGCAACAGTAGATTTTCATTCCACATCCGAGCACAGATGATATTTTTCGCGAGAACAATGGTGCAACATTTATATTAATTAATAAAATAAATTAGTTATTGCTATGGAAATCTATACTATCGTATTGTTTCTTTTAATTAGTATGTAAGAACCGAATTAATATTTATTAATGAGTGATTTACTCACTTAATTCACTATTTAACAAAATAAAAATAAAAATAAACGTTGCGAGCAATAAAATACACAAATACACTCTTTATTTTTTTTTCGAACAAATCCCATAACCGTGGTAAAACAATACAAAATACAACATCAAAGTGTCGAATGCTTTCTTTAAAACTCATTTGAATACGAATAAGCCTCTTTTGCGCCTCCATTTGTTTCCGTTCAATTCATCCTTTGTAGTCGGCTCCATTGTATAGAAAATGTTAAAATATGGTAAATAAAATCTGTACCATGTGCTTAGACATCAACACAAAAATATTTCGAAATATTATACAAACTCAAATTAAACATATAACATAATAGACTTGTTGAATTGACCTTATTATAAATTTACTACCTCTTATGGAAATATAAGCCTCCTAAAAATATTAAAATAAAATAAATATAAAAAAATACACATAGTCACATAGAATATGAAGATATATTTAATAGTATATTTAATTTATTAAATTCCTTAGTTTTTGTACATTGTGTATAATTGCAAAATAGTATGGGTATATTATATACATAATAAGTTAAATTCTCGATATGCAACCTACCCCCGAGGTTACTCTAAACTCTGTGAATAAATCTTATCGGTTCCCGCAATACAGGCTTTGCCTAGTGTGGGTGACATAACATATCGTTGTATGTGTAAAAGCCTCTGCATATACGTCTACAATACTGTGTTAATTTAATAATTTTAGTAAATCAGTTGTTTATGCAGCAATTTATACTTTTTCTTTTCTTTTCTTTAAATTAGAGGGTAATCTCCATGAGAAGGAAATGGTTGAATATGATAGTAACTTACAAAATAAGTAAATATTAGATGTAACTTTTTTTTTTGCAATGCTCATATGAAAATTTAGTCTATAACGCAATAGCTAAATAAATAACAACAGTGTACTGCCTATGCTTATTGTAATATGTTTCAACTTGAAAGCACAACACGAAAATTTAAAAATCTTTTAACATAACTACTAACATTGTTAATAAGATCCGGTGTTTACCTTTATTAGCTATGAGAACCTTCACAAAGGTTAATTTTTAGGTTATCTAAGGAATTGACATCGACAGTAAACTCGAGAAGAAAACCTACTTTAAAATTCTGTAGTTTTCCTTATTTTTAAGTACGTCACGAAAGAGCAAATAAACGTATTTTTTTCATTTTTAAATTTATTACTTTACATCGTAGACAATGTGTTAATTACCATTTTGATCAAATAATATATTCTTGATCAATATCTCATAACATGAACTAAATACCCATAACAATTATTACTTATGAATCAAGTAATTTGCTTCAAAACAATTATTACATATAAAGTTTCCAGACAGAATTCTCATTTGGTATTAGAATCTATAACTTAGCTTAAAAATTGTTATTGCTTCAAATATTTTACAACAAAGAAAATTTACCTTGTTACGAACTCACTGTAATGTCATTTTTAATTCCTTAATTAAAAGTTTTGCATGTAAAAAACTCGAGCGGCCGTTGGCTGCTTTTCATTTTATTTCATATTTCCCTCGTTGTGTAACGGAAAGTTAATTGGTTCAACTCGACTCAAAGTTGTAATTTGTTTTGCCCACTTTTTGTATATCTGTTTATTAAATAAAGCCTGTGTTGCGGCTACAAAACGACATATATCAAATAACTATTCAGTGTTCGCTAAAAATCAATTAAAGGATGAAAAGGCGAAAAGACAAAATTTTTAGGTTGAGTGTTCTTCCCAGGCATACTTTAGGAATAAGGAGAATAAGGAGTTTTAGTGTATTGTGTCAACCACATACGCATTTATGTCCTAATCAGTGACAACAATGGCGTCAAACATTGTTAATTATTGATAATATGTCTCACGGGATATATTTTATTAATAGTTTCCATTTTCTCATATTGGTGAAGATCCAGATGTTGAGTATTTTGTATGATATATACTACAAATACTATTACACATATAAACTAGAATTACTTATCCGGTTATAGTTATATTTTATGACTTATCATATTACATATCTTACCTGGCTGTAGCAACATAGGTCTAGAAAGAGTGGTGCCAGCTTTATTAGTAGCTTTGCATCTTAAAATAGCGCTGCTTCCTCCTCCACCAGCGTCCACGACGGAACGTCTGGCTCCGACGACTAACCGTCCGTCACTGATAACATGCCTGGCACGAGAAATAAATAAACAAAAATAATAATAGAAAACCCAAATTTGATTAAACAGCAAAGTGGTGAAAACTTAAAAGTAATTTTTTCTACTACTACTAGTTAGAGCTAATTTTCTATTTTCCGTTTTCGAATAAGAGTTCACTATACATATATCTGCTCAAATCGACAATCTTCTAACATAATAATATCGAAAACAGTTTGTGCAAGTTAATGTTCACGATGGCTGAACCAATTTGGATTTGGTTTTCAGTGACGTATTCAAATTAACTTGGACAATTAACAAATCTAATGTTTTGTTAAATTGGGTAAATTTTCACATTCATTAATGTCATTTGATAATTTTTAATTTGTGATTTATTAGTGCGACAGCTACTTTCTGTTTTCAACGGGGCTTTTCTACTAAAAACTAATAGAAGCTTCGTTTGTTATTTTTCTACTCTCACTTCTTTATTGTTGACATAATAACTAATATATTTTTAATCTGTTTTTTGAATCAATTTTAAGCATATTTTGTTTTAATTAATTTCAATCTGTTGATTTTTTGATATTGTGTTTTCTTTACTTTTAACTTTAATCTACTTTAGAGATGACTAATTTGCATTTGGATTTTATTATAATTATTAATAATTCGAAATAAATGATTATTATTATTAATAAAAGACGTGATAATTTATATTATATCTTTTTCAACCGTCAGTACCACCAAACCCCAAAGCCACGACCAATTAGATAAATAAAAATAAATCTGTATTTATTTAGTTATTGTACGTGCAGTCACACTTATAACAGTTCTTAAAACATAGGTATCGGTACCGATCGGTAAATGTAGACAAATTTATTATACTCCTGAGGAGCAGCACAAATTAGTTTTATGATTTTCAGATCGATGTAGATTAAAGTTCTAGCAAATTTGAATGCAGTGTTTTTATATAATCATATTTTTATTAAAAAAAAAAATTACAGGTAAAAGCGAACTTATTAATTAAATATTCTTCAGCCCTGTCCTCATTGCTGTGGGTCACCAGGGACTTATGACTAAGGACGTCTCTTTTAATTTCTTATGCATACGGCGCCATTGATCTAATCCTATTCCTGGCCCTGATAGAAATGTTACTTTTACAACATTAATTAATCTCATAGAACAAGCTCGACTCAATACACACTACATGTCTCATTCCTTATTTATATTTTATAATACACATACAATATAATACAGATACTTTGCTGCAGCATAAATAAGTCAGCTCGAATGGGAAAGACCGTGGCTTCACAACACACAAGTGGAAAATAACGCATGCTGCTGTCTCGCCAAACCATCGATAAATTTATATCACTCACATATATGATTTCACTAAGCAATAAGCTGATAGTAAACAAAGCATTATAAGTATGATTGATACTAATGAACAGTGTAAATATATGTACTTCCAGCGTAGCAAGCACAAGCTATTTAATTATAAAGGAAATAAATCTTTTCTTATGAAACTAAAGGTGATATACGAGGAAAAAGTTTTGTAGTCCGGACAATCCGACAACCATCGTCAGGATAGATTTATGATGCACATTGTCTTACTTGACTTCTGCAATGTGAGGTGCAATGCCGCAATACCAGTAAATGGGTCTATAGATTTACACTCACCACGCGAGACATCCCTTTTCGGGCACAAAGTTTGTTTTTTCATGTTTGTTAAATTTATTGTTCTGTTTTGATTTACATTTTTGTACTTATTTTGTATTGTGCTCTTGTGTCGAATAAATGTTTATTCTATTCTGTTCTATTCTAATAGCATTATGGTGCTATTTAATGTAGGCGTGATTTTTCCTCGGCTGAACGGACCCATTTATGTTGCAGCGTAGCTCTAACATTATTTACTTTTATGCGCCAGCTATTGAGGACACATAAAGTATAATTTTATTCGTAATATTCCAAAAAGTGGACAATTATTAGTATAAGCCAGCGTGCTACGTGCTTTAATTATGGATCAAACGCCCTAAACATAAGGCTATCACCGATTTTATTACTTAGTTAAGAACAGAGAAATAATAAAACCACTTTAAACATTTCACTGTTACGAAAATTTATTAGCATCTTGCGAAGGAATCTCAAGATAGTAGTAAATTTTAGTCCGCTTACAGAATACGAGTATCGATTACATGTAAAATATTAGTAAAGTTGGAACAGCTATTTAATGGAACCGTCGAACATTGGTTAACTTTTAGTTTATATGAGTTATAAAATTGTAACGCCCTGTTTTGCAGCAATTGTAACATCAATTTAATAATAAATAGTATTTTAGGTTGTGTTAAGTGTACTTATAGTGGCAGAGCTACGCAGTTTTTAGCTGCAGAATGAACCTCCCACAAAATACCAGCGTGTAATAGCAGTATAAAGCTGCTGTGTTTCGCCTGGTCAGTGTGTAGGGATCCGGAGGCCTTTATTATTGGTGACGAGGTATTCCATCTCAGTCCGCAAGAGTGGCAACGCATCTTCATTATGATTCCTCGTCAAAGATGAATATTGACGTCATGGGCCGCAGGAATCACTTACCATCAGGTGAACTTTCAATGAGTAACAAACAAGCACACAGTAATAAAAAATATTGTAATTTGAAGTCCTCGATTTTTTCCCGTTGTCGGTATAGAACTCTTACTAGATGAGGACTTCCAAATTATAAATTAGGAAACAAACAGATACAAATTGTCCCTCACTCATTGTCGTCTTCCTGAGAAATATAGGTGGCCATTGGATAACGCATCCCCTGTGGTGTCATCCGCATAGCAATGAATATTTTCAATTTTCGACATGTAATTGAGATGCACAAGAAACCAGGTAAAATATAGCACACAGGCTTGGGGAACACATGCATTCACTGGTTTTGAGTTAGACAATACACCGTCGACTAAAACTTTGATGCTTCGTTGTAGCGTTAGATGTTCCATTTGTAGCGTCGATTTCAATGAGTTTGTTTATTGTATCAACGCTTGGTATATATAAAATGGTTAAAAACACACACGAAACATTCCTCAACTACTAAGTCGTAAATAGTTAAAATATTAAAAAAAGAGTAAAAATGAAAAAAAAACAAGTAGTTTAAAATTATTTTGAAAGAAAAAATATGTTTGCAATCACAGATTTCAAATAAATATGTTAAAAATAAATAATAAGTCTATCACTACTATTTACCTTATGTTTATTTATTATTAAAAACAAAAAAAAATATTTATACGGCATAATTTGTTCCAAATTGAAAAAAAAAGCACCAACCTCAAGCCGGGTATAGTAGTAAGAATTTGTCCTTCAGCGGTGACCCAGTTGACGTCAGGAGCGGGATGGCCGCCAGCACGACAGACAGCGTAAGCTCCACGAGTGGACGGCCAGAGTACCCGGGAAGGCGGTTCCACTGTGAAATGCGGTCGCTTGTTTCCCGCACACGTGGCTAATACTACCGCAAGGGTGATCGCAAGTGCCCATGGTATTTTGTGTCCTTAACAGAAAAGAACCATGAAAGTGTTAACATAATATTTCTTCCCGGTGAATGAGAGCATACGAGTAACTTATGCAAGTTTACGGAAATTCCATGGATATTGGAAGTTCTATGTGGAAAGCATATCTTCAGCTGGATCATGATAATGGTGAGCTGAGATTAAAAAAAAAGTGATGAAAATAATAGCGCCAATTGGGTACACAGTTCACGTGTAGCGATATTAATATAAAGAATCCTCTGTCAGATGCAACTGACAGAGCCGAGGTTCGGCCCTCTCGGACACCCTCGAGTCAGACGCTCTCACGAAACAAGGTGACGGTCCAAGCCGAGGCTCCCTCTCGGGAGCCCTTGTGCTGGCTACCCAAATATAGAGGTCTCGACTGTGCGCCATAAGCGCTCGGTCACCTCTCAACCCGGTGAAACTGTAAAAGCCCTAGGGCTAACAGCGGCCTTCAGCCCGAAAAAAGAAAAAAAAAGTTCAGGTAATGTTTGAAACATCATTGCGGCTCATGTTTTCAAACATCCACCTCTTACAACAAGCCAAGATAAAAGTGCTATGTAATCCTCAAGGACCAAATGGTTCTTTCCTTTTTTTTTCGGGCTGTTATCTGTTATGATTTTACAGTTTCACTGGGTTGAAAGGTGGCCGAACGCTTATGGCGAATCTATAATCTTTGTCTAAAGTTGGAATTTTATGTATAGAGAACCTAAATCTGAAAGAAAATGTATGGTATTTTAAAAATAATCTAAAATCTTATGAATGTAAAGTTTATGAACTTATGAAAAATGTCGTACAAAATATTACGAGTATATCATGCGTTTTTTTTAAAGGCAGTTTTTTGCATTTCATATATACATACATCTCTTAAAATTTGGCTGTGATAGCAGGCGAAATGTACTTTGCACCATTTTACTCGTGCAGAATGGATATTTAAAAGATTTATTATTATGCCGTTTATAGTAGACCATATCGTAAATCAAGTCATGTGAACAGCGTCTATTTGGCCGGGGTGAAGCATTATTTACACCAAGCGGTACTATGGCGAGATTGAAGTTAACAAATGCAAATTAAATTTAAACTATCCAAGTATGTTACAAATATTTAATTTTTTACTATTTTATTATTTTTTTATAATTTTATTAATTATTAAAATAACGTCGTAATAAATTCACATGTATTATATCACACATAAATTGACATGTTTTAACAATAAATCAAGTTTCAATGATTTTTACAATAGAATATTTTTTCTAATTATTTTTGTCCTATATCCTTTAAATAGGAATTTTATAATTATAAAGATAATTGGCTTAAGTATTATAGTAGTATAAAATTAAGTACTTAAGGAGAAATATGAAGCAATTGTTCCTTTTTTAATCTAGATAGATCTATCAATATTTATTAATAATAATTATGAGGATAGATCCTCAAGAATATTTTTCCATAAAATAATTGTGTTTTGTTAATTTCAAACAATGATTTATTAGGTTTTTCGAAGTAGTGACGAATTGTGTAAATAATTTATATTCTAAATCCAATATTAAATATGTTATTTTAATAAGGATTCAGGCTAGATTAATAAATAAAATCAGTAATTTAGTGCATTTTTTTATATGAATAATTTTTGCATTATTTTTTTATAATTTTTATTATTTTTTATAATTTTATTAATTATTAAAATAACGTCGGAATAAATTCACATGTATTATATCACACATAAATTGACATGTTTTAACAATAAATCAAGTTTCAATGATTTTTACAATAGAATATTTATTCTAATTATTTTTGTCCTATATCCTTTGAATAGGAATTTTATAATTATAAAGATAATTGGCTTAAGTATTATAGTAGTATAAAATTAAGTACTTAAGGAGAAATATGAAGCAATTGTTCCTTTTTTATTCTAGATAGATCTATCAATATTTATTAATAATAATTATGAGGATAGATCCTCAAGAATATTTTTCCATAAAATAATTGTGTTTTGTTAATTTCAAACAATGATTTATTAGGTTTTTCGAAGTAGTGACGAATTGTGTAAATAATTTATATTCTAAATCAAATATTAAATATGTTATTGTAATAAGGATTCGGGCTAGATTAATAAATAAAATCAGTAATTTAGTGCATTTTTTTTATATGAATAATTTTTTTGCATTATTTTTTTTATTAAATGTTACAAACGAACCTTTCATTACTCAGAAAAAAATCCACTTGTATTTTTCAAAGCGCTGAAAAAGTTATTCACATTGACAGTCATGATATCATCACATACGAATAAGCTTTCAACACTGCACAGTTCCATTTCCTGGTATATAATACCTTAGTTATATATTAGTTTGGACACACATGGCGATCGTTCATAAAACTTTCTCACTATGACTAAAGCGAGGGATACACGTTCCACTTCGGCGACGTTTGCGTGAGGACTGGCGTGGTAGAGGCAAAGCTCGCAGCGCTCCCTGCCCACCCGCGCGCTTTTCAGACGGCTTGGTGCGGGGTGGTTCAATTAGAAGTGACAAAGTATTATGTCCAATAAGTTGAATCTTAAATTTAGCTCAGACGGTGTCACTTTGGAAAGTTTCTTGTTGGTAAATGGGTCTTTTAATTTGGGAGCTCTATGTTTTTATTTTTGTTTGTGTTCAGTTTTGTTTTTATAATTATTTATATAATTTTCTTACAAAACTTACTGTGCTACCAGCACCAAAATTAAACCAAACTAAAGGCCAGTTTTTACAACATTGATATCATGACAAAAAAGAATATATAATTTTATTTCAATAATAAATCTCAATAAGTTTTATGACAATTTCTATAACAAAATGTAATGTTTAATATAGGTATAAAGTAGGAATGTATTATTAGGTATAGAAAACTTGTGTAAAGTTTAACATTGGAGTAGTCCTGTCTTTGCAATATATCTTGATGTTATAGATTTCTAACGATATTGTTTTTTCGAACTTTCTCTTCGTTAATCACTTTAAATCCCAATTATAAATACGACCATGTAATGAAATCCATGTGCCCGACCTAGCTATCTATGCACGGCTTGTATGTCTTTTAGCTTTTTCTCAACGATGTTAAAAGTAAAGTTAAATATTTATATTTTATTCTAGAAGATAAAGCATCGATGTAATTAACATTCTACATTATTCTGCTTTCGCACTGTAGCTGAGATAAATTGAGGATAAAAATAATCAGTAAAAGAGAAGATGTAAAATTTGACTACATTTATCAAGTTGCATTAAAATACATACTTATGTTATACTCTTATCTTGCCTCATCTTGTCATATTTTTATACAATTCTTTGTTTGGGTTTGCCTGGTGCGAGGTTGGTTTTAAATATAAAGTTAAACTTGTAATTATTTTTTTTTTTTTAATTTAAATTTATTGTTTTATCCTCGAGTAATATCTTCATATTAATTGTATTCCATCATGAATTTTAGAGACAAAAAAAATACGGCAAGTTAAAGAAATATTTATTAAAACTTTGCCTTCTACTTTACAATAAAGGTGTGAACTACCAAAGAATGTAAGTTCAGCACATACGAGTATAAAAATGGAGTCGGGAATAAATGCAAACGTTATAATGATCTCCTTTGTGTTCAGGTTGTTGATAGGAATAAAAGCTAACGAGAACTACTGTACTAAATGATAAAAAGGGTGTTGTACTTATGTACCTATGTTATGACCTAAATCATATGAGATGTTTTAGGTAATTTTTAAGCTGTATGATATTTTTTTAATAAACAGTCTCGATATTGCAGCTACAAGTACAGAAAATTAAATTTTCCAAATCTAGAATTATGGGTATAAGATTCATTGAAAACTGTGCAAAATATACTTTTTATTATGGTAGCGTCCTGAATATTTTAGTGCCGATGTACAAATAAACAGCTATTCAAGTGCAACAATTATTTTATGAAATTAGGCTGACAACAGACATAGTTTCCCAGATGGAAAGTTATTTGTGCGGATCATGAGTAAAAAATAATTAAGATGCACACTTGTTTTCAAGATAAAAACCCTCATTCTCAGTAATTGGGTCACCGGATTTCTACACTCGGTGCACAAAATATAACGGAACTCATGTGCCATTTTATACTAATATTTTAAAAAATAGAAAATAATAATACTAACGATAAATATAATTAATAAAAAAAACCGTAGCATATGGTCCTTAGGTTCATCAATACAAAAGAAATTAAAAGTATTAGTTATACTAAATGTTGACCAGTTCACTAATAATATTTTAACTATAATTTTAACAACATTTTACCACAATTGGGGTAGATTGAGACGTCAATTAATAATTTGCTTATATACCAGAAAGTATATAATATAATTGAAATATTTTTTTTATATTATAGGTGGCAAAGGAGAAAGCAACTCTCCTTATGGTAAGTGATTACCGCTGCTGAAGGACATCCGCAATACAAGAGAACCGTAGAACTGGTAAATGAAAAAGTTTTGATCGATTAAAAAATTTTACGGAATTTAGAAACGATATTCTTACAAAATCATTTTCCAATGATCAATTTTTAATAATAAACTAGAAAACTGTTTTATTTTAATGTTTATTATTGATTTATCAAATCTGTTTGTAAAATGTTGCATGCAAATAAAATACAAAAAGAAGTATATTCCCTCGCATAAAGTTTATCGGTAGTTTCGTTATGACATGACAAAGTTTTACGAGGCGTTGCCCTGGATAAAACACATACACAGTTGTGTCTTCAAAAAATTTAAGAGTTTGAATCTGATCATCTACAAATTTGTATATGATCAGACTGTATATTGTTCTCGTGTGTGGGGTTTCCTTTCTAACAAAATAAAGAGAAATACATAAAATTTCCCAAATGCTTGAAATTTCTAATTTTTCTTATTTTAGAGACCCGAGGCTAATGATATATTTTGATACGCTTATAGCCTATTCTGATTAGTCCATATGCAGCTCACCTCTAAATATTTTCAACGGCGTAAATTATCAGCGATTGTGAAGTAGTTTGAAATTTTGTTACTGGAGGCCAATCTTTTGCAATCTCTAAGCCCTAATTACGTAAAATTTTTGCATTGGACAATTCGCTCGAAAAGCAAAGAAATATTTGCAGCCTTACTGCATGAAGTTATCTGTTAATGAACATTATCTGTGATGGTTTCTTTCATCAAGTCAAATCATAGCAAACTATATTATTGAAAACGCGTATTTAAATAAATATATTTATATTTAAATGTCAATTTAATTTACAAAATAGTATGGAAATTTCACCCAGGTTACTAGCGTATTATGAAATTTCGTGAACAACGGTCGCCAACTAAGCAGTAACGGTTAAATTCTCGTATATTAAAATAAAACGCGATTGTAATTACTTTAAGTTTCGTTACAGTATTATATTATATACAACACACGCTATATAAAAATTATACTTTTACAAAAAATATAATTTATTTATTTTCATTTAATAAAACACCTATTATATTTTGAGAGCTTTCAAACCATGAATCTCTTTTTCCGTCTTTTCCTAAATCCTCAGAGAACATCAAAAGGCTTTTTTATTACCGTTGAAATATCCTTTGAAAATCCATCTCCGCAACGTAATTCCTATTTATATGCCTATATTCCTACAGATAAAAGGAATGCGCATTAGCAAGTTACTTTTGTGAATTTATGGACATTAGAATGTTATAAAAGTGTGCTATATTTTGAAATAAAATATGTAACTCAGCGTAAATTGGCTTCCTATTTTTAATTCGCAGACCCGTCGAAGCTATTAGTAGTTGGTTGTAAGGTTATAGTGTAAGGATATCAAGGGACTTATTTTACCATTTATCGAACATAATAATCGGCTTCACTATTAAAGTGTTATTTAGCGTATCCATAATTGTAATATGAAGCTCATTAATAACCAAAAGCTTAGTTGAAATTGATTTGCCTTACGGTAGGTAAGCTCACAGTTCATAAAGTTCCGGCACATGCGGTTCATTAGGTTAACGTTCTTATTACATAATAATATTTTTATTGGTCTTTACACTATAATTTTGTAAACTATAATGTAAACAAAATGAAAACAATTATGTTTACGAATAATATGTATGTAAACAAATAATGTATAATATTGTAATTAAGGCACTGGTTAGAATACATATGCCTATATGGGAAGAAATTTGAGCCTAATAATGTTTCGTATTATTATTAATTTGAAGATAATTTAACATTCACTAAAGTTATATATTAGTGTCAATAAGTATTTTTATATGTTATAATAAAACAATACATATGTTATAATTAAATCGCCGTTTACTTGGAATGGAAAAATAACACAGCCATAAAAATATCTATTAAAAGGAGTAATTTATATATATATATATATATATATATATATATATAAATATATATATATTTATATAATAATATAGATATATGCTTTTTGTGAATATTTTTATTGACATATATACATCACTAGACTATGCGTACGAATGATAGTGTGAAATTAGACCCTTTACAATTCTCTCTCATTTGCCCTGAAGGGGTTCAAGTCAAGTGCGTTTTAAATTTTAGTACGTATTATGTGCATACAGTAGGAAATGACACTCTTGTGGATTCCCTCAAGGCGTGACTTTAAGTACACCAGTATTTCAAATAAAGAATTTACTTACCAATGCATGTTCGTATAAAATCTACCTTAGTAAAAACAATCAAGCTTATACTCCTACGTCTTATACATCAGCTTCTTTTAAGATTTGTAGAGTATAGTCATTTAGTGATACTTTTACCCTGCCGGCCAAAAGCTTAGGATCGCACATAAACAACATAATTATCCATCAATTGTAATAAAATCCCATACGATAAATAAAAGAAATGCACATCTGCATATTCTATTGTTAGTATCGAATATTTAAAGAAGTCATTCTTTTGTTTACTTTCAAGTTATCGGACAATAAACATTTATTGTTTTCGAACACCGACAAACGCTGCACTAGAGCCAAGTGGTAGAGTCGTAATATTATTTTTACAATGAAATCATTAATAATTACTTTGCTTTTGTTACGTATTGGTCAATAATTAGCTCCTGAAAACACGTGTTTCTGACTTATTATTACCCAAGTTTAGGTCGACCCGAGTCCGTACCCGTACCCGAGTCGAGGTTTCTAAAGTGAAGACGTCATAAAATTGGAAAAGCTCGATAAATTAGCAGTGAAGTGCGTTCTGCCATCGTTGTTTTTCATAATGGAGGCAAATCCGAAAATGAGATTGCTACACAACTGAAGTTATCGAAGACTTGTGTTCATGGCATAATAAATCGATACAGGGAGACAGGCAGTTTTCAAGATCGTCCACGCTCGGGAAAGCCGAGAGCTACCACGTCTAGTGAAGATAATTTCATTGTTGTTACCAGCAAGCGAAATATATGCTTAACAGCACCAGAAATCCTCGTTGAAGTAAACAAAACCCGAGTTAAACCTTTATCATTGACCACAGTAAAACGGCGACTGAGATATGCGAAGTTGTATGGTCGCGTTGCCGTTCGAAAACCTCTGCTAAAGCCGCAAAACAAGTAAAAACGGATGCAGTGGGCTCTTGCCCATCGAGATTGGACTGAAGAAGATTTTAAAAAAGTGCTTTGGACCGATGAATCCAAGTTTGAACTATTCGGTTCAAAACGTAGAATTTATTTCGACGCAGTGCCCAAGAAAAAATGATTTCAGATTGTATAGTCTAATATCTTATATATATAATGATCCAAAGCAATTATGTAGAGGATATTTAGAAGAGAAAGAGGCACAAAGGGTGTTAAATACATGTTTTGGTCTCCACAGAGCCTGGATCTCAATCCCATTGAACTTTTGTGGGAAGAGCTTTATAGGAACGTCCGTAATCGTGCCCCATCCTCGCAAGAAGAAATGAGGAATGCTTTATGCAAAATTTGGAACAATATATCACAAGACACCATTAACAAATTGATTGCCCGTATGCCGAGACTTGTGAAAAAAATCATAAAATGTAAAGGAGCATTTTTTGATGAAAAATCAGTTTAGCTAACTATAGCCTTTTTTGCATGGACTGTTAATATTTCTTTACGCGTTTAAAGTATATTGTTTGTCAATTAATGGTCTATTAGATGATTAAACAGGTTAATTAAACATTTAATATTTTATTGGAGTTTTACTTTATTTTCCTACTTTAATTAAGGTGGTCTTAAACTTTTGGCCTGCATGTACATATTATATTACTATTCATTAAAATGCCTTCGACATGTAAAAATACTATAATTTGATTAATATTTTCCCATTATAAATTTTCGTTTTATAAATATATTTTGTCTGAGAGGTCTGCCAACTTATTTTATTCTGTTAACTACTTAGCGTTGTATCAAGGAAATATTGATACTATTAAACAATGTAAACTACGAAACAAGTTTTTGGAATATATATATATATATATAATAACACAAAATTGGGGATATATAATTTTTAAATACCACTAACTACTTGTTCATTAAAGATGATTTTCTTCCTGGCGTATTTAATTAACGATATCCTCAGACTGTTACATTAAGCTGTCCATTTTAATAATTATATTAATTTGCCGGTAAACATAACCCACACGCCACTGTTTACCATTGTACATCAACTTTGAACATACATTGATTTTTTGGACCCTTTAAAGGCAACAAGTATATGGCCTTTTTATATATTTTACATATACCTATGTACATTTCCTATATATTTAAATCCAAATTTATTTTATCAAAATATTTTGTGTGAATTTAAAAGAAATAAGCCTGAAGTTACATAAAAACAGAATAAGTTCAGTAAGCATGTTCTAAACCACGTATTTACCCTACTAGAGATGAAGGAGATTTTATCTTATTCAGCTAGCCACTTTGCACTCCGACTACGTCTTAATAGAAAGCGCCTATATAGTCAAGCTTCATTTGAATATTCCTGTTAAAGGAAATTTATTCTACTTAGATTCTCTGAAAATTCAGATTCGATTATCCGCTGCTACAATTTATTTGTTTTCTGTGTAACACCCTTAAAATATATTTTTGTATTCCTTGGAGATTTTATTCAATCTAGTTACATCTTCATTATGTTTCTCATCTATATCGTTGTGATAAACTTCATTCATATTGTAAACATTACTTATTCTAACCATAAGCTTGTAAAATAATAAAAAAAACTGTTTTTGATAATGGTAAATATAAGACTTAATGGATATAATAATATAAATAACATTTTTATGCAAAATTTAATACGTTTCTTTAGTTTAAGCAATGTTAACAGTTTAATTTATAGTTATAAAATATTTTACTTAGTCAATGTGTTTTTTTTTTTAACTTTCTAAGCAAGTGCTTGACCGCGATCCCTCCTGGTGTTAAGCGGAAATGCAGTCCTGGATGGTAAGGCGCCTTAGCTCAGTAAATTCCTATTCACTCTACTCTTGAAAACACCGACATCGTAATCGGAGGGAAAGACAGACGCGGGCAAACTATTCCAGAATATATGGGTAAAATTTGTACATTATATGTTCGTCTTTAAGTGTCTTAACTAGGAATTCCAACAAACAATCGACAATCTTGAAGACAGTTGAAAAAGCCAAGACTACTACGACAGATTATTTGAAATTAGTAGTTTGAAAGCAGTAGGATCTACACTAGAAAACATAACCCATCTATCTATCATTGCTTATACATTGAAGCCTCGTAACTATAAAGTTGGATTCGGGATCGAGCAGTGATGGTTCTTCTTACCAATTTATATAATCAATTTTCGGACGAACGGCACAATCCGGCTATAAAAAAGGAAATGCTCACAAAATAATGGAGTAGAGGGCAGGATGATATAGAATATGTAGTTGGAACATTATTAAATACACTAATATAATTATATCTTAGAGATATTCGTCATATATGCGTCTTAAAATAATTATATTATATAAAAAGTAAATTAAACTTTACATAACAGTAATTTAAAAATTACATCTCAATATACGGCACTTCAAAGGACAAAAAAAAACAAAGGAAAAGAGGGGTTATGTCAATTTGAAACTGAGCTGTCGCAAAAAGAACATCCGCCAAACACAACACGCCTTTATTGTTCCATGTGCAGCGACTACCGTACTTCAGTGCTTTTGTTCGTTTTGTCTTTGTCTGACTCCTAGGGTGTTCAACTGATCAGGAGCATTAAACTGGGAAAAACCGTATCTATCTTAATTTTTGTCATGTAACATAGTAAAGTATTTAACAGACATTTTTTTTATAATAGAATAGAATAGAACCTACTTTTAAATTATTTACACCACTTTGGTGTACCGGAAGTAGGTATTTTTTTTAGTAGAGCGACACTACCGCTAATGTAAAGATGACGAAGCAATATATCTTAGTTCTAGTAATTATACGAGTATTATGAAAAAATATTAATACCTACAGCAAATCTGACAATCAAAAGATGTTTGATTAGATTTCTGATTTATTTACTACTTTATCTCTCTCCTTTCTCTCTCTCTACTTTTTACTATTATTTTACTCCTCCGCAAATAGGCTGGCGTGGTGTTTTTAATATACCATCAATAATATTAGTGACTATTAAATCATAAACTCCATCTTTTATATATCATATAGTCATTAATCATTGCACCAATATTAATAATAATAAAATAAGAAGTATTTTTTATCCCAATCGGAGTAGCCAGAGGTAGCACCTGCTATCCACGTTTTGCTCGGAACTTTCGTAATAAAACCTAGTCTCATACGTAGTAGAGACATAAGTACGCATTAGCACGTAATGTAGTGAATTAAAAACAAGTAATTTTCATGAAATTGGCAATTCGGAAAAAACTAAATAAATTGGCAAGAGCCATCTGTACGTCCGATTTCGTAGCAACTATGCTATTACTATTATTAATTTCTGTTATTAAAGAAATATTATTTATATTTATTTATAAGATATCATATACATATATTAAAATAATTATCGCTTGGAAAATAGTTTCTTTACAGAAATATATTTTTATGCCCATTAAGGCTATTCCTACACTTTACCATGACAAAAGACACAATTTGTAAAAAACATTAACTGTAATAATAAAAACTTTTTAAAATTTACTACCAGAGTCAAATAACCTCGAGAGTATTTTAATGACAAAGAAGCGTAATAACACAAATCTACAAAATAGCAGTACAATATCGTAACAACAAAAGTAATACAGCCACTATATTTCCTGAAAAAAGTGTAGTAGTAATGTATCTATTTTATTTTCCATACTTTAAATATTTTAGTGATGAAAGGCCTTAGCTAAAGCTGTATGGGACCTTTTGCAATGAGCCTCGATAGCAAAAGCCTGCTTAACCGTTTTCTCTAGTGAAAGCACCACTAAAAAGCTTTTCCGTCGCCTCAAGCTTTGCATAAAGAAACTTTAACGTTAACTTAGATGGCACGAAAATAACGAGAATGATACTCATAAAAGAATGTTAAAATATTCTAGCACAATAATCCAACAGTTTTTAATAAATACTAATCTAGGTCTTAAGCTTAGTTACTTTAATAAGTTTAGAATAGTCTGTTTATATATTAAGGGATATTTCGGTTACTATAAATTAAAGCCTACGCTGGTAGAAGTCCTTGTATTTTGGATGAGCGAACATAATAGCTAACACATGTTAATTGATTTGGCAAATAAGCATGTTAATTAATTCTGAATTGAAAACTAGTTTAATGACGCGATGAGATCGGACAAGTATAAGTTAACAAAACTTACACTTCATCTCAACTTAAAAATCTAGTCATTTTATTACACTATTATTAATTGATTTTTATTATATTAAATCCCATTCGAGAAAACCCCTAACACAGAATAATAATAGGAGTGCCGTATTAAGACATCTATTTTATATTGTTAATTTTCAAAGAACATTGGGTCGTACACTTTGATAACCGGAGATTGCGCTCGACCTATTACGACCCATAAAAATAAAGATAAATTGCATTAATAAAAGGATATTATAATTTTCTGTACATGTTATAATTGACATAATATTATAAAAAAATCATTCGTCAAAGTGTCACACACTAATCAATCATAAGATTAGTATATGACGAAAACTTAGGATACGTATATTTTACATAGTAGGTATTTTCGTTTTTATATATTTAAATATATTTACATTATATGACGCACTAAAAGCAAGGTGTTATTTGTCCTTTAAATTATATTAGGTCTTTACCTATGAAATTGCCGTTCTTCAGTATTGGCCATTGCAACCAAAAATACAGTTTTAGATTGGCTGTGATTTCTAAATTTAAATTAATTTTGATTTAAAAACATGACATTCTTTTACAAAGTCAGTCTTTTGTTTATTGATTAGCTTTGTATTTTCATTACGTTTGAACATAATGGATACTTTAAAAATTCGTGTAATTATGGTAAATGAGTTCCGTCGTGGCGTCAACGCGGTACAAACGGCACGTAACATTAACAACGTTTACAGAGAGAACTTTACAAACGAACGCACAACCCGTTATTGGTTTACCCGGTTCCGTTCTGGAAATTTTGTTTTGAAAAATGAACCTCGTGGTCGTCCGGACACTTTGGTCAACAATGATGAATAAAAGGCGATTGTGGAAGCTGATGATACTCAATCTACAGCCGAGCTAGCAGCAGCTTTTGACGTTAACATCAAAACAATATTGGTCTATCTGCGACAAATTGGTAAGGTAAAAAGCTTGATAGATGGGTGCCCCACGAACTTAACGATCGCCAACGCAACGTACGCGTTGAGACCTGCCTCGTGCTGCTCAACACGAAGCAGGTCTCAACGCGTACCGAATTGTTACGTGCGACGAAAAGTGGATTCTATTCGACAATCGAAAGCGCTCAGCAAGTTGCTTAGATCCTGGTTCAGCACCAAAGCAATGCCCTAAACGAAAAATGACCTCTATAAAGTTGATGTTCACTGTTTGGTGGTCTAGCGCCGGTGTGGTTCATCACAGTTTTTTACGAAACGGCATGAGCATTACTGCAGATGTGTACTATGAAGAACTGAAGACTACGATGGAGAAGCTCGCACATCTGCTACCAGCTTTGGTCTATCGGTCGTCCCCGCTGCTTCTACACTACAACGCGCGACCCAATACTGCACAACAGACAGTCTCCAAGCTGCAAGAGTTGGGGTTGGAAGCTCTCCCTCATCCATCGTACTCACCAGACTTTGCACCCACCTACTTTTTCCAAAATTAACTTTTCAACGAGAAAAAAAATCATTCCCGAGAGGCAGTACAAAATGCCTTTGAAGAGTTTGTTGCCTCCTGTCCAGCTGATTTTTACAAGAAGGGCATCAATAAACTGCTACACTACACTGCGTTGGCAAAGATGCATCGATTGCATGGGTGATTACTTTGAATAACAGAAATAAAAAAGTTTGAAAAAAAAATTCTTTAACATATTTCATTCAAAAACGGCAATTCATATCGGCATATTCATAGGGAAGACCTATTATAATAAAAAAACAAAGTAAAACATTATATTTAACTTTGTATCACCGCTTGGCATTTTCTAGAAATTAAAAGCAGCCGTTTAACTTTTAAAATGTATTATATAGCACTACTCCACGACACTTTCCACGAAAGAATAAAACGGAATATTGGTGTAACAAAAGCCATAACCATAACGACGAACCAGAAAGGAATTATTCGCATAGCATTCAAGAAGATGCTTTTCTTGTAGCACTTTGTAACCTTTAGTGTAAATAGTAGAGGCTGGGTTAGTCATTAACTTAATTCGTTACTAAGGTTAAAATTTCTCTTCATTTCAACCACTGAGATCTTAAGATAACATCAATTCTAATATATTTATTCAACTATGCATATGTACATATTTGGTGCACACTGGGTGCATTTTTTAAATTAAGTTTTAACACAATCATAGATACATTCCTGGCTGAAAGACTGTAACAAACTTATTAATTACTAACTAATTTCCTGTTCTTTAGTTAAGGAACAGCGGCGTTTCCTTATTAAAACTTATTTCATATAATACGGCAATTTCAAGACCTATTATTAAATTAATTAATAACACTAGTAATAGATCTATGGCAAATTTAGGCAACATCAAAACCTTAATTAAAAATTTGTTATAAGTTAAAAGTTCATATCAATATAATAAATAAAATGCAAATTTATGGACTTAACAGGAATGAACGTATTTCATAGGTACATAAGTATAAGCTTTCTGAAAGGGTTTAATATTTTTGTTATTTCAATTGTTATGATTGTATAAAATCATACTTAAAACATTATAAGTCAAGGATTTATTTTAATAATTTCTTCCTACTGCATATTTAGATGCTTTTTCATAAAATATTAACAGATAGAGGCGTAAATTATTAAAAGTATTGTGGGTTTACCTTTCGTACAACCGCAGTCTTGAAAAAACGATATTTATGACCAGGGTTTTTTTCAGGTTTATGTCAGATCGACATTGGCAATTATCAAGTAGGAGCGTACATTATATATTTTTTATAAGGTTATCTTGATTTGATTAAATTCGATAGTACTATCATTTTTGATATCATGAGATAGTACAATTTATGATTAGAAATCATAATGATATTAAATATATATGTATATATATTTATTTATATGGGCAACAGTGCAGACAATCAAATCAATAAATACACAAATAACCGTGCCTGGAATCTTTACAATGATGCTATATTTCTTTGTTGCGTTTATATAATTATAATTTTATTATCATCAAAATGTTATTCTTCTAAGCCTTAATAGCTGACATTTTCTGAACATTTGCCTTTCCCAGTATACGGTTAATTAAAAACACTCGTGCCTGTATACATGAGCTTCTAAGTTGACACGAGTGTATTTTCCTGCCGATTGAAGCACCTCTTGGATTTCATGAGTAAGCAGTAACATCCTGCACTTCTAGTGAAGTTGATCCAGCACTTTTAGATACCTCGTGTATAGGAAACACTCCACTCGATCAACCGAAGCGAGCTACATTCAAAGCGTTTTTAATTAAAAAGGTGACTGTATTTAAGAAAGTTTTAGAAAAAAATTGTGTTGTTGTTCGATGTTTTAATTGTTTAACTTAAATTAAAATTTATAATTATGCTTCGAAATAAAGTAGGTAATAATTGTTAGTAACAATGACACCGTGAGTTATTTAACTATTGAGTTGCTACATCTGTGTTGGATTCTCAGCCAGTATATGTGTATTTCACAAATTGTCATATCCGGGTCTGGATTTATAACTAGTGTAGAAGGTACACTAGAAGGTAAGGGTGAGTTATTACCCTTGTTATTGACTTATGATATGTAATCTTCTGGTAATAGTCGAAATTAGTTGTAGTAGCCGTAATCGGATCAGGCAACGGAAACAATCTTTTAATCAATTCTCAGAAAAAATAGTTTATCTGTTGCTATGTTATTAAGACATAATTTATATTAAAAATATGTTATCAAATTTATCATATAAGTCAGACTAAACTGATTTGGTTTAAGATATATCAAATATTTCACTATTAATTCTCACTTCTAGCATCTTCAGTTAAAAAAATTGTTGTTGTTACATGTACGAGTATATTAATAAGCTTTTATCAGTTACCCGAGTATAAAACTATATGTAGGTTAAAATAGACAATTTCATGTTTTATGAGCTTATAAATATTTATGTGGACGATAGGGATTACTTTCCCCACGATACTGCTATAAACGTCTAATATCGTTCCTTTACTTCACATTTTACCAACATAAATTGCACAGTTTTATATTTTTATCAAGCATATCTAGAATAACCTAGTTTACAGAGTAGGAAATCGGAAAACGATAGTATAACAGTTTCCGACACTAGAAGCAAAATGCAAATGTTCCCATTCAGCAACAAATTCTAGACATTCGATTGAATTGCGGTTTAGCTCAATGAACTGAAATAAAAATGGTAAAAGAGATAAGATAAGTTTAACTTTTATTCGTAATAGCAATTTAAGTTAGTACTGAATTACAATTAAAGTTCTAATTATTTTTATCATCCATTTTATATTATCACAGAGCCATTGATTCTTAAGCGTATATTTTTACAGTGGTAGCTAGGTAGGTAGGTACAGCTACCTAGCATTATATTTCTAGCTGACCAAGCCCTCACAGAATACCAGCGTAAAATAGCAGCATGATGCTGCTGTGTTTTGTCTGATGAGTGTAGGGGTCCGAAGACCTTTATTACTGGTGATGAAGCATTCCATCTCAGTGCTCAAGGTTGACAACGCATCTGCATTATGATTCCTTGTTAAGGATAAATGAAGATGTCAAGGGCCATAGGAATCACTTACCATCAGGTGAACTGTATGTTCGTTTGAAAAAAAGACAAGAATTGGAGGTTATCAGATTCTCTTATTTATTTTGTGTTTCTTGGCAGTATACTAATATATATATACATATAAAATTACATTAAAAACCTTGTGTCCCGTTTTCCAATGAATGGAAATCAGAAACCTCTTTTCGTATTCCTCATTTTATTCTTCATAATGATTAAGGTCCCGAGACATTTAGACGTTCTCTGTCCCCACTACATTGGACCTTACTGTGTCATTGATCTAGTCCGTTGTAAAAGCATTTACTATAAGATAGCTCTTCGGTTTATATTCTAAATTTTTAAATGAAAATAAATAAAACTATCCAACTGATCAATATACTAAAGTAAAAAATTGTACATTTAAATAATAATATAATTATATTAAAGTCTAAAATTAAGAACTGTTCACGTCCAATAAAATAATAATACGACTTACTCGTATTTACAGCTTGGATTATGTATTGAACGAAGCATTTTTACAAAATACGGAACAGCCTTTTTAACATAAATTTTATGTTATACGAGTGCTCGTTGATTATTCTCACTTGTGAGCAACAAATTTAATGGATATTAAATGTAATACGTTATTAAATTTAAATGCGTAACGACAAATGAACTATATAAGGTACACATCAGTAATTAAATCTTAATAATATCTTTGTAGATTCCGATAACAAACTTACAATTTATTAACAAAATTACTTAGGGTGCACTTTATACCCTCCGGCTTTGAAAATAGATAGAATTCAAAATCTTTTTTTAAAACAATCAGCCCGTATCGCGCAACCCAATGAAAGAGAGTTCGTGACAAAGCACTTATTTTACGAGAACTCGTTGTGGCTAGCCCCGAGCGACACAGTAGTTGAACCTTAAATTCTTGTACTATAATTCTACGAATTCACTCTTTTCTACAGAAGTCCATTTCACTCCTACTTTAAATGTATGTTTCGGTATAATTTAATGTAGGATAGGGGACAACATTATTTGATTAATATTATTTTATATATGTGTAGGTTTTGAAAATGTCATGAGATTATAATATCTCGGGTAGGCAAATAAGTTTAGTGCGTTAGTAAAGGAAGGGAACGATACGTCTTCGTGTTAACGCCGATTCTTGCGTTCTCGTCATCGTCAATACAAGCTTCGCAGTAAATATCATCTGATATTAACGAGACTGAATATTGCAGTGGTAGTGAAATCGACCAAAAGAATTTCATCAGTAAAATACGATCGCTTTTAAAATTATGAAATTATGATAAATAATTTATGGACACCATTGCTACTTACGGTACTTTCGATTAATTAAAAATATTATGAAACTTTTATTCTAGTTTTCACTTCAGTAATTGAGTGACTAGAAATATAAAAATAATCCATTCAGTTTAATAACCTTGCTTTCCATTACTTGCCCTTAGTAATGGAAAACATCGCACTAAGTTTTAAATCTTTAGTCTAAATAGGCGAATCGTGTCAAGATCGGTTCTTTATAACGGTCATTAGATCCCGCTAGACATCACCGATTTTTTTTAAAAGGTCGATTATGTCGATACTCTACTTCTCGTGTATCATATAGATTACAAGGAAAAACGTCACGGTTATAATTTGACTTGACACAGTAAGTTTAAAATAAATATAAAGTATAAAAAATTTCGTAATTCGTTAAAGAATACAATACAATAAAAGGGAAACTAAGGGAATTAACACGATTATATAGTAGTAATCGATATGTGGAGTGATAAGCACCCCAAATATACCAAACTTGATCGAACAGATGCGACGTGTTTGATAATGCAATAGCCATTCCATCTTAATTCCGAGACTTTGGACTCTCGTAAGAAAGGGGACAACATTATTTGATTAATATTATTTTATATATGTGGAGGTTTTGAAAATGTCATGAGATTATAATATCTCGGGTAGGCAAATAAGTTTAGTGCGTTAGTAAAGGAAGGGAACGATACGTCTTCGTGTTAACGCCGATTCTTGCGTTCTCGTCATCGTCAATACAAGATTCGCAGTAAATATCATCTGATATTAACGAGACTGAATATTGCAGTGGTAGTGAAATCGACCAAAAGGATTTCATCAGTAAAATACGATTGCTTTTAAAATTATAAAATTATGATAAATAATTTATGGACACCATTGCTACTTACGGTACTTTCGATTAATTAAAAATATTATGAAACTTTTATTCTAGTTTTCACTTCAGTAATTGAGTGACTAGAAATATAAAAATAATCCATTCAGTTTAATAACCTTGCTTTCCATTACTTGCCCTTAGTAATGGAAAACATCGCACTAAGTTTTAAATCTTTAGTCTAAATAGGCGAATCGTGTCAAGATCGGTTCTTTATAACGGTCATTAGATCCCGCTAGACATCACCGATTTTTTTAAAAGGTCGATTATGTCGATACTCTACTTCTCGTGTATCATATAGATTACAAGGAAAAACGTCACGGTTATAATTTGACTTGACACAGTAAGTTTAAAATAAATATAAAGTATAAAAAATTTCGTAATTCGTTAAAGAATACAATACAATAAAAGGGAAACTAAGGGAATTACCACGATTATATAGTAGTAACCGATATGTGGCGTGATAAGCACCCCAAATATACCAAACTTGATCGAACAGATGCGACGTGTTTGATAATGCAATAGCCATTCCATCTTAATTCCGAGACTTTGGACTCTCGTAAGAAAGGTGTAATATCTCCAGCATTATTTTATGGGTGGGTGTGTTGAAGTAAATTGAGAATATTATCACAAAATTTTGTTATAATCATATTCAAATTTATTACAACTGTGACGCCTAGAAATTTTGGCTAGATTATTTTTGGTAGTGTACTATAAGATTTTTCATATTTTATATACAAATACAAGATATTTCTATGTGCCATTTTGTTAGATATTTTGTTTTTGTAGGTAGAGATGTAATCCCATTGCTGTACAAATTTTAGGACTTCTGATCAAAAACTGCGTCAAGTAGTTTTGAAAGTCATCTAAAGAATTCTGAAACAGGTGAAAAAAGTAAATAGACAGTGCCAGGTCAGGGCTATATGGTTGATGCATTAACACTTGCTAACAAAGCTCCCTCAATATTTGCTGAGTGTCTAAAGATTTGAAGAGGTCTGGCGTTATCATGATGAAAAACCACACCCTTTCTGTAAACAATGCCACCGTACACACACCATCACCTTTTACGAGTTCATTATAGTCTGTGGAGCTTGACTGCTCTTTGACTATGATCTTTTTCTTGTCATAAATAATTATCTTTCTTCACGAGTGATCAATCTTTTCAAAAACGGTTCGGCTTCAACTTTGACATCAAAATTGAAAACTGTAAACGCTCGAAACAATGTTGTGCTACACATACTGACACTGCATTAAGTCTATGAAGGTCGCAAAGTTTTTTCATGGCTTGTGCTTTCCCTTTTTTGTAATAAAACTACAAAATGTATCGAATTGCTTCCGTAGTTTCACTTAATTTGACGGACAGAAAAACAATAGAAAAATGGTGGGAAACCGTTTTTACTTTCATTTTTCGGATTAAAAGTTTATCTATTTAATGGTATCAAAATGAGCTTGATACAAACAGTGCAACCAAAGACATTTTACTGGAACTATTTACGTATAATATAGGCAATTTTTCCCCATTATCATTAATATAACATATATACGTATATTTATATAAGTAGATACACCATTAAATTAAACTAATCATTAAATTTATATTACATAAAATTTAATGTTACATTTTTGATGTTGTTATCCTAATTAACGCCTCCAATCCAATTAAATAAAAAAATAACAGTATGAGAGCAATGTGTCGGACGAATAAGCAGACAGACTGATAATAATAATAATAGATCCTAATAATATAAATTATATATCATTCTAAGTATTTATCCGACACAAAGTGGATTTTAAACTGATTCATTTGAATTCCTGTCGCATGTCAATGTGGGGTCGTAAAATGGCAATTCCCAGGGATGTGCTCTAACGATCCGTATTCACCTTGCATTCGAAAGTAACATAGGACGATTTCAATTTAATCACATTTTAAACGTAACATTATATTGGTATTACATATTGGTACAATGGTTTATAATAGTTTATTATTTATAATATACAAGTATGGGGAACACAGATAAGCACACAATTCTGATGATGGTAAGTGATGACAACCGCCCATGCCATTATCCATTTCCAATAAAGATTCACGATTCCTCAAAGATTGATATAACACGACTTCCCCCAAATTTCTAAGTACGATGCGTGAATATATCTAACGAAACTCGTAAAAGATGCCTCAACATTTTTATTTTAAGATAACTATAAATGTCTTCCTATTACGTTTTATCTTAATTTGGCAAAAACAATTATTAATATATATCTAAAGTATTGGTTAGATTATTAGAGTCTAGAAATTTTACTTTGATTAGTGATACATGTAAATCAACGGCTTATAAATGACATTTCACGTTATTAGTTTTATGTTTTAAAATTGCTGCTGTGCTTCCATTAAAAGCTAATAATACTAGTCGTTATAAAAAATATATTATTTTATAAGTGACGTCTTTAGTAGCAACAACTTCCTTAGCTTAAGAATCTCTTAAAAGTGTAAATCTACTGACACCTTCGTCAACCTTAATTTTGATAATATAGCTGAGAGCATTTCTCAATTTCCTTGATACTGTGGAGTCTCACATGCAGAACTCTCTCTAAAAATTAAATATTTTTATTTATATTTTATGTCAGTAATTTTATGTAAAATTTAAATGGCCTTCCCCCACCGTAGCGTAGTAGTAATTCTCACAAAATTTTGGCCCCTCATACTTGCAGTTGATGTATATATAATATAATTAATTAATAATAATAAAATACTAATAATAATAATATTCACTATATTCAGTCAGTCAGGTTAAAATCAAACGCATCTTATTTTAAAAAAAACCTGTTTACAATGCATAACTTTTTTATAGGTATCCAAACAGTTAGATGCTTATTAAATATTTTGATCATGGAATGTAATAAATATATATTTTATCTATAATGTCTTTTTCACAAAATCCACACAATCCACATCAAACATTCGCTTACATGGAGTTCATCATTATGCATTTAAGGTTTGTGTTTAATTTTCCTAATCGGCAAAGATGGGCGACGAATATGCCCGTAATGTGGCCGCTGTGCCAAATTTGTCACTTTGCTTATCTTAACCCATTGTGTTAAATAGAGTACTGGGTACGTCAGGATATATTTATACCAAATTCACATAGAGTATGAAAAAAATTAAGATTACCAAAATGGAAAATAATATTGATGCCTAGACAGGCTGGCAACACTGTAGATAGGTTGTCAACGCTGAGACACTCATTCTTTACTAATTATTTCAATGAAGTGAGAAAGATTATAGATACTTAACACATATACAATTGGAAGAATAGAAGGATGCGAAAATCGACAATTTCTATCTCTTAAATGTTATTACTAGGTCAGGAGACGCAGTCTGGACACGGTACTCATAAAGCAGAAGCCCTGACCACGTGGCACAACTATCAAAATGTTATTGTAAAGTAACTAATGAGCAATGCAACGGAAGCTTAGAGCCACAGCGTGTTAATGATAAAAAATAAGATTTAAGTAAGGAAACTAACTTAACCCTTAGACTAACTTAAACAATGCTGAAAGGATTAGTGACCAGGAGCCAAGAGATCAACACTAGTAAGAAGGAATAAAGGCGGCCAATGTTTCTGCAAGACAAGTTTTGACGTGGCAACTTCATATAGGCAGTGTAGTTTTCCGATCTGCCTGTTTATGCTGTAAATTATTCAGTTTAGCAGCCTAATGAAGTATATAAAGGACCCACTGCCCAACTGACCCTCTAAGTCCACGCTACGTCTCCTTTCTTGGATGGTGAATTTCACATATTCATTTTCATCTCACTATGTTATCCTTCAATCCAAAGCACGTAGTATAACAGATCTTGAACTAAATAAACAATATTATTACCAAGGGCATCGGAGATTGGATTCAGGTTTAGTATTATTATATTTAAAGTCAACGCTCTTACAATGAGCTACAATGATTTTACGCAGTCTATGCGTTGAGGGAACTGGATGTGATGCTTTGTGATCTGTAGGATATATTGTTTAGTGTAGCATTCTTCTATAATGATTTTTTTGAATATTTAATTCCTGAGTAAATGATGATTGCAGCCCATGACATCTATGTCCATCCTCAATAAAGATTCAGGATGCACTCGCGTTTTTTCCCTGAGGACTGAGAGAGAATTCCTCTTCAGATCCCTACACTCACCATGCCAAATAAAGCAGCGTTATGCTGTTACTTTATGTTGGTTTTATTATTACATTGAGAGTAACAAACGAACACACAGTTCACCTAATGATGAGTGACTCCTGCGGCCCATGCCATCTACATTCATCCTTGACTAAGAATCATAATGTAGATGCGTTGTCACCCTTGAGAACTGAGATGGAATACCTCGTCACTAGTTATTAAGATCTCCGGATGCCTACACTCACACGACGAAACACAGCAGCATTATGCTGCTATTTGACACTCGTATTCTATGAAGGCAGGGTCCTTCACCGATCGAGCCGATCGATTCATGTTACTGGATACTTGGTGGAGCGTGGCTCTACCACTATCGAAATGATGTAATGAATATTTTTTAATTTTATATTTTTTATACTCAAGACAACAAAATGTATACTCTATAAATTTCACTTCTACTATTCAACGCGAAAACACGACAACGGAGAGATTAAAGAGAAACGTGACCGTACTAGCTAACAGGCTACTTCAACGCTTCGAGCTGTGTCTTTCTAAATTGAATTACTTTAAGCAGTAAATTTACGTTAAATATAACTTAAAGTTTATCGTTCAGGTATTGAAGAGATTTGAATAATTCAAAAGTTTATATATATATATAATTTTTGATAATATTTTGTTGTAAGTATTGTGCGGTGTTCCTTATACTACTATTGTACTAGAGATAAACCATATTCTCTTAGTAGCAGGATTATAGATTTCTAGGATTATTCTCAGGAGCATCTGCATCTTCTATATAATAGCTTGTCAATTATGAATTTTGTTGTAATTAGATAATACATAACATCAGGTCAATTACATGATCTATAAATTTCCCTCATTTTATAAATAATAACAAACAGGCAAAAATTCACCTTATCCTGGTATTGTACACAAAATAAAAATAATTCACAAAATAGAAATATAATTCTCGATCTTAAAATAACTTAAAAACGATTACCAAAAAAAAACATTTTGAACATGTAGTGCTTGTGAGTTGTACTGCTATATACGCACACTTCACGAATAAAGGGTCTTACTTAAAACATTCAAATTCTCATCAATCATCAAACACCAAATTTAAGACTGACTTTTCATAATAAGCTATAGAAATTTCACAGCAGCTATATACTTTATTTAAGCAAGAAATAATATATAATATTTCAACACAAGATAATATAGACCGTACATTAAATAAAATATAATGAGAATCTGTGCAAGTATATTTACGGAAAAGATTATTTTATTTATTTTGCAAGCTGCAGTGTTACTTATTCAAAATAAAATATAAAAACTGTTCACGTTTGAACTACTCGTATAAACCGTATAAGGAACGCTAAGGCTCCAGATTCTATTATTTTATTTCCTTATAAATTAGTTACCAAGTGCCATAAAGTATATGTAGTATAATTATGTACGGAAAATATATATATATATATATATATATATATATATATATATATATATATATATATATCTATTATAATTCATTGCAGATTAATGTCAATGAGGTAAGCTCTATATCTCATTTAATTATACACTTTGTTGTTTTAGGCAAATTTCGCGTAGTAAATTCCAAAAGCACACATGTATTTATTGGCATGACTTCTAACTTACCTTCATTTCTTCTTCTGTATAATCAATTATAATCGTTAGTAATAATATTATTTTTTACCATTGTCCTATCTTTGCTTTTCTTGTTCCTAATTAATGTACCATTAACTAAGGTTGACAACGGTGGACGTATTCTTTGTGAAATTATCAATCAGTCAACTCTAAGAAAGACAGAGACAGGGAGGAGGGTATATTATGATAGACGCGAACTAATCTATAAGTAAGCAAATAGGAAAAACATATAATTACACATAAAACATATTAACCGTATAAACACACGTACGTTACATTTATATATTTTTGAACATACTTATTGTAAATATTTATTTTGATTGAAAAAAGTATTTTAAAAGTTTGAAGAAATTATGACTTATCATGATGGCGTCGCAATCTCTTGTAAAAGTGTTGGGAAGCTTTGTTAAATATTCTGTTCTAACTTTGAAATATTTTGTCAACAAAATAAATCGATAAACTTTAGTTATGTTGTGTCAGGCCTAAGGCTTTACTTACAAAAACAATATTTTAAACAATATTTTATTTATTTATTTATTTAAACTTTATTAGTCACACTTTACAAAAAGGGATACAAAGGGATATAAAAAACATTGAATTTCTGTAATAATTTTCCATTTCTATTTTGTTGCAAGATCAAAAGAAATAAAATTTTGAAAGAATTAAAATAAATTATGAAGCTGAAATGAAAGATGATAAAGAAATTGCATCTTATATTATGTAAGAAACACAATTTTTTCATAAATAGCTGTTTTATCTGAGTAATATCTCAATATAAATACATCTAAATATAAATGATTGCGCACATTTAATTTTTATCTCTGCGATTAAGTTCCTGAAAGAAATAGACTGAACCATAAAAAAAATGGTAGAAATATCACACGCAATCTGAATGATACCCGTTATAAGCAACAAACAACAAAATTGTTAATTACAATCTTAAGTGATCAATTTACACGTGTTCGAAGTTAAAGCACAACATCTGAGGAATAAATAATCTGATATTAAGTGACGATATAGCATAATGCTTTTTTAATGTTATTTTTTATATATTTACATGCTATCGCTATTCGACTAAAGTGTAAATATGCAACAAAGAAAAACACTGAGTATAAGTGAAATGTATTTATAAAAATCATTAACCTAAAACATTCCCTAAAACTCATAGACGTCATTTTGTTTAACTTCAATACTTTTAGTAACCGGTTTTTAAAAAAAATTTTGCTAGAAGTTTTTAACTGATCTGCTAAGTTAACCAACGTTCCGTATTGACTCTGGTCGGATAGCAGTCCAACGAAAAGTTGTACGGAAAGTTACAGACTTTTAACTGGACGCATCACTCCACTTAATGTGGCATGAATTTGACGACTGTATCAAAACTTTATGCAACGCAGAGGCAGATTTAATAAATGTAGGGACGGAATAGTCAACACATTACTTAAATAATTGAATACACTACAAGTACCCATCCACCTGATTATTAAACAATTTAGAACTGTAATTTTTTTGTTCTTAAATTTACCTGCTTCATAAGTTGTTGAAAAAATATTTTTTTTCTTTTCTTAATACTATAAATCATACTATTACGTGTATATAATTGTTGTGGAACACCTATTTAGAACACTATATATAAGTTTCGTTTATTTAGGTGTGTAAGTGTTGTCATTGTTTGAATAACTGGTTTTCCTAATATAACAAAAAATAGACATTGTCAGAAGCCTTTAGCAATCTGAAATCCAAGTGTTGACCATTTGTTACTTTTACAATAAAATAAAGAAACTTTGGAAACTAGTGTCCGTGAAGCTCTCTCGATCCTTATTCCTTATTTATTCTTTTAAATCTAGCAATGTTTATTAAATAGAAAAAAATAACATAACGGCGGTATAAGGATATGAAGTTCTAAGCAAATGTTGGGATAAATCACAAGTGAGGTTTTAGATGATTGTGCGAAAATTTTAAATGGGTTTTCTATATTTATTCACCTATTTTGTAAACAGAATAAATCGCATGCAAAGCCTAAGGAATAAAGACTATTCAAAAAATTTATATATACAACTAATTGTACGTAATATTTATTGTATTAACATTAAAAAGGTTCACAAAGTACGGACTTAAAGCCAAAGGAATTCTCTACCAGTCAACTCAAGGCGTGGTGAGTTATTCTGATGGATATAAAATATACAAATAAAGAATAAGACATATAGATATTAAATACTTTATGGAGCGTCAAAAACTTTTCAATAAATCAATAATATATAACCAAACAAAAAATAAAGTAAATTGCTCTATAGTATAATACTCCAAAAACATATTAGCCTATATTTAATCTTTCTTTACCCTAAGCTATTTATAAATAGCTTAGGGTAACAAAGAACGTATAGTACACGTTCCATCGTACCATCAATACGTGATAACTGTAACCTTGATTACCTATTTGAATCATGAACAAAGATTAAAAAAAAAATAGCTTAGCACCTGTTATGGCTGACCGTGTCTCCAAATCGGTACATTCACCAAATTAAACTCAGGAGTGGCATACTGCTATTTTGCGCTGGTATTATTCGAGTGCTTGGTTGCCTCGATCAGAGCTATTCATACTACAGCTAGCAACCAATAACAAGAGGTGGTCTAACTCTACCGCTTTTAAAGATCTATGTAATAAATCTTCATTGGGCTATATTTATTTCTTTTTTATATTTTTATTTCATATTCAAATATTATGCCATTGTGCAAGCTCAAATGTCGGCGACAACTTAAAGCTTAACATTTACCCTAAAACAAACACTCTGGCCCCAGCAGCAACACACTGATTGAAGGGTTGTGACACTTTCATCTTTTCCATTCAACAATAAGACCATTGTTACTCTGTTCACACTACTGTCATCTACAGTAAATACTCTACTGTTCAGTTCCCGTGTAATATTAAAGAAAAAATTAGCTGAAATAACTTCTATTCTTATTTATTTTTGGGTAATGAAATACTGACATTGCGAATTATATCTAAGGAAATGTAATTTTTTCCATAAGTATAGTATAATTTTTTAAAGCATATTAGTGTGATCTTTGTAAATATTCCTAACCAAACAAATAAATAGTAAATTAAAACACACTAGCAATTCTGCAAGGTGTATTTTACAAATATGTATCAGTGCGCGTAAAATTGAACACAAACAAACCAAAAATTATCATAGCATCACTATCATTGGACTGCGGAAACCCGCTACTGGATATAGACCTCTTTCAAGGTTTGCCACTTCGACACACTTAAATATTCGGTTATAAGCATCCCGTTGTTGCCAGCCATCAGATCGTCACTCCATCTGACAAGGGGGCGCCCCACACTACGTTGTCAGTTCTGCGATAGAATATTTGGTTCGATGGCGGATATATTATTTACTTATTCTATCCGCCAACAAGACTCCGAGCGTTACTTCAAGTGGTTTGGTAAATAAAGGAAAATGTTTTTAAACTTTAGCACTTGAAGTGCAGTTAAATACCAATGAAGTTAAATAACAAAATGATGCATTTCCAACTTGGATAGAGTAGATATATAACCGGATTTATCACTTTCCATTAGATCGATTATGTGACCATTTATCACCGTTGTTTATTTTTAATTTGTAATGATCTGTTTTATGTTCTGAAATGTTTCTATAAACTACTGCTGTTTGTACACATAACAAAGTCAGAAGGAATAAAGATTAATAATATTCCGATATTAATAAGCAATTTTGGGATTGCAACCCGCCTCCGATAGTTAATTTAGCGTAAGCAGTAACTGGTCGATATTGTAGATTAAACGGGATTTAGCTTGTGCACTGTTAAATTAGGGTAAACCTGATTAAGTGTCCTGAAATTTCTAACTACATCCATTAATAGACGTTACACACTTGTCTGCTTTTTACTTTCCGATATCTCGATTTTGATACATTTACACAATTAGTGCTTTAGCCTTATTTTAAGCTTCATTGAGATATGTCTTTACTTTAAGAAGTAAGCATAGATAATAGATGAACCTCACGACTAATCCAAGCCGAATAAATCAAAATTGCGCAAAATAAAATAATGTTGGTTTGCTGTACGTACCTATATGGTATGGTACAATAAAGGTAATATTGTCTATACCAAGTATATTTGAACGAACGAAGAACGTCAGACCAGATAAAAGTACGAGGAGTTTAAGAGAGTTTTTAGTGTTTATGCAAATGCTAATGCCATCGTAATATGTATATCCCGTGGGATTAATACCGTCTTGATATAACCTAATCCGCCGTCGAAATAGACTAGGAGTCAGTTTTTAATGAAATGAAATGTCTGTGTGTAGAATCGAGCATATATCCAAGGAGCAGGGGGACGATTCAGTCTTTCCTTGTGAGTTGGGGCATGAGTATTATATAAACTCAGAATTGAAGAGTATAGAAAGGCTACTTTCTAATCTACTGACGACGCTGCCATCAGTGTATTAAAATTGAGATTACTAGCATCTCTAAATAACGCATCGTAGTCCATTCTGGAGAACCTGCGAAGATGCAAAATAGGAGGGGAGGACTTAGGAGGCTTAAACTTATAAGAAGCATATATTAAATCATGACGAGAAAATTCCAACGCGGGTAACTGACCATGTGTTTCAACATATTCAGGAGAAGCAGCGGTAATAATATCAAACAATGAGTCATCGGTCCCGACATTGTAATGAGTAGCCATTAATGGTAGAATAGTGAGACTGACCGACTCAAGGATTGTGCAAAGTTTTTTAACAGAACGACGTGAAGTATTTATCACGTCTGTATTAAAATCACCCATAATAACATAGTGTTTGTACTCAGAGCAGATAGTATCTACAGCCGTTTCCAAAGAGGCGAAGTAGTACACAGCAGGTGGACAATAGACAACACCTAGAATCATCCTTGCACCCTTAACTTCAACCTCAACAAACAAGTACTAAGAGGAATATTCAGCGGGAGATATCAATATAATTTTATATGTGATCAATGCCTGCAAATACATAGCTACCCCATCACACGACTCATGACAAACGTTTGAAACCTCAGCGGAGTAATATGATTCGTTATCCGATATAATTCATACAAGTATAAGATATAAATAATAATAATAATGTATATGTATATATAATAATAAGTAGTAATATGAACTTACTGTGTTTGCCATTATCAATACAAAGAATTAGTAAGGAAATTACAGATTTAAGTCAATTAATTTCTTAATAAAGATGACATTGTAGTTGCAAAAAGTCACTTTCAAATTGCACTAATAAGGCATACTTTTACGAAATAATTAAACACGAACTTATTATTGTTAAATTGTTATAAAAATATTGTTAAAAATTTGCCAATAAATAATTTTAAAACAAATTAAAAGTATGACAATTATTAAAAGCTGTTGGTTATTTCACACCTACCCAACATTCAAGCTGTTCATGCATTGTCACCCCTGAGAATTGAGATGAAATGCTTCGTCGTCAGTTATTGTCTCCAATTACTGATGACTGATGAGAACTACAGCCATCATAGGAATCAATAGTAGCGTTATAATCTTATTTCACCTCGTCGACCCATTTTACCACTGTATCTATTGAAGCTGCCCAGATTGATACAGTGTAAGGGTCATGCTGCAAGTTTATATTTATAACAAATATTACAATAAAATTACATGAACTTGCAACCAATGATCTTTCCACATTAATAATCAATACTCAAAGCGTGGAATTTTAAAACAAGAGCACTTATATGAAATTGAATAATTTTTTTTGTATTGTATTTTTTAAATGATAGAACATATAAGAATAAAAAGGATGTTAATCATGCATATTTTTACCCACTTTACGAATATGCCCTATAATATGGACACTATGATTTGTTTTTAAAGCTGTAACTATACTTGGACGTAATGAAATAATAAATAACTTTCACATAGAAATAAGAATCTAAATCTTTTAAATTGTAAGTACCAACCCACGTTACGTACAAAAGTTAGACGAGAGTTAAATGGCTGCGAAGGAAATGAAAATTGTCTGCAATTGTATGTGCGACATTTCCGTGTCGGGTGTTGAGGAAGATAGCGTAACCTAACAACACGCCTCTTATCGCTTTGATCTACTTCAATGATACGACTCTGTACATTGTCTATTGTGAAAACCCTATTTTGTTTTCTTTACTGTAGTCAAAAAAGAAACTACAACAGGACTAATTTGCAAGAAGAAATTTCGTCATAGATTTACGTATTATATTTCCTGATGCACATATTTAGATGTACTTGAGAGCATGTAAATATCTCCATCTATAGAACTCAATACAAGAGATATAAATTCTGACATTTACTTGAAATATCAATTTTGATATTTCAAGTAAATGATAATAATTAGTGTGAAAGAAAAGTGTTTTAGTATGTGTATTCATGCTAACGGCCTCAAGCAATCTCTCAGAATTTATAGAATGTCTCAATACGGTGAACGTAATCGTTTGTGATAGTGGTATAGAATCGGTTTATGTGTGAGGTGAGGCCATTTTAACGCCCATCCTAATGAATTATTTTTCAAGGAACGTTTTTGTAATGAACAAAATTGGTTTTGCATAGACGTAGATAGGCTAGGTACATTTATTATCAAATTAATCACGTTTATATAGGGAGTCGCATGGATTTAGAAAATGGTTAGATAATTTTATTATAACTCAATCTGCAATCAAGTAAATGCCGTCGAATTTACTCAATACAAATGTCAATATATTTGAGATATGCTTTACTTAGCTCTCCCCATCGGTCGGTGAGCAACTTTCAGCCTGTGGACTAGCCCAATGATTAAAGTCCATGTCTCACACACCGTGGGCAAGAGCGATTTGGATGAATTGGACGCAGTTTCCAATATTATATATTATTCTTATATTATTACATACAGGATTATTCTTAAATGCAATTCTAATAAATCATATTCCCGGAAATGCAATAGATGGGCGCAAACATGTATATAAAAAAAATACGTTTCATTTAACCTTACAATGTATGTATAATTAAATATTTTTTATGAATTTTAGCTTGCAATTTGAGACTGCAGGAAAATTTAAAAGAAATTAATTATAACGTAAACTTTAGGCTACAGACGTAAGTCTAAGTGGCATATTTTGTTAGGAAGCTTACGCAGATGCAAAGTTCAAGATTACCGATTAGAAGAAATTTTCTAAGTTGATTTACTTTTTACTTACAAAATCGTGTACAATTCGTTATCGTTAATGGTTACACCCACTTCCCTATTCTGGCATACTACAGGGCTTAATACTTGGCCATTGCTCTTAGTTTTATTAATAAAGGATATTTCAACTTCCTTTTAACGTTGAAAATTCCTATTATATGCTATATAATTAAAATTAATTCCCTACTAATACAAATTCAAATGATATATATATATATATATATATATATATATGTATATATATATATATTTAAAATTAATATTTCTAAATACTTAAAATTAATTTTAAATTTCGTTATAAATATAATGTTTACTAAAACAGACTAGTATTAGATGCTAATTTTCATCTGAAAGGTTATAAGTAAGGATCCGATTTAATATTAGCATGCATGATTTGGGGATATACTCGATACAAAACTTACATAATGCGTAGACGCTCTTATGGACTATATGGTCCTCTCGTAATCTCTTTAACAAATATTAAATGCTTTAATTCAGTGATCTAGGCTCTTTAATGGACGCTTCCACCCTCAGAAACATTTACGCAGGTGCGATTAAACGTCCGTAGTTATTCTCCGATATGTTAATACAATCGATATATTTGTAGAATTTATCGACAACTGTACCTAAGTGTTGAAAATGGACAAACACGTACCGGTACACAGAAGTAAGTCTTCTTTAACAGAATATTTAACAATATAGAGAAGTTAAAGCTAACATTTTTACGTAAAACAATTGTTTCTTCACAATATTGTCTCAGTAGTTATATTTTATTGATTTGATGGTACCTGAATTAAATTGGGAAACTGTGGTTTATTAGAGAAAAGGACGGTGGTTCCTACATTATGAAAACGACAACAATAAATCAATAAAAGATTTCAGGTTGACAGGCAGGATACGTAAAATAAAACACAATTTGCCTACGGATTTTCATTCACTGTTTATTAAGACAGACGTTGGTGTGGCTTGGACAAAAATATCAAAATAAAATGATTAGTGTAACGAGACGCCAAATGATACTATAATGAGTGACAAAAGCCCTTAACCACTAGAAAACAAAAAAATATCTCCTTATAAGAGGGAATGAGTTTTGTTGGGAGCTATTGATTTAGTTGATAAACTTAAAGAAAAGGTAAAATATCTTGATGATAAAACAAATTCGAGAAAACATTTATAAAAATAAATTAGGTCAGAATTATAAGTGAAATACAATGTACACTATTACATACTTATGAAATCAAACTTTCATGTAATATAATAAATGATTATGGCTAAACAATAACAGATATTTTTAAGACATTTGGAAGTAACAAACGGGACCAACGGTAAGCTTGTTCACCAGATTACCAGTAGTTTCTGCGGAACATGACATCCGAATAAATCTTAGATAAGGTGAAAAAACGTAGAGGTGTTATATATACTGTGAAGTAAGACTGAATGCCATGTCACTAGTAACAAGATCTCTAGTTTATTTTACGTACCAGACAAAACACAACATCTAAACGATACTAGTTGACGCGTACTCAAGTGCGAAGTGTGAGCCTTCTCTGATCGGGTTGATCTATTCGTGCTATATTTAGTTAGCTGATTAACTTATAGCCATACAACTTGTTGTAGTTCCTTACTACTGGTATTGAAACCAAATCAATGAAATTTGTATCAGCTTTGTTATTTATGCTGTTAGAAATTATAGTGGAGAGTCATGATCAAAAGTCCGGCATTATGGTAATACTCATAGGTGTGTAGATTTTATGTACAACTCAAAATTTGTTTTGTATAATTATTCTGTGTGTTGTTTTTTTATATTTATTACATTGAACTAAGTCAGACCTAGAATTCTAATAATGAATTCTACCAAAGTACTATCTTTTGTTAAATGTATGTCATGGAATCGATTATATAGTCGGAAAAATAAGTAAAGTGTACTTATCTTGTTTTTCCCTCAAACGAGATCTAAGTTCTATTTCATTAATTAATTATTAGGAATAATATCGAGTAAAACAATATTGCTACAAAGATTTAATCACATAACATTTAACTAATAAGTGTCGTACCTTAAAATTTAAACATAATGTATAATTTGATTTATATTATAATATATAGAATATAGAAATCAGGGCAAATTACACGTCGATGTTTAATAAATATGTAGCCTCGTGTGTTTTGATTGATTGTGAGGCGTCGTTTAATGCTCCGACAGTGATGTATAGAATTTGGAATAATTCCGGCCTATAAAATTTCCTTGGGTATAAATTTAGTTTGATGCATTGTTTAGTACTCTAAATTATATTTAATTTGTGTTTTATTTGCAATTTACTATGTACCAAAATGTTCAATAAATGCGAATGGTACTTCTATCTATTGTAATATTTTGTATCCGTGTACATAAAGTTAACTGTTAACTTAAATGTTAATCAATGTACACGAAATTGGGATTTGTTGCAAAAGATTTGTTATTAATGGTCTCGACGTCATTGTCACACTGCGATTGGAATATAAGTTTGGGTTTCAATTATTATCCTGAAAGCAAAGTAGACACTAAAACAAGTAAAAACCTTTTTGAAACAGAAATCACGATAAGATTTTCTATAGATATTTTATTCATGATGTTAAATCAGGTTTAGTTAGTTTAAACTTTCATTTCTTATTGCTCTTACAGGAAGATCCGACGCGAAAGGTAAATTTTAAATCTGTAGTACTTAACTCTAACAAAAAAACTAGCACCCGGCAATTAGCTAAAGTGCCGTTCTACTTTCTATGGAAACACAATTCTTAAAACGTGTGCGATAATTTATGTAGCGAGATGTTTTCTAAAAAGGTATAGAATTTTATAAATAAATATATTTATGTTTGTAATTTTTCCCACTGGACATTCCATTCCTTCCTGTTCATAGGTCACTTTTATGATTTTAGTCCGTTATAAATAAGGAATACATGTTATTAGTTAAACATCTATATATATCTGCATTAAGGCTATAAAAGTACGTAGTTAATAATAATAGAGATATTAATTTAGATAATTCTTCAGAAGTAACTGACCGAGACGAGAGCGTCTAACTGAGGGTGCCCGAGAGGTTTGGCCCTCTGGGGCACCCTCAGTCATTCAGAAACAGGGTAACGGTCCAAGCCGAGGCTCCCTCATGGGAGCCCTTCTGCTGGTTACCCACTAATAGAGGTCTCGACTGAGCGCCCAAAGCGCTCTGCTGTCACCTCTCAACCCGGCGAAACTGTAAAAGACGGGCTATCGGGTTAACAGAGGCTATCAGCCCGAAAAAAACAAAACTGCAATAAAAGTAGTTCTGAGCTTACTTCCCCTAACTTTTATCGGCTGTATATCAGTAGACTATAATGTAAACATTGGTGTACGTTATTCAGTATAAAAATGCTCTATCTGTGTCAACAGTTGTTGTTGTTGGGTAATTCAAAAGCTTATTTATCTATCGTCAGCAACAACAAAACCTTTAATAAACGTATTAAAGCCATTAATTTAATATTAACACAATATAATTTTATTACATCTCATTAATATCTCATTTGAATTATATGGGATATAAACCTTTTTTAACAACAATATCGAGTTAATAAATTAATATACAAAAGATTAGTTTACATGATTCTCATCATTATGCATTTAACGTTTGTGTTTTATTTAACTCATCAACGAAGATGGGCGTATAAAATGTTCGTAATGCGGCTACGGTGCCAAATTTGTCACTTAAGCTTATCTTAATGTGATGTGTTAAATAAAGTTCTAGGAACATTGTTACAACATATATGTACATGCAAAAATAAACTCAGAGTTATACTATGAAAACTTTAGACTTAGTAGACCGCCGAGTATGTTTTGAGTTATGACTTAAAATTCATTTCAAAATTTCATTGCTTTCGGCATCAGGGATCCATCTAAGATTACTTATAAAATTAAAAGCAAACCCCCGTCCCGTCATTGAGGTTCAAAGAAAAATGCAAATATTTAGCAGTGCACTCGTAATGATAGTGATAAATATTTAAAGTGACCATTAAAAAATATTGATTTTTACTTGTTTGAGTGTTTTTTTACTATATATGATTTAACTTTTTCAGTGGAATGATCTAGGAATTTTCCTTCTTTGACACGAATGCCTAAAGACAGAGAGATTAAGAAAAACCTGATCGTACAGGTCTACAAGCTACTTCAACTATGTGTTTTCAACTGTGACTATTTTAATTAAATTATTTTAAACAGAACCATAAATTTAACACTTTGGGTGCTGAACTGAATTGATTAGTTGAAGTTGTAGTAATTTAGTGTCGTATGGCGTTTATCGGCTTTACCTTGCCAAATTATATGTTACTCTTAAAAGTATGATGTAATAGTGTGGTGAAGTAAGATTCAATTATGATACATATAAATGCCAAAACTATAAAGTACTGCGTAGTAACGCTATCTCTTAGTTCTCACCGAACATTTTTAAAAACAGTTTACTTTGCTTTTGTAGACAGTACAGGTATAAAAAGAAAGTGCAAATACAGTATAAAACAGTACAGTATAAAAATAAGAACAGTTATTTAAAATGTCTTCACTTTCTAATCATCGTAATCAGAGATTCCCAAACTATTTTGGGTAAGTGACCCCTGTTCCAAAATGAACTGATACCCCAGACCCTCATAGTCAAATTACTTCTATCTCTAGTTTTTTTTTTTCTAATGACACAAAATACTTACCAATTAAAAACTTTTAGCGGTTGGTTAACTACGTAAACTTGACATCATTTTCTCATCAAAATTTAACAATACCACCCTCACATAATACCACCGTAAGCAGCATAATGGTGTTTCTTTTGATGAATGTAGGAGACCCAATTACTGGTAGCGAGATATTCCATTTCATTACTTAGGGGCTACTTCGCATGTGTATATTGAATCTTTATTAAGAGTGGATTTATCCGTAGTCATGCTGAAGAATCTTAAATGATGAAATAATAAAAGATAAAAGATCTAACCTACATAAGTTAGATTTTTTATCTAATATACCAAGCGTATCAAAAAAAACTGCGTAAAATATACATTTTCTGTAATAGACGATTTATGATTTTAAGCTTCAAGATAACAGATTGATGTGTGCATCAATCTGTTATCTGTTCAATGAGTTACTGACTGTTAATGAGCATAAACTCTAATTGTTGACAGCGTTGAATTATTAATTTAAGGGCGCGTACCAAAACGTACCGAATTCGTAATTCTATTTTTCTTTTTTCTTTATCCAACTGATAATACCTTTTATAATTATAAGATATGTTTGATATACATTTATTCATCTCATGGCCGGTTCTAAGCGCTCGTGTGTGTCATTGTGGCCATAGTATCTGGTTTCCGAGCATGTTTTTTGAGTGTGGGTGTGTTTTGAGCATTTCCGATAAAATAAAGTATCTTATTACGGCGTATAACTATAGAAATAGCAAATGATTGTCAAACGGGTCTTATATCAAGCTTAAAGTATGTTATACAATCAGCGTTATATAATTTCACTATATTTGCAGTGTTCCAGAAAATCGGTCCTCGTTTCATGTTAGTGAATAATAAACGTTCGTCTTGTATGAACGTTTAAAATGTATATTTGTATAAGATATAAAATAAATAAGTCATAATATAAATTCATAAAACGCATATGGAAAATACACACATGACATTTAGCTCAAATACCTCTCTTCTAATTGGATGATAAAATCCAATTTCAATAAATAAGTTAATCCAATCATCTGGATGAAATGTCAACCGCAAGCCACATTCGTATTAAGTTCTGCACATGATTGAATCTCGTTCCATCTCAATATGATGCAGGTTATTTCAACAGCAATGCACTGGTAGTAAATCTTTTGTAGTAATCTATTAGTTTAACCTAATAGCAACCTTAGTGAATAATGTACACGTGTACGTATGTTTTACACTATAATATATATAGTATACATACATTGTACATTGAGAAAAACTAAGCGCAAGCCTCTTCACTCGCTTTTTCCCTGTTATTTTTATTATCCGACTCCCCCAAAAGAAGGATATAATTCTTGAAGAATTCAAACGAAAAAGAATTCAGAGTTTTGCATTAGAGTTTTAGACTTTTCTAGAGAACTTTTCTTGTAATGTAATATCATGTAGTCTTTTGCTGAGATTAAACGGGACTTGTTATCTGCAGATTATCGCCCAACATATGACATCGCTTTTTTCGCTAACTTACTACACAAACCAACTACCAACCAAAAAGTAATACCGTATACCACCTAAAGTTGCTTTGTGGATCGTTTTGATAACAAATAAACCAGTATCTTTTGTCGTTATTTCCGACATACAAGTAATATTTAGTTTCGATTTAGCATCTCCTGTTGGCTGATATTGTGAGAAAGGAAATTCATCGCCTTCATATAATTTTTTAATTTTTCTTTGCAACTCTAAATATATTAAAAATTAAGTCGTATAAATGAAAAATAAGCCGTAAAGCCAAGCTTCAGCATCTTTCTAGTTGAAGTATGAATTGGTTAGCTTGACCGGAAGGATCATGCGCTCTCTGAATACCAGCATGAAATAACAGTACCAATACATCTTTGGTATGTTTCGTTTTGTGAGTTTAAAGACCCGGAGACCTCGTTGGGAAACATGTGTGCTCGTTGGTCACTTGGAGCCAAATAATATCACAGACTTATTGCAAATTGTTATCAAACAGTATGCATGTTATCAATATACTATATACAACATGCAGAGAATTTTTCCACACCAACTTTATACACTCATCTCCCGTATATTACGTAACGAAACTAAACTCACTCGTAGTGACTTGATGAGATGTAAGGTAACCTACAATCGAACGTAATAGACCAGGACTAGGCGTGCTGATTGGGGTCACATGTACCACACTCGAGAAGGCCACGTGGGTCTCTGTTCATAAATCTGGGCAAAGGGTCAAGCTCACGAATCTATTAGGTGAGTAAATATACATACTTTGACTCTAAAAAGGTGTCTTATACGGCCGCACGATTAGAATGCTATGAAAGAGCTCAGATGTCTACGGGATTTTAACTTTAATTTTTGAAATCGGTATCTGTATCTATGTAATTTCCATTTTGAAAGGAAATTATTGAAAAAAAACAGAATTTTAAGGGAGAGACATTTTTTTAGTCAAAGTAAATATCTATATTATCTATATGTTTTTAACATCTATTTGTCCCTTACTAAAACTTGTTAAATACAAAACACTTAAATGATATTTATCCGAGTGCAATTTCACACAAAATCCACACCGATGCGTCACTCTAAGCTAGTTAATAGCTTGCATCTCATGTAAGATCTCTCTCCTTCGGTAAACATATCACTTTTATTCCGTCCACTTTAACGATAAAAGCTTCTTTGTGTAGGATAATGGGGTAACCCTTTCCGCGCTGGAGTGTACGTACACATGAGGGAAAAGGAACGCGTTTTCACGGCAGAGCTTTTTTTTAAAATAAAATAAGAGAAACCGATATATTTGAAATCGGTATTCAAACAAAAAAATCGTAGATTTTATTAAGGTAATGTTTTAATTTTTTAACAAATTATATATGAATCTTACTGTCTTCTCAAGCAGTCAAATTCAAAAGACGGTACTCCTTGATACCGTGCATATCGTCCACCGGTTTCTTTCCCTTTCCTCCTAACCCTCCGACACCTGGGATGTCCAGAGTGCCGAGGGATTTAGTGGATTTTTCTATAGTATTTTATTGAATAATATGTAATATTATCGTGTTTAATTTTATAGTATTTTATTGACTAAACTGAGATTCCACACGGTTTTTGCGCAAAGTTCCAGGATCACTTCGACCACATGTCACCTCTTACCGTACTGTGACACTAAGTCAAAATCTTTGATTTTGATGCACACACTTGTACTTTTAATCGGTTTAAGAGTACGATGAATGACGTACGATGAATTCTATGTTTGCATAAACACTAACAGTAACTACCGTGATTGCTTTCTGGTAACCAGAACATATCTTTGTCATCGAAAATAAAATACAATTGGTACCTTATCACTTTAGCTATTACATAAATATACGATAGTAACTGTAGTACAACAATTTGAAAATAAATAAAAACCGAACATATAGTTAATATTATTTTTGAGTACAATGCACTTTCTAGTACAATCGCATGAAACTCACTCATTAAAATCCCGATTTTAACTCATTTATTATAATATCATCAGAACATCGTCACACTATGTTAGGAAGTTAACAGTTTATTGGATATGTATAGGGAAATGGGAAAATTTCAGAAAATTTCAATACAAAAAATTATATCTTGAGTATTTCTTCAAATGAATTTTATTTTACAGTATTGACTGCATTATTAACTAAAAAATATCTAATTAAAAAAAATGAATACCATTCAACTTAACATCGCCATTACATAAAATACAGTGGTAGTCACACGCTATAGCACGCAGAAGAAGCACGACCACGACAGTGTTATGTTGTTTATAGTGCCACGTTTTTTATTTTTATTTTCATTAAAAAAGGGACATTGGCTACATTCACGCGTTCGTATGAACTTGTCTACAAGCTAATTAAGCATAGCTTAAAATCGCAGTAGCTTGGCACAAGCTTCGCTGGTAGCTACAGATATAATAACAAATTTGATTTATGCCCACAATAGTTTTCAACTTTCTAGGGTATAGCTTAAATTTACAAAACAAGTTTATACCGGAACGAATTACAGTTTTCAGATGTGTGTATATTTACAATAGTTATCCACTGATATAAAATTTATCATGAGTATAATGCATATTGAAAAAAGAAACAATAAATATTTAAAAGTTAAATATCTTAGTATCATTAATACCTACAATTTAGTAGTCTTATATATTTATTGAAATAATATTTGTACATTGTACAAAGACGAGGGCGATTCGCAATCTGATATATTTGATACAGTGTTCAGGCTCGTGCTTATTGATCGACTGTCAGGGCAACGATTTAACGCTCTAATCGTGACGTATGGGTTCCTTTTGGATTGTTTTGATTTATAATTATAATATTATGTATAAATATATTTCGACATTTGCCTACATTTCTTATTTAATATTATATGTAATATATGTTCAAATATAATTAAAAAGGAAATAAAAAAATAATAGGAATAGTAAAATTTTGGTATCCCTTAAAATATTTTCATAAAAATACTATTATAAATTGTAAAATAGGTAGTACAAAGAGCGAAAACCCGTAAAGAACATACGTGCAACAAATTCTGAAAAAAATAAATGTCGTGTCGAGAAAGCAGAATGCAGAGAAACGTGAAAATTATTCCACCGACACAAGCTAATTAACTCTTATTACGATGATGTTTATAAATATAAATTATATCTCAAAACAATTGTAATTTCCATAAAACTAACAATAGTGGCAAAGATTTAAGTGTTTTTTTGGGATTTTATACATTGAATTTTACTTTTAATTGCAAGTAACAATAACATAACTAGGACCTTGGGTGGCAGGGTAGGTAACCCATCTCATTTTATGTCATAACGAGAGGTAGACAGAGAAGATAAATAATAAAACAAGAATATGTGCAAGGCATCTTTTTGAACCAACAGCAGGTTAACACGTTCACCCGTGCAATCATCACGTTGCAAAGTGCGAAGGAACCTTATGTGGGAGGCTTATAACAATGAACTTAAACTTATTTCAAATATAATAAGAAAGTAAAGGGCTGCATTACATTATAACACGTTATTAAGTATATTTTATTCCACGCAGTACAAGCCATTATATTTAACATAGTCTTCATTTTCGTCTTTTGATGATGAGTGATGCAGGTCACTCAGGACCGTAATCTATGTCAGTCTATCGGAGAGGCCTTTGTTTAGCAGTGTACTAGCGACTGGCTGAAATTATGGTGATGAACATATAATACATGTCGACATAAGCGCACATAATTATGACGTGTTATTGTATGATATGTCACTTTATCATATTTGTATCGATCTGCTTACTTCTTACAACTCTTTTGTATCTAAGTGGTGACAACTTATTATTAGTAATTCACAAACATTGTAAATACAGCAATAGAACACGAATTTTCTATCAGTAATCAAATATTTTTATAGTGACTATGAGAAAGTCGTTTATTCATCTACGCTGTTAGTCAAACCGTTTTTCATTTCCTTTTATTCAATCCATTCATTTTGGATCTCGGTGTAATTTGGGAAAAAGATAAATGAGATACATTAATTCCGTTGATCCCTTCTCAGCAAAAGTGATATAAAAATATTTTGAAAAATAAAATCTTGTTTTTATTTCTAGATAGATTTGGATAGTTAATACTATCGATAAAACTGTTTCAAATCTATTGTAGTACATAGATATTGTAAATAGTCAACGTTACTGACCCTAAATTTTTGAAGGGGGCTTTCAAAGTTTGATAGCTAAAGTTTTATAAACTAAGCTCTCCTTCATAAAGTTGTAACAAAGGAATGCTAAAATATATTGTCAACGCCATTTAGGGCAATTGGAGGGTAATAAGTAATATTTAAATATTTAAGGTAAACAAAGAATTACTAATTCAATAATCGAATTCGTCATATCTAAAATGATTTAACATTACCTTACTTTTGATACATAACAATAATTCTATATAGTAATGTAATCTAGAAACTTCGTGAGAAAGTAATGAAACGAGGGTACCGTTCAATATTTCGAAACCTTCGTGTTGTTTTATTGTAATCCTAACAATGGCATCGTTTGTTTTTTTTTTATTTCAAATGTCACTTGAATTAATTGGTTTCCAAGAGCTGTCATTGTATGTATTGTTGAAGTACTCTGCTCATGGGGCATGCATCTATTGCTGCGTCAAGCACCAGAATAGCGTTGACACGTGACCTTTGAAAATAATGAGAAGGGTGAGACTTAAGCTAATTAAACAGCAGACAAATGTTTATGCTACCCCACGTTAGAACCTTCATAGCCCTACAATAGCACTATTTGATATGATTTCGAATGAAAAAATAAAAAACAACAAAATATGAACAATATTAATAAATAAAACTTTTGTAAAGTTTATTCCTATTATAAGTTACTTGCTGTGTTTCGTATGACTAGAGTAGGGACAAAATCTATTTTGCCTTTAAATAAATTATGACGTTTTTAAGTACATGTTATTTTATTTATTTTAACAACATACAACGAAAATCGTTCACAGTTTTTTATTAGGAGACAAAATAGTATACCTGATGGTAAAGTTTTCATGCGTCCCATGATACGCACATTAATTTTTGATAAAAAATCATCATACAGATGCGTTGGTAATCCTGAAGGCTAGAATGCCTCGTCACGAGTAAGAAGGTGTTTTCTTTCTTCGACTAGATAGTAGGTAAGTTTTTACGTTACAAGCCAAGAATGCCCAATCGAGACGAACTATTCGTACTGTAGCTAGATTGTAACAGCGGCGTTATTCTACCATTTTATTATTATTTATAGATTTACTTTAAGGTGATTTATAATTAAACTAAATAATAATGATATTAAAAACGCAAACATCTACAAATAGTAGATTAAGTAAGTAACTGTAAATAAGGTTTGCAAAAGTTAAGTTGCAGAATTTTATCTCGTAATATTTGAATTTTTTTCATAAAATGCCTTCTATATAAGTTTTCGTAGCTCAATGTCTAATTGAATTTAAAGTGCCACTCCGGAGACCTTCATTGAGCGAGCTCTGTGTTTAGCCTTTGCGATTTAGATAAGACGAAATTACAAGTTTATCCTCCACCGCGATAACAAAACGACGCTTGTTATACATTATATTAAAAGTTTATCTTTCATGTTTAGTATACAAACAGGTTTAATATATAACGTTACATGCACGAGCATTCATTCTAAACCTTCTGTAATAAAATTTAAACCAAGCTTTGTACAATATATAGAGTTGACATCGTTTTTGAAATACAAATCGGTATTAATTATTATGATAAACAGGGTAACAGTATTTACGGTTTATTCAGGTTCAAATTCAGGTGCCTTCGTAATTAACGATATAGTATCGTAATTAAAGATAAGTATACCAGTGGGTTCTTTCTTTCATATTGCACACACAAATATCTGTTCAAAACTTGTTATAGAATTGCGTTACAGATTGCTTCTATCTGCAGCATAAATTGGTAAATTAGATGATGATGGATTGGTAAATAGAACCGGAGAGGATACACCCTCAAAGGGCTTAATCATCACTTACCACCGAATTAACTGCGTGCTCATTTGTTTCTCCTAACCGCACTACCATAAGAGTAAAGTCGGAAGTGCGGTGTTTGCAAGACTTTACTGACTGAAATAATTTAAATTTCCTCCCAAAAAACAAGCAACTTATTTTTATACACAAATGAGGTAATATTTATATTTAACACAAAGGCTTGGGTTACAAAAGTAACTATTTAATATTTTTTTTAATATTGTTTAGTAAAAGTATTCATTATATTTAGTGTTCGTACTCATGTATTAGATTTTGACAATGGAAATAGCATTGGGATTTACCATTCTATGCATAACAAAGCTAAACGAGATTCTGAATGCAGAGGTTCGGAAACGGATGTGAGCCACGCAACCGCACATTAATTTGGACACGTTCCGGTCAGTTGTTTTGGCTCGCACTACCGGTCTGAGCGTGCCTTGCAGGTTTTTACCCTATGTTTAATTTTAAAGTACTAAATTCGATACTTCAATGCAATGAGATTAGTTTATTATTTTTATAGTACGCCCAATGATATTACAGACAAATTCACTTATCAAATTTTTCAAGAAAAAATACTATAAATTTAGTATAGGAGACTATAAGATGATTGTTGATGTTTTATCATCCATTATATATATTATATATAGAACGGTGGATATATAAAACGATAATAGAAGGTGAAAAGATATATATATATATATATATATATATATATATATATATATATATATATATATTATTCACTTCATCAAAAAAATTCAAAACTTGCATATTTATTTAACTAGATAGTTTATATTTGGTCATAATAAGTATTATTTTTAACTACAATACTTTCCAGTCTTGAAGTTTCATTTAAATACTCAATATCCAATATTTGTTGACAATGACTTTCTAAAATGTTTTTACAGTGGATTTAAACGTAGTTGGTATACTAACACAATGTATATTATAGTCATTATTATTGTAATTGAATCAAAAATATTAAAAACACTTCAAAATCATCTGCAATAAGAATACAATTTTTACACCAAATAACACACTTTATGAAATCAATTATTCATGATAATCCAATAAAAAAAGAAAATAATTCCTAACATTTAGGAACTTCATTTTTAGAGGGTGGGTTTTAGAAAAACATCACAACTTCCAATTTAAAGACTTAATAAATATTTATCCTATTTAGGAATATGGAAACCTAAGTTTTTATTAAACCAACTAGAAAATTATTGATAAATAATATAAATAAATAGTTCTGTTATTGGTGTAATGAGTTTGATACACACGACACAGTTTGTGATATCCGTAAATTATTCAGAAAGAGATTATTTAATTGAGCCTCTACAACAATAAAGAGATGGTGAAAGAGGTATATCAAAAATAAATTATTTTACATTTTCAATTACTTCTATAGATATTCTATTTTAATTACGACCGGTGCTTCTGCATCCGGTCTTCCTCTGCAAGACTATCTCTCATAGAATGGAATAGAGAATAAATCCATGTGGTATACATATCTAATGTAGCAGATCTTTTTTTGGTATACTTTACGTCTACTTTTACCTTAATTTATATAGAATTCAAATTATTTAAAATATACTCGTTGAAGCATTTTTATTCGGACTTCTAAATATCTTAACTTCTTTGGTAGCAAAAGTGCTTAAAGAGACCTTTTCTTCATAAACATTTTCACACAATGAATCCCAGCACATGGGTTTGATTTGTATGTTTCTTTTCAACTGTCTCTCCTTTTGTATTATATAATATAGAGCTCACCTCTGTTCCATATCATAAGTTTCTCTCTTAATTAGTCTCAAGATTTACCAGAGAGAGATCGCACTCACTGAATGTTCATGATCCTTTTTTGCAGTGTTTCGACTTTTCCCTTAATTTCTTTTTTTTATCTTTTCTTTCTTTTTATCTGAAAATAAATCTTTTATTTTTCAGATAAAACCATTTTTCACAGAAATATTTTTTCTATGGCAATCATTTTATTTTAGCAATTAAATTTCACATTATTTTTTTTTAATTCGGAGCCACTTGATTAAAACGTTACTTCACTTCGCCCAACGTTAGATTCAGTTGAGGGAAGCTTCGTTTCGTAGTAGGGTATCCGGGTTATTATCAACAATGTCAAGATAACGTTTATTAAAATAAGTGTTCTTTTTGACATTCTTTATTTTATTTATTTTTGGATTTTTAGATTTGAGTATATTGTGCTGATTCTCTAGTAACTTTTCTTAAGATTTTTTGTAAACAGCTTTTAAAAGATCTAAGTCAGAGAAAACACTCATTCTTTTTGAACTTTGGGGGGAATTGAATTTGAACGGGAATCTTGATTTGTTGCATTATTTATGTTCCTTAAATGATAATTATCTGCAAATTTTGCTGGTTTTTAAAAATTTTGTGATAGCAGGATAAAGAAATAATGATGATAAGTCATTAAACTCATCTAGCATACCGTCCTCTTCCACTAGTTTTCCTTCTTTATCCTTGTAGACTTCTGCCTGTAGTATTTGCATGTTTGCTTTATCAATTACATCAATCGCAATTTTTACTTTCACATTGTTTACTTTACTGCCATCGAACATAATACATAATCAAATAATAATAATCGTAGTGAATAGTATAAATATACGAGATAATATCAATTAACGCCAAAATGATTTTTATATATATTTGTAAAAAATATTAATATTAAATATTAGATAATACATTAGTTTATATTTATTATTTCCTGTAAAACACTACGAGTATAGATAACTTAGATTGTCTTAAGTGATTTATCGAATCTACTTACAAAAACCATCTACCTACCTTTTTAACACAATCTTTTTAAAAGTTTTAAAACATAGCTACATTACTACTGTAAACATTTTAAGGAGCTTTACTTTCCTTGTTCATATACGTTCAGGAGTGCCATTGTGCGACGTAAACATTAAACGAAACGAGCGCTGCACCGGTCAAAAAGTAAAGTATATTGACAGTGTGTTAAATGCAAGTTACGATTAAAATGTAAGTTATATAAAATAAGTTGATATAAATATTGTAAAGGCAATATTATATAATAATAAAAACAAGCTCAAAAAGTCTGCTAAAGAATTAGGATTACTGACAGTGCCATTAACAAGCTTGTTTTTTTATGGAAATTCAATCGGTGCTATTAACAAAATTAAAAAGAAAACCGTTTTGGAGCTTACAGCGTTATTGGGTTCCGATATTTAGCAAAAAGGCCGTTTTTAAAATTCTATTTTATTTATTTTCTTCTTCTTGATTTGAAAAACTTCATCGAGTCTTTTCTTCTCCCATACCTCAAAGCCTGAAAACGAAAGCTTACAATCAGTGCGTCCTACCTGTAATGAATGCTGAGATGTGGCCACTCATGGTGCGACTTGTCCACCAGTTCGATATCGTTTAGGGAACTAAGGAAGGAGCTCGAGCATAGCTCTTGTTGAGTGCCTCTTAGGAATCCAATCTGAAAAACTAAAGTAACCGACATAGCTCAATGAATTAGCAACATGAAGTGGCAGTGGTCAGGTCATATATGCTGATGGAGGCTGGGGTACACTTGCAAAACGTAGTGTAGGGCGCCCCGGAACTAGGTCGGAGCGATGATATTCGCAAGAAAGCGTTCAGAAACGGGAAAAGAAGACTTGAAGACCGAGCTCGGTGGCGAACCAGGAAAGAGGCCTATGTCCAGTCGTGGACTGGTACAGGCTGATGATGTTTATTTTCTATCGTAGATATACAGTACTTAAATCATTTGATGCAGTTTTTTTATTCCAATAATGCATAAAAAGCTTTGTTCATGAATATTTATTTAAATTTTCGTCATCTTTATTGAAAATCTTTACTGTCAATAAATATGTCGAAATAAAACGTTATGAAAATGTAAAAAAATAAGTAATCTATCGCAAATTAGTCGAATACTCTCAAAATTTGTACAAGTACATTAGAATTTTGTTGGATTCATGTTTAATGAACCAGGAGAAATAAAACCGTGTGTAAATTTTACAAATGCATTATGAAAATAAGTTATTTCCGTTTTATTGCAGCTGACTCAAGTATGGAAGCACTTAGAGTGCTTTATGATGTTTAAAGAACTAGAGATCCAACTACCGTTATCAAGATGTGAACTTTGAATAACAGGTGCACTTAATTGTTTCATTTTCATAAAGTAGTAGTAGTAAAGAAGCATATATATATATATATATATATATATATATAGATTTCATTGCTGGAAATAGGCTAACTCAGACTTACGGCGGTAATGCTCTTTTTGTCTTTCCTAATGCGACAAGGGATGAAAAAAAAATGCCTGCGTCTATCTTTTCTTCTTCGATCTTCGTTTAATAACAAGATCTGTATTCCTGCTCATTTTACCGGTTTCAAATTCATTTGCTGTCCGAGCTACACTACTCTGGAATTCCTTGTTACAGTTTTAAACAGTTTTAAAAGTTTGGTTCGTGGTCACTTAGTGATCACGAACCAAACGTGATGACGTGATCAGTTATCTGAAGTCAGATAAATTTATCATCCACATATGAAATTTATTGGTAGCTACCGCTATTGTATTGTATTCTATTGTGTATGTATATATATGTATGTGTGTATGTATGTATATATATATATGTATATATATATATTTATGTATAATTTATATATGTATATGTGTATGTTGTGTATTTATACATGTATTATGTATTTAATATCTATATATGTATGTATTATAATTTGCTTGTATTAGGTATATTTAGTTTTTTTTTCTTCTTTTATTATTTACTTTATTGCTACACCTATCATACACATATCTCATCAACTTGCATGTGAAGTAAAAATATACACATATTTTTAGTTCGCATGCAAGTTATCAAAACATTAAAACATTAACAGAATCTGCGCTTTAATATTCTTGTATTCTGACTGCTTAGCAAATTAAATCATAAAGAAAAACAATTAAACGAGTGTTGTAGCCATAAAATTACTGAGTTGTGGATTATGTGACCTGGATTAATTAAATTAAGAAAGCAAGAAAAAGCCTGTCCCATTACCGCGAGGAAATATTTTTAAGGCACTCCATAATGAGTTCAGAGACACTATATAGCACATTAAGCCATAATGGCTTAAAGAGTTTTTCTTGAGTAACTGTTTTCGACTCATCTGTTTATTTTCCTTAATAATATTTACATTTAATTATGTAAATTCTTTATATATCTACGTGCGTAGAAGCAGTGCTTGTTGTTGATCCTTGTCTCACACAAAATATGCTATCTTTAATGGTTCCAACATTTGGTTCCGTTCTTTTCACTGTTTTGAGGATACAAACATGATCGCACAATTCTAATAATAGTGAGTGATTCTTTAGGCCCATGACCCCGACATTTATCCTGGGTAAGGAATCATAATGCAGAGGCGTTATTACCCCAGAAGACTAAAATGCCAAGCTACGACGCCAGTACTAAAGGTCTCCGGATTCCTACACTCACTAGACATACACTGGAACATTATACTCCTATTTTGCGCTGGTATTCTGTGAAGCAACGGACCTTCCCCGGTGGCGCCGACCCCTGCGTGCAGTGATTAGAAATAAACTACAGTGTGGCTTTACCACTATTAAGATCTATAAAAGTAATATATTTAAATTAACATGAACTTTGTTTCCTAGTGTTAATATTTCAACGAACCAAATACTTAATATTTAAAAAATACCTTTATTGAACCTAACAATGGCAAATAGTAATTTGTTATTTGTCGTGATTTCGGTTTATTTTGCAGGCATATTGGTAAAAGGCCTAGGATACAGTGTTGTTGAAGCTTCCAATGGTACTTGTAAACTTTGTTATTTTTGGAGAGGCAATTAATGCCGACTACCGTGGCGCAACAATCCGTCCATATTATATTTTTTTAATTGAATACAAAATAAATGTATTTCCTTTAATATTGCGTAGATGATTCATTTCATAACATAACTATTAAATTATTACATTAAGAGTAACAAACGAACACACAGTTGACCTGATGGTTAGTGATTTCTGTGGCCCATGATATTTTCATTCATCCTTGACAAGGAATCATAATGCAGATGCGTTGTCACCCTTGAGGACTGAGATTGAATGCCTCGTCGTAATAAGGGTTTCTGGATCCATACACTCACCAGACGAAACACAGTAATATCATGCTGCTATTTCACGCTGGTATTCCGTGAGGGTGTGGTCCTACTCCGGTCGAGCTGACCCATTCATTCTATCAGCTAGAAACAAATTGCAGCGTAGCTCTACCACTGTCAAATGTAAATGTAATAGTACTAAGAGGCAAATACCGCGAGAGTTTCTTTATATTAAAAAAGCTATATTATTTTATAAATTAATCGTTATATATAGAAACCAGATATGTAGTATATATATTATACACACACGTAAATAAGCAGACAATTTGAATCTTTCCACATGCAGCCTGATCAAAGTGAACAGATGACTGTAGAAATTCCAGGACCTTCTATTTACCGCCCACTTCCGTTTTGTTTCGAAATTTTTAGAAAATCTACAAAGAATATCCAAAATATTATTATTACCGCATATAAAAAAACATAGTATAAATTATCTTCATTGTTTTCTATGAATGTATTCAACAATATCTAAAAATATTGATGTACGCAGTATCGTAAATTATTAAGATACAATACAAATAAGCTGCAATTTTTAAGCAATATAAGAGGCATTTAATTTTTTTTTTGGTCCGGTGAACAATACCCAATGGTAATTTAGACATTAGAATTAGAAAAGCTTATTGGTACAAGTCAGGCAGTGATGATTATGATGTATTATTTATATTACAATTACATTAGGAACATATGAACGGTATATACAATTATTTTATTATATATAATTGTACTTCATGCAATTTTGCGGATCCTTAGATCTACTGGTCTATAGTATTAGTGATTAGCACATATATGTCAATTATATCAAACGATAAGAAATTGAGGCACTTCCCTGAGGAATATACTGCGCTAAACCATCACTCCTTGCTTTTTAACGGTCATCTCATCGTCATCAATTTAAATATATGAAAAGTTCATGCAAAAAAAAAAATATTTTGCATGAACTTTTATTTCTTTATTTACTAACGGGACTAATTAATTTATAAAAACCGCATCAAACGGATGAAATATACACGTGATAAAACAATAGACGAATGTTAAAATATATAATGAAGCAAATTTTCCGCTCACTGAACAACTAGAAAAATAATTGAAATCTGCTATGCCTGCCATGGCTTTAAGTTATTTTAACTCGGAAAAGTCAAGTGGAGTTAGAGGACCCAGCCTAAAGTATCTTTTTAATTATTTAATTCATCTCTATCGATAGATGGCTTTATTAGGTTATACGAAATATACACGTGATAAAACAATAGACGAATGTTAAAATATATAATGAAGCAAATTTTCCGCTCACTGAACAACTAGAAAAATAATTGAAATCTGCATTGCCTGCCATGGCTTTAAGTTATTTTAACTCGGAAAAGTCAAGTGACTGCATCAATATTTTTAATACTACTATTATTAGAGGACCCAGCCTAAAGTATCTTTTTAATTATTTAATTCATCTCTATCGATAGATGGCTTTATTAGGTTATACGAAATATATACGCAACGCATACGCACGGCTTGTACCCGAGGCATTATCCTTATTATTGTTTTCAGATGAATTAGAGTAAGTTTCGCAATCAAATGATTATTTATTTATTGTTTTTGCTATGCTTTACGGGCGCAATTGATTTAATTTCGAAAAAGACACGAGGAATCGAGATCGAAAGTAATAAATCAAAGTCAGGAATAGTCTGTCGAATTAAATGTTTATTAAGCAAGATTTAAGGTTTTCCTCATTGGCAACACATTTCCAGACCAACTAGTGGCAACAACGTTTCTTTCATAGAAAATGGGATAATTAATAATACATTGATAAAGATAATAAACTACATAGGTAAACCATTGATGAAATTATCTATTTATTTAAACAGTTATATTTCCCAATATTTATTATAAAAATATATTGTGAAGAATATAGAAAAAAATTACACAAACATTTTTTTTGAGGGACTCCTTTGAGAGCTTTCCCAATCAAATAGAAAAATAATACGTAAATCGGCTTAGAAATTTCGAAGAAAGCGGTATACTTAGTAAAAAAGGAAATACGTATCGAATCAAGAACATCTTCCTGATGCGTTTATGTTGATTATTATTGAATGCTAATGTCATGTCGATGATATACTTTTTATATTTATAAAGTATAGTTCACCTGATGGCAAGTGATGACTGGGACTAATCACATCACAAATATCCCAAACAAAGATTTAAGATGCTCGTGTGTCCCGTAGAGCTGACACGGAATGCCTAGCTACCTATAATTGTTTACTCACGCCATACGAAAGACAGCAGCGTTAAGTTTTTATTTTATGTTGGTATTCCTCGGTTTGACCTGGTCATTTATGTTCAAGCTAAAACAAGCTTGCTTTTAAGCTTGTTTTTTACTCTGCTTTTAGTTGCAAGTTACAGAAAACGCCGGACACGTACCACTACCATATCCCGAGCATAGCGATCTATTAAAACCTGTTGTGCTTATTTGGCCGTTAGCCATAATTGAATCCGTACATAGACCAAATGAATCAAAGTTATAATAATAATTAACTTTTTTAAAAACTGTATTGCATTTGTAACATGTGCCTTTATACCAATTTTAATATTTAAAGATCCTTTTCGACTTTTTCAGTACTTGTTACATAAGTACACGGTACATAAAAGCTCTTTAAGTGCTTTATAAAATTGCGGTTCGCGGAAGTGTCGCGGTCATATTATAAATGTTTAAGCTTAAGAACCCTTGGTTGTTGTAGTTAATTTGCATTGTACCCAAAATACGGGGTTCCCACAACCTTTGGATATATATTTCAAAAGGAACAACTTCTTTTCATGTAAGTCATGTTTAAAATTATAATAAACACATTTTATAACAAAACATTTGTGTATATATTTAAAAAAAAATAAAGTGAAATGAACTGATATGATATACCCATTGAATAATATAGGCCCTTTTAAATTTCAAACCTTAATTTTAAGTGAAATAACATTTTAATGTTAAGTATTTTATTTTTAACACTAATAAATTGGAGTGGGTAAATAGATAAACTTAAAATATGTTTTAATTGTTGTAACTTCTAATAAAAAGTAACAATTTTATTGACACTTTTTCGTTGGCTATTCTAAAAGCTACATTGTTTTATTGATTACATTAAATATTATTATATTTTGAAATGTCTATTCAGTTTTTCTGTATTGACTTATCCATTAATTTATACGATTTAAAATACGAGCGTTTTATATACACACGATGAACTCAATAGTATCTTAATAAAAACGTGATTTTTATATTCATACACGTAAACTTAATACTTTAAACATGTTTTAAATAGCTATTACATAAATAAAGCTAACAATATACAAACGTCTGTATTTGTTATTCAAATACATATAAGGTAAATTATTACAAGTCGTATAGCCATACAGTAGCTGAGAGGTTAACCCGACCGAGAAAATACCAGGCTACGTACAATGCTTAGAGCTTATAGAACTCTGTATGTATAAAGTTATAAAAATATATGAAAGAAACTAGAGATCAGGTTTATCGACTACCTATATCTTAGTCTGTAAGGGTAACGATGCATCTTGATTTGTTCTCTGGAATGGATAAACGTATCATGGGCTTAAATGATAATTTACTGGCTGATGAACTCTATGACGTCTAAATTAAACAATATTTAAAAAAAAATTACGTCATGTATATATATATATGAACTGTATTAAAATAATAGTGCATCTGTCCATACAACTGTATTGAAGAAACGTCATGTGTTTTTTATTATTGAAAACATGAAAGCCTTGATTCCAGGTGTAATTAGACCTGGTAAGGCTAATGATGACGACAATAGGCTATTAATACGCCGCCTGTTCTCTTTCAACTTTAATGCATGACTTCATTATGCACTTCAAGGAACGGAACTGTTAACCAAAGCGTATTACAACGGAACTTTATCCTCGTTTATTAAACTTTATTCTAATTTAAAGGTGATAGAATATATACTTTATCGAAAGCTGGTAGATAGTTTATTTAAAGAAATCACAAAAAAGTCTTTCATAGTAGCAAATTTATTGTGTTTATTTACATATATTAATTTTTAAACATTTGTTAATATAACGAATTAATTTATACATAATTCAAATTAAAAATAAAGTTAATTACTAAAAAAAGGGTACAATGGGTGGACTTAATGCCTTTTGGCATTCTCTACCCTTGCTTGTTTTTTGTCGTAACCCTCTGAAAAGAGTACGTATTTTCTTCTACTGCCCGGAGGAATGAGCAAACTAATCATTTTTGGCAACGTAACATCCGCAAATTCATTTATAATGCTTTTTATGAATGAACTACCATGCTTATAATTTATTGTAAAAAAAACCTCATGTAATGTTTTTGCATGCAAAAAACGCTTATTTGTAGTAAAAGAAGTTTTGTATGTTAGACAATTAAAAAAGATTTTCGGAATCCAATAGACATTCACCACTAGTAAATTTAATTATACCGTATATCCTCGATATTTCTTATATAGTGTTGGTTTCAAAACGCAAAGAACATCTTATTAGTTGAACACGAGTCATCTACGTGTCGTTCGAAGGGAACAGATTTCGTTGGTAGTTGATTTTTTTTTTTTTTTTATTTGCCACATGAATGCTTCTCATTGAAATTAAAATTTTTTAATTACCGATAACAAAATACTTTTGCATAACATAATCCACAATTCAAAACTACCACTGAATTCCAATTAAATTTTAAAATTAATTTGAATATACATACAAATTGAATGTAATCCCATCGTCTGTATGATAATCAGAAGAACTATTTATTTACAATTTTACTCAATAAGTCGTTACTTGGTGTCGATAATTGTATATAACTAGTCAGTGTTAATGTAGATAAGTATATATAACTAGTCTGGCCATAAACACTGTTACATAAAAACTTTTATTTTTTTCAACTTTTTAATTATTTTGAATTTGGAACACGTATATTATTTTAAAAACTTCTTTCGATTTTGCGCCATTTCACATATTTTTTCGAGTTCATTATCAAATTACAATATGGAATGGGGTATTAAAGAAAATAGGATTGCAGTGTTCGCCTTGCACAAAGTGGGTATGGAGCCGTCGGTCATATCCCAGATACTTCAAAAGCTTGGTTTCAGCCGTATGTTCGTATAACGTACTATCAACAGATACAACAAGACTTCCTGTGTCAAAGACTAGAAAAGATCGGGGCGGCCGCGTACGAAGGCTGTTAATGCTGTTAAAGCCGGAATTCGTCGAAACCCCATAAGGAAGCAAAAAATCTTATCGCGAGAAATGAAGATTCCCGCTAAGACTCTGTCGCGTACTATAAAACAAGACCTGAAGCTTGGTTTATAATACGCGATAAGACTTTTTGCTTATCGTTGATATACAGGACATGTCCTAAATCAACCTTTACCATTAAAGAGAGTGGATTGATCAAAACGCCTTCTGCCGCGATACGCAGATGAAAGGCACAGAAATATCCTCTTTACCGATGAAAATTTCACTATTGAAGAACACTACAATAAGCAAAATGATAAAGTGTACGCTCACAGTTCTAAAGAAGCTGCTAAAATGGTCGGTAAGGTACAACGTAGTCATCGTCCTGCGTCAGTGATGGTTTGGTGGGGCGTGTCTTATCAAGGACTCACAAAACTACATTTTTATGAAAAAGGAGTGAAAACTTCAGCCAAAGTGAATCAAGATACAGTCTTGGATCATGTTATGAAACCTCTCAGCACTTTTTAAAATATACCGTGGCCTCGCCAGCAGGACTCTGCTTCTGGTCACAAGACACGAACTACCCAAGCCTGGCTTGAAACCAACGTTCCAGACTTTATGAGAGCTGAAGACTAGCCCTCATCTAGCCCAGACCTCAACCCTTTAGACTTCAAATTATGGTCAGTTTTAGAGGACATGTCCTCTAATACTGCCTACTCTAAACGACACGGCGACATTGAATCTCTTAAAAAATCTTTGGAGCAAACAGTGACGAAATTTCCCTTAGAAACAGTGCGTTAATTCATAGATTCGTGGCCAAACAGATTAAAGGCCTGTATAAAAGCCAAAGGTGGCCATTTCGAATACAATATTTTTATTTTTTGTCCACTGACTAATAAATATGTAGGTATAAATTTTAATAATATTACATTACTTTATTAAAAAAAATGCTTTTGCATTTGTAACATATCTTATGGCCGGTCTAGGTATATATAAGTTAACTTCACTAAGACAACTGTTGAAATGTAATTGAGGAAGGATTATTTTTAAAACATACTTCGATGTTCAACGCCATTAAATTCAAAACTAATTTTAGAAATCATCTACAAAAAAAAAATCAAGATAAAGTAACAATATTTTCTTTTCATTTATAAAACTTCATATTATAAATGTATGTAAAAATTAAGTCATAAAATAAAAAGATTAAGGTTAATTTAAACTTCCACAGTTTGAAGTTATTTAAATTTGCCATACTACATTCACATTTAAATATAACTATTACTTATCGTGATTGTAATTATAGTGATAAAGTAGTATTAAGTAATCAATCCGTGAGCTTTAGGAGCTTTTAAGAAGGCATGTACCCACATACCACATACAAAGTAAACAAATTTTCGGTACCTATTCCATGTTTAAAATAATTGTCCATTTAACAGTTAGCATTACCTAATGCCCTTTTGGCATTAAGCTCACACAAATATACATATTGACTGTACAGCTTTTCAGCATTACAAAAGCATAAATTTCATTTCACCGATCACAGGGCAACGTTTTTCTCTTATCAAATGAATCTTTAAACTAGTTATCTGATTGAAATCATTCAGTCAATTATATCGTGCGCATGCTCGGATACTGTGAAGCAAAGCATCCGTTGTCCTCGAAGAGAATCCTTGCACGCATGATTGGCTGTGACATACTTAAGGTTTTATCTATTGCGTCATTATAATGTATATTTTATTATTATTTTAAACTTGCCTTAGTACCATTGTTACCGACATTAATCTGCACTTTCTTCTCATCTTATCGTGTTATACGAGTATTGTCGACCTAGGTTCGAATCCTGCGGGGTGTGTTCTTTAACTTAAAGCTTCAACAGAAAATATTATCGTGGAAACGCCTGGATGTTCATTGTGCTCTTTAAGCAATGGGAACCCAAAACCACTTACATTGGTTTTTTTATTGTGCAATCTATCTTTAATCATAAAAATAATGTCTGCCAACTTGTATACTAGTTGTATATTGCGAACTTCAGTGCGTGAAGTTATATATTTAATTATCGTTTCTATTATTATTTCAATTATCTGAGTTATATGGTATAACTTAAACAAATATGAGTTTGAAAAAAATACTACACGTATTTTTTTAAAACCCATTTTCTCCACTTTCCATGTTACCATTCTGCAGCTAGAATCAAACTGCAGTGTATTGCTTTACCACTGTTAAAACTTTTAGGGTACTCACGGTACGACCAAGCATATAATCTGCATCTGTACATTTCTACCGATTTAGATTTTTATTTATTCTTATAAATAACTTCATAACATCACTAACGTAAAAGAATTTAAATACAAGAAATTAGCAAGGACAGCAGAAAAAAAAAATATTTTTATGATTTATTAAAATACATGAATATATATGTATATGAAATGATTTAAAGAAGGGAAATCATCACTAAAACAATTTATTTAAATAATAAGTGTGTTCAAATAAAGTATAATGTAAAAGAAATGTTTTCCATAATTGCGTTTATTTGATGAGTCGGAACAAAAAAATCGAATCCACAATAATCTTATGTAACATGCCATGAATGCTAAACTTCAATCATACATATTTCTGCTAAATCCATCTGTACTGTTCATTATGTCCTTTAGTATTCTATTTGAAATTATTATCTATAGAACACCATTAAATTGCCGCCTCCTCACACAATAGACTGTAATGCGTTGCGTCATTATGCACTTCAAGAAACGGAAACGTTTACAAAACGTTATCCAACAAAGTTTCTAGTCACTGCACGAAATTATTTAAATATGTACATAGCTGTTATAGGTATTATCACATATATTATATAGAGGAAATAACGACACATGACATATTTGTTAATGGAAATTACAGGTATTTCAGTCGCCTTCTTTACGTTTCGTTGTGTTCCGTAGTACCTTTAAGTATAAAAATAAAATAAGGTAGATTTAAATGTTTCGAAATGTTTTATCTCTCTAAAAATCTTTACTACTCATATATATAAGCTATCCTTTATTTTTATGTCTCTCGGGTCGAAACCCTAGTATGATATACCTACATTAATAAGCGTTATTCCTTCCGCGATCTTGAAATTCGTAATGCTATATATATATATGTACGTCACAGTGTAATTTTTATTTTCTCTCTGTTGAATGTGTGTTTCCAAGATTCTTGCAACAGTGTGTATTCATCTAAAAGCATTTCACGTTATGCAAATGTAAAATGGAAATGTAATACAAATATGACACGGAGTAAAGCTGCAGTTTTTTTGGCTGACTGATTGGCCACTGTTAGCCCGAGGGCTTTTACAGCTTCACCGGGAGAAAGGTGGCCGAGTACGTAAGGCACTCAGCTGAGACATTTATTGTTGGGTTACCAGCAAAAGGTTTCCCAAGAGGGAGTCTTGGCTTTGATCACTACCCTAGGTGCGAAAACAACTGACTCAAGGGTGCCCGAGAGGGTCGAACCTCGGCTAGGTCATTTACTTCTGACGGATTAATTAAATTAATAACATTATTATTATTAACGACATGACCACCACTTCGGACTGCGTTGTCGCTGGCGAAGAAGTGGCGCAAGAAACTCATCGTCACTGGAGTTTCTTTCTTTCTATACTGAGGGAGGGAGGAAGGGCACTGCCCAAACAATGCCGCCCTTAGCGTGTCCCAATAAATCACCCGCCATCTTAGACGAAGAGAAAGCCGAATGTCTGGCTAACAATCTCGAGCTCCAATGCTCACCGAGCACCCTACCGATCGACGCCGCTCATCTTCCAATGGTTGACAGCGAGGTCGACCGGAGGAGTAAGGAACCACCTCGCGATTCCGTTACCGAAGTCACATACATCGAAGTTCAGTCCATAATTAAAAACCTGCGACCACGCAAGGCTCCCGGCCCCGACGGCATCACCAACAAGGTGATGAAACTCCTATCCATGTCCATTTTACACCTACTGGTGATAATCTACAACGCGGCCATATCTAAAGGCACCTTCCCGAACACCTGGAAGGAAGCCGACGTCATAGGGATTCTCAAGCACTCGAAACATCCAACCGATCCATCAGCCTATCGACCCATATACCAATCAATGAGCAGTTCGGGTTTCGCACCCAACACTCATGCACACATCAAGTGCACCGCATCACGGAGCACATTCTCAGTATATTCTTCAGGGCTACCAAACTGATGTAATTTTCCTCGACATGGCGAAAGCTTTCGACAAGGTCTGGCACAACAGGCTCAAATACAAACTATATGAGCTCGGTGTGCCAGATCGACTCGTACTTATCATACGAGATTTTCACCGCCATCGAACCTTTCGGTATCGCGTCGAGGGAACGCGTTCCGAGGTTCACCCCATTTGTACTGGAGTACCACAAGGCTCCGTCCTAGGTCGTATTTTATACACACTCTACCCCAACGACATACCGCGCACTCGCGGTGTAGAGCTAGCCCTTTTCGCCGATGACACCGGCCTCTACGTGTCTGGGTTCAAACCAGACGCTATTTATAGACGCCTCTAATCTGCAGGAAATGGAGGATCGAGGTAAACCCCACAAAAAGTGCAGTCATGTACTTCTCTCGGCGCAACAAAACGCCGCATCTTCCAACTATAGAGTTATTTGATCGTCCAATCCCCATAGAAAAGACAGTCAAAGACTTAGCCGTCACATTAGATGAAAGACTCGCCTTCGATCCGCATGTCAACCGCGTACGGAATCGAGCAGCGGTCGTCCTAAGTCGTTTGCACCCGTTACTCAATATCAATATCAAAATGTCCCTGCGTAATAAAATGACCCTATACAAAGCGTGCAGCCGACCCATAATGACATACGCAAGCCCCGTCTTAGGTAATACAAAATCGTTTCATGCGTTAGGCCACCGGTGCGCCGTGGTTCTTGCGTAACGAAAATCTACAGATATATCTTGAGCTGCCGACCTTAGCTCAGTACTTGAAGCAGGCTTCCCGCCGATATTTCGACTCTGCCGTCACACACTCTAACCCCTTGATTGTAAGTGCCGGCACTTACAATCCCATCACGAATCACAGATTCCCCGCGTCCGAATTTTGCACCATTGATTGGCCTTTGAACATTGCACCCTCATATCGCCCCGCCAACGGCGAGGGCGTCGCAAACAAGGTTATTGCGATACCGCCATGTCACTGGTCGGTTCTCTCCAGTCAGATAGAATAAACCATACAGAGCGTCGCTGGAGTTTCTTGCGCCACTTCTTCTCCAGCGCCCACGCATTCCAAAGTGGTGGTACAGATAGCTTATAATAATAACGTTTTAATAATTTAAAGAATCCTCTGTAATAAAGAAGCAACTGACCGAGCCGGGGTTCGGCCCTCTCGGGCACCCTCGAGTCAGACGCTCTCGCGAAACAAGGTAACGGTCCAAGCCTCGGCTCGTTGTGCTGATTACCCATATATAGAGGTCTCGACTGAGTGCCATAAAGTCTCGGTCACCTCTCAACCCGGTGAAACTGTAAAAGCCGTAGGCCCGCGGCCTTCAGCCCGAAAAAAAACGGAAAAATTCTGTTTGCAAAAAGTAAACAGATTGTAACACTTATCAACAGGGTTTCTATTTTCTTTTGATCTAGTTATTATAATATATATCATATAATATATTTTCTTTTATTATAGGATGTATATCATGCAGTTGATCTTACAGTTATAGAATAATACTACAAACACCATTGGACCCTCCATGCCCACATAAAATATCACCGTGGACCGGCAGCATTATTCTGCTTTGATTTTATGGTGAGTATCTACGAGATGAGTATAGTACAGTGATTCATTTATAGGTAACGAGGCATTCTATTGAGTATGAATTTATTTGTGTAAATCTAAGTTATTCAAATATTGTATTACCATTACACTATAGTTAATTATGTTCAAATTTTGCTTATGAAGTTATATATTAGACATATATTCCACATGAAATCTAAACAACTAGAATGGAGACCAGGGAATATAGTGTGCACATCTACATATTCTATTGTTAGTATCGAATATTTAAAGAAGTCTTTCTTTAGTTTACTTTAAGGTATTGGACAATAAACATCTATTGTTTTCAAACAACGACAAACGCTGCGCGGTGTTAGAGTCGTAATAATATTTTTATAATATCGTCATTACTAATTACTTTGCTTTTGTTACGTATTGGTCAATAATTAGGATTATTTAACTCCTGAAAATACGTGTGTCTGACTTATTATTACCCGAGTTTACTTGGGTTTGTTCACAAACAATCTCAATTAGTCTAAACTTGTGGTTTATACAGTGAAGATGTCATAAAATGGGAAAAGCTCGAGAAAGTAGCAGTGAAATGCGTTCTGCCATCGTTGTTTACATAATGAAGGCGAATCCGAAAGTGAGATTTACGACTGAAGTTATCGAAGACTTGTGTTCATAGCAAAATAACTCTCTCTGTCTCCTTGGACAGGCAAATTTCAAGATCGTTCACGCTCGGGAAGACCCGTCCGGGAAGCTACCACGTCTAGTGAAGATAATTTCATTGTTGTTACCTGCAAGCGAAGTAGACGCTTAACAGCACCAGAAATGCGCATTGAAGTAAACAAAACCAGAGTTAAACCTTTATCAATGACTACAGTAAAACGGCGACTGAGAGATGCGATGTGATGCGAGAGATGTTGGTGTTGGCTTCCAACATGGTTTGGCCTCCTCCCATTTCCCCGGATCTCAATCCCATTGAACTTTTGTGGGAAGAGCTTGATAGGAATGTCCATAATCGTGGCCCACCTCGCGAGAAGAAATGTGGAATGATTTTTGCGAAATTTGTAACAATATATCACAAGACACCATAAATATTAACCAATTGATTGCCCGTATGCCGACACTTGTAAAAAAATTCTTTAAATGTAAAGGAAGAATGTTTGATGAAAAATCAGTTTAGCTAACTATAGACTTTTTATATTTCTTTACGCTTTTAAAGTATATGTTTGTCAATCAATGTTCTTGGAGTTTTACTTTATTTTCCTACTTTAATTAAGGTGGTCTTAAACTTACTGATTTTATTCAGAATAATCTTATTAATATGAGAAGACTTGTAAATATATTTAATGTTAGGATAAAATTATAATAAGTATTTTTTTGTTTTCAAATATTATATCCTCCACTAATTTAATTTAGTTTAATATAAATATTTTTTTTAAAAAAAACGTTCGCTTTAAAAACATAAAACCCTCATTTAATATAATTTATGAATAGTAAGAATTTAAAAAAAAAGTGCTTTGGATTTGTAGTTTCTCTTTTAAAAGGATGAGGGATTTTGTTTAGATATTAATATAATATAACAGAAAGTGATATTTAAGGCTGTTTCTACATAGACTTAAGTTATTTCGAAGACTGGCCATTTCTGTGTTCACTACTGTACCAACAATCCTTTATTGTGCAATTAATTAAAAAGCTTTTAATAATTATAAATTATTTGTTTTAAGAAAATGTACACATGCATTGCAATTATTAGTTATTTTATACATATTATATAATTTGTTTTCTCATTATTGCATTAAACATAACAAAGTTAAGGTTCACACAGAGCGGACTTAATGCCAAAGGCATTCTTTACTAGTCAACCCAAGGCGTGGTGAGATATTGTATAGGTGTAGCAATAAACTAATTAATAAAAAGAAAAGACTAAAACTAAATAATAGTACATACATATTTAGATATTAAATAGTAATAGTATACGAATGAATACATAATACAATAACTTATACATAAATATCCATCTGTTGAATAGCCTTTCTTCTCATAACACATGAAGAAAAGACCACCCTGTGGCTTCACTGCGAATTGGCAGACTTTACACGTATACGAATGATTTTCCTTATAATATCAGAGGTGACAAACGAGTCGGTAAGTGATGTTAAGAGTCCCTGGATACCTACGCTCGCCAAACAAAATACAGAACCTTCATGCTGCAATTTAACGCAAGAATCGTATGGCGTAGTGGTTAGATAGATACTCTACTGCGTTGCGGATCTTGGGTTCGATACCCAGACGTGAAACAATATTTATGTTGTTACATATTGTTGGTGTTCAGGTGTGGGTGTATTGTGTGTACGTCTCTTATCCTTGACACCGCATCTAAATCTTCCCCCAATCTTATTGCAAATGTTTATTATAATATGATATTTAACTAGAGAAAGGTAGGACGAGTAAGTGCCTCTATCTTTGCGCGATAATTGCAGAATATTCTAAAAGAACTCGATGGTTGTTGATTGTTGGTTGTTCGAGAACATATTATTTATATATTCTCTGACAAAATGATTGCTAGATACACCGAAACTTATAATTCTCAGCTAGCATGTACTTACAACTTTTTGGTGACACTTTTCTTTACGCAATTTTTTTATAATATATAAAAGAATTTTAACTATCAATCTGCTAAGTGCACAAAGTTATGTATCCCTCCAGCAAAATATTGAGCCTCTGCAAAGACGGCCAACAAAATGGCTCATCCTTGCCACGTAATTATCCTAATGTAAGCTTCCAAAGACATGGTCATAGATTATTCTCCATTTAAAATCAGACACGAAAAGTTATTTATATTTTATTCATCTTTACCTTGTTTGATTTATTACTCGATCTCGCAATTTTATTCGTGAAATAATTTATAACTCTTCGTATAAAGTGATTCAATTATTACATAAGTAAAAAATACATATTTCACTGCCCATATCTGCTTGTATGTAATTCTGTTAATTTATTAAGCAAATAATTAAGTGTAATTTAAATATGGTAATTAGGGCATAATAAACTTCAGCTTTTTTATTCGATTAGTGTGCGTCCTTATTATAATTATTATTGATGTTACTAGTCATTAATTATCATCTCATGTGAGGCTTCCTATACACGCCATTTTATTGTGTCATCTGCACGAAAATAATAATCATAATGACGATCCGGAAAAGAATAATCAGTGGCCCCATTTACAAATGCTTTTAGTCATTTCCTTTAATGGTGTGTTTCGGTGAATCACAGTAACTTTTAGGGAGTCATTAGCGTTCATTTCTTACACTTTGTGTAATTTAAAAATGATACCAAATATGATGATATTATATATTACAATTTGTAATCTGCCTAACATTTTAATTTCAATATTTTTCAATTTATTGTCTCTTTTATGTATAAATGGAGAGTGAAATTAAATCTTATGTGCAAAAGATACATATTTGTAAGCCGCAAAGAAAATCGTTAGACCATAATGGATTATCAAAAAAAGTGTTAAAAGTACTACTACTATGCAAATGTAAGTAATTACATGGTCACAAACTAGGTTAAATGTTACGGTAATAAATAAAATATGAAGGTCAAAGGTTTCTTCATAGCATTTGCGAGTATTTGCGGTAATCGTGAAGATTAGAAGGCCTCTTCCCCTATTTATGTAACAGGGGAAGTGGCCTTCTTATCTTCACGATATATAAATATATAATATTAACAGCTTATCAGATTTATTAAAAGGACTTTTATCAAATACTCATTCATACGAAGGACAGCATTATGCTGTTTTGTATTGTTATAGTTTTAATTCCATTAATCGCATGCGGACATTATTCAGTTTTAAAACGTAGCAGTTTTCAAACGAGCTATCTGGTTGAAATCATTTAGTCAATTAAGCGATGGACGTTCTCAACTATAAACGGGAGCGTCCTTTGTAAGAGTTATAATCACTTTTATTACTTAAAAAATAAGGAATGAAATACGAATTAACAATTACAACTATTAATTTTTTCCTTAAAGTTTATAAGCCAGTAGTTAGGATGACCACTGTGTCGCAGGCCCTGGGTTCAATTCGAAGCCCAGGAACAATATATTTTGTATCACAAATACAAGTTGGGTCAGAATGAGTTTGTATTTTGTTCTGAAACGATACTAAATACCACTATTTGTTAGTACCAAGCGGTCGACTCCTAATATCTTACCTAATTTTTTGTTGTTTTTAAGGCTTTATAACTTTATAATTATCTGGGTTTATTACTATAATATCCTCTTATCTCCTAGTTAAAAATAACAATTGCACAAGATGTGCTGTAGTGTTGCTCATCCTATCATAAATACGGCATTCTTTCAAATATGTGTAACATTGTTATTTGCTCGGTAAAATTGTGGATATATTATGAAAACAAGTTATAAACATAATTTATATGTGTGCTTATGGTACCGAAATATTTTATATCGGTGTAAATTTAATTATGTAATAATGACATATTTAAAATATTTACATAAATATATTAAATTGCATGTTATACCGAATCAACAATCGCGATTATTGCTTTTACTTAGCCATACGTAGTCGACGAGAATCTTATGTTAAATATTATGAATCTTCCATTTTAAAAGATGCATATGTTTGATTAATTCTACTGTACTGTTCATGTTTTGTCCTTTAATATTTCTTGCCTTTGAAGCACTATTAAAATAATTCTCCTCACATAGTAGACTACGAAGTCTGACATCGTACTGGGTCACATCATGAACAAATGACCAAGATGGATGAACAAGAACCTCCTTCAGATAGTAAATGAGATCGAAATATCAGGGTGCATTGGATTAGCATTGTTAGTAAATGCAAATCCCACGAAGTATTTCATCGCTACTAATCATTGTCTTTAATTTTAATAAGCTTTTTATTAAAAGCTTAAAAAGAGGGCAATTGAATAAGTGATTACCTTGAAAAAAAAATTGAATAAGTGGCTCTTTTCTTGAAAGTCCCTAAGTGTTGACGGTTCGCAAATATCACTGGCGACAACTTTTTCTACAAAATAGATGAGCATATCAGAAAATTTCAAACAAGGGGTACAGCGATGGATAGCGAACCAAGCCAACAAGAATGGTGATGATGATTTTTTTTATTCTATTACGATGGTTATTTCCAGCAGCTCGTATTATATAAAATAATTCCTCAGGATAATACTGGTAAATGTAATTACAGCGTAGAGATGCAATATCTCTTCACAAAGGCAAGGGATTAGGCCAAACGAACTTGTTCAATTAAGTGCTATTTGTGACGTATAAGATTTCGTTATGGGATTAGGGATGTCCTATATGAACCTAATAACCTTTCTCTTTTATAATATACTCTTAACTGAAAGAAAAGAAACATTTCTTATTTTCCTCCTAATTTTGGAGGGCCGAAAGGACTTGGACTGATATGGCTACTAGCAATAGATCATTCCTTACCTACTGCCGTATAGTACGTCACATCTATAACACAAAACTGCAGATAAAAGCTGAAAAGCACGTATATCTTATATTTCATTATTTTATTCATTACTCTACTCTCTGATCTATTCTGTTAACGTACTAAAAAATATTCCTGAAAGTGATTCGAAGAGCACTTGAAATCTGCAATTTTAATTGCGAGCTTTGTTATCGTTAGAGAGGTAGTTATTGCTGACGGTTGCCAGCAACGTATTTCATATCATCTTTTGTTGCTGATCCTGCAAATTGTAAATACTGCGTACAACAATATTTATCAAAAGCCATGACTAGAAAAGGCATGTCCGCATATTATGCAACCATAACATAGTTGTGATACACGACAGGTTCTTATGCATCACTGCATCCATACGTTTCTCAGAAAGAGGAATATTTGGAGCACTATCATGTATCCTAAGTATTAAATATCATCTGATAATAACTACAAGATATGGCTGCAATCTTAAATCGACTCGAACGGATGGTAGATGATCACTGTTATATTGTATATGAATAACTGATAACTACGCATTTTCATCGGACCTTAAATTGACGGCTGCGGGCTGTTGTCGTTAAAGTACAACGTTTCTGAATGAAAAGTTTTTAGTTTTCGGGTCCGGTTGTGTTGTATGCATGCCCCGTGTCACTGACACTGCATCTGACACATTTCTCTACAACGAGTGAGCGCCTCTGTGTTTACGCAAATACTTAAGGCAATTCAAATATCTGCGCAGTTAAAGTCATCTGTCAATATTCAAAAAATATCACCGTGGTCAATGAGGAGCACATTTTATCTTAATCCTAATTAATATATAGATAAGACATCTGCGTCTTTGAAGCATAGACCATTAGATGATATATATGCGTTTGTGTTCCGCATATTTATAAATGCAAAACTGCATATTGTTAGTTTTCGGGTCTAAATCTATTTTCCCTTAGGCATGTCTATGATGCTGCAATCAATATTGCTTCTAATTCACATATCTTGTCTTTCTATTCTTTGCATGAAGGATGCATAATTATTGTTTCTCAACTGGGACTTCTAGGACCCTCGACGTCAACGATAAGTAAATGCACAATGCTTTTACATCTGTGATATTCAATCTGAATATCTCGCCTTAATCTAAATTAACTAGAAGGACATTAAAAGAAACACAATAAGTTTAGTTAGTTGGTTAGTTAATTAGAAAAACAAGAAAAAAGATTCCATCAAACGCTGACATCTTCTGCTAATCAATAACATACATATTTTAGAAATTTTGGAAAAGTAACCATAATCTTAGCCCACTCTTTTTTAAAACTAAAAATATGTCCCCACCAATCGAACGTAAATGCCAAAAAACAACGATAACTAATTAAGCATAATCACGAACAGCGGTAGCATAAAAATGGCAACTTATAATTGAAAAGCGTATATTGAAAAGCTTTTTGAAATAAGTCCAACGGACGAGAATAAAATTCATGCGTAAATACAAAGGGAAAATTGAATTTGGATGCGTTCCGTGTTCATGTTTGCATCCATCAGTGACTGCTTACTGAGATAATCCCTCAGCTGTGGGGATGGCCGTTATTTATTTTGGTTATTTATATTCAAAAATTTTAATTTCAAACATATTTATTTAGTTAAAAAAACGTGTTCTCACTTTATACTGAAATATATTTTTTATTTAATGTAATAGGATAGACCCATCCTTTTCTAAATCATGTGCCATTCTATTTTTCAATCAAATACCAACGAGAAGATTAGATGTGATCTACGTTGCATTTGTTCATTCATCCATCTCATCATCGGATTAGAGAAGCTTAAGCAGATTGAACACCACTGAAGTTTTGCGAATACTAAAAAATATCCTGTGGAATTAACATATTATCAAAAATCATAAAATCATAAGGTTCTCTCTATGGTTCAATTCGACCGGAAAACATTTAATCTTCAATACATTATGAACATGAGGAGTCTTAAATAATTAAATCTTTGTATGTGTGCCAAACATCATGTTTTCTTTTAAATTATGTCACAAAATTATGACGTATCTATCCATCCGACAGGCAAATCACATAAGAATGTCTACGATTTTGGTAACGGAATTGTAAAAAGTCATGTCTAGATATTTCTATATATATATATATATATATATATATATATCAATTACTGTATAGATATATATTTTTTTATTACAAATTCACATACAAGTTAAATATATATATGTATATATATACAGATATATATATATATATATATATATATATATATATATATCTGTATATATATACATATCAGAGGGCATTGAGCCCAACCTTAAAAAAAACGATTTTTTTCTAAATGATTATTTTATTTCTCTACATAGTCTCCAGAATGATCTATACGCTATTTATTGCCATCTTGTCTCTAGCTTTAGTATTCCTTCTAAAAAAAAAGAATCTTCAATTTCATCAAAATATTCAGTCACAGCTTCTTGTACCTCGATATTCGTCGAAAATTTTAAGCTTGCCATGTGTTTTTTTAGATTGGGGAAGAGATGGTAATCATACGGGGCCAAGTCCAGCGAATAGGGTTGATGCGGCAACAATTCAAAGCTACAATTGTGTATTTGTGCGATTGATTTCGCCGCAGTATGGACAGAAGCGTTATCTTGGTGGAACAAAACTTTCTTAGATAACATACCAGGCCTTTATATTTTTATTTCTTCACGCAAACGTTGTAAGAGTGTGCAATAATAGTCCGCATTTATGGTTTTTATCTTTTTCAAGGTAGTCAACCATAATGACCCGTCTACAGTCCCAAAAAACTGAAGCCATTACCTTCTTGGTTGACAAAACGGCCCGAGCTTTTTTAGGGGGCGGTGGCCCCGCTCTTTTCCATTCCATTGTACTTTGGACTCTGGTGTAATGTGGTGAACCCAAGTTTCGTCCATACTTACGAAACGACTAAGAAAATCTTGAGGATCACTTTAGAACAGATCCGAACAATCCTGTGATACTGTTTGGCGGGTGCGTTTGTTTTCGGCTGAAAGCAGTCTAGGTACCCATCTGGCAGAGACCTTAGAACATCCAAGATCGTTCGAAATTATGTTCTGTGCTCGTTCATAGGAAATGCCTATTGCTTCTACTATCTCTGCAATCGTCAATCTCCTGTCATTCAATATCAGGTCTAATATTTTATTGGTATTTTCGTCTGTGGTAGCCGACGGCGGCCTACCACTCCTAGGTTTATCTTGCACTGCTTCTCTGCCATGTTTGAAATCCGCTACCCATCTTATGCCACTGTCAAAATCTTGGATCTTCATCTTATTGTTCAGGGGTGATATTATTATCGATAATGAAGGTGGGTGATTTGGACCGCAGGAATAACTTATCATCTGGTTAACTGTGCCCGTTTGTCACCCTCAACAGTACAAAAAATACTGGTAAGATGTAGATTTTAGATGAAATACAAGAGAGCTTATATTTTAATTAAAATCATCCAAAAACATAAGCCACTCAAACGACTTGGAATAAGATCTTTTTTTCTATTGCGAAGGAGGCATTAATGAAATTAAGCCACTCGGTCTCGTTTTCCTTTTTACCGTAGCAAAATCAAGATGAATGGATTATATAAAAGTAAAGGAAAACATCTGGCTTAAAACATATTTTACATACTGGTAATTCTATTATAAGACTTATATAAATTGCCTATTGGTATTCCGGTGGGCTACAAAGTTTTGATTTAGTTTTTATTTTATGTATATATCTGAATCTGTTAGAGAAATAAATAAATAATTAATATAAACATAATTGCAGAAGCGATAAGTCATGAAGGTGTTGTAACCTGTCAGTTAAGTGTAAGCAAACAGTTTCGTAATAGAGCTTTGAAAATACTTACACCAATAACTTACTACTTTATTTTATAAAACTTATTTTTATAATATAATACATTATTAAATATAAAAGTGTAACTTGGTGGCCATTTTAATCGATTGATGGAGTTCCTTTTATATTAAACTAAGGAAGACAAACGAGCATTCAGTTTCCTTAATAGTAGCCCATAAACACATGCACATCATTAACAAAGATTCAAGGCCTGTGCTAGAGCGCTTCACCGCCAAAACCGGTCTCTGGAGCCCTACATTCCTCAAACGAAACAGGAAAGGGTGAGGAAGTGATCCTACCCTGATCGAGCCAACTCATTAATGCTGCAGCTAGAAAGATGTTCGTAATAAATAAGATCATTATCAGAAAGAAGCTTTACAGTGCCCTTTCGAATTAGAATTGGAATGATAGACATGAAAATGTAAGCTTAGTTGAAGTGTAATGGGAACATTAGTAACGGTTTACTAGCTATCATTAAAAAGAATATTAAAGACAAATGAAAATAACAGAATCGTCGTGAGAATTAACCAATCTATTCGATTATTGTAACAACCATTCAATCATTCAACATGTTGTTAACAACCAGAAGTCTTTCTAGTTATCACCGCATGATGTCAATTACGTAAAATATATTGAAGTGCCGTAAATATCTCCTCACACACACGGTATATTCGAATGCAGTATCAATGATACAGGACATCTTCTTAACGTATGTAATTGTGTCTTTGCTTAGTATGGGTGCTGTTATGGGCCACGGCCATCTGTTTTCATCAGGAGAATTGTGTGATGTGTTGTCACCCCAAAAATAATGAAAAATACGTATTCAACTCTTGTTTAGTACGAACTAAAACGTAAACAACAAAGTAAAGCAGAGCAGAAACACACAGAGTGAAGGGTGGCGACTCTTCCTATTAGATGAAAGAATAAGCCTGTTCACACTTCTACGTCTAACTCAGTTCACACTTCTGCGGTAAATTCATTTATTTTACTCACACTTAATATAATACTTTTGGTAACAATACTTGCACAAACGTCTAGAATTAACAATAACATATTAAATAAAATAAGTTCGCGTTACTATTACACTAATTGCTAGTAGTTTTATAATCGGGTATAACGTATATCGTTCATAAATTATAGTGACGGTCGTGTGGTGTAGTGTAGTGATTAGAGTATCGTACTGACTACGACGCGGGTCGCGGGTTCGATTCCCAGCCAGGGAACTATATTTTTTATATTTTTAGGTTTTCGTGTTTGCGTGTTTTATGTTAGTCTCCCGTGTTGCTGACACTGCATGTGAACCTTCCTCTAGTCTTTTTTATCCATGGTTCATCGAGTAAGTTAACGAGGACATTTCAGCCCATCAGTAGTCCACTGCTGATATCGCCTCGCCCATAGACCTCTATAGAGTACAACGCTGAACATCCTGCATGCATCGACTTCCCTGTAATGTCTTATATTATAAGTTATTACTTTAAACCATGTCAATTACAAGACACATAAACGTTAAATCTGTTATTGTGGGTTTGATTAACAACTATGTTATCATCGTGTATGTACCGGGCAACCGTTTATTCTATACAAGTAGAGCAGAAAATCACATACAAAAGCCAGACGAAAGCTGTTGTAAATAGTTGCGAAGGAAATGAAAATTGTCTGAAGGGCGACGACATTTCCGCGTCGAGTGCTGAGTAAGACAACACTCCCTAACATGCCTGATATCGCTTTGAACTACTTCGATGATAGCACTCTCCTTAAATAAAAAACCTTCTTGTTTTGTTTACAATGTACAAATTGTGTTTTTGTAATAATCTATTTGTATATCACAATTCATAATTTTGCAAAATCCTTATAACGATATTTTGTTGGATATGTTAGTTTAATATATATAGAAATGTTTTTAAGTTAAGTGTCATGAAAAAGATGATGATTTTATGTAAATACTGCTTCAATTATTATTTTTTTAATATACGCCTCATGTATTACATAACGTATACATTAAACAAAATAAAAATCTACTTTTGTAAAAAGTATTTCGTATTCTATAAGGTATAGTTTGAACGAAAGTATTGCAAGTTTGCAGATTAATGGAGATGTAAAGAGTTGCTTAGAGGGATTGAGGAGAATCCTCATTGTCGTTGGCTTTAATTAAATTGCACGACGGGTACGAATACAGCGTAATGAATATGACCTTAATCCTCTTTCAAATGGCTTACTTAAGACATAATCATGAATTATATATAATAGTAAATTATAATCTATATATCTTCATCGTTGTAGTTGGTGTATGTTAATTTATTCATCGTTGGTCCTTTTATAAAAAAAAATATATTACTATGATGTAAGTTATTGTACATACATAGACGACATACGGGGTGAAGTTAGAGCAGAGCTGCTAAAAGCGGGTGGAGAACTAATGCTTCAAGTTCTCCAAAAGCTATTTAATTACGTCCCTTGTGAAGGTGCTACGCCGGAGACGTGGAACGTTTATTCAGTAGTGTGTGAAGTTCACGAAAGCCAATAGCACCCTCTTGAAGAGCTATAGACCGAATTGCCTTCCGGACCGCATCGGCTGTCAGACTTGATGGCTTCCAGCATCCTGAACAAGTACGTTCTAAGGCATACTCTTCGGCAGGTTATACAGAAGACCCAGTAATATAATCGCCTTTCTCAACTGGCGTATATGGAATTATTGGCAGTACCTCAGTCCGTTCAATAAAGTCAAACTGGCTGTCGCTATAGGGAAGTGCAGCGATGTTTGTGCAGCAAGGCTATGATGTCTGCCCGAGTACCTTCCAGCAGTATGAAACCTATATAACTGTAGAAAGATGTTAGACAGGGTGATGTCATATCCAAATAATGACAAGGCGAAATTGTTGAAGCTTCTATATTCTAAGTGGTACTTCTAAGTGGTAGAACTGCGCTTCAGTTTGTTTCTAGCTACAGAATGAATGGATCAGCTCGACCTGGGTAGGATCAGGCCCTCACTGAATACCTGTGTGAAATAGCAGCATAATGCTGCTGTGGTGTCATGCGTGGTGCATGACATTTATCACAGGTTCCATCTCAGTCTTCAAGAGTGACAACAAATCTGCGTTATGATTCCTTCTCAAGGATGAATGTAGATGTCATGGGCCGCAGGAATCACTTACCATCAGATGAAATCTGTGTGCTTGTTTGTTACTCTGTGTAATAATGATAATAATAAAAGATGTCATGGGTCGCAGGAATCACGTGAATCGTTATCAGGTGAAATATGTGTGTTGTTACTCTCAATTAAATTTTAAAAAAATATCTGTAATGTAAATTATTAACATGGATGTTCAGTTATCCCTCACTATATACTCGTACCGAAAGGAAAAAACATGAAAAATATAATATTAGAAAATGAAAAATACATAACCAGTGATATATTAGAGGTTCGAGTATTTTAATGTATTTAATTACTTTAATTACTGACAGTACACAAGTCTAGAGTTTAAATCACTTAATATTCATACTCATATTTACTTAAATTTTCAACAGACCGTGCGGCAGTGCTCAAACTAGCCATGAAATCCTTTTCACTTTGCATTTCTATCTATTTACTTTGCTTTCAGAAACTTGCTGTAATTATTTAGAGTAAGTGCCGTCATATAGTATGTCTCAAACATCATTATCATTATATTTTTATGTATTTAAACAATCAAAATATCTGAAACTGTTATATAGTACAAAAAATAACATTAATCTCAGTGAAATCACTGAAAGTTAATAACAATCCTCGTCATTATATCTCTCTTGGCTATTTAATAGCGTGCATCTCGCGTCAGATCTTTGCAGTCAGTAAACTTGTCACTTTTATTCCGCCCACCTCAACGATAAAAGCTTCTTTGTGTGGTATAATAGGGTAACCCTTTCCGCTCCGGTGTGTATACACTAGGGAAAACGGACTGATGCGCCATTGGTGTAAGGATTAAAGTAAATGTGAATGTGTCTGAGTGGTTGAGAAAATAAATAATTCGAAGAATTTATGGCTTTAACTTCACTTTACCATTCCACCGCTTCTTACGTTGCGCTAAGGCATCTTGTCACGACTCTTACAGTAGTGCCCCCTATCTCTAAATGGTGTTGAAGACAACGGGAGTGTAAGCTCTGTCCGGGCCACCATGGTACAAGCGACTCTGAGGAGAACCATGGTACAATGAAGTGTAATGTTACCGTGAAGGCGACCAACATAAGTCATTGCAGTCGTTACTACCTACCACACAACCCAGCTGAAACTGGTTGAACCGACTCTAGATTTTATTTATTTATTTAACTTGGAGACAAACAGAAACTAAGGATAAAATAAAAAATACAACATAAAGAATATAAAACTACTTACAATTATTTTATTTAATTATTAAACGTCACTTCCATGCGAAAAGATCAGAGTTACCGTCAAGTTAGTAAAGAAATTTTACTTCTAAAATAAAAAAGTAATAATACTTAGTAAGCTGATAAGACCATAAGTGTCAAGACAACTCACGAAGAACTGGTAGGATGTTATAAGGTAATGTCTTGGAAACAATGTACAGGTTTCATATACAAATAAATGTTAAAAACCTAACGAATTTTATAGAAAGAAACATTTGTACATACAACAAAGATACATAATCTTTAAACTTTTAGATATCATGGGATTTGTAATCGGTTTGATTATGCAATCGGACTAATATTAAAGCTATGATATCTATATATGATACTATGATAATATGATACTATGATAAGCTCAGTGTCTTAGAAAATCCAATTAGTTATAATGTTCAGGTAGCTTTTATATGTATGGAATGTTATTTTTTTTATTAGTAGAATTATTTCTAGTTCATTATTATAATATATATATATATATATATATATATATATACACATTTATATATATATATATATATATATATACATATATATATATATATATATACATATATATATATATATATATATATACATATTCTTCTTTTTAAAATGTTTGCACTACACCTACCACAATCTCTTTCGAAGTGACGGGTTGACTGGTAGAGAATGCCTCAGGGCATTAAATCCGCCCTTTGTTCCCCTTTTTGTAAGGCGTGAACAATAAACTTTAAGTAAATATATGAGAAAATTAGAAAATCTTCGTAAATAAGCTTCGCGAAGATGGGTCTTGGTGCACATCATAGGCAGTCACGTAGAAGGTATGTGACGCGTGGTCCAGAACTGGAATAACCTTGTAGCGGCATTCTTCAGATAGGAACGTTCAGATATGAACGTGATCAGAGCAGACCGACACGCTCAGTGTATGAGCCAGCCCACGGACCTCTCAATTCCGTGAGCCCTGTGTCCGATGAAGCTGTAAGAGCCGCATAGGCTAACAGCGTTAACATCAACAGAATCTTGTGGCATTCTAGCTCCGTGCACTACAGATAGAGAAGTAAATTGTTTTTTTATTATTTAATATTTTTCCTAGACCAACAACAAAACACGCTTAACTCAACCGGCAACCGGTAAAATACACAATAACGCTAATAATTATGATAGACATTGTAATAGGCTTAGGGATTTTAAAAAACTACACCTTTCTTACAAGCTGCTGAGCTTCTGGTGTTACGTTGTTCTGGTGTTCATGGGCGGGTTCGGTCACTTACAATCAGATTTGGTTGCCGCCTATCCTATAAATAAATGATTAAGAATAACTGAACACAATTTAGCCAATATGAACTTGGGACTTTATTTTGATTTTAAAAGTTTCGATATGTACCCTGAATTGCTTCACTTGATGATGAATGTAATATGATATACGTTAAAGGATAAAATATAACAAAAATAAATTCTCTTTAAGACAAGATCATACAAAATATAACCCACAAATATCATTATCGTGCCGTGTAAGATGAGCTACGTCTAAAAACATATTATTCACTTCTTATACTTTAATATTAGTCATAATTATATTATGAGTTATATATTACATAATGCCGCAACAGAATTTCAAGCTTTAAAGTATGTACATTAAAACTTTCTAAACAAGTTTCTAAACGGTAACGATGTGGAGTCCGCAGGTGCTCCTCCACACGGTATAAGAGCAAAGTAAACGCGAAAAACTTTCTTATAAGTATCGTTAAAACATCGTTGAAAAGAGATCATGAAAATCATGAAATCACCAATACTAAATATTCATACATAAGATTAAATATGCCGTATTGATTCTCTCTATTGTCAGTTACGTACAGCTGCTTGAAGTTTATGGACTTTTGGTAGATAGATATTACTTTATTGTACACTTTAAAATAGAGTCACAAATGTAGAAAAACAATATATATATAATTAATAAAATGGGCGGCATCCTTATTCCTATAAACCATCTCTGCCAAAGCATTATTTGTGTTTTAGATCACGTTAAATTGTTTTATTTTTATTAATTAAATTAGCTATATAGCTAGATATAGCGCTCATAGCGTTTTCTGCTGACTGTAACGTGCTCATTTTTCATTTGGAAAGTGACACTGCAGTTAAGGATAGACTCATACGTCTATCCTCAACAAAGATATGCACACGTTGCCACGTCTAAAGATTGAGATGGATTTCCTCGCGACAAACTATATTTAGGGTTTGGGGATCCCACACACACCATACGAAACACTACAGGGTAATGGTGAAATTTCACGTAAGTATTCTGTGAGGGCAATGTCCTACCCCGGTCGAGTTACCCATTCAATCTGCAGCTAGAAACAAACTGCAGTGTAGTTCTACCGCTATAATTAAAAAAAGTTGATATAAAATTTTATCAATACAAAATAACTTTTATTTTGTATTGCGATTGTGTTATTAATAAGTGATTATTATTTTAAGTTATTTGCTTTAGATAAATATTTTTGAGGAGTACCTGTTAAAAAGCTGTACGAAAGATGAAAACCTTTAATACTGTACGAGTGGACGGCATATTAGTTCTTGTAATAATGCACATGTAAAAACTAGAAAATGAACGGAAGTAGCAGGTTTGGCTCTCTAATATTTAGATTTACGAAGAGGATAATACTACAATAGTTTATTAATATTGTTATTACGGACAGTGTTTATAACTTAGTAAATGTTAGTTTATATAAAATAGTGGACTGTTTGTGCCCTGATTATATTGATACCAAAATCTCTCCTTAAAAAGGATGGAATTATAAATATAATTATATAAAGAATATAAATATATAAGGAAACATTTTACTATAAAATCCCCAACGCAAGAAATTCAAGAAACGTATCACTACTTTTTATTTTAACATATTCAAGATTGGAAAGACATTTTCGGAATACACAAACTATTGTTACTTTATCAACTGAAACTTAAGTTCTTTCAACGCAAAATCTGCAGACTAAGTCTGAAGTTAAAATGTTTCATGTAAATGAGTCGGTTCAACTTGTCTGCAATTTTGACATAAAATATTTGCATGTTACAAAAGCTAACTAAATAACTAAAAGATGTAAACAAAGTGAAACCAGTCTCTAATTTATTTGATTAAACAAACTTGTATGGAATTTAAGAATAAATAAGTCTAAGTGTATATAACATTTAGAATTATTTATTTTTTCGTTCTTGACCTTTTGATCGTTATATCATGTAGATTTTTTATCTTAATGATTTTAGTTTTTACCTTCTTTCACAATTTATATTCGATTAAATTGAACAAAATATGGATTTGTATATAAAATTGTAGGTTGTGTAACTTTCACTTACGCCGCTGTCAAATGGATTATAATGGCTACACCGTTTATGTAAAAATATTAGTTCAATTATTTGTAATAACATAACTTAAAACAATTGGAAATATGCCAATTGTACCAGTCGTAGTTCGTAGTAGTCCCGAAGTTCCTGCCATTTTGATACCCATTCCCTCAACAAATTCTAGCAAAGAAGGGAAATTTCTGTGTTAAATTGTGGATTGCTTGTTATACTTCGAAAAATTAATATCTAATATGGTATTCATTTTTCGTTCTTAACATGTAAATTGTTATTTAAAAAAAATTCTAATATTTATAACAATTGATTTAGAAGAAATGATTTTATAAGAAATTCTATCTTCATCTTAGTAACTGTACTTTGATTTTAAACTCAATAAAATAACTTTCTATACAATCGCTCATTATTTTGTATTATGAGTTTAACTAGTTGACGGCTTCGTGACGTCGTGATTAAAGTATCTTGCTGCTCCTTCGCGCGTCGAGAAACAATTTCTAGATATCAAGAACTCTGGGTGTATTGTGTGTGTGTATCCTTGATGTAAGTCTCTAATTTATTTGATTAAACAAACTTGTATGGAATTTAAGAATAAATAAGTCTAAGTGTATATAACATTTAGAATTATTTATTTTTTCGTTCTTGACCTTTTGATCGTTATATCATGTAGATTTTTTATCTTAATGATTTTAGTTTTTACCTTCTTTCACAATTTATATTCGATTAAATTGAACAAAATATGGATTTGTATATAAAATTGTAGGTTGTGTAACATTCACTTACGCCGCTGTCAAATGGATTATAATGGCTACACCGTTTATGTAAAAATATTAGTTCAATTATTTGTAATAACATAACTTAAAACAATTGGAAATATGCCAATTCTACCAGTCGTAGTTCGTAGTAGTCCCGAAGTTCCTGCCATTTTGATACCCATTCCCTCACCAAATTCTAGCAAAGAAGGGAAATTTCTGTGTTAAATTGTGGATTGCTTGTTATAGTTCGAAAAATTAATATCTAATATGGTATTTATTTTTCGTTCTTAACATGTAAATTGTTATTTAAAAAAAATTCTGATATTTATAACAATTGATTTAGAAGAAATGATTTTATAAGAAATTCTATCTTCAACTTAGTAACTGTACTTTGATTTTAAACTCAATAATATAACTTTCTATACAATCGCTCATTATTTTGTATTATGAGTTTAAGCTAGTTGACGGCTTCGTGACGTCGTGATTAAAGTATCTTGCTGCTCCTTCGCGCGTCGAGAAACAATTTCTAGATATCAAGAACTCTGGGTGTATTGTATGTGTGTATCCTTGATGTAAGTCTCACTTTCCTCCAATCTTATAGTACATGCATTAATTACATCGGTCTAGGAAAGGTGAAGACGAATGAGTGCCTTTGTGTTTGCGCGAATGATTACGTCACTTTAATATGTTCTGTGCAGATGACATGACTTGGTATTACTCAGAAGATATTATTATCAGTCTACCTATAACGACGATTTGTAATAAGTCCCGCAATCTTTTTTTTAACTTAGTGATAGCTAGTTGAAATCTGCAACACTAACATAGGACGGTAGTGCGAGTCAAAATAACTAGCCGGAACGTGCTTCAATTAATGTGCGGTTATGTGCCTCGCATCCGCTATTAATCTGTCCATTCTTTTTGTTTAGCTTAGACCCGCCATCCATTTACATTATGCAAAGTTATAATAATGAAGACTTGAAATATAGCCAATTGACTATTGTGGCCATTTTAGGTAGACGTGCAGATCAGTCCTCACGTGGAAAACTGATGTGTAGAATGACGAAGATGGTGCTTTGAAAGTAATGAATGTAATGATATGTTTATAAACTTCTTATAGAAACTAAACTAATAATACAATCAAAAGGACGACTATCAAGTTGCTTACTAAGAAAACCCGAGACCCGTACCCTTATAAGCACATAAAGTTAATTAATATAATAATTATAAAAAAATCAAAATTTATAAAATACGTTCATAAAAAGTTTCAATATGGTATTCAGCCCTAATAAAGTGAACGGAACTTAAAAATGATGATGTTTAATGAATAAGAAAATTATACCTTGAAGACAATTTTAAGTTGAATGACCATAACAACTTCTGCCACTTTGCTGTACGGCACTTGAAATATTGAGAATATAAGTTAAAATAAACTCGATAAAATAATTATAATTTGTTTTATTTTATGTATTAGGGCGTAAAAATTTAAGAAAATTTTATGATTTGTTTGGTAGCGGTTCTTAAGTTAACATATATTTCCCACTTATTTATTTATTCTATTCATGTTTTCTTGTAAATCAAATTTTCCTTTAACTCCGTAAATGTGTTACAACAATACTATTATATATAGTGTTTATAAGTAGTATATAGATATAATACATATGCAATTTTTACAATAGTCGAGCTACACTGCTGTTTGTTTCTAGCTGTAGAGTTAATGGATCAGCTCGACCGGAGTAGGACCATGCCCTCACAGAATACCAAAACGTAAAATAGAAGCATAATGCTGCTGTGTTTGACCTTTATTACTGGTAACGAAGCATCCATCTCAGTCCTCAAGGGTAACAATCTCTAATAAAATCATCTGTATTATGATTCCTTATCAAGGATGAATGAATTTGTCACGGCCCGCAGGAATCACTTGCTATCAGGTGAACTGTGCGCTTGTTTGTTCCTCTCGATGCACTAATAAATTTATTAAAAAAATAAACAAAGTATGTACAATTAGTTTTACTCACAGAAAGAGCACTTTTTTGAGTAAAGACTCATCAGACTGGCAACAATGTTATCCTTACAGAGTAGAATTTAACTGTCCGAGTACGAAATACAGAACTGTAATTAGCATCAAACTGAGCAACGTTGCGACGCTTTTTCTTGCACCGAATAATGTTTTGATTTGTTCTATAATGCAAAATGTTAAAACTCAATGTATTAAATAAAAAATGGATTTCTATGGTTATCAAAAAAAATATTTTTGATGTTATTGAAATTTTACATTAAAAGAAATTTCATGACTACAATAGACCATTATGAAGAAATTATTATAATTGTTTGAGCAGAGATAGAGAATGAGACAAATAAATAATTCCAAAATTCAAAATAGAAATAATCCATTATTGAAATTTACAAGAGATCAAAGTCTTAGGATGTTAAGGGACATCAAAAAATTTGCATGTTACATAAATATATGTTGTTGCTCACACAAAAAACATTAGAGTCCATATCAAAATTAAAACAGCTTGATGTAACAAGACAGTCAACAAAACCCTGCTCAAAACGATATAGCAAATTTTAGTATATGCATATATATAACATAAAGTAAGAAAATAGAAAATAAATTTATTTTTAAAAAATATCTTTGTTTCTCTATATTACTTGACTAACATAATTAGAGAACTGGGAACACGACAACGTTCGTAAACACTTACAGTATTGAGTGTATATCAATCTATGTTATTGGTATTTGGTTCATGCATGGTTATTTTTTAAAAATTATGAGGATTGAACACATAAATTTGGGTAAACGCAGTTCTGAATTCTACGCGTTTGTCTTATTATGTTGACCGAGTATAGGTCTCTGTATAAGAATGTAGGTTTATTAGTATAGTAGTAGTAGTTTTATTTCCGGTGTATTTTAAATAATGTGTTTTTGTTGCCCTCGGTGTTTGCACTAAAAGTGAAATAAACTTGATTCATTTTAAAGATATCCTTGGCAAATAGTTTTGCGAGCTTATTTTAAGTGCTGTTTACATTTTTAAGGTTTGTTATTGAAGCGGTTTTGATGTTTGATAATTATATATATATAATATATAACATAAAAACTTCAACAAGAAATTTTTTAATAATTTTTTTACAAATGAAATTGACGCATTGACTTCCTCCATCACAGCTGGAAAAAGAAACAGGTTATATTTATAAGTGTAATATTAAATAACCATAACCTTTGTATGTCGTAACAACAAAACGCATTTAAAAATGCTAGTTGGTAATGTAGATAAAAAAGTTCTGTGTTAATTAGATTATTTTTTACCACTGTAACACACTTAAAATGCAGTATTCACCAAGTGAGTGCCAAGCTAAATTACACAGACGCATACCCAGAATGAAATAAAATTACGGGTGGTTTTATTACTATAACTCTTAGAGATAGCCTTTGGGTGGAGAAAAGAAACATGAGAAACAGTTGTGGATGAGAGATTAATATACAATTTTTTTTTTCATTTTAATTTGAGTATGTTACATACACGCACTGTTCTGAGGTCTTAGATTCAATTCTCAGCCGTGGAATAACATTTGTGCAACACAAATTACTGCAATTTGGAGTATTCTAATTATATCCCATGATGCTTATGATGATTGCATTTACTAATATATATATGAAATTTTTCTTCTATGTTATTTCTGTAATCGCATATCAAGTTACCCTATGTTATGGTGTATTTAATTACATAGAAAAGAGGACGACGAGTTTGTTATTACGAGATAAACCCCTTGCGACCGCTTTTCATGATTGAATTCCCCCATCCCCGTACCACCATCGGACTTCACGACGCACTGCTGGATTTCATCCTTTTGTTGTGAACATCGCTCAAACCCGAACGAAGTGCTTTGCTTCGTCTTTCATTATTCGTACAGCAAACGACTGGTATAGTTTGCCCGCGTCTGTCTTTCCCTCCGATCACAATGTAGGTAGTAATACAAGAGTAAAGTGAATAGGCATTTACTGAGCTAGTGCGCCTTACCATCCAGGACTGCATTTCCACTTAACATCAGGTGGGATCGTGGTCAAGCACTTAGAAAGTATTAAAAAAAAATTAACGGCGCAGTTGGGGTCCTCTGAATATATAAAAGCAAAACCTCGGAGCCCGATTCTCTTCCATCCATCCATCCATTAGCTTCCCGCAAAATTGCAAAGAGTTTTATGGTAGTTATCAGTCCCTCAGTGGGAGTCGTCCGACACTACGGCAGCTGTTGCTCTAAAGAATATAATAATAGAAACCATAGCCACGATGAACCCTAGTTCACCACGCGCTTACAAATTACCAGTGTTAAATAGCAGCATGACGCCGCTACGAGACTACGTTACTAGGGAGACATTTCATCTTAGCCCTCAAGGGTGACAACACAGGGGAATCTTCTTTTTTTAGAATTCTCGAGAAAGATTAAAAATTATAAATAATCTTTTATAATTTTTAATCTTACATTTATGATGTTTAATCAAACATCATATCAATCCGGATTCAAGTGTTTCCAAGCTGCAGTTATTACTAAAAATGGGTGCGTAAAAATAAAAAACAAATGTTTGATATAATTTGAATATCATCCCACGCTCCTTAAAGATAATAAGTATCGTAGAATTTTTCCTTGTACGCATAAAATTTTCATAAAACAAAGAACATTAATTTCGGAAAAAATATGAATTACTCTCGAAGGTACAAAGGAGATTTTTATTACAATTTTCTTTGTCAAAGTTTCTCTGTCATCTTAAATTTGAAAGCTATTTTATACAGTTTTGACCTTCCTAAGGCATTTTTATATATTCACAAGGCAGTTTGGGCAAGTCTTATATTTATTTGAAATTTGATTATTGAAATGTTAAATTGTGACGTCTTTAAATGAGTCAGTTCAGTGAAACTCAGGAGTAAAATGAAAATCATATAAATCGTTGATAGTTCTTCCGTCTCTTTTTAACCTTATTCAAAATAAAAATAACGAAAACTTACTTAATCCTTAATGTATGAGAGCCGATTGAGTGACAAGGGGAAAAATTAAAAAATAAATGTACATACTGAACGTACCGTTGTTCAATCACAAATTAAATATTTATTCTGCCTCATCTACTTAATTTTAGTCCATGATTTCTTGATTTAATATTTATAGGTGAAACTCTTGTTGTTTTTTTTTACCAAGTAGTGTAGCAATAGTGAGGAAAAGAGGTGCTACTACAATCCTCCTCCTCCCGTTTGTAACAAAACAAGTAAACACTTTATAAAAAAAATAATTACTAATATCGATACTTATTATGTAATTATTTTTTTTATATATGTATTAGAATAATATATACTCTTCAGAAAAATGAGAGACTATGGCAAAAGATGACTTTGAAAAGTGAAGTGTGAGAGTAATTATGATAAATTGCGCATTAATTCGCTATCACCAGAAGTGGTAGCACATTTACAGATATAAAAGAAAAGTTTGATGGGAAGATGACACTACCTGGAGAATTACGAATTCCTGCTAATCACATGGCAGTCATTTGTTGAAATCCTGATGTCACAGCATATGCTGTTAAATGTATATAATATTTTTTTTCATAACAATATGATACACTCATACTTGCAACAAAAATTTCAGTCTCAAGAATAATAATAAAAACTACAATAGTACTCGTATATACAATTTACCACCGAAAGGGTTACACTATAATTCTACTAAACCTTACACAAAGAAGCTTTTAGCATTGAAACGAATGGCAGGAATGTGGTATAAGAGGTGAAAGGATGTACGACTAAATATAAATAAATATACGAATAAATCCGGCACAAAAGGAGCGCTATAAAAGTCGTTGAGGAATAGATCACTAGAAGTTTTTGCAAAAGGAAAACAAATGTTGATTAGAAAGAATAACTAAATATATTTATTTAACATAGACAACCAGAAAAAACAGAATGTCTTTTAATTTACGATACGGAAATTGGGTATATATATATATATATATATATATATATATATATATATATCGCTTATTTTATAGGCAGGTAATTGACTCTGAATTGCTGGAAAAAAATTGGAAGAATCAATAAAATCTTTGAAAGCGGTTTGAACTGCCTCATCCGAATTGATTTTATTTCCTTGCAAGTAATTGTCAGAATTCCGGAAAAGTGGTAATCTATTGGAGCAAGGTCCGAGTGGCGTTGAAGACATTCCAATCAAATCTCCCCTAATTTAGCGACGTGAAGTATGGGGTCTAGTGTTGTCATGTCAGGGCTAGAGCAATTGACCAGTCTCGGTTGTTTAACGGCTAGCTTTACCATCATGGTTTACAATTTGTTGACAATACAAATCTGCCGTAATCTTCTGGCCATATCTTACGAAGCTGTAGTGTATGACACCAGCACTTGTCTACCAAAACTCACCAGTACCTTTTTCTGAGTCAACTTTCGCTTGGGACAAGATTTGGCTGGTTCTCCTGGGACCACTGTGATGAGCTTTACTGATTGTCGTACAGTATCCATTCATATATATTCATATATTGAGATATGTCAAATCTGTCAAATCGCAAAGACGTATACTTTTATGAGCTCCGTGTTAAAGAATAAATTAAAATTGTTTTGTCTACTGTATTTTAATAAAAATAGTTTTTTCCGTGTGTGCTAAATGACGAAGTTTCTTAAAAGTGTATAAACAATCTTGTGCAAGTGCAATTCGTGTCAATTTCAGCCCAAATTCTGGTATTGTCAGCCAACATTAAAACTACAATGAGCTTGTGCGACGGCTGCAATAAAGGTGTTAAACTTTCAGAAAAGATTATATGTTCCGTTTGCGACCGAATATTTCATTACTTATGCGTAAATATTACATCTTCAGCGTATCGGAAATTCAATCGGGAAGCAAAGAGTGCATGGTTGTGCCCTAATTGCCAAAGTAATAGATGTAGAATTACAGACAGCACCCCTGTTGGTTCTTTGTGCGTAGTGGGAAATGCACTCATAAACTCTGTGACGGCTTGTGATACCGAAAATGAAAGTCCTGTTACTGATTCGGAGTTGGGAAACTCATAGTGTCTATGCTGCGTAGCGAGCTACCGCAAATATTACGAGAGCAGTTTAAGGTGGACTTGCCTGGCATCCTTCGTAAACAGTTGGAGGTCGAATTACCGGGGATTCTAAAACAACACTTCGACGAACACGTAACTATTCTCGAAAGCCAGAATAGGGACTTAAAAGAAATAATTAATTCTATGAAGGATGAAAATAAGAGCCTAAGCTTAAAGTGTGTTGGTTTGGAGTCATCGATCTCTACTCTGTCTGGACGGTTGAACAACTTAGAGCAACATCTACGAGCATCAAACATCGAAATTCAAGGTTTGCCAGAGAAGGTATCCGAAAATCCTGTTAAGATTCTGAAGGATATAGGTGCAGCAATTTCACACAAGGTTGAAGACTGCGATATTCTTACTTGTACAAGGGTAGCAAAATAAATAAGGATAGTAAAGACCACGAACAATTATTGCTAAATTCCGAAGCCCTCGCTGCCGTGACGAATTTTATTCTGCGGTTATTAGCTATAACCGTGATCATCCTGAACAAAAACTAAATACGGGAATACTAGGCTTTGTAGGTCCCAGAGTACCGGTTTATGTGTCAGAACATCTTTCGCCGGCAAACAAGGCACTACATGCGGCGGTGCGTCGTAAGGCAAAGAAAAAGTATTAAATTTGTCTGGGTGAAACAAGGACGCATATACATAAGAAAGGACGAATCTTCGCGCAGCATACTCGTAAAAGCATAGACATATTAGACAGTTTATAAATATTTTAGTATGTAAGTCGTTATTTTACACTATAAATTTTGAACTAGCACAAACATGAACAACTTACTATGTGATATTGATCATTTCTCAATTTGTGAAGCAACTTTATGCAAACCTGATGAATGTCAAGCTATACTGTCTACATCTAAAACCTTTTTACTTTTTTACTCACAAAATATCCGTAGCATTAAAGCTAATTTTGATGGACTTTTAACACTAATACAAAGAATAAACGTGAACTGCGATATTATTGCTTTAACGGAGTGTTGGCTTTCGCGTAACCCGGTGATTCCTCCGCTTAAAGGTTACAATCATTTTGCTACAGCTAATAACTTCAATCAAAACGATGGTGTAGTTATTTATATTCGTGAGTCATTATCTAATATAAATGTCATAGAATTGGATATATCTGAGTGCAACTGCTTGTTGATCACTCTAGGTCTTGAAGTTGCAATTCTTGCCATCTCGACCTTATTCGTTTTTGGATTGTTATAATTTCATTCAATCCCTGAACCTTGCGCTAACCAATTATAGATCTTTTCAAAATATCATTCTTTTACAGTAGCTTCAGTGCAGTGCTGGTGTCACGGTGGAACTTATATTCGTAAATATCGTGATATTTCAAGTTTTCCATTATGTTAACAGAAGGAAGTCAAAGAAAAAACATATGGCGCGAATACAAATGAATCAGTGAATCCGAAACACAAATACACAAGCCTAAATTTGAAATACATATGAATTTGGAATTCTTAAACAAACGACAGATTATTTGAGATCAAAGTAGCCATTTCGACAAAAAGCCAATTTCATATGTACGGACCTAATATATGGTGTGAGAAGGTAACCATCCGTTTGTAACTTGAATTTAATAAAAAGGGCACTCTATTCGTTATAAGTCACACGCGAGAAAATTAATTAGTTATTATGTTATATTTAAAAAATAAAAGTTACGTTTTATTTTAATGCTATTACATTTAATATAATATACATTTAATATATTGTTATGTTTTTCTTTCTAAAAGTTATTTTTTTATTCATGAACGAAAGTAGGAATAATAATAACGAAGTAAGAAATAAGACGTACAGTGACAGACCTATAACTTTGATATTCATACGTGCGTACAAAGGACGCGATTCTGCGTAGTCATTGAGCACGTTCACAGGTTAATTGGCTGAGTGATAACAATTTCACGCTCCTTTTTATATGATAAGGATAGTAGTATCTCTGAAGGGAATATATATCCGATGAAATACATGACTTATGTCATTTGTAAATTGCTATATTTTAACTGAATAATTTTGTTTTACTATTTGTTATAATCGCTATCATGAGATCATTAATATATAAAAAGAAACTATTTTATATAAAATATATTTTGACAATATGTTGACAAACCTAATATTTCACTCGATATGATTAAATAGGTTTAAGTTCTTTAAATTCAAGTTATCATAAGTTAAATATTTTAATTACTTCTTTCTAATCATTTGTAAATTGCTATATTTTAATTGAATAATTTTGAGTGTGAAGCGGCTTAATACTGACGATTAGTGCTAAAGACTAGCACGTTTGATACTTTCCAATATATTTGACAATATAACAAGATTTTTCATGTAATTTCAAAAATTGTTCTTACTGGAAGCTTCTTATAACGTATAATGGCAACATATCCAAGCAAAACATAGAAAATAATTGTGGTTTAATATACACAACAAGTACCTTACTTAACTTTAATACCAGTATGGTATTTAAAAAAAATATATTAATCTACAACAGTCAAAGTTTACACCGACACATGTATGATTTAAACATGAACTAAAACAAAGAGTCCAATTTAAAATTTTGAATAAAAACACAAAGGAATGAATAGATCTTTAACGAAAAGCTCACACAAAGCTGTAGTTTTTACTACTCCGGCACCAACCGTAGCTAACAAGTTCTGGTTTACATTTACTTGAAATATTCATGCAATGGCTGCGGTGTACTTACTAACCGCACCATGGCAATATTATTTTAACTTTTTTCTATTAGAATTTAATAAATTTAAAATAAATATTATATATAAAAAACAGAACTTAAGTCCTTTAGGAATATTAAAAAAATTTGACTACAGAGTCAAGATTTACCATTACTGGTGAACTGACAACAGTTTTAACAACTCTACAGCGGTGGAGCTTTTTTCTACCTGCAAAATGAATGGGTCAGCTCGACCGGAGAAGTACCATGCCCTCGCAGTATACCAACATGAAATAGCAGCATAATGTTGCTGTTTTTCGTCTAGTGAGTGTAAGGAATCCGGAGACTTTTATTACTGGTGACGAGGCATTCCATCTCAGTCCTCAAGGGTGACAACGCATGTGCATTATGATGCCATGTCAAGGATGAATATAATGTCATGGGACGCAGGAGTCACTTGGCATCAGGTGAACTGTATGCTAATTTGTAATAAAAAGAAAGCCCATATCAATCCTCAGGGGTTGCAAAGCATATCAATCTTGAATGTTTGTCTCCTATTCTTTATTTTGAACTTTATTATAATTAAACTACACAACTATTAGAATATTAATATGCATTTAATGAATTTCCATGATTCCAGAGTTTTTTTTTTTCATTTTTTTAAATCACTAATGCATTTCTTACTGATTTTGCCCACAACGTCATTCTATAATCGAAAACTAAACTACTGCAGCAAAGTGAATAGATAAGCTGTTGGGATTATACTACGACCGAGCCCATATATGCACAAGGTGCTGTAACACCGAGATCGTAGGGCGGCCAAAATGCTAACAATACATACGCATATATAGCATAATAGTTTAAGGGTCGGCACACCCAGAGGTATTGCTACCGAGATATAATAAGCCGAAATTCTTACCTAATATACTATCGTACCCTACAATTCTAGGGATCCCCCCATCGAGTAAATGCAAATATGTAGTGCGAGTTGTGACAAATGTAAGATGAACCTTGATATATATTTCCACAATTGTCTCAAGAGGTTACTCAGTCTTCCGTCCGTCGGCGAGGCTTCAAAATAAAACATTTCAAGTCTTTTGAAGATGGAGGATTTTTAATGAGCACATAAATCTTATTGAGCTTGTTACCGACCACTAATTAACTAATTGTTACAGCCCGCGGTACTAACTATATCTGTTCAAAAGATTAGAGCATCTTACTTCAGTTACCAGAATTAAAGAAGGGAAGAAAAATGAACACATTTCTTAAAAATACTTTATAGAGAGCAACATAAAAGGAGTAACGATATATTTTTTTAACGAAACAAACGTGGCAAATTCCATTTTAGACATCAGGGATAACAATACGTAGGTTAACAAATACTAGTATCTTCAAGCTTATGTTTATCTTAACAAATTATGTTATTGCCAAATTTTCTTATGGCAATATTCTAATAACAAGTTGAATTGAATAAAAATTCCAAATCTTGTCATAATGAAATCAGATAGAAAAAATCTATAATTGAAGTTATAAAATATAAAGATGAAATAGTGTATTAACGTGTAGTAATAATTGTATTATATTTTAATACTAGTAATTAGGAATATTCTGAATGCTTTTGGCATTTATCAAGTGAATTATGTGTTGAATTGTAACCCTGGAATTGCTATAAAGAGAGCTATAATAATTGCTAAAGCTTAAGTTTAATTTTAACTAAAATATAATAATTACATTATTGTAACAAACTTGATCCTGGTTAATGTTTAGTATTTATTTGAAAACGGGATTTTCGATAGTGTTTGACCTTAGTTTCAAAGCGATCTACACTACTCGTATCTGAGTCTTAAAAGCCTATTCATGTTCACCTTTAAAGCTATTTACACTTCAAGTAACGCTTTATATTCGTTAGTTCACTTTGTTGTTTCTTTTTGGAACTTACAGTAAAGTACAAATAGAATAATACTATAAATTAATTATTGTTGAAAGGCTCGAAACAACAAAAATAAAGTTCGTTGATAAGTTTTCTTTATAAATGAACAGTATAATATATATACAGCTTTCCAACACAACGTTGCTAAATTTCGTTTGTCGCGTGAGTGTGGCACTTCCCATGATTAAAGTAGGAAAAAAAGTGAACAGAGTGCACAATGGAGGACTCTTCCTCAGAGTCGCTGCTGCACTTCATCAATATATAAAATAAGTACCCCAATGTCTTCCAGGATATAATTAAAGAAAGACCGCTCCTAGACAGACCTTCCTCAAGGGCCACCTATATATCCTGCACATCATCCGCAGTCTCCAAAATGGAGCTGGATAACATCTCCTCCCCTGAGGATCCCTGAGCCACCAGCGATTTCACGACGGTTGCAAAAACAAGAAAAAAGTGGGCATCAACCGCCCCGACGCCGCCTCCTAAGGCGGAAAAACGGGAAATAAAGGCCGGCTGGGGCCTTTATCCACGTCGCCCCTGCCCCAGGGTCCCCGCAGCTGCCCTACATCAAACCCCCACTGCTCCAAAAGCACCCTTGCTGGCTCACAGCAACCTTCGGCTGTCTCACAACCATCTAAACGCCCGCCGTCTGTCTTCATTCAAATACAAGACAAGTGGCTGATTGTCGCATCGGCCCTATCCAATCGCTACAAGTATCAAGCGATCCCCTGCATCTAGAAACCACGGACAACCATGGAGCGATAACCCGCTTCTTGCAAGACAAAGGCGTATTCTTCCACACCTACACCTTGGCAGAAGAGCGTCAACTCAGAGTAGTAATTACGCAGGAAATCCCCGCGGATCTGATCAAAGAGGACTGTACAGTGGGTATAATAAAAAGCCATTCAACATGGTAATTGTTTCCCTCGTAAGATCCGAGGCCGGGAAGCAGGTATTTAGCCTGAAAACCTACTGCCACCTCTCTGGGCTCACTATAGAGTGCTCACATAAAAACGTCCCTCCAGGCCAGTACCACAAATTCCAGTTATATGATCACTCAGCTCGCAATTGCTTCGGTAAACCCAAATGCGTCAAGTGCCTGGGTCACCATGGCACCACCGACTGTCCGAGACACCCCGCAAGTGTCCTGTGCAACACAGAGAGACACACAGCCAATTAACTTGCCCAAAGGCCCCCAAGCCGAAACGTCTGGCACTGAAAATCACGGCCAACCCCGACCGCCGCCCCGAGCCAATTCTCGTCCCTGTCCGACCTCTACGCCCCACAAGAGATACGCCAATCGGCGTAGGGACCTCGGCCTAGTGTGTCGCTTCCCCGCCGTCTTCAACGGCGCCGACATCTCAGTCCTTGCGAAAACCCTAAGGAATTCCAATAGCAATCCCGAAGTCAGGATTGCCGTCACAATGTGCTAACAACATGTAGTGTCAGCCATTGTCAACTTTCAAGCATAGAGGGCCTTTACAACGACAGAGCAAAACCGCGTTCCCTTAACGTCGCCTTTTTTAACGCAAACGGTATTAATAATCAACGCGATTAAATCTTCAATTTCGTTTGCGATCACCATGTCGACGCTCCTAGTGCAAGAAACATTCCTCAAACGGCACACTCGCAATCCCAACATTGCGAATTATAACATCATTAGGAATGATAGAACTTCTGCCGCTAATGGCGGAACTCTCATCTACTACACAATGACCTTGCACTGCGTGCCCGTCGACACGCCAACCCTCATTTTTCTAGAAGCCTCGGTCTGTCAGCCAGACATGACCGACCACACCCCCATCACAATCGCGTCTGTCTACCTGCCTTGCAGTCGTGATGCACAAGTATTACGAAGCGACTTATTGGCTCGCCTTTCCCTTGGAAACTCAGTCATTTTGGCAGGAGATTTCAAGCACACTTGGTGGATTACAACTAAATCAACCCCCGGGGGTTGGCTTTAGACTCGCTAAGCGACACACTCGACACGTCGTAGCGTCTACTACGCCTACCCATTTTCCATACATATTGTCACGCACCGGATGTGCTTGGTATTGCCATCTATAAGCACACCAACCTCGCCTTCCAAGGGATAGAGGTAATCCACGAGCTCGCTTCCGATCATCGCCCCGTTCTTCTTCGGTTAGGGCCCTCTTCCCTAACGTTACCCTCCCCAAAACCATTGTAGACTGGCACCGGCTCAGGAACGACCTGAAGGAAGCCACATCACCGCATCTAGATGCTATTCTTACGAACATATTTTCAGTCCACGACACGAACCTCGCAGTTCCTGCCCTCACTAGGCACATCCAGACAGTCACCGAGGATTACTCTAGGCAGGTTCCCTGGATGGAAGACCACCGATAGACCCTGCCAAGCGACATAAAGGACCTTATGATGCGCAAGACTGCGGCCACTCGTCTTATATGCGACCACGCAAGCTTCCTGGCCCTGACGGCATCACCAACAAGGTGATGAAACTCCTACTCGTGTCCATTTTACATCTACTGGTGATAATCTACAACGCGGCCATATCCAAAGGCACCTTCCCCAATATCTGGAAGGAAGCCGACATCATAGGGATTCACAAGCGCTCGAAACATCCAACCGATCCATCAGCCTATCGACTCATAAGCCTACTCAAAGTCTTGGGTAAGGTATATTAAAGGCTCATCCTCGCCCGCCTCAAGGATTTCATGCTGTCCCGAGGGCTACCAATCAATGAGCAGTTCGGGTTTCATACCCAACACTCATGCACACATCAAGTGCACCGCATCATGGAGTACATTCTCAGTAAATTTCTTCAGGGCTACCACACTGGGGCACTTTTCCTCGACGTGGCGAAAGCTTTCGACAAGGTCTGGCACAATGGGCTCATATACAAACTATATGAGCTCGTTGTGCCAGATCAACTCGTACTTATCATACGAAACTTTCTCCGTAATCGAGCCTTTCGTTACCTCGTCGAGGTAACGCGTTCCGAGGTTCATCCCATTTGTGCCGGAGTACCACAAGGCTCCGTCCTAGATCCTATTTTATACACACTCTACCTCTACACCAACGACATACCGCGCACTCGCGGTGTAGAGCTTGCCCTTTTCGCCGATGACACCGGCCACTACGTGTCTGGGTTCAAACCAGACGCTATTTGTAGACGCCTCAAATCTGTAAATGGTTTCAGCCAACACCTTAAGTAAATGGTTTCGGAATTGGAGGATCGAGGTTAACCCCACCAAAAATGCAGCCATGTACCTACTTCTCTTGGCGCAACAAAACGCCGCATCTTCCAACTATAGAGTTATTTGATCGTCCAATCCCCTGGGAAAAGACAGTCAAATACTTAGGCGTCACATTAAATGAAAGACTCACCTTCGGTCCGCATATCAACCGCGTACGGAATCGAGCAGCGTTCGTCCTAGGTCGTTTGCACAATAAAAATAGCAAAATGTCCCTACGTAATAAAATTACACTATACAAAGCATGCATTCGACCCATAATGACATACGTAGGTCCCGTCTTTGCGCATGCCTCCCCGCGACACATTCACCGACTTCAGGTAATACAAAATCGTTTCATGCGCAAGGCAACCGGTGCACCGTGGTTCTTGCGTAACGAAAATCTACACATAGATCTTGAGCTGCCATCATTATGCCATAGCTCAGTACCTGCAGCAGGCTTCCCGCCCATATTTCGACTCTACCGTCACACACTCTAACCATTACATACAAATAGAAGCCTCACTGGAGTTTCTTGCGCCACATCTTCTCCAGCGCCCATGCATTCCGAAGTGGTGGTACAGATAGCTAATAATAATATCGATAGTAATTTAAATAATTTTCTGTCAGAAGCAACTGACCGAGCCGAGGTTCGGCCCTCTCGGGCACCCTCAGTCAGATGCTATCGCGAAACAGGGTAACGGTCCAGACCGAAAAAAAAATCGCTTTAAATTCACGGTACGCGAGCAAACCGAGTTCGGTATCTCCGGTGCCAGAATCAATGAAGTTAATAATGATAATTTTTTTAATTTACAATATAAAACGTCATGAGGAAACCTGCAAGAGAAGTAACAGCCTATATGTATATGTAGTAGTGAAGGTCCCCTTATTTAATATATAACTTTGTGTCGATGAGTAAAACTTGACTGAGAACGTGATGGTGAATTACTTATATTATCGTACCTATTATTAATACGTTGTACAGCAATGTTCTTTCAATTTTAATAAGACTTTAATAATACAGTAGTAAACAAAGACAATGAAATAGTGAAAGGATCTACTGTTGCAACTGAATTTCCGAAAGGAGATATATGACTGGGAGCAATGCAAATTAATATGTGGCTGCGTAGTTCACATCCGTTTCTAGAGCACCGCATTTGGAATTTACGATATTATCGATTTACTTAATCCGTCAATGTGTAAAGTATGGCAAAATATAATAAAGCTCAAGTTATTAAGAATAATTTACAATTTAATTATTCCCGTTAGCTTAAAGCACTGGACTTGATACATTTAAATTATCGCTTTGATTCTAAGCTGCACTTGTCAATGAAAAATTATGTACGTCTAAAGTATTATATATATATATATATTATATGTGTATATATTATGTAGGTCTATATTGACGTTGTATAGCAATTTCAATCGGCTTTATAAAACCTTAAAGCTCTACCTACCTTGTAAGAAAATAACATTGTGTGAATCTACGAACGTTTTATCGATAAATTAAAGTTCTATTCCAAAACATAATATTAAACTTGTTATGCGTATATAATTTAGTATTCACATCCTGCAGTCAGGGTAATATTCATTTTACGTACAACAATCACTCTTATTAGACTAAAACATCTTTTAATATGCTTATTGCGATTTCTAGCTCTGATTTCTTTTTAGTCTCTAGGTTTGCGAACCCAATTTCTTATAACATTAAATTACATGTTATTTTTTTAAGAATGCTTTCTTTTAATGTTTGATATTTCACAGACCATCCTTAAGCTGTTGGCATTAGTAGCGTCAAAACCAAAATCCTTTACGAAACTTTTCTTACAAACTGTATTGTAAATGACTAAAACTTTAAAGTGTAAAAAACTTTTCAGAGTACGACACGAGTACGCTTTCACGAAGTGGCGAAGAATAGGTCACTTTAACGTGAATAATATGAAAGTATAAACATTTCTTGGAAATAAAATCTTAAGTATATCCTTATTTTATTTTATTTTAGCTATTTAAGCTTCGATTTTAAAATCATTATCATATTTCTAATATAAAAAATATAAAACCATTTTTGTTTTATATATTTAACTACCAAATATTAATTAAAATGCACCCAAGGGGTTGTTTGTTATATTAATCATGTGCTATATAATTAAAATATCGCAATTAATACGATGACCCGATTGAGTAATAATTTTTAAAAGAGTCACAAATACAGTTACGTTAGACAATTTGACAAATATATAGTTTTCTCGTATCCCCAGTGCATTTGATGTTATTCAAAATCTCTTCGGGTAATCATTACAACAGTTTAAGGTGTGATAATAAAATGGGTTCCTTTTCATTAGCACAAATACTTATAGAAAAATTATATAACAATAGGAATTGGTTTATGATATTCGAGCATTTTTGATATCTTACAATAACCAGCAGAAAATGTTGTTATAATCAAAAATCACATGGAACTAAATAATGCCTTCGAAGCTTAAGTTAAGTATATACTTAGTCACTAGACAAAAATGTGACTGTTTTTACTAACGCTTATAATAATAACGTGCGAATATGCGTTATTTCTACTATTCTAATTTTATTACTATAAAACTCGAATAGTAGAAATAACGAGCTACAGTTGATGCGAAATCGTAAAGAGAAACACAAATATCATATTCCATTTCACTGATCACCTGAAATATGCCACTGGACAGAGGTCATTCTTTACAACTCATTGATGTTCCAGTCTAATGAACGACTCGTATAAACACATTAACATACAACAAAACACATTAATGTTTATTTATATTTACATAGTATATTAGATAAGTAGACAGATGTAATTATCCGTGGTTCGAGTCCAAGTCGATGAACAAGATTTGTGTATTATAATTTAGTTAATGTTGTATATACGTCCCATGTCTTTGACGCTGAATTAAATCCTCCTGTCTTCTTTCATATACATTCGACTAGGAAAAGGGACGGTGAGTGTGGGCATCTATTTACTCAATTACTTCATTATAATATAGCCTGAACAGATGATATCATCCGATTATAGTTATAAAATATTGCCATTGTTAAAATCGACATCATCATTATCAAGTAAGTCAACTATCAACACAAATTACATTGTAAAATGTAATTTTACACATCTTATTATATTATGAGTATGTCACGTCTTTTATTCATAGAATCGCAAAGAAGTACCCATATCTCTAATAAAGAAAGATATACGCTCTAGCTAGCGTTCCAAGACTTTTCATTATGATCATCCCCATCGCCAACCAAATAATTACAACTAATTAGAGCAATCACATAAGCAAATAATAGCGACACAGTCACGTAAGAAATCAAATGAAGTAATAATTTCCTCTCTCATATATCTATTTAGATAATTTTATTATGAATATTTTATCACAACTTTTTTAGATTGTGCATCGCATACATTAAAAAATAACTAATAAGAGAATAGTTTACACGCAAAATCCATGAAGCTAAATATTGAGTACTTTCAAAGGCATACAACCAAATACCAAAACGGATTTTGAACGCTAATTATTAAAATATCACTTATCGTGGTATTTAACTCTACTTAAACAAAAATAATTGATTACATCGTTCGACAAGAAGGACAATACCATCCATCAATATTTAACCACAACAAAAAATAATAAATATAAATAACGTTAATATTTTACATCTATGTAAATCTCTTCAAACTTTCACAGAAGTTTTGGGTATAACCCGTATAACTATGACTATATATTTTTTATTTCTTTATTAAATCTTATTGCACAAACAGTGTACACAGGCGGACTAAATGCCTAAGGCATTATCTCCCAATTAAACCTTTGGGTGATACAGAAAGATTGAGTAGGTGCATGTACACATTTATAAATAAAATAGCTTAGGTATACATAAGAACTACATTTATTCTAAGTATATATAAATATAATACGATACATAAATACGTACATAATATCATTGGTAGCGCATTCCATAAAAGAACAGACTGAATAAAGAATGAAGAATGCATAAAGTAAGAACTGTGAAGAGGACAATGAAGGAGACGATTATGCGTGGAGCGAAGATTTTTGTTGCTAACTTCTCAAATATATAGAAAATGAGGAGATATATAGGCTGGGGTAGTGGGAGCATCTAGAAAAGAATAAAGAGTGGTTAGTGCTCGTAAGGATCGTCGTTCACGAATAGATAACCACACAACAAGTTTCGCACGATAAGAAGACAAGTGATCATATTTACGAACATTACAGACGAATCGAATGCTGTAATTTAGAAGTCGGTCGAGTTTGTTGAGGTGATGGGCATTCAGGTCTAAGTAGCACACGTCACCATAGTCGATAATAAGGAAAATCAATGACTGCACGAGCGTTACTTTAGTTTGCCTTGGTAGAAGTTTTTCAGTCGATACAAGGAGCGCAGAACGACTGTAACTTTCTGACATACTTCCCATTTGAAACTTCCAGCTAAGTGTACTGTCGACGTGTAGACTAAGATTTTTCACGGTTTGACTAACAGGAATGGCAGAGTTATTGAACATAATTGTTGGGATACTTTTGCAGAAAACTCTTTCGACAGGAAATTCATGTAAGTACATCAATTGAAGCAAGTAAATGAAAACAAATATAAATATATTTTATTATTCAATATCTTTATAATAAGAGTGCAAAATACATATGCTTATGTAATCTTAAAAAGTGTGCATGAGCTTGACAACCCACAACAAACAGGATACAATCATTTTAATTCTAGCACATATTAAATAAAACTAATAAAATAGAGTTTATTGACATGAAAAGTTTAGGGATTACTTTGATGAAAAGGGTATAAATTGTTCAATATCGGTCTCCACGGCTATCTTGATAGGATTGGAAAATAAAATCTTTCATTGCCTAAGTCGATTCATTGAGTGTTGTTATTGATATCGTAATTACAAATACACGGTTTATAAGTTTTTTGAAATATTATATAGTGTGTTTTGTAAAGAGAACTGTTAACCATTTATTTCTATATAATAATATTAAAGTAAGAAAAATTTTAATAAATAACAATGAATTAAATTTCTGTTACACATAGTGGATCATTAAAAAAGCAATTACATCTCATTTTTTGAAATTGGTTTGGTGCTTTAGGTTATAGAACAAAATATTATCACAGAGACTTTTCCTTTGATATCGCTGTAACCGAGAAAATAACCAGTTTAAAACAATAACGATCTCATTATTGGTCAACATACTGAAATTATACCGCAATATATATATATAATATGCGTTTGCATGTATTCAATTTAATCTTTACATGCTTATGCATACAACACATATGCTTATGATTTGCTGCGTTACGGAGTACTTTTAAGGATCAGACGTCTTTATATCACGAAAACTAGTCAGAGCATACATTCATTGCAAACATACTTAGAATCTTAGTAATCTTAGTTATCTATTGTTTTATTTGTCTAGACTAGCTGCAAACCACACTTTACTACATTAAAATTCGTAACACATCCGTTTTTTTAATAAAATTATGAACAATTTTTTGCTCTAAATAAAGTTGCAATACCAGGCTAAAACATAAATTTGTAATGCATAAATTTCTAATTTTTTCATTTCTTTTTTCCGCGTTGTTTGTGTTACATTCTGTGTTTCTTACATTCAACAAGTGCATGTTACTGTAGTACTGTAACCCACATAATACTGAGATCTTTTTTCATTAAATGAGCGGACTTCTACGACGAGAATCACTTCACCTTAACTTAACTGTAACATTTCGGCCGTTATAGTATAAAGAAGCCCTACTTATTTTGGTGTGACTGTTGATCCGACTAGGTGTCGGATGAAAAGTTCCGTCACACCCTTATATAATTTGCATTTAGAATACTACCAGAATATTTTGTATTGATTTTGAATTTTGTTGAAAACGAACTTCAGCGTCTTCATAAAAGAAAAAATAAATTGATTTTCTTTCTTTCTTTTTAGTGGACGAAAAGGAAAACGCAGTTGCGGTTATTGCGCTTCACCACTCTGGTAACGCGCCATCCGAGACTTATGAACTTTTGCAATATTTTAAAAACAACTCTAAGGTTTTATCGTACTATCAAACCATTACGAATTAGTGAAGATTAGGACTTGAAGGAGCGATCGACCTAGTACGGTTAGGGCAACAGCTATCATCAAAGGAATACTGGCACGAATTTAATGAAAACCCGTCCGCAACCAAAAAACACTTCTGGGTTAAGCAAAATTACTATTATAGTTGCTAAATAATGACTTCGAGCTTATCGACGAAAAGCAGGGCATTTTCTTAATGATCATCTGAAAAAACTGAGGCTTGATAAATCCCGGGCTTTTTAAGTCGGTTCTTGGAAAAAAAACCTTATATATATATTTATATCGTCGAAAAGGTCACGACAACCAAAATGATAAAATATATGCCTAACATTTGTAGGAAAAACTTCACGCTGAACCACACCAAAATTTGGAGTCTCTCAAAGCATCCCTGATTAAAGTAGTAGACATAAACGTTGCACGTGCTGCAGTCGGAAATCGGCTTCAGAATTTGAGGGTCTGTAATCAAAAATAATTATGAATAACTTTAATAAAATTTGTTGTAACCTTTGTTATATATATTACATAAACATCAAAAGATGTACTATATTTCATGAAATGTTGGTAACAGAACTTACAACCCGACTAGGTATAAACCAAGATAGCCGAGGATACCGACATTGAACAATTTAATATTTTTATATCCTGTTGTTGTACAAGTAAGCTAAGCTTACCAGACCGCCTACAAATTGCCTTTTAGGACTTTATGAGATGAAACCTGTTACAATTTCAGATTCAAATTAGAGTTGTCAAGCTCATGCACAGTTTTTAAGATTACATAAGCATATTTATTACGGAATTCTAAATTGGAACTCTCTGGGAATATGTTTTAACTTTTTAATTTGCACCACTGTCATTTGTTTTTTCATTGTAGCCTCCTTTAGAAAATTATGTATCGCTGTTACCAAGATTTTCGCTGTGGCTTAGTCAATAAGAGACTTGCCTGAGACTTCAATTGGCATGAAGCCTCATGTCGCAGCTCGTATTCGTGATTAAGAGGATTTACGTGAAAATCAGCCGACGACTGCAGTTACAGAATCCTATATTAGGTCCGAATTGACTCGTTCTAGCACGTACTCAGTGACTCTTATGCGATTGAGTTTTTGGAGAATAATCATGTCTTTTGGGACTAGCTGAATTGCGCAAAGCTTCATACGCAAGTGATTATTTAAAATGGTACAAATCAACTTGTGAGACACAGAATGTTCAGCGGCTATCTCTCTCAAACTTGAATGAGGATTTTCTGTCACTATTTCCTTCACTTTTGTGATGTTAACTTCAGTTGCAGATGCTGATGGCCTACCAGAGCGAGGCAAATCTTCCATCACATCTCGACCGTTTTTGAACGCTTTGTACCACTCATAAGCACGCATTTTTGATTTCGATTCACCGTAAGCCTTCTGTAACATTTTCAGTGACTCCAACACGAAATTCCATTGGCAATGGAAAATTTAAGACTACCTCTTTATTCAATGTTTTTGTCCATTATGAAATTCGCAATACATACTAGATATAATATATATACAGCACTGTATTTAATCGAACTGATGCAACTCCGCGCCAACATAGAATATAGTATCGCCAATGTAACAACAACAAAAAAAACAAATATTTAGAATTTGGAACATATATAAACAAATCATCCATTCCCGATAAGTTTTTTGACAGAATGTATAATGCCTGTTCTTATTTATCCAAATCTAGAAACTTTTAGTATTACCTAAGTACATGACACAGAGAAAACGGATATGTCAGAAAACAATAACTACAATAAAGTGTGTATAAAGATACAAGTTTTATAAGAATTAAATGAACTATTAGTGATGTGTAACGAATACATAATACATTCAAAAACTTTACGATTTTTTTTTTGGGTTGCTGGACGTCTTGGATTCTTGTTTGGCTATTTTTCTTATTTTATTTACTTATTTATCGACAAATACCATGTTGGTCATAATTATACACACGTGACCCCACGTATGGTCATTTAGATATTATCTTTTATCCCTCCTATATTAAGTGGTAGCTTTTATATGTATACCTCACTATGATGTTAAGTAATATGTGTTCATATTGTTGCGAAAAACTTACGAGTTGCTAACTACAGTATTTTTTTTTATCGAGTGTTCTATATCTGTTTCTGAAAGCTTTCGAATCATCGGATGTTTATGCAAATTATTATGCATTAATCTAATACCAGTACCCAAAGTACGAATTTACTAGCATGTCATTATTTTATCTAATTTTCCACTGTCGTCAACACGGAGATGGACTCTTCTACGTCTGAAATAATTCTACGAAAAGTAAACAAAGCGACGAAACGAATTTCAACACAATATGCTTATTGAAGTCCCTGACAAAATTCTTATTGACAGTGGAAATATTTATAATAAAATAGTTATATATATAATAAAAAGTAATTAAGTGAAAGCTTTGTCGATTTAAATTCATCGTAATGCAAATACGTATTTTTTATAATAGAAACCGTAAAGAAAGAACTAATATGTACGGGATGTAATACGATACATCAGTTTATAAAGTTTATGTGAGTTCTTCTTAGCTATGTGTTGAAGAAGGATATAATGTTTATGTGAGTTCTTCTTTGCTATGTGTTGAAGAAGGATATAATTTTTATGTGAGTTCTTCTTTGCTATGTGTTGAAGAAGGATATAATGTTTATGTGAGTTCTTCTTTGCTATGTGTTGAAGAAGGATATAATGTTTATGTGAGTTCTTCTTTGCTATGTGTTGAAGAAGGATATAATCCACTACCTAAACTAGCACTAACTTAGCCTACCTTACCTACCTATACTGTCTTTGAATTCAAATGCCATGGGAAATTTAAGAACTTGTCATGATTGCGATAGAGGGCAGAATCATATTATTATATATGTTGAAGACGAGGAATAAAGGAGGAGAGGAATTCTAAAATTCGATATATTAAAAAAGTAACATTATACCGTACTACAAGTATCGTATTGTTTTCGCTATTTGTTTTTGTGTCCTTAAAGTTTAAAAAAATTGTAAAGAAAATAAACCAATCAACTTTTTCCCCAAATACTTCGGCATTTGTTCTGATGACGTAAAATACATTTAAACGTGCTCATTAAAAGATGAAGCAAAGGCTTTGGAATAGGAAACAGCATCACAAACTTACAGCACACTACAGTGGTCCTTTCAGCACGAAGCATGATCGCTCGGTGCCGGGGCGCCTTAAATTATAATACATAGTCCACTAGAACCATAATTCTATCACCACTACATTAATGAGTATGATACTCTTACTTTGTACACTTGTTAATATAAAATTATAAAACGCTCAGACTTATTAACTATCTACATTTAATATTTTACATATCGTAGATCCCAATGCTTTGTATTCCACGCGAACGCCCAGTGACGGGTTGTTGGCTTCATTACGATTGGAAATCACATTACGCAGCGCCGTACGTGAGCACACGCTCCACTATACTTTGAGTGAACTTTCAGCTATACTTTTATATCGGAAAATTAAATATTCCAACGTGTATGTTAATTACTATAATTATGTATTTAACAAAGTTCCCCCACCGCGCATGTCGAAACCGTTTATTGAATTTCATCACAAGATAATTCCCAAAATTGTTAGCAAAATTCTCTTTCGATAAAAATCAAAACAAACAATGTAGCATTTACTAGATATTAAATTATGATTACATTAAACAAACTAAATAAATCTATGCATCGATTAAAGTCATTTTTTAACTGCGAAATTTTAATTTAACTTAAGGTCTATTTACAAGAACCCTATGCACTATTGAATATCCCATAGATCACGATAGATTCCGGTACCAAATTACATAAGTATGAGAACCGCACAATTGATAATTCTATATGTTCGTGTGTACTATTTAAATGCAAATTTATGTGCATTGCAAATCATGTAAATGAAAGATTCAAGCAGGATTGTGTAAAACGTAAACTTTACTGGATATGTATAATAGTAATATGTAAATCAATTGGAACTTGTTGAAATTTGTTTTTGTTTTTGTTTGAATTTGTTTTATTATATTCGTATTCAGAACTGATTAAGAAATGTTGATGATATACACGCATTAAAAAAAGTAAACTTAACATTCCAAAAAATTTATTTAAATATAAATTGTAGGTATATACAATCTATGATTTATTCTGCTTCTCACACATCAGTGAGAGTCACTGAACAAGAGACAGAGCAAGAACAAACATTACTTTTACAGAATTACAACGTTACGTTCGTCATACTTCTATTTAATTTGGGTAGTCTTAGCTAAGATTCAATGTAGAAGTATTATAATCACCTATAGATCTGATGTCGATGGTAATTATAGCAAACTGAAAATGGTTATGTGGTTTTAAAGCGATTAAAAGCTTCAGTAACATTTCCATTAATTTAACATTATGTTTCGATTATAGATGGCTGAGCTTATTCCTTATTGAATAGTTTCAATGAGTAATTAAGTAGTAATTAACCTCAAGGATGTAGTAAAAATAAAATTCAAAGATATACAAAGTTTATACTCTTAAATAATCATGAGCGAATTACAACTGCGATTTTAATTAAAAAAATAAATATAATCAGTTTATACAAAACATAAATAGTACTTTATTTAAAAACTTTAACAGCCAGATGCAGAATAATATTATCCTTTATTATTATTATTATTAAACTTTTCAAATATCAATAACAATGGCAGAATAAACAGACTGGCACGTAGTAATGCAATTAATTATCGTAATAAGTTCGTGCAACAATGAATTGTGAATACTGATGCGGATTGAAACAGTTCACGTTGAAAAATTAATAACGTACCAATTTATTTTGACGCTGCTATGTAATCAACAATAACCTGATCAGCTTATTATGATTGGTGAAACACTGTTTATATATAGCCTGTCTATAAACAGTATCTATGATTTGAGTAGAAGTTTCTGATTTGGATTCCCAGCAGATTATGATGTGCATCATATGTTTTTTGTTTTTTGGTCTGGACATATTGTATAAGGTACGCATGTATCTTATATTACACTAAAACACATACATCTTAAAGCCCGCTAGCTTTGCACTTGATGGATTCCGCATGATTTAACAAAAAAACTAGAAACGACTCGCGTTCGAAATTTAACGGAGGACAGTCGTTGGCTTTCTATAATATTATGGTAGGTGAAATAACCTTACTGAAACCACACTGCTTTGAACCGGAAAGAAATAGCCTCTCGGTTGAAGACTGTTGCCGACAAAAATTAAGAAAAGTCAGAGTACCAGCAAGACAATGGTTGCGTATATTTCGACCAATTAGAACATTATATTACAGTGTTGCTTGAAAACCAAAGGACATAGGGTGCAGATAGTAGATTTATGTGGGTTTTTTTTTCGATAATTACACCTAGATATTTCATTTCATCGACCTTTTGAATATTTAGACAATAACATTAGGTATTTAAGAAGTTTTGGCATTCATGAATTTTTAAATAATTATTAGATTTATGAAACGGAATTGGAGTATTTTTAAATTGAATGTCATATACTTAGTTTTCGTAACTTATAGTGATAATACATTATGTTTTTAAGTCAATTAACATTATATTTATTAAAGCTAGTTAATTTTGTACTTTCGTCTGACATCGAGCTACACATCGTTTCTATTTTGAAATTCTACATTTCAACTATGAGAACTGAAATCTACGCTGTGAGTATAATAGTTGGAATCCACTCACTCACTTCTGTTCGCCGTTCCAACACATTATGCCTTCTGCATAGCAACTCATTGCTATGTTAGAGCTGTGTAACCTACATAATTCAACTACTTTATTTCGACACAAAAGCCATGCTATTTGACTACACACAAAGCGTACCACACACATTAAAAATTGTACACAGAAGTAGGCTATTTTAAAGCCAACCAAGATCAAGCTTATAACAAAATATACTTAAATAAAAAAAAATATCTTAACTCTTAATAAATGTTTTATATCATAAGATAAGGTATCTCCCTTATTAAAGTACGTAAGAGATCACAACAATGTTTTCTTTTACATATTTAATTTGCTCTCGAAGAAACAAATGGATTTTTTTTGCAGAGTTCTTCATCTCTTATAAATTATTTTATAAAACAATCAACATTCTTAGGCAATTTCATAATAAAAAGCGTTTAGGTTACCCTTAATGTTAGTTTTTGAATTATGATATTGCTAGAAAAACGTTACCTTACTGACCGCTACGATTTCAATAAATTTAAAGTATAATAAATAATTTCAACACGATAATGAAATATTATTTTCTTCTACTCTATAACTTACTTAAAATAAAAAGGCAAAAATTTCTATACTTGTATTTCCGATTATGGGTTATAAATAAAAGATAAAGTAGAAAAATTCGCAAATCCGGTATCTGAATCTATAAAGAAATATTCTTCAGTGAAACTCCTTGCCCTAAATTTATCATCAAAGGTAAAGGAACCAATGAAATTAATTGTAATGTTATATAATTATATAGTATTTTTATTTATTACAGAGGGACGTCTGTTATGCCAGAGGGAAAGGAAACTAATTACGTAGTTTCCTTTTGGTATGAAGCAGGAATTATGAGAATGTTTTTTTAGTACACAACATGGCGATTTAAAATTAAATTTTGATAATATTTTACATACAAACACTCGGAAATTTTCTTATACTTTATAAGTAATCTAGAAATAAGAAGGCAAAATTTTAATTTTGTATTGTTTTCACGGGTTGTGTAAAATGTATATTTAATAATATAATAAAAGTTAATCCACTTTGTATAAGAATCGATTGAGGGTTATAAATAAAGGATAAGGGAAGAAAAGCTGCAAAGCCAATATCCTATTCCAAGAAGAAATATTTTTCGGCGACACTTTTCTTCTCACTATTTCGTCTAACATTTTGTTTACATACCTTCCGATCACATGTTGAAATGTAAATAGAAAATCAATTGTTTAATATTTAGTTTACGTATTTATTTTTCTTCGCATTATTAAATCAAGTGCAAGTATAATGTTCATGGTTTAAAATTTAATAGGCTTTAACGGTTTCGTAGTCACCAAAAAAAGTGTATAACACATTTTTGGCGATTGCGTGGCGTCACGGTCATTAGATCAATCTCCAGCCGGCCCCAGGACATGAACTTCCAGCCTCAACAAAGATTCAAGATGCACATGCATCGCCGAGTTAAACGGCCGCGTGCGTATTGGTTAGAGTTCTTGACGTAACAGTCACCGGTTCTAGGTGCGATCTCAGACGTGGAAGAGTATTTGTGTATCATTGGTGGTTTTTGCTTCTATACTACGTTGTATGTATGTCCCGTATTTTGATAATGTTTTTTAAATGAGTATCCAAAACAGGGGGCAACATATTTTGCCAGTGTTTGCCCTAATTAAGCATTGCCATAAATACTGCAAAATTATGTTTACGGCACTATATTTAGATATTGTATTCAGTTTATGTTATCTGTAACCAGCAGAAAACCACCGTATATATACCACACATATATATACATATACATATATATATGTATATATATATACATATATATATAAATATAAAATAAAGCAGAATAAGAAATAAGAATAAGACTAAAATAGTTCAAACTTAAATTAGCTTAACGTATTGGTGCTTATCCATCAGCTTGACAAGCAGTATAATAAAACTAGTTTGTCCATTCCTTCCCGCGTGCAGTATAACAGAAGGCCAGAAAATCTCTTGGTTTCAAATGAATAAGGAAAAAGGTTTGAACACAAAAGATATTCTTTTCAAATGTTTCGTGATTTTGGGCCGCAGGAATTAATGACAATCTAATTATCTTAATCCTTTATCATTAATTCTTTATAGTGATAGAGCCACGTATTATCTAGCTTATGACTGCACCATGAAAGGGCCAGATTGAATGGTGAATGACCTCGCCCTCACAGAATATCATGCTTGAAACAGTAGCATACCGCTGCAGTGTATCGGGATGTAAGGATTAGAGTACCCGAAAATCTATTATTTATGATCTCAGTCTTTCAGTTACAACGCATGAAGATCTTGAATTTTCTTGAGAATCAATGTTAACATGATGGACCGGAGTTATCGCTTACCACCCGGTGAACTGCGTATTCGTTAATCATTCCTCAAATTATAAAAATCTCGAAAATATGTCGCATTTAAACTTTATTGCGAAACTTGAACATCAATTTACATTTTTCATGATATTATATAATTAACAAGCAAAGTTCACTTGGTGGTAAATTATTCTTTTAAATTATTATTGGGGCCTATGATACTTTATGATATTGTACGAAAATTATCATTATGCAATAAAACGTCCGATAAAAACGTGTATCTTTATCGCTTACTTAAACGAAATTAGAGATTCATAAAGGTTGGACTTAATGCCAAAGGCGTTCTCTACCAATCAACCTTATATATGGTGACGTATTGTGTGATATGTAGCAATAAACTTTTACATAAAAAGATTTAATATAGCCAGTATAAAATATACAAATAAACAATAATACATACATATATACATAAATATATATAAAATAGCTACCAATTAAGTCCATAGAGTACGGAATTATCTGTTTAAGTATTCTCAAATAGACCAAACAATTTTATCGCATAATAACTAAGTAAAAGAACAATAAATACCAGGAAAATCTTTTGTTAACGTCTCGAATCTACCAAACATTTCTTTTGATTACAACATACTCAAAGAACAATAAGCTAAGGTAATAGGGCATTTATCCATTTCTTGTGTGATGGGTAATTTAAATTAATATTCTTTTAATGGTTTATATATGTACGTTTAGCACATATGTATCTTCGTTTTGTTAATTTGCAAATGTACCTTATATTTAATTTATCCAGAATAACTTCAAAACTAATATAACAATAATACAAAAGACAATTATTATTATTTTTTTCATCCAGAAAGCCTACGAGGATAAATGGCTGCCATTGCCCAGCTCTAAATAACTGACCGGAACGTGTCGAAATTAATGGTCGGTTGGTGACACGCATCCATTTCTACACCATTGAATTTGGAAATAGTTAACTTTATAGTACAAATCAGCTTTTTATTGAAATTTGATTAAAACTAAATTAAATCACTGAACAATACAATGAACAACGCATATTTTGTTATGCATTTTTATTTAATAAAGTATAATACAATGAAACTGTTTATTACTTAGTTTAAAGAAATTACAAACTACTGCTATTTTATCTAGGGCAAATTTCTTCTTTCAATGAAAATAAGTTATCTTACTCGAAGTGTTCTCACATGTTTCATGTTTAAATATGGTAGAGTCACGCCGCAGTTATAAACTAACAGTAGCACGAAAATGTTGGCCTAACAAGGAGGTTGGGGTGTAAGTTGTATTGCGTATAAACATCTGTATAATGATTCTTTATCGAGTATAAATATGGATATTGTAAGCCACCGGGATCATCATCAGGTGAAACTCTTTTATCATGAACTCATAAAAATGAATACATAAATACTTAACTTTGTTATACCGGATCCTATTATTATCCATGTATGAGTAAAGAAATACTTGACTCGCAGTTATGAAAGATATATCACCAAATACATATTATTTACATTGAAACAAATCAAATTCACGGCAAATAACAAAGCAAAATTGAATTACAATATGTTGCTTGTTCATTTTAACATACACCAATAACTGCTTATTGAGATAATCCTACGACCGTGTGAATCGCTGGTTTGTTCTGCCTATTATTAGAAAAAAACAATTTTACTTAAGCACGGTATATATAATATGCAATTAAGTAATTATTTCTTCATGTAAAATTCTTGCTAATTGATTGCAATTGAGCCTTTCAAAATGAAAAAAAGAATATTGGTAGTTACAACATAGCACAGTTTTGACCCATTCGAAAAAGTCTGAATATACAAAAAATATTGGTTTGGGTGCCACACGTGCTCACTGAACGAAACCTAATAATTCGTGTATCATTTACGATTCTCTATTGAAACGTAATGAAACCGAGTCGTTTTGGAAAATAGATAAAGGCAGTCAAGCTCCACAGACTATAGTGAAACCTGGATTAATTGGCATTAAAATGATGCTGTATGTATGCTGGGATTGGAAGAGCATCCTCCATTATGAGCTTTTACTGCTGCTCATAACCATCGATTTGGATATCTACTGCCAACCGCTTATGAGACTCAAGAAAGAAATAGAAAAAAAGCGGCCGGAATTGATCAACAGAAAGGGCGTGGTTTTTCATCATGATAACGCACACATCTCTAGTCACTCGGCAAATATTGAAAGAGCTTGGTCGGGAAAAATTAATGAATCCACCATATATCCCTAGACCTTACATCCTCAGGTTTTCACCTATTTCGGTCTCGTCAGATTTTTTCCGGTAATGTTAGGTTAACATCAAGAGAGGACTGTCGAAACTACTTGTCGCAGTTTATTGATCAGTCTACAGCGATGGCAACTACAAAATGGCAACAAACTATTGATCAAAATGGCACAATATATATTATAATCAAATGTGAATAAACTATGATATAAATATTTTGAATTTATTCTTCTATTTGATATTGAAAACCCTTTATCATATACTGTCTATTTGGTCATATGTCAATGAATTAACATCCAATAGATAACAAATGCGACAGATCAGAATGGCTGAAAATCTGATAATATTGGCTCATCATTGGCTTTTCTAATCCCTTCAAATCGCGATAATTATGTATACAATAATTGCGAAAAGCCAAGTAAAGTTTTCCTTGAACAGTAGAGATTTAGTCGATAATTTCGTTTTGACTGAAGCAGATGTGCTTAAAGTCCTGACAAATTTAAATATTAACACGGGTCTCAATGATGTCGATGACAAAAACGCTCTAATCATAATCTAATCCACTACTCAATATTTATTCAAATTTGAAATAGAATCTATTAAATTTGGTACTTTCCTTGGGAATAAGAAACCAGTTTGTGTTTCCCCTATACCTAAAAGAGTAACATACTTATCTGATATACTATCTCCCCTATCACATTTACCACATTGTTCAAAAGCTTTTAAATTATCTGGTTTTATATGTAGTCAGCCTAGATCTTTTAGAAATTTTAAGGTAGTCATACCTATTTTATTGTTTTAGTATACTATAATTTAGCAGTCATATCATAACCTATACTATGCTACTCATTCGATGATAATAAAATGTGTGTGTAAACTCATAGTTAAACTAATATTATACCTGGTTAAACAGCATAACTACGAGTACATACTTGATTACAACATCAGGCTAAAACATTATCGTTTGATTTCACGGTCTACTAGGAGTAGAATCACTGATATTCTGTATTTTATTGTTTAGAGTTTAGAGTTTATTGACTGCGTATTATACTTAATACTATAAGTAGTTATTACGGACAATTAAAATCTGTGTGAGAATCGCTTAACAAATCATCATGAGGTTTTCTCCTTCACACTGTCGAACAAATATTTTCTTTTTAAAAATATATATGTTATTTTAAATATTTACATTTCCATCTAAATCAGTGATGAAAAGTTACAATTGTTTTTTTTAAACACAACTGGTAACTAGTCAGTATGTCGCAAGTGTGACTTGTTCAACGTCCTAGCGACTATGGCGGGTCGAATATTAGTATATTAAATTCAAATAAATTAATACAGTAGCTTTATTTATTAGATTTTTAATCGAGAATAACAATAATGACTCACTTATGAATATCTGTCGATATGAAATCTGTTTTAACGTGGATATGGCATATCGCTATTATATAAGTATTAACTGACCTACGCTTAGACTTATTTTTCAACTGTACACGTATAAACTTACACAATTTTTGACCTACATACAGTTTGTTGGTTGCGTATAGTTCTTTAACAGCTTCAAGTACTTTATGCTTAGGGCATATTCATGTGTGCGAGGGTTAATGAGCTTATAACTTTGTGCAGAATTTCTTGTTAGAAATTATTTCAGCAATCTTTTAATATTAATTTAAACAATTTTAAACTTGCTGTAGTAGGTCATGATTTTTGGTAATAAATCACAATTTGCTATTTTTTTTCCTCAATATTTTTGTTTTAAAGTGGTTTAATTGGTAAAAATGGCTTAAGATAGCGGAATAAAACCTACAAGTGGAATATGATGAATAAAGTTTAATTGCAGAATTAAATATGCCATTTCGAAGCCTAATTATATTGTATCATATTATATATGAATTTGATAACATTATATAACAATAGGAAGGTGATGATATATTACCTAGATTTTTCTAGCATTGTTTAACGATTTAAGTGAAGGTTTGTTAATTTCAAACAAAAATTTCGATTTTAATAAAAATATTTTTTCTTCAAAACACCATTATTGCAATACAATAAGTATATATAGGTCTTCTTTACAGTGCATGAATGTGAACGTGCGTATTTCACTTCCAACTGCAGTAGAAACTTGAGATTGTATTGGTGCTCCCACATACCGTTTCGTTTCACACTTTTTTTATAAGTTTTTTATTATTTATATGTTCTTCAATTGGATGTAGTCAAATCATACAACAGAAATAACCTTAATTAATATTGCAATAGTTTTCATTCTGAAGCAGAAAACACATAATGTTTTCCTATTAAGCTATTATGATGCTTTATAATGAATAATAATGTATTTAGATAAACCATTTACAATTTTGAATTTAGTAAAAGTATCAAATTTAAAAACAATATATTTAACTCTATAATTATCTAATAATTGTAAATAGTCTACTAGTAAAAGGTAAAACAGGCAAAAGGTGAAACATCTAGCACAAGTCTTTTTTGCTTAGTTGGGGTAGTCATCGCGATTTTTTATATATTATTAGTAAAATTTTAGCACTGCCAGAATCATATTTATGCACAAATAGGTCGATCCGATTGTGATAGACGAGAACGTCGGACGTGCTTTTACAAAGTACCAAACCACGACAACAACTTAGCAACTTCATCGATAAATTAATAATCGCTTTGTAATGTACGAAAAATCCATACAAGAATGTTGAAATGAATTTTCAAATTATGTGTATAATATTTTCGAGGGTGAATATTAGTGCAATGGGCCGCAGGAATCATGTGTGCTCGTTTGTCACTCTGAATACAATAAAAACAATCATGATAATCACACACGTTTACAATGGATGTGCGGCTTTCTCGTTAATAAGCCTGACTACAGATTAATCGATTTAATCATCCGTGCCAATGCATTGGTAAAATGTAAATTTAAGTGATTATTCTGATTTACCCCTTATGTTGGAAAATACAATACATTGTCTCTCTTTAAAAATACGTACATTTAAATTTGTAGTAAATGTAGATGAACATAAAATCTTTGATTCTCCTTTACCTAATAACATTATTGTAAGACACAGATTTATTAAACCTCTTACAATTATGCAATAAAAATATTTTTTCTGTATATATTATTTTTGTATATATTTTATATAACGAATAATATATATATGCTTTTAGTATAAGACTCCCTTTTGTATGCACTACACCTACCGCAATTTCTCTCCACTCCAAGGATTGACTGGTAGAGAATGCCTTAAGGCTTTAAGTCCGCCCTTTGTATTTAAAACTATTTAAAGGGTAATATGGTGTGATCAACAAAGTTTTAATAAATAAATGTATTAATATACTTATACTAAAATATTACGGCAATATTTTCATCACTTTGTATCACTGTTAATATGTTACTTAGAAAGTAATTGAAATACATAAAAGTAAGTTAATAATAAATGATAATTCCGTAGAATGAATGAATGAATACTCTCATCAAATTAGGTCATCAACTCAGGTCATGGTACGCCTGTAATTTGCCTACACTTCCACGTATCGTGACTTATATTTAATATTTTTTTATAAAAATAATTGAAAATCAAAAGTTTTAAATACATGTTACAAAACTTATATTAAAAGAATAAGGTACTAAGTGTATTTATATAAATCCAAAGATTGTTATATGGCATTCAAACAACGTTAATTTTATTTTCCATTTCAAGGTTTATTTAAATCATTATAAATATTTTAAAAAAAATAGTACTTTAGAAGACACTATTTTCAGCTAGAGCTGAAAATGCCGTAATAATTATACTCTTGGCACATAAAAAAGGTAATAATTATACTCAACCTACATATATAATATTTAAAAAGGTAAAGAGACGGCTGGCAAACAGACCATTTTAGAATATATGATTCTACACTCCATAGAAAGATGACAATGGTTTTAACGATTTTAATACTTGTCTCACAGTAAAGCATAGATAGATTTCCTTCCCAGTACGAATATTAGAAAGTAGTCCACCATGGGCCACCAATTAATAGCTTTTTTTCCATGAAGGTTTCCTGACAATGATTTTCTTCATTCATGTGCTGTAGTTAAATGCATTTAAAATTGGAATTGCCAATCTCATTAGTACCAACATCAGCATCGAACTTAGTTTGCCCACACACTGTAAAATTAAAAGCAACCGTCCGAACACTAAACTAACACGGCTCTCTAAAATATAGAAGAAAAAAAAAGATAGAAAGCAGTCGGCGTAAACGTAATTTTTTTGTGCCAAAAAGTGCTCGCTATAAAATAGAGCAGTTGAAAAGAAAATTAAAAAAGACGGTAAAAAAGCGTCCATTCTGAAACTTTAGACTATGGCATGCGTTACCGCCAGAATTCAAATTAACCTTTACATATTCATGCATGTGTTAACGTGAAATGTTTGGACCATACAGATTTGCTAGCAGGCTTTAGTAAAGGTACAATTTTTGATTTGCTTGACATAATTTTCTGTGGCGGAAATGTGTTATGTATTTGATTTCATAAATAGTTTACTACTCTTATAAAATAAAATTTTAATATACACTATATACTTATTAATATTAAAGGTATAATATATATAATTTATTATAATTTGTATAAAATATTACAGAGTAAATCATTATTTTTCACAATAAGCGATTTTAGAAATACATTTTAGGCGGTTTATTACTTTCATCGTCGGGATTTATTGTCACAATTGCACCACATAAAATAAATGTAAATATTATAAATGTAACTACATGAGTACATATTTCATATAACAAAACTAGATGACCAAGTTTTCAATTCAAACTAAATTATTACGTTGATCCTTGAGTTAGTGGCAATGCATGGAAAGGACATTTCTGTATATTTTTCATTTGTAAGAGCTTAGCTATACCAATAATAAAAGATTTTACCAAAAATACAAAATGTGATGAAATAGTTAATGACTAAAATAATTACATACATACGTTGAGAGTAGACGCACAGTAATATGGATTTATAAGCATGACTAAGGGTTAATCGACGCAGTTGTCCATTTTCTCCAGCCAAACCTATCAGTGCGCAATCGTGATTACACCACTCACAATGCAGCTATTTAAGCTGCATTGTGAGTGGTGTAATAAAAAAATATATACTGATACTAAATGATTGTTGTTTCGAACGATTTGAACGTTCCTCTCAAGTATTTTATTTATTTAATTTATGGAAAGAGTCAAGGGAGGGTGAGATAGATAAATATGATCTTTGAATCATAAAGTCAAATGTTTTGACAGAACTGAGCAGCCTTGTCGTGGTGCTGAAAAAGGTGCCAGATTCCTGACTTCAGACGCCTGCCATGCCAAGCTGACTTTTGGGGCACAATATACTAATAATAATAATAATACTATTCGGAGTTTGATTCAGTAGCAATACCTACTATATCCCGTCTTGCAGAAAATGTGTCAGTCATTTTTTTCTGCGTGCTTCGTGCACGGTGACATATTGTGGGAGTCGGCTCTTCTTCAAAACACCTTACCATCAACTGTAGCTTTGTTTCAGGATAATAGTTACATTATTATGTTTCATCACCTGTATATTTATCATAAACGTTACATTTAGTCCCTGGTGGCGAATTTATCTTTGATAAATTTGTACAATCCACGCGACGATCTTTCTGTTGAACGTTAAATATGTGCGGCAAACATCTTGAATAATTACAGAGAAACGAGACAGTTGTCCATTAATGCTAGTTTGAATTCTGCTGATCCGATAATCCATCCAATTCTTGCTCAAATTTTTCACATGTAATTCGTCGGTATGAATATAAGCGGTTAGCCACCGACCTGTCTTCCTTTATGGCTTAAAGTTTAAAATATTTTGTTTCAGTTTAATCCTTCTTTATAGTCGATTTAAATAATAACGCCAAAATCACATCGAGTGAGCTCCATTGTTGCGCGAAAATTTTCATACAGATTTTCTCGGAAAAAATACATTAACAAAAAAGTAAATATAATATATAAATCCATAAAATTGGTGTTAGAATACAGTAAAGACGTACTTAATCGTATACCAATCTGAGATTTCTTAGATTTTCGGTAAACACCATATGGGCCCCACATAATTTGTTATATATGACGTATTATTTTATATGAACTAAAATAAGCATACATATATTGCCCTGTTACATATATTTTAGTGCGTCTACAATTAAATATATGTAACAGGGCAAATTTTCCAAACCGTTAAGCAAACAGACCGATGACTGAAATCTGAATTGCCTTCCATATCACTAAGTTGTACTTACCTTCGTACGAGTCAAGTAACTGCATCTAATCGTTTGTATTGATCCAATATCTGTCAATTCAATATAGGCATTTTAAGTAAATTAACAATTAGTAAGCACCCGAAGAATTTTTTTTATTATTTTTCATGATTTTATAACATTTTATATTTTCTGTCTTCTAACATAACAACAGATTATATCATGTTTAGATATATATAGACTTCATTAAACCTGATTTTATTATCAATTTTAATTTAAAAATGTAGATACTTTATTTTATTACGTCATACAAAATACATTAGCTTAATGCAGGAAAATTTACCTCATTCTTTTTTATCGAATAAATCGTAGCGTTCTTAAATCTTGGCTACATTAATAAAAAGTCACAGTTGTATTTAACGAAATATCCTGAATAAATTAAGTTTACACTAGAAGCTCCCGTTCTTTTAAGTTACTCGTATCGGTAAAAAAAGTCCTTTTTATTTTCAACGTCGTCTGGATTGCAGCGCTACTTACGCATTTATGAAAATGTTTTAAAGTATATATATATGGCTAAGCAGATGTAGACACTAAATATGTAGGACGTTTTTCTTTATAACTGATGAACCTTGTTAATCAGTTAACTCTGATACAGAAAAACTAAGTTTTGTTTTTACATTGCATTGTAATTCCATTCGTGTCCTCCTATTCAATCACTAATATGAAATTTCCCAAAAGAATGAGTTATTTCTCCGGAGTAAAAGGTAGACAATATCATTCTCTCACCCTCCATCTATCTTAAGCCAACTTCATACGGATTATAATGTGTATTTTCATGTCGTAAGCGTAACAAATTACCAATTACCATTCCATAACTCAATAAGGAATCAAAATATAGAAATTTAAAAAAAAAGTACTTACTATAACGACTTTTAATGTTTTCAACTGTAACGAAAAATTTCATAGCTTTGATTTATACCTCATTTAGTAAGAAGCATCTGTCGCATTAACGTGATTATAGGACATTGGTGTGTTTTTCGTCGTAGCTTTTTAGTTTTAGTTTTAGATTTTTTTTTTGGTAATTTATTATGCTTCGTATTCGAAAATTACTATATTTTTAAAGTTAATTATATTTAAATTTTTAACGGAAACACTTTAATGCACGTTATTTTTTTAGAGAGTTTACTACTGCACTGACCTTAACCCAATAACAATAATTTTCACGCTTTGTAGGGAGTTAGAGCACGGTATGCGAAATTTAACGTCGTAGATTCTTATCCGCAATTCGACTACTGGCGTGAACCAACACAGGCTAACAGTGGTAGTGTTACGCTGCAGTTTGTTTCTAGCTGCAGTATGAATGGGTCATCTGGACTGGGGTAGGACCACGCCCTCACAGAATACCAGCGTACAAAAGCAGCATAACGCTGCTGTGTTTCGTGTGGTGAGTATAGGGATCTGGAGACCTTTATTACTGATGACGAGGCATTCCATCTCAGTCCTCAGGGGTGACAACGCATCTGCATTATGATTGTTTGTCAAGGATGAATGTAGATGTCGTGGGAAGCAGAAATCACTTACCATCAGGTGAACTGTATGTTCGTTTGTTACTTATAGTAATGTAATGAAAAAATACAAAATTGGATAACAACTGATTGTAAAACTGTTTATCAGATTCTCTTATTCGTTTTGTGTTTCTTGGCAGTATACTAATATAGTATATATATATATATATATATATATATATACCTATATATATTAGTATCTACCTGTGCCAGTGCCGGTGACCTGCGTGCTCGTTTGTAATAGAAAACTTATAGTTAATAAGTGTATGTGCTTGTGTTTTATACACAGAAATGTAATTAATTAATTATATTTGAAACCCTCCTTTATATTATCAAACTAACTATATCATGTAATAATAAAATTTTACATTATTATAAAGATATTATTATTAAGATACTAGTAAACTCTCGTGCTATTGCACGAGAGTTTACTAGTATCTTTCTTTACACAACAAAGTTAAAGGACATCCTGTTTGCAGAGGCCTGGAAACGGATACTAGACGCGTAACCGGATATTACTATTTAGATACCATCCAAATCTTTTTATACCGTAACATACCATAGTATGTAAATACTAATGCGTAGGATGGTTTTAAAATTGTTATTTTTATATTTTTTTTGTTAATATTTAATATTTTATTAATATTTTTTTTATATATCTATTAGGTAATCCAACAGCGGCTTACAAAACATGCTATAAAACAACTGGTTACAATATATAAGGCCAAATTCAGAATTACACAATTGGTTAGAACCTATTTATGAATAGTATTTAACTGGCAGATTTGGTAGTTTTATTTTCACGTGGGTGTGTGAACGTGTGTGTGTGTGTGCCTATGTGTTTATTGGCATGTAAATAATTCTGTTTGTATATCAATAAGCAAATAATTAATTATAAGTGTAATAAATAAATAAAAACATATTTACATGAATAAATTATTACATCATGTCGGTAACAAATACAATTTTCTACTTGTAGTACCGTGGAGAACACCATTCATATATTAATGTTCTATGACAGCAGCAAATATAATTAACATTAATTTTAAAAAATATTTGGATGTTATTTTTACGTACTTCTCCCAACAACTCTTCATTTTTGTCACGTAAGTTCCTTGATTAATGGGACATTAATGTCACAATTCCAACGCGGTACACGAAAGTGCTTTTAAACACACTGCACATCAGATTAACTTTAAAATACGTCACGAGTACATTTGGTTCACTAATGTTTAATCAGCATTATTTACAAAAAGAAAACTTGAAGACTTAATCAATATCAATGTCCCAGCGTTTTTTTTATTTTTGTGTGGGCCATTTTTGGCTTTGTGCAGGATTATATTTTATACCCATTGGTAGATTCACACATTGTCATCATGAATAATTTAGCAACTGCTCACTGTAAGAATTTCTCGAGATATTCAATAAAGGAATGACGTTTTAAGCATTAACATGCAGTCGCAGTTACAAGTCAAAGTGATCTACATCTGTTTTGATCGAGGAATTTATCTAATGAAAATCACAATTTTGTACAGACATGTTTAATTTGTTAGCATTTTGTAATTTTCATTATTAATATAGCCTTTTCGATATGATTTAACTTTATCTTAATACGTCCTGGAACCCTGGAAACCTGGTAATGGAAAAATGTTTGATGTCTAGAACACCTTAAGGTACAACCAACATACTATTCTGTACTATTATTATCTTAAATATCTTCATATCTAAAAACGCTTTTTACTTACTAATTTAAAGATAAGTACAATAATAAACTATTTAGTATAATATAAAGGATCCTCCAAACCCCATTCCGGCCGTCATTACACGACAAGTTTTCAAATTACTGAACAGATTTGGTTCAGAATAAGGTTCAGTAAGTGGACCGATTCTCGAGAATGGTAGTCGCATATTTTATAAGCAATGGTTTCATAACACTTTCATAGTTAAATCACGCTAAGATATGGCAGTCATATAAGTTATATACGTCCCAGCTAACTAAAATCAATAATTTATAAATAAGATTTCGTACCAAAAAATAATAACACTTTGCCGTTTCCATTGTACCGTTTGTTAACCATAGTGTCATAAAAATAATACGTAAGACGCAATAAATATTATGCCAGGACATCAATTTATTTTCCCAGGTGGCGTTACGTACATATTTGTTCGCTGTTTTAATAACTAAATAAGCTAAACAGGGGAGTCTGTCTGTCTCATTATTTTGAATGGTCACGTGTTCACAGTTATGCTTGACGCGGGAATAGAATGTACGCTTCGTGCAAGGGTTATTTTATTTTCATGTGCATTGTACACGGTGACTGCTTTTGCAAACTAATTATTTCTTGTAACGTTTAAAATCCTATGAACGTCGAACGAACTATTGTTATATATAAAACAATTCTTTCTTTGAAATGTAAATATTATATTAATAAATTACCCCTCCAATTGATGTCCCTTGGTGAAATTCGTTCATAAGACCCTTGTTTAAATTAATCTATGGTATCCTTAGGGAAATTGCATGTGAATATCCGAAAGCCAAAATCCGTTAGTAAGGAATATTACAAGTAAGCATATACTATGTATATATATATTGGACAGTTCGACAAAACGCCAATGTCATATGTAAGGACATATAAAATCGGTGTTTTTTCGAACTGTCCACTTATATATCAAATAAAATAGGGTAGGAATTCCATATTTAAATGTATTTCCAATTTAGGCTAGTATCTTTATGTTTGGAATTAAGTGATTCATTTGTTTTCGAGACATTTTTTTTTCTTTGACATCATTCTATTAACAAAATGATTCGATAAAAATATCGCATTATTTGCGAATATGAGTTCCACGGTGGCACCAGCGCTACAGACAGGGACGGGTCGAAGGATTAATGATATGTATGGGGAAGCTACTGTAAAAGAAAAGGTGGTACGTTTTTAGTTCCAACGTTTCCGTTCTGGAGATATTGACCTCCAAATCAAACCCTATGAACGGCTGGAGACTCAAGATGACAATGAAGAATTAAAGGTGATCGTAGAAAAGGATCCATCCCAAAACAGGTCAGAGTTAGCGGCAGGCGTGCGTGTAAAATTAATTATTGATTAATTCACTTGAAACTAATTGGAAAAGCGAAAAAGCTCGAGCAATGGGTACCGCATGAATTGAATGAAGCACACCAACAAACACGCATTAATTGCTACTTTAAATTACTTAACCGTCACAATAACGAGGTAATTTTCAGTCAGATCGTTATTTGTAATGAAAAATGAATACTGTACGTCATTTGGAAACGCTGATCATAGTGGTGGAACCCAGGAAAATCGGCCAAATCCTGTGCCAAGCGAAAGTTGACTCAAAAAAAGGTACTGGTGAGTGTTTGGTGAATCAGTGCTGGTGTGATACCTTCCTAAGATCTGGCCATACGATTACTATAGATCTGTATTGTCAACAATTGCAATCCAAATTGTAAAAGCTAGCCGTTAAACAACCGAGACATACATATATAATCTGTTCGTCTATATTTGTAAAAAGTACGTCATCGAAATCTAAGACGCAACATGCCTGGTTTTGTGATTACTGTTATGTTTGCTAGCTTAGCATATGTACGTATTAATTAGGAAAATAACCAAATTTACTTTTTAAGCACATATTTTTTTTTCACAGCTACGACCTTAAGTTTCAAATACTGTACCCTAAACCATTGGGCTATTGACGCTTCAATAATCTCAAGACAGTTAAATATAACCATAATTTATTTTACGTTTATGCGTAGGCGTAAAAGGTATTAAAGGAATTAATGATACCCATTTATCTTTTCCCAAATCACACGAACTGAAATGAATGGAGTGAATAAAAGAAATGGAAAGGTTTGACTTACAACATATCAATCTTTATGAATGACTTGTTTATCCACGGGTTATTGATTCTTGCCTAAAAGCTTTTAAATTTTAATATTTATTAAAAATACCCATTTAGATGCATTGTATATAAGAGGAGCTTGCATATTTAATATTTTACATTATTTTACTAGCTTTTATTTAAAATGGTCTCCTGTAAAGTAGTCCTGTGGATCAATATCTTTTTCGTCTAACCCCGCTAAAGAATTAGCATTAGCAGTGGTAGATCAGCCTTGCAGCTAGTTTTTTCCTGTAACAGGTAAGGCTCGACTCTGCTTGTGAAGAACCACACTCCCACAGAATACCACCGTAAAATAGCAGCATAATGCTGTTTAATAAGTAAGTTCGTTTGTAGAGTAATGACACAAATAACCCAATTATCGTATCGTCAATATCATTAATGAGGTATTCTATCTTAGTCCCGGTGACAATTATATATTATGTGCTCGATGTTGACACATTTTTTTTATATATGTATTTTATAATTACGCATATATTATTTGTTTATATAATATAATAGTATTTTATGACAAGTTCTTTAAGCATACACCTACGTCATTTCATCTCTGCATCACCCTAAGGTTGACTGGTAGAGAATGCCTAAGGCATTAAGTCCGCCTTTATACATACTGTATATGAAGCTTAAATAAATAAATAAATAAATACACGATTTTAACACAAATCACTTAAGAACTGATATAGAAATGATTTGTGTCAAAGTTACCCATCTATAGCTATAAATCCAAAACGTATAAAAATAAAAGATTCTTTTTAAGACATATACGATAAAACGTTTCAGTAGTCAACAGTCTATTGCTGGGTATAAACATTACTAAAACTCTAAGGAGTTGCCGTAATCGATACGCTCACCAAGTGAATTAACGATTAAAGTTGCATACATAGCCTAGACGCTAATGTGCGTCATTAGTTTGAATATTTTATTTCTTCTCGTCCTATAGCTGATTTACTCTACACTATGGAAAACAGCAGATTCTTGTGATTGTTGATTGTGCTACAACTACATACTGATATTCTGTGGTGACGTGTTCTTCATAGGATCCTCATCGAACCAACTCATTAATTTTAAGCAGTGTTTAGTTATAGAATTATAGAGTAGTATTGTGGCTTTATCGATGCCTCTGATCATGAGTTGAAAAGTACAAAATGGAACTATGAATTTGTATATATTAACATCTCAAGGTACAATATATGTCATGTATCAAAAGAAGTTTTATTGTGTCATATATTTATTTAGAATATGATTACATAGAGCCCAAAAACATATCGTAGTTAAAACAATTGCAATCGTAATTAACAACACAATAAACATGATAGTATTTATAATGTATTGTATATTATACTCTTATATTCTCTTATATCAACTTATACATAAACCAGCGTAAAAAGCAGCAAAATGCTACTGTGTTTAGTCCGGTGAGTCTAGGGATCCAGAGACCTTTATTACGACAGCTGTAATAAAGGAGGCATTCAATCTCAGTCCTCAAGGGTAACAACGCATCTGCATTATGATTCCTTGTCAAGGATGAATGTACATGTCATGGGCCGCAGGAATCACTTGTCATCAGGTGAACTATGAGCTCGTTTGTTACTCTCAATGTAATAAAAAAATCTTCATGGGTTTTTTCTAGTCTTTAATGAATTCAGTAGCCATTAATAAATGGCACACTGTAATCTTGATCACCTGTAATAATTCTTAGTGGGTCAGTGGTGTCAAGCAGCTATTGCGCCTGTTGGTTCTTTTTTTCTCATTTAATAGGACGTGCATATGAAAAATTAATATACAGTTTACCAATTAGTCTTACCAGGAGTAATTTGTACATTAAAACCAACACTTTGGGAACTATCTACAGAACCAACTAAAAAACAGCTTTTATCGTTGAAGTGGACAGAGTAAAAGCGAATAGCTTACCGATGGATAAAATCGGACGCAAGATGCACGATGTTAACTAACTAAGAACGACGTAATAAGACTAAGGCTGAAACTGTCAGAGTACTTATATCATCACGTTGGAGAGACAATTTAACAGCCAACTTAAATACATGAAATAATAAAGAAATATTATGATAGACACAATAATTAATATATTATAAATATGAAATGCCGAGTGAACAACAATTTACAAAAAATCATTATCTTATATTTCGTTTAATCTTTAGAGACCCACAATTTGACTAGTCCTAAAACAAAAAAAAATGCGAATGTGCCTTCTATAATTAAAATTAGTCTAAATATGAACTTATTTCAAAATTATTTTTCATTGTTTTCTTTATATGAAACACCCCACAGTACCCACACAGTGCAGTTGCAGATTGCAGGCGGCTTACACAAATCCCAATATGAAGAATGCCTTACGGTATTCAAATGTGGTACTTCAAATGCAAAAGCATTTTAGGGTGTACACTCGCCTCTCATTTAATTTAATCTTATCTCATCCCATACCATCCCATCTAATCTCATCTCATTTAATATAATCTAATTTAATCTCACCTCATCTCATAATCTAATCTAATCTTATCTAATCTCATCTCATCCCATATCATCTTATGTTATCGCACCCCATCTCATCTTATCTAATCTAAAAATACAAGTTTTTGTTTCATTAAAACCTTGGTTTCCTAAGTCACTGCCTAAAATCTTTTCAATAATTATGTTTGTAAGTCCAGGCGTTTTCGATGACATTCATAATTCGTTTTTAAATGGATTATATCAAAAATATCTTATTTAAGCCTTTATTCAACATTTTACCGTTTATTAGTGTACAATTAAAATAACAGCCGATAACATATGCTTACAGTCTTTCACTTTCCAGTCACGTAACTTATTCAACACAAGAAGTAGAAATTGAAAGAGCTTTCATTGGCTAATTTACGAACGGGTTATAATAATGGGCTGAAAAGTATAGTCTAGTATAAACTGATGCTCTCATCTACAACTGTAACGTTAGGATGGGTTGTTAGGTTAGGTAATCATCTTATCTAATCTCATCCCATCTAATCTTATCTAATCTCATCATGAGATGATATAATGTGATGGTATGAACTTTCTCATCTCAATTCATTACATCTAATTTAATTTAATCTCATATCATCTCATCCCATATCAGTGTCACGTATTTGCACCATAATGTCGCACGTTCAATATTTCTGTTGTCTTTGTCCGAACTTCTTCATAAATGGTGATAATATTTAAATTCCATTGTACTATAATTCCTCTATTTTAATATCGATTTAAAAGGGGCTAAATTCTCTTTTTATAATTACCGACACCAAGTTCGCAAAGCCTTTTCTCACAACCTTACAAATAAAAGTAAATTAAGTCTAAAAATATGTGGTTAGAATAGTCACCAAGAAGTTCTATTCATAATTGATTTTATATTAAAGTTACATAATCAATTGTATATTGCAGATTTGTATATAGTGTAAAACTTTTTTGTTCAAATACATTAACCACAGATCATTACTTCCTACAAAAGGATTAATTGTCAGTGTATAGCTAGCATATAGAATTGCATCCGGTTAACATGCAACGCGATTCAATCATGTATGCAATTCAATACGTGTGAAATGTGGCTTGCGCTTGATGTCCAAATTAGATTTATTTATTAATTGAAATTGAAATTAAATACCAAACCCGAAATAATATTTCTATAAAAAATCTAAAAAGTGACTTTGTTGCAGATATGCACTTCTAAACACTTAGCCATATTTAATTACAATGTTTTTTTACCACTCTTACGTCATAAGTACTAAAAAATATAAAATCAATAGAAGTAAGAAAGTGTAATGCGTTATGTCGCATGACTTTAGGTAGAGCTAAAATCCTTATTTTATTTTATATTTTATTATTTATTACTACTTCAAGAAAGTTAATATTTAATATCCCGGATTTAGATATTAATAAATACTGTTTTTGTTAATGTCTGCAGTCGTGGTCATATGTTAAGAATATTATGACCATAGTTATTTAAATTTTATGTGCCCAAGGTTCCGTAATTAGGTCAAAGCTTGTCAAGAACTTGACCTGCCTAGTAACAACTGAGCCTAATAGTAGGTAACTTAAAAGAGGGATATTATCTTTATACAAGATTTAAAAATGTTGATTTATACGGCATTGAGAATCAATAGTTCTTAGACATTTACTCGTAATGTATTCTTCAATACTGAATAGCTTTCGTATAGAAAATATAAAAAATTAAAACATTTTTGAGACTAATTCTTTCAACTTTAATTAATTGTAGGAAATCTGATAATTAATATATTATACAATATTTGCTTTTGTCGATATTACAAAAGTATTTAAATTGATATTTTACCTTTATACATAACTGAGTTGAGTACAACCTCTGAGACTACGTACGTATACGAGTACATTGCATTTAAAATTTGCACAAATAGAATAGAGGCTAGCGAAAGCTTGCGAACGCCATTCTGGTTTTATTCAGAATGAGCTTATAGAATATATGAAAGGATTGTGAATACGATTTATTTTATGAATTAATTAAAGCTATTTTGTTTATTTTTTATATTTTACTTTTCTATACAGTTTTTCTAAAGTCATTTTGAATACTATTGCAGGTGGTTCTTTCATTTGTGTCAACTGGCTGCTGCTTTCTCAACAGATATAATCGTACTTAAACGTTCCCACCTTAATTATATATTTATATATATATATATATATATTATTCGATTCTCAGATTAACATTTCCGTTCAGGCTTGCATGTCATTTTTCATTCTATTGCTTTTAAATGTTGACTTTATCAGTGTTAGTTATTATGTTGGTAGTTTTGAACTTTCAGTGTTTGTCTCGAAATATATATATACATAATTACAATTCGGCGCAAAAGCAGCAACTCAAACACAACAAGTTCAAAAGTCGAATTGGGGATTTAGGAGATCAGTGTAGGGCGGTCGAATAGGAAGTATTATTTTTGTTTACATGTTGAGCTTGTCAGTAGAAAGATGTTTGAAGTACAATTTTAATAATGTATAAATCATTATTTTTTGTTTCAATTTATTTAATGTTATTTAGAAAAAAATGATATATCTAAACATGATTTTTTGCAAGAAAGCGTAAAAAAATGATAAAAATGCACATTTATATATATAAAAACTAATAGTATAGAACTCCTCTGGTTGTAAAAGATAAATTTCCTCATGGCCGATTTTTTAAATGAACCAACGGGAAAAGGAAATCTGAATAAAACGTTTCTTTCGGTCTAAAAATTCAGCTTCTATTTTGCATTTTCTATTTTTCTTTCTCTTGTTACTGTTAAAATTGACGACCGCGTCACTTTTCGGTAAAAAAGGAACAGAGTAAGTAAAAAGATTATCTTGGTTTGTTATTTATGTTTTTTGTTATTTCTATGATCCTCTTACTGCATTTGAAAAAAAAAACAATTTATTTAATTATATAAATAGTTTTTATATATTTATAATTTACATTATAATATTTTAATCAGGAAATTTCATTCATTATTCATAATATTTACTTATATTTACTAATATGACATCCAGATCCATATCGACTACAGCAATATTTCCCGGTTATTAGCAGATGACATTAACTGAGTAGGGTATATGACAGTGCCGTGAGCAAAACGTAACTTAAAAGTCTATCATACTCCATCCACAAAGCCACTAGCTTGATCGGGCATTCTCTTTAAACCTTTTAAACGTACGATTACATATGAACGGTTAAATCGAAAAAAAAATTGAGTTGTAATTTTTTCAGACATTTATATATATAATAGGAGACGTCACATTTTAGTTTACATGTTTTATTATTTACCTATTCTTATACAAATGACAAAAGCATTTCTCAACCTTAATTAATAATATTTTTACAATACTATGTTAACTCTCGTTTAACTTGTCTCGGATAAGTCTTTATTTATTAATTATTTAATTAATTTCAGTTAGCAAAATGCGTGTGTGTTTTGTACACAATGTTGCAGTGCAAGCACTTTAATTTTTCCGATATACAAACAATTTTTTAAATATATAAACTATAACATGTCACAACGTCATAAACAATAAAGAACTGTAACTAAACGTTGACTTTTTATAAAAGTGAACAGTAAACAATAAGAATGAGCCTAGCCGGCAGTCTCGCTAGTTAAATAAAATTTCTGTGATAATTGTTACATATTTGCTCCATATTAAAGAACTCTCATATTATCGCGTCAGCGAGCTTCAAATACACAAACGTTGCATTTCTGTATATTTGCTTTGTTTTAAAAACTGTCTAAAAAATAAAAGGAGAGGTTTTGAGTTTAAAATTTAAATATTTGTCAATTAATTAATTTAGGTTATATAAAAGGAATAAAGATAACTGAATATATTCATATTATCATATATCATTTGACGACATAAAAATAAATCACATGGCATTTTCACATCACCAGACACACGTGTATGCAACGGCATTGTACTGTTAATGAGAAAACTTTAAAGTGACAAAGCTACCTGTGGTAACAAAGCTTTAACGAACAAAAGCTCATGATAATTACCTAAATGCAGCCATATCGCGAATGTCATCAAAAGTTTTATAAACAACTTTTCTCGGTACATCAGACAGTTCATAGTTTTCAAATGTAGCTGTAATGTAAGTAGATATAAGATAATAGACAACAACTTTTTTTTGTACGTGCCTTGTTTTCCTGTAAGTATTGAATGGTAAGTGAGTGTCCAATTTTTGATATCGGATGTTCTAAACAGTTGGTCAGACTTATGTACTTTAACAAAAGAGACGTACTAAGAAAGACAAAGAAAAAGTAAAATAAAATGGAAAAATATATATATATATCTCTATATACAAGTATAATTCTTACAACCTAACCAATGTGTTATTACCATTTTAGTGTATTTTTTTTTAATTTATATTAAACTGTATTACGTCAAAACTATTGTTTTGAGTGCTAGATACATAGAATAAATAGTCTTGTTTAATGGGTCGAGTGAGCTTAATGTTCCGTGTCTATGCAATGATATTGATCGTATATTCATTGTATTCCGCAGTAACCGTCAATTTGTGTTTAGTCCTCCTGACTTAGTTTGGGAATATTTTCTGATCGATACACATATGTATGTTAATTTCGCTTGAAAATATTACAGTTCTTTTAATTCTCGTGTAACAAGACTTTAAAAGGAGGTACAATCATTTTGAAAAAAAAAAACATTCTGACCGTTTGTGTAGCTCAGACTGTCGTCGTTATATTTCGACAGGGTTTATAAGCATGCCTTTACTCACCATTATGAACCAGTGGCGAATCGATAAGCGCCGTGCCGGGATGGTCTACGATATTGGAGCGAATTCCGACAGATTTAGGCCAAATTTGTGACAATGAGATGGATTTAAACATAGATTACCTCTCTAGAAAATCCACTGAGAGTTGAAAAATTTTTTTTGTTTAAAACAACATTATTTTAACGATATTAATTTATTTCCTAAACGTTCACGTTTTCTCATAATTATATTCTCCACCTCGGACACGTGGTAAATTATTATTTAAAATCGCAATTAATAATGTCATTAATGTTTGCACTGGGGATCGAACCCCATTCTGAATAAAATCTTCATATCGAAACTTATGTGAAATAAAATATAAATTAATTGTATTTAACAACTAAACAACTAAACACGATCTTACCCACTACAAAGTATTTGCGTAAATTATATGGAACGCTACGAGTACTAAATAAATATGCAAAGCACTTAATTAAGAGCTTTGGCTACTATTAGGATTTTCTCTTTAATCCATTTTCCATTATCACTAGCAGTTCGTATACCACCACTACATTAGTGGATACAGTTAGTGGAGGCTAAACTTCATCTTAAGTTTAAAACACATAGTTAGTTCTATTTACTTTTACACAATTAGATATTAAATTCTTATGTATTTTACCAAAATTGGTATCTTATCCTCAGCTCATGCTGAAAGAATCTAGATTATATTAATGTCAGGCTTATATTGTGTATAAAGCGTTATGTTATACAAAGTGTGTAATGTATTGTGTAATGAGACACTGTATTTAATATCGTGGTCTCTGTATTTCTGCCTAAAAATGTATGAACTTTTAGATTCTTAAAAACCATTACAAGATCCTTTCACCCATTTTTAGACTTAACTTAAAAATCGGAACACAGAAAGCTGCATAACCTAACCTTGGTCCAGAGAGAACAGAGAACGCTTTATAAGTTGTCAAAGTTTGAGGTATTTAAAACCTCCGTTTTAACTTAACTACACTTAACAAGAGGTTTAATTTTTCTAAACACCACCTGACATACTCGTAATATCCTGCAGTTACTATTTACGAGTATCTGAAAATATAGAAAATACAAACACAATAAAAACGACAAAAAAACAAAAGCTTACCAAAAAGAAACACTTTGGTTGTAGTCATTCTTCAAACAAAGAATAATGTGATAACTCCTTATTCCTTCTTACCAGTCGAAACAGACTAATTTTCAGGTTCCATCCAGCTTCTTTTCCGTTCGCGACTCGTTTGCTCAGCTTCAATGTCTAAGTTAACCGTACGAAACGACCGGATGCAATGCATGGAAAACAACCGAACGATTTCTTTCCATATTGTACAGACTTATCATTTCACAACTTTGAACAAACTGAAGCATACAACTTAACCCGACGATCTATGCAATGTTACATAATTTTATATTATATAACATTGCATAGATTGTAAATTATATAATAAGTAATGATATCCTCCCATTATTTATTAAATTACTACATTTAATCATTATTGTTGATGTTTTATATACATTATATTCGACAAGCTAACGCCATGAAACAAGGAATGCAACAAAATATAAAATATATTCTATAGTTAGAGAATCATATGACAAACAAAATAGATATAGCAATACATATTGTTGGTTTTTTGTACAACAACAGTTATATATAATCATTATACATCAATTATACAGTTATATTAATGATAATTAATTTAAATGTATAATTAATATTAAAAGCACAGTTACCTTTATATTTAGAGTTGAAATATGTATATTTAATTCTATATATTATATTTAGAGCTTCAATTAATATGGTAATATATTTATGATAATATATCACTACCTAAATTAAATTTATTCAATATATATACACATACAATATTAGTAGAATACAAAGCCCCAATATATATCTTTTAAACGTGAATATAAGCATCAAAGCCTCTCCACCTAGACGGTGTAATGAAACAGAGAAGTTCTTCGGAAATGTTCGTTGTCTTTGTTAAGTGCGCCTTTTATATTTCATTACGGCAGGTAAAAATAACCTTTAAAGTGATACCTGCGGGTATCAACAAAATCTCTAATTCTGATTATTATCAGACGACATCAAAATGATGTCGTCTGATAATAATCAGTATCATTTTTGAAATTTCAATTGACTTGATTTGAAATGTCATTTGAATTGAACATGTCCTCTTCTAGGTATATAAAAACTTGCTTTAACAGACTCCACTCTTCCATATCACTCACATTTCTATTTGTGTATGTGTTAACAATGTATGTAAGAGAATGTCATATATTTATATCCCTTACCTACTGTAATTTGCATTTTTTTTCTAAATCAGCCTCAAATTAATTATAGCTTTTGTTGAAAAGCCATTTTAAAATTTTCTGTTTTCTTGATTTAGATGGTATATATTTAATTTTTTTAATAATAACGTTACATAAATTCATAGATTGTTAAACATATTTTTTTAGATAAAGCGCTTAAAACAGACTATTCTTCTAACTTAATACTATGATTTAGCTTTAAACTTTTGTGTAGTCATAGAACAGAGCATGCAACATGCAAAATATACAGTTTCCTAATAGAAAGTAGGTTACTTATACAGTATAGAAGTTTTCTTTTGGGAGGAATATATAAGGTACTAAATCGCATCATCTACAACAAAGATCTCTTTGTCCTTTATAGATTGTAAAAAAATAATTTTAGTAGTTCTTGTACAGATTAAGAACAACTTATACAATATGCTAGAATAGATTGAGCCATTTATATGGATATTTGATTAAGTTGTTTTTTCATAGTATGAGTCTATTCATAATGAATTCAATATAATTATGTAAACGACAAACTTTTGTAGTACCTTAGATACTTAGGGTGGTAGGGCTTAGTAGTAAATAAACGGCTGCAATTGCTTTTTAATGGATTATTAAATTAATTTATATTTTAATTTATATTAATATTATTAAAAAAGAATATGTAAATTAATATTAGGGGGAGTCCGAAAAATATTATATTTCTAAAACATATAAAGTACTTTTTTCATTTAAGACCATACTATAAAAATATAAAAATAACGATTTAGCTAGCATATATCAGGTTTTTGCGACAGTATATTATTTGTAGATTACAGTAAAAAAATATATATAGAAACTTTCGCACAGTACAGATGCGATAAAGGAAAAATTCGCTCACATCTGTATTAACATCCAAAAGAGCATCCGAGGTTACTCGCGCGAAAGTGGGACGAACATATTAAAAGTTAAAACATTTATTTATTTGCTATTTCAATATACTTTTTAAAAATGATGAATGAAAAAATGAATTCTTAGTACTTAAAGCCGTTAAAATTTGTAATAGACTGTCTAAATGTACTCATCTACATTTAAATCAGAATAAAGAGCAGCGGCACGTCCGGCAGCCCGGAGCCAGCGTGTTCCGGACACAATTCAAATTAAGCACCACATATTCTCGCGCACATTAAAGAGACCACACGGTAGCTCTTCAACCACCCTAGAAATCCTCACCATTTTACATTCCTACTTCTTATATGCTTTGCGGTCCAGTACTTTACTGCAATGAAATACAGCAATGGCTCACACGTAAAAAATTCTAGAAAGAAATCAAAATAATAGTAATTAAATAACATAAAAACAATAAGTAATCTTTATCAATATTTTCGTCCTTTTAATTCGTGAAGTGATGAATCTCATGTTTTGCTGTATCCAATCAATTAACAGGAATAGTTGCAGTATTTTTTCCAACATAACGGATATAGGAATCCTGGCAATATCAATCCGATGACGGACAGCCACCACTCTAGATGCAAAAATGGACCTGGATTGACCAATATCCCATCCGCCTACAAAATGTTAAGATTAATCAAAACACTCTCGATAAATCCAACGTAACCTCTATGTATTAAACTTGATAGATTATCATACATCATAAAACTGGAAATGAATGTATGGCGCAATAAATTGTAATGATCCAATATTGATTGCGGCTGACAATCGAATGCAAAATAAGCGGACTTGATTCGCACTTTACTCACTACGTCATCCGATAAAATATGAAGAATTATTGACTATAAACTTATCCACACCTTGAACTTCAATGATATGCTTTATAATCAGACAAAAAACATACCATATAAATAATGGATAAGACTTTTCTAAGTTGAAATATAAAAATGAGAAAAATGTGTAAACTTTTTTTAACAAATCTGCAATTTCTGTAGTAAAGGCCTATTATTGCTTAATATTATTATTAAATATATTTTATGATCATGAATATAAAAGTGAACTTTTGAATAAATAACATTTTATTCGAAAATTTTCTAAACGACAACAATTAGTACAGAGTCTCCCGGTGAAAAGTGAATGGAAATGGCAGGGTAGCTGCTACATATTACTGCTAAATATGCTCCAAGCCATGTTCTTGGTCTTTCTTTTATTCATATATATAGAAAGTAATAAAAAACTTTCACATCATTTTCGAATAAAAAATTTGGACTTTGTTAAACTATGATTTTTTGTAATTTCAATAATCTTACCGTTTTTAAAAGCACTAATACAGATGTGCTGTGTAATGCAATTTAGTGTTGCAAACTCAAAACAAATTGCACAGCTAGCTTGAGGAAGTTACGAGAGCGGCAGAAGTTATACAATGAAGACTAAAAGTTCCATAACAAGTATTTTGAACTAAAAGGATAAAAAGCGAACAGTTTGCCGGTAACGTAAGTGAAGCGAAGTTAGTAAAAATTATAAGTATACTTTTTTTTACACAGTTTCAGAATCTTATTTTGAATTTTATAATAAAACAGTATTGCGTAAATGCAAATATTTAATAATGCTATATGCGTGACTGCCTTTTGTAGACAGTAATAATTTAACCCACGGAATAGATTTATAATACGTTTATTGCGAAGAAGTATACAGAGAATACAGACACGACACAAGAGCGCCAGCGCTACACGTGTAGGTAAGGGGAACTATATTTTGGTTCGTTCATAAATAATGTTTATGTTTAATGGGTAATGGGTAATGGGCTGAGATGATGATGACGGAATAAAACTAATTACATAGATTTTATCATGTATATTTAACTTCTTTATACCGACATTTCGAACCGAATATATATATATATATATATATATATATATATATATATATATATATATATATATATAAGTAACAAACTCATTTTTTAGTAACACATCAACTATGACATCCAAGTCTTTAAACACCTCAAACCACTGTGACCATACGTATTGTTATGTAATCCAAACGTCAAGATAAAAAAGTTAAAATATACATGATAATTTTTTTTTTAACATGCTCTCGCGAGCAAAAAAATTTACCCTCGCCGTACACTTGCGGTCAAAATATTCTCGTAAAAATCTGTTGCTCATATTTATATTTTGACGACAGTAGATTAAAGGTGTTTAAATAAAAAAAAAACAATTAAATATTTAGTGCATAGCTTCTTCCGGCTGTTCAGCCGCTAACAGCCACTTCTCGCGTTTCTCTCAGCTCCTGTTGACTTGACGCCAGGAGGCACGATTTCTGAGCGAAATACAGACGATGAATCATCCTCTCCGATGTGCATCTTCTTCTGCCGAATCCGCTTCTTCCGTTAAAGCTACCACTCTCCTGGTAGGCCGGTAAACTATGGACACAGCGAACTGGCTCATGCTTAACACACGAGGCACTTCTCGCTGACTCGTCACCAGGGCGACTGTTTCAGCCACACCTTCAATAGATGTGTCCATTTTTAGGCAACGTTTGTATTTAATAATAAAGGATAATAGTACCAGTTGACGTTTGACGACTAAAATACGTTTACCTTTTATAAAGTAATCCCTAATTAGCGCTATTGTAAATTGGTGCAAATATGGTGATTAGGAATAACAACATATTTTTGGGTCGTATTCTTGGAAAAGATAACATATTGCTTTAATAATTCATAAAGAAAATTATAATTCAGGGCCCAGTTATTTTTTAAAGATATTAGATCTCGCGCATGTTTTTTGAGTCGATTTTTTTGCTCATCAGAGTGTTTATTATCTTTATTATAATAAATTCAATTTTAATATTATATTAACAAATTGATATAATTAACTGCTTTAAAATATTGGATATATTTATTTCTATTTTAAAACTACAAAAATTTATCGTGGAAAGAGGGCCACCCCTTATATCTATTCAGTTATAGAAACACGTCGCAGTTATAAGCTAGCTGCAGCAGAAATAAGCCGACTCGATTGGGGCAGGACCCCATCCTCCGGAAAATTAGCAAAATGAACAGTTAAATGTTTATGGAATTTTGATCTGGCCATGGTTGCTCGGCCTGCAAGAATCAGATACTATCAGGTCAACTTGTTTCTCACTTCTAAAATGCTAATAAAAATATTTTATTTGTTTCTTAAACATGTAGGAGTTTTCACAATTTTTTCCTACCTATAAAATCAACACGTTAAATAAAACACACCCAAAAAAGCACTCAAGACATAAAGATGACCCGTAGAGAAAATAATTGTATGGCTTTTAGGCTTTACATTTTTAATGGATTTTAATTCTCTCCATTAATGTCGACTTGGATTCAAAAGTAACGAGTAACTCATTATTTTCAAGAAATAAGTTGTATCTCACCTGCGAGAAATTTCATAATTTTAAGTTACTTATTATTCAGTGTACGAAAAATAAAAACCACCAAAATATTATTTATAAGCAAATTTATACGATAACCAATGAATAAATTTCTATGCTTGATTTTAAAATGATGTTACTCGTTATCTACATTATAGTCCTGCAATTTCAATGTTGTAGTCCAACCCTATTCTCGTGTTTCCAAGTATCGGATTCTATTGCACACAAAATCGGTCACCGTAATTTTTGCCCCGTGTTCGATGATAGGCAGAGACAGGGTCTTATTTGTGTTCACTTTTGCATTTTAATTTGTATGTAGTATAAATTATACTAGCATTTCAAGTCAGTGGTCGTAACTTGGCAGTAAAAGCAATACTTATCTATTCTCTTTAATCAAAGATTTTTTTAACAGCGCTATTAGTGTATTTTGTTTTATTTATAAATTGTGTCACCTAATATATCCTACGTAATAGACATCCAATAACAACTTAATGTCAAGGAGCTCAACATCACCCGAAGAATATTTAATAATAAAAGGTCATCGAACAATGGAGCTTAAATGATAAACTAAATTAGTAATGTGAAAGAAGTGTCGCGATAAACATAACTTTCTCGTCAAGGCTTGGAATTATTTAGTCATTTTAAAATGTCCTAAAAGCCCCTTCCCTCTTGTTTGTGGAGTAACAGCGGGAGGGTGTCATAATTACTTTTCTCTGTCACCTTACTAAGGACATAGGGAAAAGTAATTATGACACTTTCGTTAATAATATTTTACAAGTACAAAATAAGCCAATACATTTGACAGTCAGAGATTGGTAATCACATATAACGTTATTAATAATCACATCACCTTTCGCTTAGTCTGAAATGTCCCCAATCACTATGTTGTATTGACACTGAGTTTATTTTATTTATTTATTTACTCTTTATTAAACGCATTAAACTTAACAAAGTTAAAAGCTCACAAAGGGCAGACTTAATGCCAAAGGTATTCTCCACCAGTCCACCCAAGGTGTGGTGAGATATGTGTATAGGTGTAGCAATAAACTAATTAATAAGTACTAAATAATAAGAAAAAACAAAAATAAGTAATAAAAGTAAATAATAATAGATACATAGTAAATAATAATACATACAGATATTAAATATATAATACATATATAAATACAATATACATACAAAATATACCGGTATTATTTAACACGACAAACACATACCTACATACAGACAACAAACCTTTCATAATTCTTACCCACGCCTGTGCGAACTTAGGTTCCTGGTACCCTAATAATTAATTTCAAGCATATTTATTCACCTGAGCAAATCTGTAACCTCCGCAACACATTAGTTATCATTATAACTTCAACCGAAGTTACGATATATATATGTATATATGTATATATGTATATATATATATATATGTATATATGTATATATATATATATATATATATATATATATATATATATATATATTTATATCCCAGAGCGACGACTATAAACGTAGTAAAAAAAAACTGTCTGCTTTATTGAACTGTAATTATCGAAAAAAATAATGATTATATTCAGCATACACTTGCTATTATTATGAAATTGCTTCAATAAATAATTATAATTGAATATTTAAAACTACATTTAACTTTCATCAAACATTGATATCCTGTAAAGGGTCTGGAAGCTAGTAGCTAGTATTCTTTAGGTTTAGTGGAATATTTTTATCGACATAAGTTCATTTATTAATTGTTTTCCTACTTTAGGGGTGTAAGGGAATATATATATATATCTTCTTTTATAATCCAGCCTCCTATAAGCGGTGTATGCTTCTTATAAACGAACGAGACTCTGACGACCGAATAATTTCGGAAATTCTATTTAAATTTGCTGATCTCTAATGTCACAATAAATGTAGTGGGGGATCAGCATGAGCACCAAGACCGGTGCCAGTGTTGCTGGTCTCCGTGTGTCACAAAGTAGACCTTTACAATGATATAAAGAAAATGACTTTTCTTAATTAAAACTTTTTCACAATACATATAAATAAATTAAATAAATCATAATCAAGTTATCCCATGCAATAAATGTAGTGGGGGATCAGCATGAGCACCAAGACCGGTGCCAGTGTTGCTGGTCTCCGTGTGTCACAAAGTAGACCTTTACAATGATATAAAGAAAATGACTTTTCTTAATTAAAACTTTTTCACAATACATATAAATAAATTAAATAAATCATAATCAAGTTATCCCATGCAATAAATACCTTAAACAAATTAACAAGAAATGAAAACTTCAATTAATTCAAAACTCAATTAGCCAACGCATTGATTGTTAACATAACGAACCTGTTAATTAACTTGATCTTTATTCAAATGAATCCCATACGCTCTTCACTATCGTCGAAGCTCACAAGAGGTTCCCATAACTAATTACATGCGTATGAGTGCTGCACAATGGGCATGTTTTCGCGTGAATTGTATGGAAATTTATGTACATAGCATATTACTTCATGCAAATGAAAGCAGGTTGAGGATTGTGTAAAACCAATACCTACCTGTATATACAAACGTGAATGAGGTAAATTTTTTAACATTGGAGTATTTTTTAATCCGTGGCTTAATCGCACGATTACGATTACAATGAGATTAAAAATGGTCCAGTCGCCTTATTGGTAAAGTGGCAACGCCACTTCGGCTACAAAAGAAGAGAAACCTTTTTATCGACTCTCCCAAGGTTGACCAACAAAGAAATTATTAGAAGTATTAAGTATAGGAATTATAATACCTGACATACACAAATATATGAAATATTAAAATAAAATAATAGAAAAGATCCAAAACCGCTTTGTAACAAAAATACAATCATCACATTAAGATAAAAAACATCCTTAGCGTCACGTTCCCTTCAAATCATCTTTCTTATTACCTTCCATGAATATAGGAGAGGATTAAGAAAAATGTAATCCATCGGGTTCAGCGAAAGGAACGAGCAAAAACGTGAAATACAGCTAAGACGCAAGATATTGTAATCACTAAATGGCCTGGCTCTTGATTTTGATAAATGTAAATCCGTCCATCCGCAATAGGAAAAGTCGCAAATCCGATATCCTAATCTGTGAAGAAATGTTTTTCGCCAACATATTCCTTGCTACAATTTTATCACTAAAGTTTTTATTGGCATATTTTATTCATATTTGTTTTAAGTCGGCTAAAAGCCTTTTTTACGGGGTATAAATCATTTCTTCTGTTTTCAAATGTAATAAAAATATTGATTACCATTATATTTTATTACTTAAGTTTTTATTATTATATTTTATTTATATTTGTTTTAAGTCGGCTAAAAGCCTATTTTACGGTTCATAAATCTTTTTTTCTGTTTTTAAATGTAATAAAATCATTGATTTCCATTTTATATATAAGATTTTTTTAATTGTAATCGTTTTTAATTGTTTAGTTACAACACTTCATATCCGATTCAAAGGACAAGGCTCGTGAACATCAACCCTAAAAGCAATTTCATGTAATTATACACGTCATATGTTGCGGCTCAAATACATCGCTTATGTCCCGATAATAATAATATATATGTACATATATATATGTATTGTCTGCACGCTATAGTTATCTCTAGTGAGATAACTATAGTATGCAGCGAATAGATTAGAGCTTAAAAATTCTCATGTCATATATTATTTCTAAGTCCTATCACGAGATGCTACACATGTTAATATGTCATCGCTGAACTCTGGTATGGCAAATCATACGACGCACCGTTTAGGAAAACTGTGTTATAGGTATATTACTACCAGTCCGTACGTGGTGCCCAGAGCATGAGATCGAGGTCATTGAAGTCCTTAGCCTGTTCTCGAACTGATCTATGCGAATGTGAACTATATATACAACAATCGCTTAGTAGGTAACGGGCTGAAAATTCGCCTATATGTTAATTTGAAATTAAATTTAAGTTAATTTGTAGTGCAAATATAGACCACTCTATTAACGTTTACCTTACGAGAGGTTCGAGTTGAAAACTACCTTTGGAAACCTAATATACCCCGTTTTGTTAGACGCCTGAAGATATTTGATTATTTTTGACTATATACCAGGAATTTTTAACAGGATATAAAACTTTGGTATTCCTATACTCCTTGATACTCGACCTTACATAAGGACTGAAATACACACTTAACTTGTCATATCATTCTTAGTGAATATTATTTAGTTAAATTGATATGATATGTATTTACGATATAATTCTTTAATAGATTTCACTAGCAAAATAAAAATACATTACATAACTATTCAATACGTAATCGCACCTTATCGACGATGAACATCAACGCACCTTGCGTTATCATCCCTGAACTGTCAACAATAATATGGTTTTCGGATTTTTCTCTGATGACCACAGGAAATACAATAGCGGCTAGATACTAATTTTCTTTAATTTCAGTCAGTTGAAATATATTACGGTAAAAGTAAGTGGATTACCCTCGGACTATGACATTGAGGTAGCCGTTCCAGGTGGGCTCTCTGAGCCTATCTTGGACTGCAGGTGGTAAAAGTGACAGTGCGAGACAACCTTGGCTAGGGAGGTAAAGTCGCGGAGGGAGAGGAGTGTCGGTACTACCGGTTACCGGTATCTTTTATCGGTAGTGCTTGCTTCCCTGGTCCTCACGGATTCTGGGGCGGACGGGGGGTTTATTTCCATAAGTGGCCGTGTAAGAAGGCGCGCTCGTATTTTGGCGTGCCTTGCCTGTAGAGGTGAAGGAGGAGGCTGTTCTCTCCGAGGAGTTGTTGCCACCGGTTAACAGGTTCTAGTGGGGCTGCGGATGTTTGTGAGAACATTCCCGTGGTCCTGCCATAAGCGGTGAAGTCGGAGCATCGTTGAGTATTAGTTGGTGGGAGTATGCATAAGGCATTTCTTCGTATATAAAAAAGGGCCTCATTTACAACCTTAACTCAATATAAACAGCTATAAAGCTGACGTTTCAGTCAAGGGAATTTTTTCCTACATAAATTTTATCGTTTTTACTCCAGCTAGGAGCTAAATTTATAGTACCAATTTTACGAACATTATTACAGAAAAAGTTAATAAGAAATTTTCATTTCTTATTAACTTTACACAATAATAACTAAAACCCTGCACTTAACTTAAAAAAAAACATAATTCCTTGCAGTTAGATTAAAGGAGAGCACTTAAAGTACTTTAAGAACAAAAAAATCTCAATAAGTATTTATATAGTTGAAGATTATTTAAACATTAATTCGATAGATTTGATTAATATATGATTGTCATTTTATGTTTTTAAAAAAGTAACTGTTTTAACTCGCAACGAACTTTTAATTCAAGAATGAATGTAAAGAACTATTGAGCAATTTAGATTAAGGTACATACGGTGATATACAGACAAACCATTAAATGTCAATAAAACATTGTTAAGACAGCTGAAAATGTTTAAAAGGTCCAAAAAGATTATTATCGTTAGTAGCTTATTTAACATGCTGTTAGCCAGGACACAATTTCTAGAAACAACGGGCACATTAATCAAATCTAACCTATTCAGCTCATTGAAATCGATGTACTTCACATGGATAGAAAGTTGGTATCAAATCTGTCAATGGAATCGATTATATTTCATAAGTCATAGTCAACGTCTGTTTTCGTTATATTAGTTATATCCACAATTATTTAACCGTTAATCTTGAATAAAAATCACACTTAAATAACCTTCGTATAATGACAAGTTGAAATGGAATCTTATAGTATCAACGAAATATATAAACTATTAAACTTAGACAACAGATTTATTTAAGTGTTGTATTCTTTCTACATATTTTTCATAAGCAGAAGTAACAAATAACCTATCTAACGAACTGTCTAGTTAGTAGTACAAAATCTCTTCAAAGGAATAAACTAAGTCAATATGTTAGAAAAATCTACAAGGAATTTATTAAAGTTATATACTAGACCTTACATAATGCAACAGTACGCACAAAATTTTTGGTAATACGTTTTTTTTTTATTACTTTGAGCGTAAAAAACGAGCACACAGTTCACCTGATGGTAAGTGATTCCTGCGGCCCCATGATATCTAAATTCATTCTTGACAAGGAATCATAATACAGATTCGTTGTCACCATTCAGGACTGAGATGGAATGCCTCGTTGCCAGTAAAAAAAGGTTCTCGGATCCCTTCACTCACCAAACGAATCACAGCAACGTTCTACTACAATTTACGCTGGCATTCTGTGAGGACGTGGTCCTGGAGCTGACCTATTCATTCTGCAGCTAGAAACTAACTGCAGTGTAGCTGTACTCACTACTGTAGAAGTCAAATGAATAAAGAAAAGAAATGTAGAAAACAAATATTATGCCGCCATCTCTCATAAAATATTGTAAGGCTCAGTTATTTAATAATGATCAACAATATAATATTAATGTAATATTAAACAAAAAATGTAAAGTTACATGTAGAAATTTATATTTGTTCTTTTCGAATAACAATAACAAATCAGAATTATTACTCCTTTTTAAATTGAATGTGATTCCCAAAATAAAACGACGGACTCCTGGAAGTGTAAATAGCTTTAAAGGTGGAACATGAGTACGCTTTTAAAAGAGGCCTCTGTAGAATACGGGTAGCAGACAGTTCCGCAACCGAGTTGCTAACAACAGTTAATATTTTTATATCTAACAAGTGTCTTGCATACACAAAGTTACTTAATTATTTCATGATATAAATTTTTTTGCATATTTTTTTAGAAATCATAGCGAATGATCTCTTTGTTATAAATGTATACTTTTCTTATGAAAATAAAGAAGAAAATTTTTACGGCAAATAATGTAGTTTTTGAATTTATAACTAATAAATGTTTCAGTACATAAAAAATTGCAGGTTTTGAAATTATTCTAGTATAAAAAAACCGATTTCGGCACTAAGCAAGCCTGTATCAAAGAGCACCATCAGGGAGTATTTATTATAAAAAATCTAAATTTACAAACCTCTTTTCAGGGTTCTCCGTGTAGTCGGGTCCCTGGTAATTTTTTTTAAACTGATATTTTACTTACCGAATAATAATTAACTATTTATCATTGGTACCTAGCTGTGACGTGGAAGGATCACGTCGTCACAGTCAATGCCAGTGTGAGACACCAGGAACGTGCTGTTTCGTATAATGAGTATAGGAATACGGGGGCTCAATAACAAATAACGAGATATTTCATTCGATTGTCGCTCCTATATTATATTTACTTTATATCTTATTCCATCAAAAAAGGCTTATTTTAGGATATATAGAGATTACTTCGAATTTTAGAATGCCCCGGCGTAAAAATCACACAGAAATTACACATTAAAAACTTCTTTAATTTTCATCATGACGTATGTGTTACTCTTAACAATTTTTTTAATATATACATTTTATATTTATGTGTATATGAATAAATAAATTTAAATAATTGATTTAAATTAATTCAAATTTAATTTAATTATTTAAATTTATTTGAAAATTAATGTTTGTAAATTGTCTATCAACCTAGTTCTCATTTCGAACTGTGGTCGGGGCTTTTGGATCTCTTTTTTCACTTTACACACACACACACATATATATATATATATATATATACATGTATTCGATCATAAGGCCATTTAAATGTATGTAATGTGCCTTTTACACCATATGTAATATGTATGGTAACAATAAAAGTTGCTTTATTATTGTTCAGACAATCGAGTATTGAAACTCGATGATAGTTCGTTTATTTTGCTTTAGTTATATACACTGAAACCGAAAACAATCCAACTCCAATTTTTAACATAATTTACTCAAAAAAAGGTAATTTTTACAAAAATAAAATTCCTTACGCAGTGCCCGTATTTCAGCTACAATATAAATTAACTACAACTTCCAACTTGAAACATTGATATAACGACCGCGACACTTGCTCCAACGGTAATTTAAAACAAAGCTTTGTTACATTAAGCTTACTTATGGAACAAGCAATAATTTACACCAAAAGACGCCTTAAATTTATAAAGGAATTGGCAGATTATTATTTTTATGTAAGCAGTTAAAACCTTTTCTTAGGAAGTAACTTGTTTCTAAATCAAAAACAACCTATTGCTAATATAAAGCTTATCGCAAAATAAGAGATTTTACTGTTTTCTTGTTGAGGAACAAGAAATTTACGATAGCAATTATTACATTTTAGATACAGCTGCTTGTCTCCAGTTTGGGTTATGAATGTCCTATATATTAAAGTTTTTTACGATACAGTATATTGAGAACGACACCGGCTCACTGAGATAACAAGTTTTTATAAGTGCCAACAGAATAAATTATATAACAAAATCGTAAATATACTTTTTGTTTGAACATTTGCGGACGCTAATCTCCACAAAATCTCTTCTAATTTGGGTGTGGTATTCAATTATAGATTTTGATAAACTTAGGCAAAAATTTAGTGATTGTTTCATTTAAATCTGTTAACACATAAAAATCATATGGCAATTTTAATGTGTGTATAGGATCGCGGCACAGTGTTCACTAATATTAATTTATGATTTACTTACATATTTAATAAATTTTGACGTTATTCAAACACATTTCAAGATTACTTTTTGATATCTCAAATAGTTTAAACGATAAACAAAATTCTGATATGTGCTGAGAAGAGAGGACGAGGAAATCAGCAGTTGTACCTTTTTATGATTGTTTAACATAAGATTTTTCTACATAATGAAAATATGCTTAAGAATCAACGCGTAATTCTAGGCATATGTACCTATCGCTTGAATAGTCCTATACAAAAACGTATGATTTAATCATTTACATGTTTTAACTTCCTTCGTCTTCAATATCAAGTGAATTGAAAGAAATTTCTTAAGAAATAAACTGAGCCTTTTAATATTTTTACTTTGTGTTTTTAACGGACATTTACTAGCTCTACGCGCACATAAAATGTTAATGAAATGAAGCATGTACATCCAATCACGACATTTTCTGAATAACTAAGAAAACACTTTGAATCCAACATTCTTCATAACTTTAACTACTAAGGACAAAAATATGCACTGCAATTATTATAATATAATTTAAAATATGCAAAACATTGTGGGCAGACATGTTTCTAATAATTGCTTCGTCTTCAGTGAATGATTACTTCACTGATATTTATTTTATTTTATATTATTAGAGCTATTCGTTGGGCTCATTGTGTCGTTCTATGCTTCTTTTTCGTTTTGTTGTCATGCTATTTATACACTAAAAGTAAAATCTTTGTGTAAGAGAAATAAATAGTTATAAGTTTAACCATTTCGGTATTTTTGGTATACATAGAGTTATATATATATATATTGGATATAGTTATATATATTGGATGAATACCGTGATCAATAAATAGACATTTATTACAGTAGGGTTAGCAGTAGGAAGCATTTATTCATTACTTATAATTTTTTTTATTAATGCTCTTAAATTATTGCACATTGCGGTAAACTTACGCCTTATTTAGGATTTATAATATAAGAATAGGCTCGTAAATAAATCTATATCAATAAGTCTATAGTATGTATATTATACTCCTTTTGTCTTTTGCAGATAATACATACGGGTAGCTATTAATTATGGACGTTATTTAGTTTTTGTAAAACTACTCTATGAATACATTCTTAACATTTAATCGTCGCAACCATTGTATTTTAAAAACGCTTAAGATGAATATGGATATATTCAGGTAATGGTGGTTATAATAAAAGTTACATATTCAAAATCTAAGTAAATGTAACAATTAAAAAACTAGTGTTGTAATTTTCCACTAGGTAGTTTCAAGTTAGTTAAAACGGGGCAATTTTAAGTTATATACCCGAAAAATTAGAAATAAGTATAGTAAGTATAGTATAATTAAGTTTAGTTAGCACAGTTTTATGTTTTTATTAATGCTCTTAAATTATTGCACATTGCAGTAAACTTAGGCCTTATTTAGGATTTATAAATATAAGAATAGGCTCGTAAATAAATCTATATCAATAAGTCTATAGTATTTATATTATACTCCTTTTGTCTTTTGCAGATAATATATACGGGTAGCTATTAATTATGGACGTTATTTAGTTTTTGTAAATCTACTCTATGAATACATTCTTAACATTTAATCGTCGCAACCATTGTATTTTAAAACGCTTAAGATGAATATGGATATATTCAGGTAATGGTGGTTATAATAAAAGTTACATATTCAAAATCAAGTGAATTGAAAGAAATTTCTTAAGAAATAAACTGAGCCTTTTAATATTTTTACTTTGTGTTTTTAACGGACATTTACTAGCGCACGCGCACATAAAATGTTAATGAAATGAAGCATGTACATCCAATCACGACATTTTCTGAATAACTAAGAAAACACTTTGAATCCAACATTCTTCATAACTTTAACTACTAAGGACAAAAATATGCACTGCAATAGTTATAAAATAATTTAAAATATGCAAAACATTGTGGGCAGACTTGTTTCTAATAGTTGCTTTGTGTTCAGTGAATGATTACTTCAGTGATATTTATTTTATTTTATATTATTAGAGCTATTCGTTGGGCTCATTATGTCGTTCTATGCTTCTTTTTGTTTTGTTGTCTTGCTATTTATACACTAAAAGTAAAATCTTTGTGTAAGAGAAATAAATAGTTATAAGTTTAACCATTTCGGTATTTTTGGTATTCATAGAGTTATATATATATATATATATATATATATTGGATATACTTATATATATTGGATGAATACCGTGATCAATAAATAGACAATTATTACAGTAGGGTTAGCAGTAGGAAGCATTTATTCATTACTTATAATTTTTTTTATTAATGCTCTTAAATTATTGCACATTGCAGTAAACTTAGGCCTTATTTAGGATTTATAAATATAAGAATAGGCTCGTAAATTAATCTATATCAATAAGTCTATAGTATTTATATTATACTCCTTTTGTCTTTTGCAGATAATATATACGGGTAGCTATTAATTATGGACGTTATTTAGTTTTTGTAAATCTACTCTATGAATACATTCTTAACATTAAATCGTCGCAACCATTGTATTTTAAAAACGCTTAAGATGAATATGAATATATTCAGGTAATATTGGTTATAATAAAAGTTACATATTCAAAATCTAAGTAAATGTAACAATTAAAAAACTAGTGTTGTAGTTTTCCAACAGGTAGTTTCAAGTTAGTTAAAAACGGGGCAATTTTAAGTTATATACCCGAAAAATTAGAAATAAGTATAGTAAGTATAGTATAATTAAGTTTAGTTAGCACAGTTTTATGTTTTATTATATAACAAATTGTACAAAGGTCAAAGTAAATAAAGGCTATTTTTATTTTTATATATTTTTTTACTATAAGAGAAGTATGAAAATGATCTGTAGAATACATAAAATTTAGATATATATGTAAAGAAAATCTACCTGTCATACACATTGCACACTCCTGTTGTACGTAGTACATATTACTTCCATTTAGTTTTGTAGTCTCTATTTATCGCAATCGGATCTATGTCAGAAACACGTGCACTCACCTTTTTAATAGTGCACTAAAGATTCGTGTCAATATCAGTATCAAACAAAGCCACATGTATCCTCTCAAAACTCAAAAACCATTGAACATTTTTCGTTCAGGATTTAACTTTTTTTATTGATACATTGAGAGTACCAAACGAGCACACAGTTCACCTGATGTCAAGTGATTCAAGCGACCCATGACATCTACATTCATCCTTGATAAGGAATCGTGATGCAGATGCGTTGTCACCCTGGAGGACTGAAATGGAATGCCTAGTCACCAGTAATAAAGGTCTCCGGATCCCTACACTCGCCAGACAAAATACGTCAGTATATGATGCTATCTCACGATGGTATTCTGTGAGGGCGTGGTCCTACCTAGGTGAGCTGACCCATTCATTCTGCAGCCAGAAACAAACTGCAGTGTAGCTGAACTACTGTTAAAATAACAATAAACTACGTAAAAGAAAATCTATGCCATTATAGTTGAGTAAACTGAAACTCTTGACAGTTTTAATTTACCTGTTCTATATCGTTTATTGTTCACTATTTTAGTAACTATGACACGGCCGAACCAGGTTACTTCTTATACTATCAAAGTATTATATTATTAGCAAATAGGTAACATGTTATTAATATCTCGTAACTGGTAAGTATGTAACAGATCTAGTGTCAGGATAGGTGCTTGGATCGCTCAGTGCCGGTAAAGTGGCTCGTGGCTGCGGCGAGGACTTCTCAAGGAGCTGCTTTATCGAACTACTTGAAGCACAAAACGCTTGTACCTGCAAAACTGACGCTTACGATACTAACTATTAAGTAGACTATACATATTTAACAGACAGCATTTATGGACGTACATATATGAGCATATGGGCACCCAATATATAATTTTCTTTTTCTATTGTTTCTGTTATTTAATTATTTTTTATGTAACCTGTTAAATAAACAATAGCCTAATCTTTTCAACTTTCATATTATAATTTTGTTTTTCTCTGTATAGTTTTAATTGTTTTTGTTATTTTTTATTACTTTGTTTTCCTCCTTTTTTTATTATAGATTATACAATGAGGACCGCCCCTTCTCTAGTAGGCTGTAGGCTTCACGCAAGATCAGGGTCGCGATAAGTCGCCTAAGTCACAACAGTACCTGAGTGGAGATCCTTTTCTTGATTTGGCGCATAGCAAGTTTCATTTGTCTTTCGTTTATTTAATTTTTTTTGTTTTTCTTTTTTGGTTAGGTTAAGGTATTTTTCTTCTTTGATTTTAATTGTTTCTACTGTACCTGATTTTGCTATATATCGGTGCCAATAAGGAATAAATGAATATTAATATTACTATTATTATTATGCATAATTATAAAATTTATATACAGATAATAATTATAAAAAATAACTAACATGGATTCAGTCTGAAAAATGAATAATTAATGACGTAACCTTTTTTTATGAAATTAAGGATGACCAGCGAACCACCGGACGCTAAGTGACTGCGACCCATAAATACCTACATATATCCTTAACAAACAGTCCTTTGAATTTTCACCCTAGAGGACTGAGATGGAATTATTCGTTACCAGTAATTGGTTCCCTACGCTCACTCCGTACGACACACTGCAGTAAAAGCAACATAAGCTTTATCACAAAGTTATTCTGTGATTGCGTGGTCTTTTCCCTACCGGTATCTCTACCACTTTTTACTTAAATGTATTGGTTAATAAATATAAATAATGCTAGAAAAAAATAGTACTTGACTTTAGCGAAAACAAGGTTCTAATTGAATAAAATTAGTAATATTTTTGCAATAAATCACTCAACGGAAATAGTTTTATTATAATGCATAATGAAACTATTTTTATATCGTTTTTCTGTTACGTGTGATTATTATATAATTAATAGCTGCGATAAACCCAAAAGATGTTCTAACAAAATATAATAGAGCAAATTTTTTCGACAGTTGACCGAACGAAATTTTCATGGTTATTTTTTGACTCAGATTGTGTTTCTTTTTGTATCGGTGAAATATTTTTAACACTCAGAAGTTCAATATTTAACTTCTATACTAACACAAAATACCTATGGATAATATGAATATTCACCAGTAACTTACTTGATTGTTAACCACGAACTTTTAGTTTTGTGCTCAGCCGATCTCCGAAACCCGATTCATATTCTAATTTATGCTATGTTTTCTGTACGCAATCTAAAACAAGCCTTTTAATTTTTTTTGGAATACTTACTGTCAAACCCCAGTGTCGTTATTGTAAAATACTGAACAAAGCTTCGAAACTTTATGAGAAAAGTAGTACTGCAAATGTAGGTTTGATGGTACTTATGAGTTTAATTAACTTTACCGCTCTAACTTTATTGGTATAGCCAAACAACAATTTTGCATGGTTTAACTAAAACGATATAAAGATGAGAGAAAAAAATAATTGTTATAGAACATATAGCCTTAGTAATAATACTTCCGTTGCTCTTAAAACTTTGTCAAGTTGGCGATGCAATTTGCTTTGATTTTATGTACTGAGAGAACAATTTTTGCAGAATAACTTATAAGCGACAAAACTTTCACAGTGGTAGACTCAGCTTGTTTCTTGCTGTAGCATGAATGTGCCGGCTCGACTCGGATGACTTGGCCCTCACACAATAACAGTGTGAATTGACAGCATTATACTGTTGTATTTCGTTTCAGTGTCGTAGTCAGTGGGATCTGGTAACCCTTTTTACCTTATTACTAGTGACGAGACATCAGCATTATAATTCCTTATCAATAAAGATGAATATAGACGCCATAGGCGCACAGGAATCAGGTGAACTGTGTGCTCGTTTGTCATTTTCAACACAAAAAACACGATTGTTTCTAAAAACTACGGTTTTATTTTAGTCTTAAATACATATAAGACAGTAAATCGGTTAAACTGTACGAATCCGGAATGTGTATTATCGTCATCAACTGTTATATGTTCAAACAAGATTCAAGATGTCATTCACCGTGAAAGAAAATTCTTGTACTGATACCTAGAAAGTACCTCACAAGTGTTAACAAATATTACCTACGTTTAATTTAATTCTACCAGAGCGTTGATATCGCGGGAGTTTCGTCCTTCCGCAGGCGCCTTCCTGATTGCTTGACGCTATTATCTACGGAACTGCAATGCTCAGTTTACTAGACAGTTTTACAACTTCTAACATTTGTTTATTTCTTACTTTCACTTGACTTATTATCATTATTATTATAGACCTAATTATTATTTTGATTGTTATTTTAAGCCTAATGGTTTTGGGTCGTAGGTTCGAATCGACCATTACACTATTGACGTGAACCATCGCCTAGTACAAGTATTTTAAGCTTAGTTGGAGTGGTTTACCAGAATATTAGTAATTTTACTAGAATTGCTAATACTTTTTACCAAAAAAAAACGATATCACGGATAATATTAAAATAATTGCCAAGGAGCACTTGGTGTTATAAATTAGTTTGTCAAATAAAAAGGTAATCCGTGAAACGTTATTTAAGCCAATATAATTATTATCCATAGAATCGGATGCTATTTGGCTGGAGGTGTCCGTATTTAGATAAGCCAAAAAAATATTAAAATCATGTTTAGGTCAATACATGAAAATGTATAATAATAAATATATATATAATAAAAATATACATAATAAATAAAATAATTCACCAAACAAAGGAAATTCCTAAAGAAACCTTTAATTATAAAGTATAAGAACACTTCATATACGAAGTACTCTTTTTTAAATTTACATTACAAATACTCCATTTCAACGTTGGTTGATGATGTCACAAGCGCCAAACAACTTTTCTCCCCCGTTTCTGGTTAAAACTTTCGAAGTAGCTTTTTCATTTATCTTTTTCCTATGTTTTCAGTAATGTTAACTAAATCGTTCAACATGTAATGGAATTTTAATAATAAAACTTAAACATTAAATATAAGTTAATAGATTTCATTGCTCATATATTTCGGATAGGTAACCATTTTATGATGATATAGTAAGGAAAATTTATATATATATACATAGTTTTAAACTTGAATACGATGAGATTTAGACTTGTGTAGTATTGTATGCATACTATATTATGATGTGATTATGACGAACAGTATAATCTAATTACAAGCAACGTCAATAACAGGTATTCTCACCGCATAATTTCATTCCGTTAATCGAAATAATGTAGATGTTTTAAAAGAAATAGCGAGTTATAATAAATATTACCGGTACGATTCTATTTCTATATTATTCGTAAACTTTGAATGTACGTAACAGAAGTTATATACAGTCAATAATTATATATAAATATCTATCCGAAATTAGTTTTCCTAAATCCACATTAAAACCTATTATATTGATATTTATACAGCAGCATGACTCAGTAATTAAAGTTTATAAGGTATTCGAAAACTTCTTTTAGAAATCACAACAAAGCTTGATGCGGCAATTCTGACAATTCGGCAAATTCCCAAGTTATAGGTAAAAGAAGAATATCATAGACAACTTTCAATAATGCTAAAGTAAAATGTTAAGGCTTTCCAATGCCACGACGACGAAATATAATTTACGAACATACGTGAACAAATAAACATTCAAATAGACATTTATATTTGAAAGTTTATTTGTTCACGTTCGAACACGAAAAATTGTAAATTTATACAAAAGCATAGTATAGCTATCAAAGTTTATATGGTTCAAATGTTCGAAAGCTTTACGAAGGAATCCCAACAAAACTTTATGCGGCAGTTAAACCAAAGTGTCAGATTCCTCATTTGTAAGGAAGAGAAAAATAGATGACTTTTAATAACACTATATATATTTTTTTTCCAGACACTAGATATATATTTTAGGAACATTATCAAGAAAAGGAATAATATATAATAAAGCAAATTTTCCAAACCATTGGACCAGAAGAAAGATGATTGCAATCTCAATTGCCTTCCGTTCCATTTACTTCGCTTTACATTTAAGCAAGTCAAATTATTATAATATGCTTTAAATGAATTAAACATGCCGGATGTAGTATTAAACAAAGTATTCAAGACGTGTTACTTGTTTTAAAGTTAAGATTTTTTTCTTGTCTCTCTTACTCCGTTGTTTTATATAAATTTAAATCCTACCGAGATATAATTATTATATTTATAATAATAGATATAATTATTAGCATTACCGACGGAGATATAACATTGGTCAGATCACTAAATCTTTTTGGTACTGGTTTATGTCTCTTATACATTTTTGACGGACGTGGCGATGATTCTTATCTTATCTGACATCTATGTTGTAACAGTTAGGATGTATTGTATTGTAATTTTGAAGATTCTAGTCCAAACTTCCTCTCAGATGGTTTACTCTAAAACTCGTCATTTTCTGGTCTTTATTTATATTTTCAAACTCGGTCTGTGGTCACGCATTCTAATAGTATTAAGACAGTGGGTAGTTATCTTTTTATAATTTGTTAAAGATAATATAGATTTTTTTTTAAAATGAGATAATTCACAGAATTATTGAATACAAAATTTAGACCATTTTTTTTCGAACTGTAAGTTAAATATAGGAATTTGAAGTCCGTCAAATATTTGAATTAATTATGTTTTGTTGAAAAATTGTAAGACATCAAGAAATTGAGAGAAAATACTTTATCATTATCTTCATCACGATCACAGCCTAAATTAATAGATACACTATACAAACATAAATGTTTATAACACTCAGGTATTATCAGACAGTCCATAAAGCGGGCGAATTTGTTAAAAAGAGGTTAATAATATCTACCTCATTTTAAAAATCTTTTTAACAGACGTAGCCGGTACGCCTTACTATTTGGTTTTGATTAATATTATATAATATACATCCTATGACCACAGTAATCTGTTGTTATATAACTTAACATTACTTAATCTTGTCAACGAAGAGTATTAGACGATTCCATTAAGTTTCAATAAAATATGATTTAAGTTAAATTATATGAATAAACTGATTGATCTTGTATATGTAGGAGACGATAGTTAATCCAAAAAATTAAAATTTAAATCACCACACTGTGTACTTTTTACTAATATTTGTTTTAACATATCTTTAGTAATACTTGAACAACCTAAATTCACTTTGCTGTGTACATAAACTATAACATCATGCTCAATCTTCACACAGGTTAATTTAAAAGTGAGTTCGATGGAAAGGTCCGCTATAGCAGGATACTATATCCGTACATTCCATACATATCATATTGTTATAAACCAAAATCAGAGAGCCACCATCGATAGCCCTTGTTCTTATTACTAAACTTTATACAAAATAAAATTGATTTTATTCCAACTAATGTTCAGCAATATAGAATAAACGAATATTGTGTTTTTATAAATAGATCTATCTTTAATTGTTTTCCAGATAAGTTTATCAAAGGCATGCATTTCGTCAGGTGGTAAGTGATCATTGCAGACCACGGCCACTATCATCGTTTTTTGCCAAAAATTGGGTCTCTGCCTGAATCACATATTTTTAAGCCGCTATTATATGACAGTGCCTTTCCCCAGAGAAGTACACCCATTATTAATAAAGCAAGTTTCTACCTTCAGCTTGGCTTTATCATTGTGAAAGGACAAAAGCTTAACTCCAACCATTCATTTCAACATTATGAAAAACATCGCTTTATACAAAAATATTATCAATTTTATATTTTGTGATTAAAGCGTTTAAACCAAAACTAAACAGAAATGTACAAAATTATATGGAGGTCTATAGTAATATCAGGCAAATTGGAAAAGGTACCATCATCAAAGCACCTTCGTGATCTGCATGATGCAAACATTCCACGTTAACACATGCATGAATATGTAAAAGTTAATTTGAACTGTGGCAAAGGCGAAAAAAAGTCACAGGTTTCAAAATGCAGTTTTTTTGCTGGATTTTTAATTTTTTAGAGCTTCTCATATCCCACGTATATAGCAAAGTCAAAAGAACGGGCAATAACTCTCAGTCTGTGTAAGTCAAAAAGTTCATTATCTCGAATAAGCTCTACTACTACACCGGTTTAAAAAATATGAAATTTTGATGTCATCGTCCATGTCCACAGTGTTAGTTACAGAAATTCATTATTACCAAAAACGTAGTTCATATATTATATTTTCTAGATTTATTTTATATACTTTGATATTATGCACAAAATGGGTTTAAAAATTTATAAGCAATTATATTTTGTAAACAAAAAATAACTTTTTTAAAATTAATTCAAGAAATATGATAATTCCTTAAATAGTAATTATAGCAACTATTATTTTTAACTTTTCATTCCATCCCCAATTTCGATATAATGTTCATTCAATAAGATCGCAGCAATATTTGAACAGCAGTGACAAAGACACGGAACAAGCACATTACACTAGGTGTACCTGAAAGCTAAGATTCTTATAGCTGTTTGGATTAATCAAGATCTATATCGAGAATCAAGAATCGGAGTTTAAACACCGTACATCACGACAGATTTCAAAATTACATACTCATCACCTCGATTGTTGGTAATCCACCACTGTGCGCTTTACGCAAAATTTCTTGCCACGCAGAATTACTCTGTAGATTCATCTGTCACCAGCGGTATTTCCGAACCGATACAACTTAGGTACCTATAAAAGAAAAGCCTACACCATTCTTAAAGGCCGGCAGGGCATCTCCTCTGATGTTGCGAATGTCCATGGACGGCGGTAATCACTTGCCATCAGGTGAGCGGCTTTCCCGTTTACCATCTAATATATTTAAAAAAATCCTTAAAATTGTACCCAGGAGCGTACCGCAATATAACATCTAGCATCTAACTCTACACAGAACACTAAGTCAAGCACCATAACCAAATAGTAATTGCTATAACTATAACAGCTGTCGTTCGCCCAAATACTTATTATCGTAATAACCCTCTACTCTATTTATGATTAATAGAAGATTTGATTTTAAATTTGAAATACTTTATGACAGGTAAAATTGGCTAAAAATGGAAAAAAAAATGATTATTTGTTTAGCACAAATGTACATATTATATATATACACTTCAATATTTCATATAAATGAAATGTTATTTTTATCATTAAAAACTTATTAATACCTAGTTTCATTTGGCACTTACATCCTATATTTTTTAAATCACATTTCTTTCTTTTTGTAAAAAAGTTTAAATCATTTATCCTCTCAGATTTTTGTAGCGGTCCCTTTGTGTCGGATTTCGGTTCTTCCGCCTCAACCACATCTTTGCCGTTCGTTTCAACGCTAAAAGCTTCTTTGTGTAAGATGAAGAGTTATAAGAAATCCCTTTCAACGTTAAATTCTATACACCGTAAATGATAATTTTTTTTGCAATAGAGTTACCTTTTTATCTTGAAAAGTATCCTGTAAAAAATTGTTATAGTTATTTTTAATATAAGTTTAGCACATGTAACGACTGGTCTGGTGTCGAGTCCTTTTAAGGCCTTTCCTAAGTAGTAATAATTTGGTATAACATTATACTTGATTCATTTTCTATTCCAATAACAGGATAATATTTCTTTCTAATATTTACTTAAAATACTTAAACATTTATAAGGAAAATACTTCAAACTTTACAATTTCTTCTGACCGGGACTCTTGAACCATGTTATTTTAAGTGTTGTTAGGAAGATTGTGTGTACAATTTATATTAATACGAAACAAATATTTTAAAGAAATTAATAATTTGTAAATAAGGGAAAGTTTCTTTTCTTTATGTAGATAAACACTACATAAATAAAAGAATCTCTACATAAAAAAATAGGAATTGGAATTTCAAATTCTCAAGTATTTTTAGAGATCTCTTTTTTGTGTTCTACTTAGAAAGTGGTACAAAAGCTTTTTAAAAATATTTCACCTAAGGAGGTTTTTTAAAAATAATGTATTGTTAATTACCTCGGAATGTTTTAAATATGAATATACACTTACACTTCAATTGAACAAACGTACATCTAAATATGTATTCAAATGCATTGATTTATCCAATTTAAATAAAATCTCTGATGATGAGAATTTTTTTTTAACAAATGCTTTACATATAAGAAAAAACCTAATAGCCTTTTCAATGAATTCCTCCTAACCGCAACAGGGTAACGGCTAGGGCTCCCTCTCGTGAACCGTTGTACTGGTTACCCACTAATAAAGGTCACGGCTGAGCGCCCCAAGGCCTCGTACTGCCCGCGTGTTTTCAACCCGCTGAAGTTGTAATAGCCCTCGGCCCACAGTGGCCATCAGCCCGAAAAAAAAGATCGTCCTGACTTACGATTATCTACTGAAATTGTTAATTTACAACATTGTAATAATTACTTACCTAAAATTTTTGATATTGAATCGAGGGCAAATCAAATAAAATAAAGTAAATATGTGTTATTATCCTTATTATATGTGTATATATATAGATCTGTAAATGTTTGTATATTCTAGAAATATACAAACTTATGTATTATATATATGTACATATATATAATACCGGGGATAAATGGCGGAAATTTTACCTGCTGTTGTATTTCTTACGATAAGTGTAAATCTGAAAACCGTGTTACTGATAACCAGACATTCCATCTCAATCCTCATGACATGACACGTCGATCTTTGATGTGTATCCATGCAGGTGTTTATGGGCCACATGGAACAATTTTTTTTCATAGAATACGTGAAAAACGAGCAAGCAACTCACTTGATTTTACATGATTCCCGCTGCCAATGTATATCCACATCACCAGAGGAGTCGCAAATGCCCTGCGGCCTTTAAGAAAGGTGTAGGCTCTTTTCTTGAAGGTCCTTGAGTCATATCTGTTCGCAAATACATCTGGCTACAGCTGATTACACAGAGTAGTTGTGCGTTGCACATCATTTTGCGTAAAGCTCACAAGAAATTTTGAATTCAGCCGACATTTAAACGGTCGATGTTTAAACTCAGCGGATGGAATTAATCCGAACAACTCCTCGTGGTAAATGCAATAAAATAGCATAGAGATGCAACATCTCTTCGCAATGCAACTTTCCATCAGGTAAACTGTATGTATGTTTGCCACCTTTAATATAAAAAATCCTGTTTGCATTGTGCACACAATATTTTCCGCAAATTCCCCATTTATATAAGCTTTATATCATGGTGGCGGGATCTGCTGTCTGGAAGATTGGAATTATGATTTATTACTCTTTAGCGTGCACCAAAAATAACGACGGAATACTCTTATTACTAAAATATATATCAATTGATGAAATATTGAATGTAGTCCCTTTATTAAATACAAAGAATAGCCATTAATTTTTATTGCGTTTCACCTGAAATAAGCAAATATTATTTTACCGGAATGTAAATATATTTCAACTCCAAAATGGTATTACATACGAATTGCGTCCTATATTGTCTCCTTTTTTTTGTGTGTGTGAGCATTGCTGTTGGTCCAGAGGCTTCTACAGATTTATCTAATAAGACTCGCGAGCGAGAGGCCCGCTGTGTAGGGAGACAACGTCGAAGATTGCAGCTGCACTCCATCCCTGTGGACGAAGAACATCGACGACAACAGAGGGGGACGATAATACGATCCGAGGCCCCCTCATAAGGAGGTACGAAACCTCGACTCGGATATCCAACTATTGTCTTGGACTACATGCTACCACGAGGATTACAATATCAAAAGATAATATTAGTAAAGTTAATTTTTTTTATGTTAGCTGTTCTATTAGTTTCTTAGTAATCTTTATATTTAACCATTTAATGACTTTAATGGTAATTATGGATCGCCGTCGTGAAACATACTTCCTCCTGGTATCGCTGGTAAACTCTGGACTCTGACTGAGCTCATGTCTAACACACGAGCTAAAACTCGCTGACTCTGACCTTGTTCCGACAGGGTAACCGCTTTTGCCACATCTTCAATAGATGTGTCCATTTTTAAGGCGAAGTTTGTGTTTAATAATTAATTGAATCGGTGTTCTTTTGTGTTTTGCGTTTCAAATTTGACCGTTTCAAACGGTATAACCGATGAAACTCTAAAGTTTCAATGGTTATACCATTTATTTTGTAAATGGCGTATGTATGTATTTATTTATTTATTTCAATATATATATATATTTTTTATTTATTTAAAATCATGTGGTTTCTTTCACATGTATTTTTTTTAACTATTTTAAAAGAATATTAGCATTACTAATATTCCGGTTAACCACTCGAACTAATATAAAAAAGCTTGTGCTAGGTGTTGCACGACAATAGTTGAATGGTGGATTCGAAACTACGACCTCAAGTTTCACAGACCGTAAACCATTACGCTATTGACGCTTCATGTATACATATATGTCGACAATAAACATATGAAATGGGTATTCTAATTTAACTGTTTTTTGGTTTTATTGGTACTCTATGGTGTTAATTGCACATTGCCTAGCAACCGTCAGCACAAATTGCCACTCTAAGAGCAACAACGCTAGCAATTTCAGTTGTAAATTTCAAGTTGTTAGCGGTGCGCAAGTTCTTTACCAATAGAGATAAAGTAAAATAAATTTATTGCACGTATTTAAATTACGTGCGTGTACTGTATGCCCGCAACAAGGATATATTATAGTTCAATTTTATAACGTCAAACATTTAATTTTTAAATAGCACCTCACACTGGGTACGAGACTCCTTGACCTTATGAAAGACGCATGTAATAATACTTTAAAAATAAAGTGGACGATTGGGACTGATGATTTAAGAATTGTGAGAGTTAATTTCAATAAGCTGTGTGAGCCCTTGCGCTGGTTACCCATATATAGAGGTCTCGACTGAGAGCCATAAGCGCTCGGTCACCTCTCAACCCGGTGAAACTGTAAAAGCCCTGGGGCTAACAGCGGCCATCAGCCCGAAAAAAAAAAAAAAAAAAAAAAAGAAAAGCTGTGTGTGCTGTGTAGTGATTCTTGTTTAAATACGGATTTATAGATCTCAGAATGTATAAAAGAATCTCGTTATTATTACAATGAAAAAAATATTATCAAAGTCGTTTTGAAACAGGCGAATAGGTTTTTATTTGCAATTCATAGAAACCGTAAAGAAAGCTTGTCAAAGGCAAAAATGAGGGCACCCCTATCCTTTGTGAAAATGTGAACGAAATATGGAAAAATAAAATTTGCTGTGCTATTAATCTAAATGAATACGGATAAATAAAGTTTAAATTTTATGTATTGGTTTTGTAGTTGCAAATTACAATCTCGTACGCTATGGCAATCTGTGGGGATAGGTCTATGTTCAGCAGTGGACTAGTGAGGAACTAAAATGATGATGATCATGATCAAATGACTATCAATTTTAACAGTGGTAGAGCCACGTTTCAGATTGTATCTGGGTGCAGCACGAATGTGTCAGCTCGACAGGGCAAGCACCACGCTCGCTCAGAATACCAGCGTCAAATTATAGCATAACGCTCCACTGTTTCGTAAGGCGACCCAATTACAGCTAATAAGGCATTCCATATTACTCCCCAAGGCAACGCCGTTTTTTAATCTTTCTTTTTTATAATATTAGGAGCAACCCTTGAGCACATAGTTCCCTGATGGTAGATTATTCCTGAAGCCCACGAGGAGCATCCTTAACAAGGAATCATATAAATACATTTTTTTTATCTTAATGTATTTAGTCATCTAGAGCCAGATTTTTCGTTATCACTCCATGAATTATAACAGGATTCACCACAACACACTGAACATCTCAAGCCAGGTATTTATATATGTATTTAGGTATTTATATATAACATTAACCTCGGGTATCGTCAATAACGTAATTGTTTTAACACCCTTAGATTGAATGTCGTTTGCACATCACATAACTACAAGGTCTATGTTCGCTTAGAATACTAATATGACAATAAATACTCCTGCTACCACCTCATTATATTATATTTAAACTAAGAGTTGTTATGTCATTTCGTGCATATTCATTGATAAAGCAAACACCATTGTGTACTCCACGATAACATACAAAATATTATTTGAACAAGAATAAGTTTAGCGATTTTTTTATTATTGAATCAATTTATAATTATATTATATAAAGGTCTGACTATCTACATATATATATACATATAAATATGTACATATATGTATATCTAACAATTTTTTAATATATATTTATTTTATACATACGTTGATCCGAGCATCAGCTGTTTTTGATTTTGTGTTTAATTGCTGGTTTTTTTTAGTAAAGTAATGTATTTTATATGAAACTATCGTTTCATTTAGCTGTACTAACATGATGGAGCGTAAATAATGCTAATAAAACGTTTTAAAAATATGTTTTTTTTTTAAGTAGGATCGATTTTCCATCCCATCATCAAAGGTGGCATTAGTACTATTGTCTGTCTTCGTTTTCGGAAGCGGTCTCCTAATACCCTGTATATTATACATACTAGTCTTAATTACAAGTCAAGATGTGCATAGACCGACATGTACACTTGTAAAACGTAAACGCCTCTATTAGAGAAACCGTGGTACAATGCTAGTTAAGCCTATATGGTAGCTTATTTTGCATATGGTGATAGTAGTTATCAAGTTTTACGTTGTTTGTGCCTCATATAAAATAAAATCAAATAATTAAGATTCTGCAGAACAACTCGCATTTCGTTATCGCTGAGGGGATAGAGTTGTTATTTAAGCTTATCTAAATCACAATACCAAACAGAGCTAGCTCTTATTGGGTTCTTGGAGTGGCATTTTCATATAACAATGATATTTCATACAATTAGGCAATGAGTTTTGAATAAAATGATTAGTTTAATATTTGCTAGCGACTCTTAATAGGTTAAGGTCGTCGAGTTGTCAGTAAAAACCCTTCAAAATAATCCGATAAACCGACGGATCCCTTCCGGTAAACTGAATACGTTAAAACAAGAGGCTGAAGATCTCAACAAGCTTCCATCACTTTCTCTTACTTTAGATGCCGAGGTCAATTTCTAGATCCTGGTTTCCACTCAAAACGAATATTTATTATGTTGCTCGCCACCCTTCTCAATCGTTCATCTATTGTCATTTTCCATTTTCATGTAGCAAGCTGTATTCTTAATTATTATCTGTTAACCGTCCTCTCATCATAGCACCCATTTAGATAATTACAATATGGTGGTAAACCAAGTTGATTAAATGCTTTTATACGATGAAAAAGTTGAAAAAAGGACTGTTTTCTAATGGCTTTTTTTCTAATATTGTGCTGCGTGCATTACCACTGATTAAAGGTTAAAACGGTGACGACAAAAATGATGAGAAGACCCCTGTTAGTTTGAGTAAGACCCATCTTCAGTAGTGATCTAGTAATGGATTTTAATACGCTAGGCTATGCACGATAACTCGAAATAATGAAGATTTAAAAAACGGTAGACCACACATGATTCCCAGAATATGTTCCTTTTCTTTACATTCTTTTTGAATGGGAATTACAGTGCAAACATTTACACTTTTATACATTATTGCGAATAGCTCCTCTTTCACGCCAGTGATATTAAAATGTTTGCTAGCTAACTAAAACACGAAAAGATTTAGAAATGGTTACAGTCTCTAGGTAATTTTTATAATAGGCATCGCTTCGAACAAACTTAATGTATAGATATTTATATATTCTAGCTATTCTATTTAACCACGATGTAGCTTAGTGGTCGTATGTGGGTATGTAGGTATGTCCTGTATCCGGAACGGTGCATCTGAATCTTCGTCCGGAATCGTACATGCATTACATTGAAGTAGGGAAGGGGGTGACGAATGAGAGCGTCTGTGTTTGCGCGAATGCTTACGGTACTACAATATACGAGTAGAGTATATAGGCATTATCTGTAATAGATACAATTATAATAAAGAAGATATCGTCGTAGTCGAGCAGAAAAACTACATCTTTTTTTTGTATGTGTTTATTGCTGTTGGTCCAGAGACCTCTACGAATTTATCTAATTAGACTCGTGAGTTGGGGTCCCGCTGAGTATGGAGACAACGACGATGCTGCGATGCTGGCGCGAAGACTGCTGTTGCACCACCGCTGCACTCCGACTGTGGACGAAGAACATTGACGACAACAGAGGGCGGTGATAATACGATCCGAGGGCCCCTCGAAAGGAGCTACGAAACCTCGACTCGGATCGCTATCTAAAGGGTAAAAAAACACATCATCATCAACAATCAAACCTATTATATAATTATCTCACAAACGTATCTCTAAAACGATTAATAGACATTTCTAACGTAATGTGATATTATTTTAGGTGAAGTATAGTCGGTAAGGAAGACGTAATAAAATATAATGGAGCAAATTTTCCGAACCATTGGGCAAACAGAAAGTTGATTGAAATCTGAATTACCTTCCAACTCACTGAGTTATCCTTACCCTCATATAAGTCAAGTAAATGCATCTGAGATTTCAATATCATTTCAGTTTATTATCTTACAGTTATAAGTTAAGTATGTGTATTTCTTGCTTTAGCAAATTAACATGACAGTATCTTTACGTTGTGTTCTTTAAAAATACTCGGAGATTATTTTAATATATCAAACAGATTCCCGTGCAATGCTAAGTCCAAAATTGCCAAAAATTATAGGTATTAGGTTTTTATATGTGAGACTAAAGGTGACAAACAAACATATAGCCTAGCCACCTAGATGCATTTTGGAAAAGTTTTAAGATACACACATCTTTTGCTATCCATTTTGTAAAAATAATTGCTGAAAAATATTTCTTCGCAAATAAGGATACGTTACCTTTACTTATGACCTATCTGTAATCCATTCTTATGCAAAGCAAAATAACTTTTACAAATTTATACACAATCCATTAATACAAAACAAGATAAGAAATTCATGCTTTCGAATTTTTAGGTTTTTAGTCTCACTGCATAGCTTTAGTTGATGATAATATCATTTATTATAATCTACAAAAGGTCCTGAATTTTATTTTTTTATAAAAAGTGAAGCGTAACGTATGAGCATAAAGCTTACCGAATTTTATTTTGGTGACTTTTTATTTCTTAAAATAGCTTATAAAACTAAAAATTCTATAAAACGGCTATTGAACTTAAGGATAAAGAAAACTGTAATAAAAATGCCCTTTGTTTCTTTGAAAGTAATAATTTTTGACCGCAATTAAAGTCCTTTGTTTAAAGATAATTAAATTCTGGAAAGAAAAAGAGATCTTATTTACTTTTATTAGAGAAAAAGAGCAAAAAGGCAAAAAGAGCTAATCGAATGAAATAAAACATTTATGAAGAGATGTTGAGGTAAAACTTTGGGATCATTTAACTTTCGTGTTTTAAGCTGTTAAAAATACCCTGCCGGTCAAAAGTTTATGACCGCACATAAACAACATAATTATCGATCAACTGTAATAAAATCCCATAGGATAAATAAAATAAATGCACATCTGCATATTCTATTGTTAGTATCGAATATTTATAGAAGTCATTATTTTGTTTACTTTCAAGTTATTGGACAATAAACATCTATATGTTTTCAAACACCGACAAACGCTGCGCTAGAGGCAGGTGGTAGAGTCGTAATAATATTTATATAATGTCCTCATTACTAATTACTTTGCTATTGTTACGTATTGGTCAATAATTAGGATCATTCAGCTCATGAACGCACGTGTTTCCGACTTATTATTACTGGAGTTTACTTGGGTTTGTTCACAAGCAATCCCAATTAGTCTAAACTCGTGGTTCCTACAGTGAAGACGTTATAAAATTGGAATAGCTTGAGAAAATTGCAGTGAAGTGCGTTCTGCCATCGTTGTTTCACATAATAAAAGCAATCCAAACGTAAGATTGCTTCACAACTGAAGTTATCGAAGACTTGTGTTCATGGCACAATAACTCGATACAGGGAGACAGGCAATCTTCAAGATTGACCACGCTCGGGAAAGCCGAGTGCTACCACGTCTAGTGAAGATAATTTCATTGTTGTTACCAGCAAGCGAAATAGACGCTTAACAGCACCAGAAATTTTAAAAGAAGAGAAGAGAGAAAGAGGTACAAGGGGTGTGAAAAAATATGGTTTGGCCTCCTCAGAGCCCGGATCTCAAACCTATTGAACTTTTGTGGGAAGAGCTTGATAGGAACGTCCCTAATCGTGGCCCAGCCTGGCGAGGAGAAACATGGAATGCTTTATGCGAAATTTAGAACAATATATCACACGATACCATTAACTAATTGATTGCCCGTAAGCCGAGACCTGTAAAATAAATCATAAAATGTAAAGGAGGATTCTTTGATGAAAAATCAGTTTAACTATAGCGTTTTTTGCATAGACTGTTAATGTTTCTTTACGCTTTTAAAGTATATTGTTTTTCAATCAATGGTCTATTAGATGATTAAACAGATTAATTAAACATTTAATATTTTATTGGAGTTTTACTTAATTTCCTACTTTAATTAAGGTGGTCTTAAACTTTTGGCCGGCAGTATATTTATTATTAAACTACTTCATTAAGCCATTTACGGTGGACTGTTACCAGTTTAAGCATAAACTATATCCGTGAATTTTTCTTTCTAAGTATTTTCAGTGTGACGTTTTCAGTGTATTCCTTTAATTAAGACATAAAAAAACAGTAATTACGTTCTTGTGTTTTAATTAAAAGTGAGTTAGGATTTAGCACTGACATTTTAGGTTGTAATTACTCTTATTTTACAAAATAAATATCAGATCTTTTAGACGAATTCTTCCTTAAGGTGGTATTAACGGTATTAAACTTCACAGTGTCGTAAGGAATCATTTTGTGCTGTTCACTACACTTTACCACAGCACAGAATGTTTGTTGCACCGTAAAGTGGTGTTATTGTTGATTATTGATATGATTCTGATGCTTTTGTATGCACAACTGTATGTATAAACTGAAGATTGTATCTTATGTCTTATACAACACATGGTGTGTGTTAATCGAAGATCTATTCGTTACTAAAAATATAGGAACAATAATTTTGATAAGAGACAAAATCAATTAATAACAATAAATACTTTTCATTTATATATCATACAAGAATTATGAATGGAATAAAAACTGAATACGTTCGATTACGATTCAAATTAAATGATTCATTTTCGTTCAATGTTTTAGGAAATATTTATTGCGATGTACCAGCTGTTGATATTGTATTCGAATTGTAATTTTTTTTTGTTTTTATTGTATTAAGGGTAATAAAAAAGTACACAGTTCAACTGACGGTAAGTAAATCCCTTGCCCCAATACTCGATATAGGAATTGGCCGAATATCCTCGATAAGGAATCATAATGCAGATGCGTCGTCACTCCTGAGAACTAAGATAAAATGCCTCGTCACCAACAATAGAGGTCTCCGGATCCCTGCACTCACCAGAAGCTTAAAGTTATTTTACGCTGGTATTCTATGAGGGCGTAGTCCTTCCCAGACACAAATCGCAGCGTAGCGTAGCAGAACACGTCCTGAAGAAAAATTGTTTAGATTAAATATTATATACTATAATAAACATTTATATTTAGCACTTACAAATATTCCTTTAAAATTTGATGCAAAGAAATATTATGTTGTTATAAAAATACTTATCAGGCAGAAACGTCTTCTGTTGTTAATATTAGTCAAATATGTTGACTTATTTGTATCTGAATCTGTCTTTTAAATTATTGATTTCCAAACCATATTGTTTGTAACAAACTTAAGATCATGTCAATTCCATAAGTCTCATTCTTTTTTTATTTATTTAAACTTGATTGTGCACACCTTACAAAAAAGGAGGAAAAAAAGTGCGTACGCCTTAGCCTTAAGGCATTCTTTACCAATCAACCCGTGCTATTGATCAAATAAATTTATTATTATTGGTGGTGCAATCATTAAAAAAAATTCTAAACAATTTTCGTCTTACTTCATTACATTACTTGCGTACTTGGACTATTCAGAAACTATATCATTTAGTAATAAAAGCTTTAGGTTAATAACTTGGAGATGTAGAAAAATACTGTTATAGTCGTCCTCATACATATTCATTCACTTTAACTTTTATAATAAATACAATCAAGTAATATCGAACAAGTAATTCATATTGATTTGAAATTATACTGTACAATTTGACTGAATTGAAGCAGCTCTTTCTATTATTATTGATGAAATGAAAGTTTCTCTGTATTATACCTTTTAAGACAAACAAACATACGGTTGAGCTGATATTAGGTGATTCTTACTGTCACGATACCCACATAAATCCTTGGTGAAGAGTCATAATGTAGGTGCATTGTCACCGCTGAGGATTATGACGGAAAGTCTCCTCGACAATAATAAAGTCACCGTTTACATGTTTCCTGAGTATGAAGAGACACAGCTACGCTAAACTACTATTTTCCTTTGAAATTATATCAAAGCGTGGTCCTCCTTCGATCATGCCGACGTGTTCCAGCAACAATCAGTTTATAACTGCAGTATTTATACCCCGTAATTATTTAGTTAAAAGAAAAAAAATAATCATGGTTGCATTTATGAATTCATCGAACACTGTATTAGTTACTACAGAAGATAAATTTAATTTTTACGACTATATTATAATAAATATAACTTTAATTTGTCTTACATAGGAAGTTATGGAGCAATGTTTTAGTTATATTTTAGCTGCAGCATGGATAGTTCGGTTCAAGTAACTGAAAATTCACGCCTTCAAAAAATATCAGAGGGAAACAGCAGCATAACGTTTCTGTTTCGTGTGCTGAGTGCGGTTTCCCGCAGAGCCGATGACAGGAAATGAGACATTCGATCTTAATACTGGTGGTGACAATGTATCTACAATATGATTCCTTATCGAGAATAAATGTGTGCGTCATCCCTTTCCATATCATAAATTGTGTGCTCGTGCTCGTTTGTCACCGAATGATTCAATAAAGTTCGTATTACCAATTCATAATAATAAGCCAATATGATACAGATATTGTATCTGAGTAAGCGACGGGAGAGCTCAGCCCAGATAAACGCACGTGGTTGCGGCGAGAACTTCACAAGAACCAACTTTATCTATTACTTCAAGCACAATACACTAGATCTGCAAAATACGTGCCGTAATTCATGCTCGAAACCTACGAATGTACGTATTAGAAATAAACATATAATAAAATACAATATATTTAATTCAAAGATAGATTAAAAACATGACTTACAAAACATGTTTAGTTGTGTATTAAACCTAAACATTGCCTTCCTTCGGGCAATCGGGTAAATAGACCAAATGTTCGTAATTCGTAAATCGTTCAAATAGCATTTAAATTTAAGTTTAACCTTGTCGTGCCATCCATTCTGCTGATTCTAAGTGCAGCATGAAAGGGTTGGCTTAGCTGAGTAAGGACGACTCTCTCACGGAATACAAGCGGAAATTGCAGCATAACCCTCCTGTATTTTGCATGATGAATGTGGGGAACCGGATACCCAATTACAGGTAACGAGGCATTCCATTTCAGTGCTCTAAATAAAGCTATTTGCATCTTAAATCTTTGTTGCGAATGGATGTAGGTTTATATAGGCTGCAGTCATCGAGTGACTTGTGCGCTCGTTTGATAGCGATAGCTTCATAAAAGATCGAAGAGAAAGATAAAGAGAAGAGAAGAAAAGAATCGCAGTGTTCCCCTTAACTGGCTGTTAAAACAGACTTATGTGAAAACATTGTTTTTTCAAGCCAAAACCGTACGACTGAAAATATTATACGAACTTAAAGATATAATAATTTAAATATTCTCCGTTGTTTTATGTATGCATTTATATGTTTTAATTATGCAAGTCATTGCTCTATTTCAATGGAGTAAAGTACTGGCGGTAAAGCATATAATAAGTAGGAATGTAAAACGGTGAGGGTTTCTAGGGTGGTTGAAGAGCTACTGTGTGGTCTCTTTAATGTTTAAGTGAATGTGCGCGCGAATATGAAGTGGTTAATTTGAATTCTGAACGCTAGCTTCGGGCTGCCGGACGTGCCGCTGTTGTTTATTTTCTCTCATCGTTTTTAAGTACGTGCGAGTATTAAGTATTAAAACTTTTATTGAATGTTTAAGTTGTATTTTATAAAATTGTTAAAATAGTTTCGAGGAAAAGTACATTGAATACCATCCCATACACAAACTAGTCACTGCACTGTGGACCTACAAGATGAAGTTAAAAAGCATTTTTTTCTTTCTATTCAATCAAAGCGAAATATTTATTCACGATCTTTTAAACAAGAGTAACATAGACCGTCCACGTGATGAAAAGTCTCTGGACGATAATTTTCCAAAGTATCGCAAAGTCTTTTGTTTGGCACACAAAATATTAGGTGTTGACGCTTTGAATGACTATAAGCTACATTTGGTACTAAGATTTTTATATACTCTTTTGTTAACTTGTTAGTTTATAATTATACTAACAATTTTCTAACATGTTGTTTAGTTAACTTAGATGATAAATAAAAAGTTTATATTTATTTACATTTAAGAAAGAAATATAATTACACATCCATAAACATATTCTTAAATACTTGAGAATAGTAGTGGTTATAGGATATAAGGGGAAACATACATGTAATCACGACTTTTAATCAAATTTCGTAGAAAGAGCTTTTTTCATATAAAACTAAGAGGACACTGTTATATAATTTCATGTACGAAAATATTATTATGTGGTAACACTGAAATAAAGGCAAAATAACAGCACTGCTCTGTGAAGCAAAGGAAACAAACAGAAATGCAGAGAGTGAGGGAATTTTGTGAAGGTAGAGCGATGCTATTAGTGCTTAGGCAAATTCCGAGCAAATGGAATGGTTAATTTGGGTACAAATTAGAACTCCAAGCTATGTAATATATCACCATAATAAAATTATACGTCATATTCCACTATATATGTTAGGATGAATGGTAAGAAAATATAAGATACTGTTTTTCTTGAAAATCAGAATGATAAACGAGCACGTAGTTCAACCTGAAATTTGTTAATAAATTAAATTTGTTGTAAATAGATTTCACACATAGAATTATTAAAAGAAGTTTAAAAGTACAGTGAAACGGACGACTTTAAAAGTTGCCCTGTTGATCACACTGTAAAAGAAGAATAAGGAGTTTTTTAACCGGTTCCGGCAACCAAGTTGACAATTACTAAAATGAGTATACCCTATGGAGCTCCCGCCTGGTACCCATTAGCCACAGATCCATAAGCGTATACAGGATGTACCTCTGGGAGCGACAGTAAGTCGAGCCGCTATATCCAGGATGACGTCATAGTGGCCAATCTCAAGATCGAGTCCACTGAATTTTTGATCCGATTATTCATAATCGTAAAAAACGTGCCGCAGGATGCCACCTTAAAAAAAGCGTCTGATGAGTGTCCCTAAACCTTTAATACTGAGTGAGGAGTTATTGCATTTCAACTAAGTCCTCAGGGATCACAACGCATCTAACATTATGGTGAACCACTTCTTAAAGAGCTTCTGTCTACACCCTCCGGTTATCTAATGCTCGATGACAACTATTTCCTTATAAGAAACTACGATATCTCGCATAGTAATTAAATTTTATTTACAACTTTATATAAATTATTTTTCAATATTAACGTTGCTTTGAAATATTAAATTTCAAAAGTGTTTTCACTCACTCAAATTGTACACTATCTTCTGACTGGAACGGGAAGCTCGGAGGTAACCTGCCCGACGTATGCTTTTAATGCCTTTCAGCATATACGTCTGCACAACGAGATGTGGAATACGTTCGTAAGTATGTAAATATACACTCCCTTGACAAGTGTGTTGTGCATTGGTTAGTGTTACACTACTGGCTGCTGTGTCAAAGGTCCTGGTTTCTATCCTCTAAGGAATATTTGTACATCGCAAATTGTAGTATCGCCCGTGTACTTGGTACTGCACACGCCTTACATCGAAATAGGAAGGGGGACCTCGAGTTAGTGCCTCTATGTTTGAGCGAATGCTTACGCCGCTATAAAATATGCATAGTTGATATTACCTGGTAATATCTAGAACGGTGTTCTGGTGACAGAACTGGCCAAGAGGACATCGTCATCATCATACTCTACCCGCCAGAGCGGTAGACAGGGATCGGAGGCGTTTTGACCCTCGAGTGCACGTCAGGATTGACATCCGTTATTTGCAACCCTTAAGGCTGCAAACGAAGTTTTATTTTTCATTTTCATTTCCAACTCCACTTTAGTCCATTTATTGATTTTCCACACGTTCCCTTATAATAATATGAAAAAAAATTATCATGACGTTTATTTTCATTTTCATTTCCAACTCCATTTTAGTCCATTTATTGATTTTCCACACGTTCCCTTATAATAATATGAAAAAAAATTATCATGACGTTTATTTTCATCATTCCATTCCTATTTCGCCAGTGATCAAACCCGTTATATAGCATGACTCAAATAATATGTATATTACAATATTTTTAAATTTGCATACACTTATATTAAAATGTATGGGAGAAACGTATGTATGTATGGGATAAATATTAAGTAACATTTGCAACATTCCATCTAGTTTCTTTAGTTTATTTTAGTGACAAACCCAAACAAAATGTAGTGATTATTCGACATCATGGGGTAAAGCCTTAAAATCTAAATAAGTAATGTAAAGTAAATCTATAGAAAAGCCCGGTAAACGCCTCAGAATCCAAATCAACAACTATATATTGCAGCTTTTACTTGCTTAAGCGTTTAAGAGCCCCATTATCTACATGGTTATTAACTATTCTCACTGGCTCTTGTAGTATGCACTTATGTTTAGATGGTTTGTCTATGCTGTAACTATAAATGAACTTATTTTAAACAAATTCATTTAAATTCAATTTATTATTATCTTTATATAATAATAATAATATTCATTTATTTAATTCCAATTTGAAAACAATTCGTAATGGAAAAATAATTAATTCTATAGAAAAATAGCGTTAAAAAAAGATATAGATTGTCGATTATACCAAGTTAATAACAATATACTTAAAACAATTCGTAATGGGAAAATAATTAATTCTATAGAAAAATAGCATTAAACAAAGATATAGATTGTCAATTATACCAAGTTAATAACAATATACTTAAAACAATTCGTAATGGAAAAATAATTAATTCTATAGAAAAATAGCATTAAACAAAGATATAGATTGTCAATTATACCAAGTTAATAACAATATACTTTTGTTAATAATAAAATAATTTGTAAAACTATACTTAGTTCATGAATCTATTTTATATTTTATTAATAATACCAAAACATTTTTCTTCTTAATCGTCTCTTATTTTAGCGTTTGTATATCACATATTGTGTGAATGTTCAGAGCAGTGTAATTTTTTTATCCAATTGAACCTTTTAGTTACAATCAGATAACATTGCTGAACTCAATTGCCGAAATAGAGAGAATAAAACATAAATTGACAACTATTGCGCAATACAATGAATATACGATTAATATCATTGCATAGATATGGGACATTAAGTTTACGCGGCCCATTAAACATAAGACCATTAACCATAATAAAATTACAAACATTTATACTTTAACTAGATTCAACGTATTTAATTTATAAATTATTACTTTTATGATGTAATTGTGTAATTTAAAGTATGATATTGAAATGTAAACGTTTCCCTAATTCTAAAAAAAGATGCCAACATCAATCACCAAATCTCGGCAAAAGTTAAGATGTGCGAACGCGTCAAATCATGCATTGCGTGTCGGTCCTAGTGCCTTCTTTCATTAAGACCTTTAAATAATAACCTCAAAGAAAAATATTCTATAATACTTGCTACATATATAAAATCAGTACATACAATATGCTTCCATGAAGACTATCGACTTCAAAAATCTAAATACGATTAGTGTCATAACAATAAATTTGTAATAGTAACATTATGTGTGATGAACACAATTAGTAATTTGACTACTAATTGTCAATGTTTGTTTTATTTAAAACGATACATTAATTTATTTATTTGTACTTAGTACTACTAATTGTTTATACTTTTTTATCTAGACTAAATTATTATTAATAAAATGGTATTATTAATAATATGACTATATGTATACGACTGGCTTGTAATGCGATAATTCTATTTTTGAGTTTATACTTCCTTTGATACGTTTGGCACTGCTAAAGAAAATTCATAGCCGTCTTAGTAAATGAAATCCGTATTGCTTAGACCTATTTTTTTTTAATAAGTAATATTTTACATTAATTGATATTTTTAATCAAACCAAGTTAATTTTATTTAATATCTTTGTTCCATAATTTTATCGGTTTTCTTAATTGTAAGTTGCGGAATACGGAATATTTTTTCATTAAGCTTAAATGCATGTAGATAAATACAGGTTTTTTTATTAAAACATTTATTCCTTTATACGGTCCCTTTAAACAATATAATATAATATGTTTTGAGTGAAAGTTGGATAACCCTTCGCTATCACCGTCCTTCCCAATTGAGATATAAACAGTACTCGTGAGAACCTATTTTTTGTGTTTGTTCTAAACTTTCGCAATCATCTAAATGAAAGCATCCCGTAGGGACATTCATACATCAACGGACACGAGATAAAACAGAGAAGATAAACATTAGATAATATCTATAATATATGTACAAATTCATGTAACAAACATTTAAATGGTGAAAAAAAATGATTAGTATTGTATATGCGGTCTTTATATCATTGTGTAGTTTAAACCCTAAACGCTACAATCGTAAAATACAAATACAAAGACGATATGGAATTGTGTGGTTTTGCCAAGGTACCGTCAATGGCATAGAAATAAAATGGTATTTCAACTCTTGATTTATCATTGTCTAGTGGTTTAATCAAAATCAATTCTATAAAAAACTGGCATTTGATACTTAATACTACTTTTATTTTATTTAAAACGATATATTAATTCAATTATTTGTACTTAGTACTACTAATTGTTTATACTTTTATCTAGACTAAATTATTATTAATAAAATGGTATTTCAACTCTTGATTTATCATTGTCTAGTGGTTTAATCAAAATCAATTCTATCAAAACTGGCATTTGATACTTAATACTACTTTTATTTTATTTAAAACGATATATTAATTCAATTATTTGTACTTAGTACTACTAATTGTTTATACTTTTATCTAGACTAAATTATTATTAATAAAATGGTATTTCAACTCTTGATTTATCATTGTCTAGTGGTTTAATCAAAATCAATTCTATCAAAACTGGCATTTGATACTTAATACTACTTTTATTTTATTTATTACATTATTATTTATTATACTACTAAGACTTTAATCTCTGTAGCGACAAATCTATGTATGTATGTATTTACGCTCTGTCTCCATAGGGAAATTAGCCACTCCTGGCTCTAAAGGTTTATTGAGAGATTTATATCGGAGTAACATTTTGAGCAGGCCATGTCCTCTAATACTGACCATAATTTATAAAGCAACGGGCTCAGATCTTGACTCAAGGACTACCAGTATCAGCGCGTATACTGTGTATTAGAACACCGCTTCCGAAAACGAAGACAGACGATAGTACTAATGACACCTTTGATGATGGGACGGAAAAAAAATCCTGATTAAAAAAATCATTTTTAAAACGTTTTATTAGCATTATTTACGCTCCATCATGTTATTACAGCTAAATGATACGATAGTTTCATAAAAAATACATTACTTTACGAAAAAAAATCAGCAAAGAAACACAAAATCAAAAACATATACAGCTGTTTTTAATTTATGTTTCATTGCTGGTTTTTTTTTAGTAATGTAATGTATTTTTTATGTCCGTAATATTGAACATCATATATAAAAACTTGTTTAATTATATAAAAAAATTATAGATAATTAAATGAATTAAACGTTTCTGTTTACGCAATTCAAAATTTACAGAGGAAAAGTAAACTGCATGGAACATTCGTAGCCCGGAGCGTGCGTACAGGGCAGTATTCAAATTAACCACTTCATATTCTCGCTCACATTCACTTAATCATTGAAAAGGACCTCGCAGGAGCTCTTCAACTACCCGCAGCGCCCTCTTCGTTTTTACTGCTCTACATTTTTAGTTATTATTTGCATTTCTGTCAGAACTTCGCTCCTATAAAATAAAAATTTGGATTATAGTAAAAGGCTATTTTAGTAAAATATCATATTTTATTGTAAAAAGTATTTAATGTTAAATTTCTTTGAAAAACACATCAAGAAACTATAAGATCAGGACGGCATAAGATGACAACGTTGAGAAAAATCGTAGGTGTTACTTTGCGCTAATTTTAGTAGAATAATTAAACCTGCCCTATTTATTATCAATGTATAGATTAGAAACGACGTTTCGTATGATAAGTGTAACGATCCAGAGACCCTACACACAGAACGAATAATTCGATTTCAGTCCACACAAGTGACGACGCATTAGCTTCTTGTATCTTTATTGAGTGTATGTAAGAGTAGTTGCTTATGGACCACTAATGATCACTTACCATCAGGTGAACGGTCTACATGTTTGTCACCTGTAATATTGTAAAAAAAATTGGACAAATACACATTAAATATAAAAAATTAAATACATAAGATAAGTTTTTTTTTGTGTTGCAATTCGACTGAGCACTAGAAAAAATATGACATAATTATTAAAATATTAGTTTTGTCCGGCCAATCGTTCTGAAATAAATGTCACATCATACATCATCGTACAATGAAAATGTCAATTAAACGAGAAAAGAAAATAACAACAACTTATAATACGCAATATGACTCGCACACAATATGCCACAAAGGTTGAATTTAATTGCAAAGATATCTCAAGTGTTTAATCCTTTCGTAGACATCTTTCTGATTGCCTGACAACATAATAAAGCTAAACATCTAAGGAATTATATTACTCAATTTACTACATAGCTTATACATTTCTCGACTTTGTTTGTATGAGGTATTTGTTTGTTACAACAATCTGTTAAAACAATGGCAATTGGTTGTTTTGTTTACTGTGTTCTAGAATCTGCATTTATTCGCTATAGTTCACACTGCAGTTACATGTTTTATAGGTAATAGAATATTCTATAAAAATAAGTTTTATAGAATATTCTTTAGCTTCATCATAAATACACGTGCATTGTCCTAAGGACAATGCTACAACAATATCAGGGTAAAGTACCATAAACTGCAGCGTATATTGAGCGGTGAATTGCTTTACAAAGGACTAAAACTGTTTTCAAGCATCGCATTAATACCCACATCTATCAATTTACAATCCTGTGACTAATTGAAAACTGGTAGTTAAATGCCTAATAACGTAATTTAAAGCACTAGATTACCGACGTACATTTGTTTCAATTCGAACAGAAGATGTCAGCGTGGGAAAAATCAATCAAACGAATCAAACTTTATCGTTGGTTAAGACTCCATAAGCGCTAAATAACCACTCAACATCATCTGAACTTAAATATTTTGAAGTCGTTTTTTTGTTTAACTTCTTCTTCTTTCTGTATAACTAATACTTTTTAAAGATGTAACAATAAACACTTACAATATGTCTTTATAACGTAGCATAATCATTACTATTATTGGGGATTTTTTTTTTCTATCTCCGCCTGGTTGGTCAATAAAATACTATAAACAAAATAAAACAAATATATACAATACCATATAATACATATATAAAGACCAACCAGACGGGAGTCCCAACGGTCGAGGGTTAGAGCGAAAGAAACATACGGAATATACGAGCGGTGCGGAGGAGTACCGCCTTCTGCATTTGATCTCGGAGCTGCCCGTCCCGGAGTCCCAACCGCCTCGGGTAATTCGAGAGGCCGGTTGGTACTATTGAGAACATTTCAATTTATTTGATATATACGAGAAATTTTCCAATAAACTTGGGATATATTCGATAATTCTAGTATTAGAAATCATTCTTATACTGATAATGGACATTAATTAACTTCAAAACAAGTTCAAATGGACAATTTTAACTAATTACTTACTAAAGCAATAATATAATTTGAATTTAAGTATTTATAACATAAATAAATTCACTCATTCCTGGCGGATGACAGTTCCCATCATTATGTTGGTACTGTAATGGTATCACGTTCATTATGGAACTGAATGCGGTTTGTGGTTTAACAAATTCCTCCACGCCCTTACATAATACCAGCTTGAAATAACAGCGTAATGCTGTTGTGTTTCGTCTGGTGAGTGCAGGGATCCGGAGGCCTTTGTTACTGGAGACGAGGTATTCCATCGCAGCCCTCAAGGTTGCGAATGCATTAGTATTCCTTGTCTGGATGAATGTAGATGCCATGGGCTGCAAGAATAACTTGCCATCAGATGAACTGTATACTCGTTTGTTACTCTCACTGTAAAAAAAAAGATGATATTTGCGAAAACGCAGGCGCAGTTGAAGGAAGATTCAGATACAGTGTCAAGGACACGGGACATACATACAAGAATTATGACGCATACAATATTGATCCTCGGCTGGGGATTATTAAAACATTATAAAATAGTATTATTTATTTACCAAAATTACAAATAATTTAATACAAAAAGTCGCTTTCAAACTTTCACGACTCATCAAAGCTTTGTTTGACACTTAGACGCTGTAATGAAACAGAGAAGTATACAATTAAGTTCTTCAGAAACGTTTCTCGTCTTTGTTTCGCGAGACTTTTGTTTTGAAAATAGCTTAATGCTTATTCCTGTGATTTAAATGAACCAGTACACGAGTACTACTGTTCCATTTAAATTTAAGAGTCAATTCCGTTCAACATATCTCTTAAAATTCTTATCGACATGCATTGTTTTATACGAGTATTTAGTCTCATCGGTACTTGAAACGTTGCATATAATAATTAGTTGTTGCATGAATTAATCTAGAAGACCATCGTAGGTTTTCGGTTTCTTTAAATATGTATATTTTATCGTTTTATTATTTAAATAAAAAGACGTAGTAAAATCAATAAATAAATATGTTTCTAGGTCATCTTTAGTGTAAATTAAGCTACACTTTTACAACAAGGCTGTATCGTGAAATATAAAGAATTATCCGCTCTAAATGTTCTTTGTAAATGAGCTAACTCCTTACACTTGGGAAGTGAGACGATAGAGAGAAGTATAAAATTACCTCCTTGAGATATACTTCGCGTTAGAAATTCGCAGTAAAGAACACATCTAGTTTCATAAAGCAATTTATAGTCTTCGTATGTATTACAATACTGTTTATTAAATAATTATACAGTGCTTAAAGGAGGCCTATGTTTATTACCACAGACTAATTATAATAAACTAGTTAAAACATATACGAAAAACAAGAAAAGTTATGAAATAATTTTGTATATTTTCTATGTAATATTGGTCCAGCCTTTAGGTACAAAATGAATAATATTATTTTAGTACTGACTTAATAAATCCACGCTGTAGATTCTACCTATATTATAAATGGTCGACCCATGACATAGCTAAGAACTGCTCGACCAGATCAGGATCATTATTTTTTTTTTGCTTTTTCTTTTTTCGGGCTGATGGCCGCTGTTAGCCCCAGGGCTTTTACAGTTTCACCGGGTTGACCGAGCGCTTATGGCACTCAGTCGCGTCGTCCGAACGTCTACATAACCTACTTTAGGTCTGCAGGGACCGGGCCCCGGGGATATTCCCCCACTACCCGAACATCAACTCGACAGATCTACGGCCTGTCGGAATCAGGTGACACAACTCGTGGCACAGGTAGAAATGCTACGTTACGTCTTCACGTCACATACAAGTCCGGAAGGGAAAATGCGAAAAAGTAAAATCACTTATCCTCACGGTCTGATGTGCAAGTTACCGTCTCGACCTACATTCCCTTAGTCGGGAGACGGTAACAGCAGCTCGCGAGGAAGCGGTCGCCCGTCGGGGGGGCGTGCGTGCAGGGGAGCGATGTTTCGCAGGTGGGGATGTTCTCCCGTATCAGCGCGTTCGTACATACGACGCGCGATACGGGTGACGAAGTCGGAGATAGATTCTAACTTGAGGTTAGACGCGATAACATCGTTCCTGACGTAGCGACCTGCTCCCACGATTCTCCTAACAGCCAGATTCTGTTGGGCCTGCAGCCGCTTTCGCTACGACGCGGACGTGAGGGGGTACCACGCCGGAGCGGCGTAAGTCAAGCGCGATCGAATGTACGTTTTGTAGATTCCTATCTTAGTTGACGTAGGTAGTTTGGATGATAGTACTGGTCCCAGCATCGCACTCGCTGCCCGCGCAGTTCGAACTGAGTGTTCGACCTGCGGTTCCATGCGCAGCATGCTGTCAATACGGCATCGAGTAGGAGTTTCATCACCTTGTTGGTGATGCCGTCAGGAGCCAGGGGCCTTGCGTGGTCGCAGGTTTTTAATTATGGACTCAACTTCGGTGCATGTGTGACTTGGGTAACGGAATCGTGGTTCCTTACTCCTCCAGTCGACCGCTCTCAACCATTTACAAGGTGAGCGGCGTCGATCGGTAGTGTGCTCGGTAGGCATTGGAGCTCAGATTGTCAATGAACATTCGGCTTTCTCTTCGTCTAAGAAGGCGGGTGGTTTTATTAGGACGCGCTAAAGGGAGGCATTGTTTGAGCGTTGCCCCTTTTAGGGATTTAAGGAAGTCGCCAGAAGGCGAGGTGGGAAGGTTCGATATTGGAGAGGTGATTATCCACCGATCGTTTCCTAATACTGGGCTATGCGGCCGGACTTCACGCTGAAGGGTACGTAGCACCAGCCGGTTACTTGCAGTGGGATATATAAGTCGTGGGCACGAGTCGCCGCATTCTTGCGCCTCATTAAGGTCCTTTATGTCGCTTGGCAGGGTCCATCGGTGGTCTTCCACCGAGGAGACCCACCCTCAGGCTAATCGACGACTGTCTGGATGAAATTGCCCTGGTGAGGGGCATGGGCTGCGGAGTTCGTGTCGTGGACTGAATATGTTCCTAGGAATAGCATCTAGGTGTGGTGATGTGGCTTCCTTCCAGGTCGTTCCTGAGTCGGTGCCAGTCTACAATGGTTTTGGTGGAGGGTGAGTTGGGGCGGAGGCCTAACCGAAGAAGAACAGGGCGATGATCAGGCGAGCTCGTGGATTACGTCTATCCTTGGAAGGCGAGGTTGATGTTCTTACAGATGGCAATATCAAGCATCCCGGTGCGTGACCAATATATGGAAATGGGTAGGCGTAGTAGGCGCTACGACGTCGAAGTCGAGTGCGTCGCTTAGCGAGTCTAAAAGCCGGGGGTTGATTTTAGTGCATTCCACCGAGTGTGCTTGCTATTGAAATCTCCTGCCAAAATGACTGAGTTTCAAAGGGGAAAGGAGTGCCACGAAGTCGCTTCGTAATGCCCATTGCATCACGTCTGCAAGGCAGGTAGACGGACGCGCGGTGATTGTGATGGGGGCATGGCCGGTCATGGCTAGCTGACAGACTAGGGCTTCTAGGAAGTGAGGGTTGGCGTGTCGACGGGCACGCAGTGCAAGGACTTTTGTAGTAAATGGGGAGTTCCGCCATTGGCGGTAGAAGTTCTATCATTCTAATGATGTTATAATTCGCAATGTTAAGGATTGCGAGTGTGCAGTTTGAGAATGTCTCTGCACCCACTGGAGCGCACGTCGACTTGGTGATCGCGAACGAAATTGAAGATTTCGTCGCGTTGATTAATTAATACCGTTCGCGTTAAAAATGCGACGTTAAGGAACGCGGTTTTACTCTGCCGTTGTAAAGGCCCTCTATGGCGAAAGTTGACGATGGCTGACACTACATGTTGGTAGCGCATTGTGGCGGCAATCCTGACTTCGGGTTTGCCATTAGAGATCCCTTAAAGGCTTTTGCTAGGGCTGAGACGTCGGCGCCGTTGAAGACGGCGGCGAAGCGACTTACTAAGAATCGAGGTCGCTTTCGATAACCGGCCGTCCGGCTGATGGAGGCTGCTCAACCGGTTGAGCAACGGTCGCCTACTCCGATCGGCGTATACCATGCGGGGCGTAGAGGTCGGACAGGAGCGAAATTGGCGCAGGGGCGGCGGTCGGGGAGCGACGCTTGGGCGCGATTTTTTAGTGCCGGACGTTTTGGCAGGGGCTTTTGGGCCAAAGGTAATTGGCTAATGTGTTGCATAGGACACATGCGGGGGACCGAAAGTGGCCAGAAGGGCCTTGTTCTTGGGTCTCGGACATTCGGTGGTGCCACCGCCAATTCACCCAGGCACTTGACGCATCTGGGTTTGCCGAAGCAATTGCGTGCTGAGTGGCCATATAATTGGCATTTGTGACACTGGCCTGGTGGGCCGTTTTATGTGGGCGCTCTATAGTCAGCCCAGAGGTGGCAGCAGGTTTTCAGGTTAAATACCTGCTTCCGGCCTCGGATCTTTCGAGGGCCACAATCACCATATTGAATGGCTTTTATTATGGCCACTGTACATCCTATGCACAGACAGGACTGGGAGATTCTGGGCCTGAAGGTCCTCTTTGATCAGATCAGCTGGGATTTCCCGCGGGAGGTTTTAATTACTACCTGAGTTGGCGCTCTTCTGCCAAAGGTGTAGGTGTGAAAGAAAACACCTTTGTCTTGCAAGAAGCGAGTTACCGCTCTATGGTCGGCCGTGGTTTCTAGCTGCAGTTTAATACCTACAGCGGTGGGGATCGCTTGATATTTGTAGCGATTGGATAGGGCCGATGCGACAATCGGCCACTTGTCTTGTGCCTGAATGAAGACAGGCGGCAGGCGTTTCGATGGCTGTGAGACAGCCGAAGGTTTTGAGCCAGCTAGGGCGCGCTCAGGAGCGGCGGGGCTTGCTGTGGGGCAGCTGTGAGGGGCCTGGGGCAGAACCGACGTAGATGGCTGGGGAGAGGGGCCTTCATTTCCCGTTTTCGCCTTAGGAGGCGGCGTCGGGGCAGGTGAAGCCCGCTTTTTTCTTTTCAACCAGCGTGAAATCGCTGGTGTCTTCAGCTTGGGATACTCCAGGACGCTGCGTTATCCAGCTCCATTTCGGAACTGCGGATGAAGTGCAGGATATGGAGGAGGCCCTTGAGGAGGGTCTATCCGGGAGCGGTCTTTCTTTGATTATGTCCTGGAAGACATCGGGGTATTTTTAGTATGCTGATGAAGTGCAGCAACGACTCTGAGGAAGAGTCCTCCATTGTGCACTCTGTTCACTTTTATTTTTCCCTACTTTATTCGTGGGAAGTGTGGCCACCGGTGGGATGCCGGGGTGAATAGCCTACTTCCCTCCCTGCCAGGTATAGGCAGGGAGGATGTGCCTAGTTGTGTAGCCCTAGTGCGTCCAAGTGCCAGTCTTATTGTGCGCTTGGGTGTGTGCTTAGAGCTAACTATAACTACGCGTGGGACTATTATAAGTCCAGCGGGTTGGTCAACCTTGGCTAGGGCACTACCCAAGGCCAAGTTTTGCGTCGACTCCTTCCGGTTTCGCGTTTTCCAGAAGGGGAACCACGGGCGTACGGGGCTAGCCCTACACTAGCTAAGTTAACACCGCAAGGTATCCACTAGTGTAACCACCCAGGTGGCTTTGCAATAATCTTTCTCAGAAACTAATTTCCGATTACAATAGCACCCGCAATAAAAATTGCTCGGTGTATTGTTCTCGGAACAATGGGTGCGCAGGTGGCTCGCTCGGGGGCAGGTAGCTCGGGACGATCGTGGCGGGGAGCCGGGCGATCGTTCTCGGCGACTGCTGAGCGTCGAATGCCAAGCATTGCATTAATACCCACATCTATCAATTTACAATCCTGTGACTAATTGAAAATTGATAGTTAAATGCCTAATAACGTAATTTAAAGCACTAGATTACCGACGTACATTTGTTTCAACTCGAACAGAAGATGTCAGCGTGGGAAAAATCAATCAAACGATAACTTTATCATTGGTTAAGACTCCATAAGCGCTAAATAACCACTCAACATCATCTGAACTTAAATATTTTGAAGTCGATTTTCTGTTTAACTTCTTCTTCTTTCTGTATAACTAATACTTTTAAAGATGTAACAATAAACACTTACAATATGTCTTTATAACGTAGCATAATCATTACTATTATTGGGGATTTTTTTTTTCTATCTCCGCCTGGTTGGTCAATAAAATACTATAAACATAATAAAACAAATATATACAATACAATATAATACATATATAAAGACCAGCCAGACGGGAGTCCCAACGGTCGAGGGTTAGAGCGAAAGAAACATACGGAATATACAAGCGGTGCGGAGGAGTACCGCCTTCTGCATTTGATCTCGGAGCTGCCCGTCCCGGAGTCCCAACCGCCTCGGGTAATTCGAGAGGCCGGTTGGTACTATTGAGAACATTTCAATTTATTTGATATATACGAGAAATTTTCCAATAAACTTGGGATATATTCGATAATTCTAGTATTAGAAATCATTCTTATACTGATAATGGACATTAATTAACTTCAAAACAAGTTCAAATGGACAATTTTAACTAATTACTTACTAAAGCAATAATATAATTTGAATTTAAGTATTTATAACATAAATAAATTCACTCATTCCTGGCGGATGACAGTTCCCATCATTATGTTGGTACTGTAATGGTATCACGTTCATTATGGAACTGAATGCGGTTTGTGGTTTAACAAATTCCTCCACGCCCTCACAGAATACCAGCTTGAAATAACAGCGTAATGCTGTTGTGTTTCGTCTGGTGAGTGCAGGGATCCGGAGGCCTTTGTTACTGGAGACGAGGTATTCCATCGCAGCCCTCAAGTTTGCGAATGCATTAGTATTCCTTGTCTGGATGAATGTAGATGCCATGGGCTGCAAGAATAACTTGCCATCAGATGAACTGTATACTCGTTTGTTACTCTCACTGTAAAAAAAAAGATGATATTTGCGAAAACGCAGGCGCAGTTGAAGGAAGATTCAGATACAGTGTCAAGGACACGGGACATACATACAAGAATTATGACGCATACAATATTGATCCTCGGCTGGGGATTATTAAAACATTATAAAATAGTATTATTTATTTACCAAAATTACAAATAATTTAATACAAAAAGTCGCTTTCAAACTTTCACGACTCATCAAAGCTTTGTTTGACACTTAGACGCTGTAATGAAACAGAGAAGTATACAATTAAGTTCTTCAGAAACGTTTGTCGTCTTTGTTTCGCGAGACTTTTGTTTTGAAAATAGCTTAATGCTTATTCCTGTGATTTAAATGAACCAGTACACGAGTACTACTGTTCCATTTAAATTTAAGAGTCAATTCCGTTCAACATATCTCTTAAAATTCTTATCGACATGCATTGTTTTATACGAGTATTTAGTCTCATCGGTACTTGAAACGTTGCATATAATAATTAGTTGTTGCATGAATTAATCTAGAAGACCATTGTAGGTTTTCGGTTTCTTTAAATATGTATATTTTATCGTTATATTATTTAAATAAAAAGACGTAGTAAAATCAATAAATAAATATGTTTCTAGGTCATCTTTAGTGTAAATTAAGCTACACTTTTACAACAAGGCTGTATCGTGAAATATAAAGAATTATCCGCTCTAAATGTTCTTTGTAAATGAGCTCCTTACACTTGGGAAGTGAGACGATAGAGAGAAGTATAAAATTACCTCCTTGAGATATACTTCGCGTTAGAAATTCGCAGTAAAGAACACATCTAGTTTCATAAAGCAATTTATAGTCTTCGTATGTATTACAATACTGTTTATTGAATAATTATACAGTGCTTAAAGGAGGCCTATGTTTATTACCACAGACTAATTATAATAAACTAGTTATAACATATACGAAAAACAAGAAAAGTTATGAAATAATTTTGTATATTTTCTATGTAATATTGGTCCAGCCTTTAGGTACAAAATGAATAATATTATTTTAGTACTGACTTAATAAATCCATGCTGTAGATTCTACCTATATTATAAATGGTCGACCCATGACATAGCTAAGAACTGCTCGACCAGATCAGGATCATTATTTTTTTTTTGCTTTTTCTTTTTTCGGGCTGATGGCCGCTGTTAGCCCCAGGGCTTTTACATTTTCACCGGGTTGACCGAGCGCTTATGGCACTCAGTCGAGACCTCTATATATGGGTAACCAGCACAAGCGCTCCCGAGAGGGAGCCTTGGCTTGGACCGTTGCCCTGTTTCGCGAGAGCGTCTGAGTCGAGGATGCCCGAGACAACCGAACCTCGACTCGGTCAGTTGCTTCTGACTGAGGATTATCTCAGTCGATATCACTATTATTATTAACTACCTGTACCATCACTTCGGAATGCGTGGGCGCTAGAGAAGAAGTGGCGCAAGAAACTCCAGCGACACTTCTATCTGTATGGACTGGAGAGAACCGGCCAGTGACATGGCGGTATCGCGAATAATCTTGTTTACGATGCTCTCGCCGTCGGCGGGGGCGATATGAGGCTGCAATGTACGTGTGTTTATCAGGATCATACTCTTACACAAAACTCACGGGAAACCGCAGTTTGTATGGTGAGTGTGCTTCGAGTCATACCAACTTAATCGCATCGCTATATTTAATCTGTGTTGAGGATGGATTTAGGTGTTTATGGAGATGTCAGCTGACAGACGACACTGACACTGTGTGCTCATTTGTCACCCTTCGTTATCGTAAAGAGAAGACGGTTACAAGGGGAGTTTCCTTAGAGACTAAGATAAAAAGGGAATAGATAGTAACTCTTGCTTATGATCCAAAATGAGAAGATTTTACTTAATTGTCTGGCTAGATTTGTAGGTGTCTGCCTATGCCCAGCAGTAAAATGTTTATTTATATTTATTTTACTATATTTATATTATTCGTAAACGCCTAAGTTTGTTAATATTAACGCGGTTGTCGATTCGCCAGTCAAGAATTTACAGTAGTCATGCTATCCATTTTCAGGGTAAAAGCTTATGATGATCAGCAAAATATAATAAAAAACAAAGTAAAACATTTTAATTAACTTTGTATCACCCCTAGGCATTTACTAGAAATGAAAAGCAGCCGTTAACTTTTAAAATTAATTATATAGCACTACTCCACGACACTTTCCACGAAAGAATAAGAAGGAATATTGCTGTAACAAAAGCCATGACCATAACGGAACGAACCAGGAAGGAATTATTCGCATAGCATTCAAGAAGATGCTTTTCTTGTAGCTATCACTTTGTAACCTTTAGTGTAAATAGTAGAGGGTGGGTTAAAGTCATTTTTTACTGTATTTAATTAATCAATTAAGGTACTAGGTAATTTTTATAATTTCCTGTTCTTTAGTTAAGGAATAGCGGCGTTTCCAGGAGACAGCAATTCACTCCAACCGACAAACGGATACTCCAATCATTAGGAATGAAATAATTGTTACTTGTTAAGGAAATATAAATTATTATATATATATACATACATTTTGAAAATGTAATTAGAAATAATGTATATATATGTAACTTATGCCGTCGCATTCTCGCATTCATTATATAATAGGGACGATACTAAGATTGCGAAAGTGTGAAGAGGTCTCAGCAGACGTTCAGAATTAAAAATAATAATTTTCATGTTATAGAGATAGGGTCTGTTTCTCTCATACCCCCATTAGACGTCAACCATTAAATCTAATTACACTTTTTAAAAGTACTTTTGCCACGAAAATAGTTAAAGCTCCCATTTATCACGTAATGCACATATGCTTTATATGGAAAACATCGTGAAAGCAACAGAGCAGTTCCTTTTATCAATAACTGTTTTTGTATAGTTTTTTTCTACACTAAATTAATATTCCTACGTCAGAACCAACGTGTTCTAATACCAAGCATTTGCGTCATTCACGTAAAAATAGCAAGATTTACTAATTAATATTTTGTTATTTGAATTATAAATCGATGAATTAGATCAATTTAAAAGAGAGCTTGGTATCTTATAGATGCGAATACCGTAATTTATAAACGAATTTTCTATCTATGTAAAGACAAAAATTTAAAACATTAAAAGTTTATGTTTATTTTTCTATTAATATCATATTTTAAGATGTTCTAATAACAAGCATTTGCATCAGTCACGTTTACTTATTAATATTTTGTTATTTGAATTTTAAATCGATGAATTGAATGAATCTATAAGAGACCTTGGAATCTTATAGATACTAATACCTTAACTTAAAAACGAATTCACTTACTTACTTTTCTATTAATATCTTATTTTAATTATTGTTTTTTCTTTAATGAATATAAATGAATATGTCGTAAACCCAGGACCTTAGTTACCTAGGTAGTTAATTCTCTGCCGAAACATGCAAACCTAACGTTAATCAAATTTAAAAATAATTTGAAAAAAAAAATGTAATTCTAGTATGTATATAAAAAAGACAGGATTTAAATTCATATTACCATTTGATTATAAAACGCAAGTGATAAAAATAAACTCGTTACCTAAAACATGATTCATCAAGGTCACACCAATACTTCGATTTAGACTTTCGCACCCAGACAGAAATATTTTTAGTTTGCTAATCAGGACTTTGTTAAAATTAATAACATCTGTTATTTTGTTATGTTATGGTGAAATGGGGCTATTGGATAATAAATTACACACGTCATAAGGCTTCCATTCCTATCACATAACCTACTCTATTTCACACGCTCTAGAATGCAACTCTGACATAGCGTACCCGATTATTATTGTTAAGTAATATTCGCATTAAGGTCATACAACATTCTTTACTCTCTGTAAAATATGTATCATACGTGATCAACCCAATGTCAGACTAAAACTAGCTGCAATGCTAATAAGATGTAAAAAGACTGTTTTACAACGGCTCCTCAGGACATAACATGAATTCCCGCACGCGGTCCTCTACCTGCCTATGATGTTCCGCGGCCGCGGTGGGGCTATGTTCGGTGTGAACTGCCCTCTAAATGCGTAGCCAGTATCTCGGCCCTGTCCGATGCTTCATAGTGAACGCGACCCGTATCATCCACTAGTGGAGACACCGGTAAATGGGTGCGGGTAAGCTGCCTATTTAAGTGATGAAGAGGTCTGGTTTTCCGAAATCCGATCGAGATGACGGTTCCATGACTCTCCTGTGCAGCATCACTTCCCTAGACAGCTCTTCCGACAGCCGATTTAAAAGTGTCTTCACGCGTGGGCAACGAGTGCGTGCCCAGAGTCTTCTGAGTGCCTTCTTACGGTTCAGCTTGATGTTCAGCTTTCTGGGAAGCTCACCACGCCACCGTGACGATGACTGGACGATTTTGGTGGCCGCCTTGCACTCATCCGATATACGTTCGGTGATGTGCTTGGCGACCACCTCGACGTCTTCGGCCGTCCTGATGGGACGGCCCGTGTCCATCGTCACAAGTGCGCTTCTGTAAGCCTCCCAGTCCGTTCTTGTGTTAGGCGATCTCAGAGACACCGAGACTGCACTTAGGTCCGTCACTATGAGCACCGGAAGGTGCTGAGACTAAGATAAAAAGGGAATAGATAGTAACTCTTGCTTATGATCCAAAATGAGAAGATTTTACTTAATTGTCTGGCTAGATTTGTAGGTGTCTGCCTATGCCCAGCAGTAAAATGTTAATTTATATTTATTTTACTATATTTATATTATTCGTAAACGCCTAAGTTTGTTATTATTAACGCGGTTGTCGATTCGCCAGTCAAGAATTTACAGTAGTCATGCTATCCATTTTCAGGGAAAAAGCTTATGATGATCAGCAAAATATAATAAAAAACAAAGTAAAACATTTTAATTAACTTTGTATCACCCCTAGGCATTTACTAGAAATGAAAAGCAGCCGTTAACTTTTAAAATTAATTATATAGCACTACTCCACGACACTTTCCACGAAAGAATAAGAAGGAATATTGCTGTAACAAAAGCCATGACCATAACGGAACGAACCAGAAAGGAATTATTCGCATAGCATTCAAGAAGATGCTTTTCTTGTAGCTATCACTTTGTAACCTTTAGTGTAAATAGTAGAGGGTGGGTTAAAGTCATTTTTTACTGTATTTAATTAATCAATTAAGGTACTAGGTAATTTTTATAATTTCCTGTTCTTTAGTTAAGGAATAGCGGCGTTTCCAGGAGACAGCAATTCACTCCAACCGACAAACGGATACTCCAATCATTAGGAATGAAATAATTGTTACTTGTTAAGGAAATATAAATTTTTATATATATATACATATATTTTTAAAATGTAATTAGAAATAATGTATATATATGTAACTTATGCCGTCGCATTCTCGCATTCATTATATAATAGGGACGATACTAAGATTGCGAAAGTGTGAAGAGGTCTCAGCAGACGTTCAGAATTAAAAATAATAATTTTCATGTTATAGAGATAGGGTTCGTTTCGGTACTCTACTAGACGTCAACTATTAAATCTAATTACACTTTTTTAAAAGTACTTTTGCCACGAAAAATAGTTAAAGCTCCCATTTATCACATTATGCACATATGCTTTATATGGAAAACATCGTGAAAGCAACAGAGCAGTTCCTTTTATCAATAACTGTTTTTGTATAGTTTTTTTCTACACTAAATTAATATTCCTACGTCAGAACCAACGTGTTCTAATACCAAGCATTTGCGTCATTCACGTAAAAATAGCAAGATTTATAATTAATATTTTGTTATTTGAATTATAAATCGATGAATTAGATCAATTTAAAAGAGAGCTTAGTATCTTATAGATGCGAATACCGTAATTTATAAACGAATTTTCTATCTATGTAAAGACAAAAATTTAAAACATTAAAAGTTTATGTTTATTTTTCTATTAATATCATATTTTAAGATGTTCCAATAACAAGCATTTGCATCAGTCACGTTTACTTATTAATATTTTGTTATTTGAATTTTAAATCGATGAATTGAATGAATCTATAAGAGACCTTGGAATCTTATAGATACTAATATAACTTAAAACGAATTCCTTACTTACTTTTCTATTAATATCTTATTTTAATTATTGTTTTTTCTTTAATGAATATAAATGAATATGTCGTAAACCCAGGACCTTAGTTACCTAGGTAGTTAATTCTCTGCCGAAACATGCAAACCTAACGTTAATCAAATTTAAAAATAATTTGAAAAAAAAAATGTAATTCTAGTATGTATATAAAAAGACAGGATTTAAATTCATATTACCATTTGATTATAAAACGCAAGTGATAAAAATAAACTCGTTACCTAAAACATGATTCATCAAGGTCACACCAATACTTCGATTTAGACTTTCGCACCCAGACAGAAATATTTTTAGTTTGCTAATCAGGACTTTGTTAAAATTAATAACATCTGTTATTTTGTTATGTTATGGTGAAATGGGGCTATTGGATAATAAATTACAGACGTCATAAGGCTTCCATTCCTATCACATAACCTACTCTATTTCACACGCTCTAGAATGCAACTCTGACATAGCGTACCCGATTATTATTGTTAAATAATATTCGCATTAAGGTCATACAACATTCTTTACTCTCTGTAAAATATGTATCATACGTGATCAACCCAATGTCAGACTAAAAACTAGCTGCAATGCTAATAAGATGTAAAAAAGACTGTTTTACAACATATCAGGTTAGTGCTGTTGTTATCCCAGATTTTTTTTATATAACTAAATGTGATTACCTAAAACACAATTCAACTGATGGTAAGCAAACCCCTGAGGACTGAGATGGAATGCCTCATCATCAGTAATAGAGTCTCGGGTTCACCGCCTTAGGGAACAGCAGCGTTACATTTCAGACTGATATTATATGAGGTTGTGATCCTGGCACGACCGAATTCAACGCCAGCCGAACCATTCATGGTGCATCTAGAAATTTACTAGACTAGCTTGGATTTACTTGCCGCGTAGGGCATGCAGACACACAACTGAAGTACGAAATAAAAAGAAGAAAATTGCAAGTGATGATTAACGCCCCTCAATTATTTCTATTCCTCATCCTTAGTAATGTTAAACTTCACTTATTCTTTCACTGTAAGTGTGTACGTTTGTTTGTTATCACTTGACTCTCTACTAACAACAGTGGAACTTGTGGAAATTTAATATACTTCTTAACACTTGGTTCTCACACAAAGACACTGTTTAGTATCTTTGGATGCGCATGGATTTGCGAAACTAGTGTAAAATATCATCAGCCAGCTGCTATGTTGCTCTACCACGTATGCTTTAATGAAATAGTAGATCTTTGTGGCAATTTGCTTATCTGTAGATATGAAACCAATAGAGTCATTAACTGTACACACAAGACGTTCCACACATACTAAATCACAGTGTTTGTTCATCGCCACCCCTGAGAAATAAGATGTAATATCTCGTTTCCTATAATTTAATGTCCGGTTAGGATGACTGCAGCGTGGCTCAAGCACTATTGAATATAAAACATGTATAAATGGATCATTTTCAGTTTAGCTTGAATGAAGGGACCTGGGTAAGATTCCTAGCCTCGAGTCTCTGAGTGTGTTGTATGCATATTTTGTACCCTTGACACTCAAGCTGTAAATTCCTCCGATATAATTACATAACATCGAACATGCACATGAACATGCATAACATCGCGCTACAGCATATCCTATGAAAACGATGTCATATGGCAATAACCAGGATATCTTTTATATTATTAATAGTTGACAAAGATCCACCGCTATATCCATCCGTTTATAAATTACTGATTGGACTTTGTTTAGGTTTTCACCAATTGATTGATTGATTCTTGATGGATATTTGTAATAAATTATTCATACTTAATCGTATCCATTACAGAAACTGAAAAATCTGATACCAGTATAATAGAAACAATAAAATATAAAAAATATTATATTTCTGCGAAATAAAAGAACGGACTAATAATAATATCAATCAAGAAGTGATACGCTCCGTATTACTTAAATAAAGTATGAAGAATATTTTAAAAGATATTTTTTTTTATTTTTAAACGAGTGAAGAACGAATAATAAAGCACTGACGTTTTATAAATTGAAGCTATTTGAGAATTGTTCCCCTCTACGCTTGATGTCCAATGCGCATAAATTTCCATCTAATAGTAAAACGCAAATATGAAATATATTTCACTAAATTTCTATTACCTATACTTATTTAAGATTTATTGTTATTGTCATTTCTATATCAAGTGACGGAGACCATAAAGTTTTTTTCTCGTTTTGCTGGTATATTTTTTGTCTTTTATTCTTTAAAAGAATATTATATTATAGATTAGCAATACCAATATTCCGGTTAACCTGGTGTGGTTAACCGAAATAATTGAACACTAAGCTGAAAATGCTTGTGGAACAAATGTCGAATGGTGTATTCGAACCTACGACCTTAAGTTTCGCGGACCATATCCTAAACCATTAGGCTATTGACACTTCGATCACTTTGTTTCACTAAATGATTTTAATTATAAGGGGTCAATGTATGTAAGAAAAAATGTTATATAACGGGGGATATTGCGTTACGTTGTAGTTAGATTAACTGCTCCTGGGTTCGATTATAAAAATTTTTGTTCCATCTGGGTGTGGATGTTTCGCCTCCTAGACACTCGATCTGAAATTTCCTCTGATCTATTGCGCATATATACATTGTACTAGGGATGGATACGTCGAATATATACATCTACGTTTGCGCATACTACGACAGTATACATATATCCTACACAGTTGATGTCAAACGGTAATCAAACCTGAAGTAAAATTACCTGAAAATATCGCTCTGGTTGATGCCTACCATGATTCTTCAAACGCAAGCGTTATATGTTGCCGGTATATGAGACCTGCCGACCGACCGGATAATGGCGGATAATCCATTGAAACTCATCGAACCGAAACCTCAATGACCGGCTTCATAAACTTCCTGTCCAGCTAGGTGTATTGTATACAGCTGGAACGCTTCCAAAAAACAGAACTCTAAAAAAACAGCGGTAGAGATACAATGCAGCTATTTAGCTGCAGCATAAACGGATTGGCTTGACCGGGAAAGGATTTATACGTGGTAGATATACGCTGCAATTTGTAACACTCTACCATTGTTACAAATTTACTACACTGCAGTTGGTTTCTAGCCTATGAATTTCTCACCTCGAACGGGGTAGGACTATGCCCTCACAGGCTACCAGCGTACAACAGCAGCATAATGCTGGTCTGGTAGTGTAGGGATCCGGAGACCTTTATTACGAGGCATTTCTTCTCAGTCCTCAAGGGTGACAATGGATGTGCGTTATGATTCCTTATCAAGGATGAATGTAGATGTCATGGGCCGCAGGAATCACTTACCATCAAGTGCACTGTGAACTCATTACTCTCGATGTAATAAAATATAAATAAAGGACTATACTCTCATAGAATACCAAATTGAAATAGAAGTATAAAATGTTACGAACTGGTGACGCAATAACTGATTACGAGACATTAAATTTCAGTTCTCAGAGGTGTGAATGCATGTGCATCTTTAATTTTTGTTGAGGGTAGATGGAGATGTTTATGGGCCGCTATGATCACATACCATCAGGTGTACTATGAGCTTGTTTGGCAACAAAAAAATACAATGGTACTACGTAAGGCATTCATCAGCATTAAAATTTTAGAAATCCGACTTAGCTTTAAATTTAATATGGATAAAAGCAAGGAAAACTAACTCATCCTAAACAGGCACCAAACTATGCAATGTAGTATTTCATTCTCCCAAGCGAATAAACAAGATTAAAATCTCCAATTAATTTCAAACTCAATTAATATTTGCATAGATAAGGGTCAGTCATTTTTATGGCGGACGTGTAAATTAATTTTCTCTAGTCAGAATAACCCATGTGTTCTTCATGGTCGAGACCAAGCAATGAGAGCTTCGTTGAAGCTTTCGTCGAGCTAATTAAAGTTGTGGATCAAAATTAAAGAAGCGTAATAAATTCTTGTATTTACTCATTTTAAAGTTAAAAAGCGTGCATAGAAAATACTTCGGTTAAAGCAATATATATATATATATATATATATATATATATACATCGCTTATGCCATAACATTGTTTAATTGCAGGAAAGGTTCTTATCTCGCTGAGGATTCTTGCAAGGGACAAATTCATTAGTGTAGGTATTGAATTTGTCCCCTGCAAGAATCCTCTACAATAATATAATACATAAAATAAAATGAAGTGATAGGGTCAAGCTGATATGTTTGAGGAAACATGCTGTTTTAATTGCTCTTTGAAACCTAGAACATTTAGGCCAAAACATGATTTAAAAAAATATACAACTCAACGCATGAAAGCATACATTTTTGATCTACATGCTCTCGATTATTTAAATCAGTGCTTTAAATTCGTAGAATTCAACAGTAAACAATAAAAATCCATAACAAAGACTACATTAACAAAACTTAAATAATTATATTTTACTAGAGACAGTGTTAAAGATATAAACAACTTCGAATTCCCATATAAATTTTAGATAGAGAGTTCGAAACCGTTGAACGGAAAGTTAAATGGTCTGCACTTTATGGTTCAATGAACGAAACAATGTAAGTGTTCAACTTAAGCCATAAATAGTTGTTATGTCGGTAATGTGGTAAAGCTAATGCGGGTCTAAATACAGAGAAAATAATTTACATCATTTCCTAGGGTTGGCTACTAGAGAATACCATGATCCATGAAGTTCACCTGCTTATTATGTAAATAAATAATCATAAATATATTGGGTTTTAACAACAACATAGAACGTTAAAATAAAATGGTTAGCTAAAACAAAATCAAATTTAAAAAAGTTTAAAAACTTCAAATAATTAAGAATCGCGATTAAACGAGCATTAGTAATTCTACTTCGTCACCACTTCCCTTACAGATAACAAGCGACTAAGAAAAATTCAACGAAATCTGACGGTTTTACGGAAATGGATGGACGTAATAAACGCTTAACCGAAAATAACTAAATATGACTGACATCACCAGCTAAGATGCAAACTACTGTAATCAACTGACGCAGCGGGACTTTTATTTCCAATCCAATAATAATAATAAACGTTACAATAAAATATTTATTAGAAAGCAAAGTATATTGACAACATACACTATTCTGAGCAAAAAGGTTAACATGTTCTCCATTGTAAAAATCAAATAACGGATGCTTCATTTTCAAATATGGTCATTCAAAAAAAGTTTACAATTACTAACAATATTAATGATGGTAATTTATTATAATAAATACTAAAATGTCCTTAAAACAACCAAATAATATGTACGGTTAAAATAAACAAAAAACTAAAATTATCGTAACGCCTTGTTCCTGGTGGTAAGGAACTAAGAACGCTGGCAGCATTTCATCGCGTAACTGTAAAAATAACAAATATACTACTGGAATGGACAGCTATAATAATTATAGGCGACTTATTAAATACTCATTTTATTTAATCTTATCAGTTATTATAACAGACAAATGTAAATAGTAAAAAGTTATTAGTAATGATAAAGATAATCAATGTCGACAACTACCGGTTGTTTTGTAAAATTAACATTTGATTATAAATCGAAAAATCATAAAAGATAAATTTATTCCATCAATATCAGCTACATTAAATATAATATTTCACATCACAGTACATAGTACGTCAAATACAACATAAAATGCAGGTGTAGTGCATTTTGTGTTTGAAGTATTCGGTAAAGCCGGCCCTCAAGAAGTCCTCGCCGCAGCCACGCGCCACTTTACCTGCGCTGTGCGCACCTAACGCCTTTACAGTTTCTAGATATGCTGCAAACTTGTTGATATATATTATTTATAAAAATAAATATGACAAACAAGCACATAATTCACCTGATAGCGGGCAATAACCAGCTTCATCCATCCACAACAATTATTTATGATGCACATGCGTGGTCTATCATCCATGCCCTGAGAACTGAGATGGATCCATTAATTTAATACAGCACAATTTAGCAATGTAATTTATTCTATTTTCTTCATATATGCATATCTAATTAAAATATTTAAACGCTTTGTAATAATTGGAAGGTGCATACAATATTGTGGTCGTTTACATGGTTTTAATACATGTTCTTTATTGTTGTGATCACATCCTGTCAAATAAATTATGATTACGATTTTGATTCTGATTATATTCCCTGAATAATAATGAATACAACTTACTCTTTTATGAAACTGCTGCAAGGTTAAGAACAGTCTCGAATTCTTTCTAGGCATTCCACTGTTATGGAACAATCAAAATGGCGATATGATAGTTCCGCGACTAGCAAACATAATATGGCCTTGAAATATGCTAGGCTAAAAGGACTTAGACGTACAACAACAAACGTTGAAGGTAAACTCCATGCGCCAAGAATGCATCTAAAATGTTTGACTCACTCTGCAGAAAATTGATTTATGGATAACTTGTTATGTAGACACTAAAAGGTCGCTGTTAAGGCAATTCGACTGTCTAATTGTATTCGATTAGATTATCTATTGCCTTTGCAAGTAAAAGATTGTATCTTGGCCATGTTAATCGCTAAGATATAAATGTAATATACTATTAGATTTTTTACCTTTTCTTTATAACCAGGCCTTCGTATTTTACGTAGTATAAACATGACCCATCATGAGTAGATGGGCTAGACCGAGATAGGACCATGCTTTCCCAAAAACCCGTGCAAATATATAAGTGTAGCTATTGTGCTTTTCTCGGCGAAAAAAAGAAACCGAAAACTTTATAATTCAACTAGATCGGGGTATGTGTTAGTATGTATTATTTTTGATAACAATAATACATAAAAATTCTTGACAGAGCGTACTGCGCATGATTTTTTCCAACTTGCTATGGAAATGTAAGTAACCTTAATGCAATTTGTTCCATCTTGTTTGAATATATATATAGTCTGCTATTATTAATTAAAAAGTAAATACTCTAACATCTCTTAGTAGTATGCAGAAGATATAAAACCATTCATACTGATGTAATAATGGAAATGTTGAGAAGTTGCAAAGATAGACTATATTGGCTTGAAACATCTAGATGCCAAATTAACGTCCCATTACAAGCCTTGTAGTACGCCTGGATAGAGAAGCAGCTAGCACATAATTTTTCTTTTTGGATACATACAGTACTTTACGTTACTATTACATAAAAGTTTTTAACTTTACAATTTTTGTTCGCATGATTTCGTTGCGCTTAAATGCGAACGATTGCAAGCCGTGACAAATTGGTATTTGCTGTTTTTGGTCATGTAACTCGCATTGAGTCCGCTTAACAGCTTGATGGATAGTACACCAGCAATTGAGATTCGCGTGCACTGCAGCGGAATATATTACAATGTTTCATACGTTACGGCTAACGTCGTACTACAGTCAATATATCCATTCATATTTAATTTAATTCTATGAAAAATCTGTTTTAATAATCTTTTATCACCCTTTCCTTTTTTATAATATAGAAAATTGGATTAATTAAAGTGTCCTAATTGCATAATTATTGTAAGCGACAACGAAATTTCTTAAGGCCATAAAAACATATTAAACATAACAGTCCAATAACAGCAACTGTTATGCTACCATCAATATTTCCCAAAGCATTGGCCGGAACACGAAGCATTTAATTTGAAATGTAATCAAACGTCGAATTTTTATTTTCATTTTTCCAATCAGGAAGCTAGAGTGATTTATGAATGGAAATTTTTTTTGTTTATGCCTCGTTTGATTTTATCTAAAGGTTATATGACTATTTTTTTAATTTTGTTACGGCAATCGCATGTCAGTTATCAAAATAAAGTACGTAATGATAAAATAGAGGATCTCTGGTATATTCCTTTCTACCATTCATGCCTGTCACATTCTATGGGAGCTGTGTACGTATCGCGTTAAATTCCTCGCAGGTAACATCGGATATACTATATTATTGAGACCTCGTAGCTACAAGAGAAATATGACTCGAAAAGGACGGTCCCCGCGTCGACCGATCAATTCGGGGTCCTTCCCTCGAGTCTCCGTCGACTGATAAGATCAAAAAATCGCGCGGCAAAGCTTCACGATAGATACCCGACGGATGTTAATCGCGTTAGACTGCGCCACCTCCAAAGGGAGGTCAAAGAGCGCATAAAATCATATAACGATCAAAAATGGGGCGACCTGCTAGCAGACCTGGAGCCTTCGAATACCGCCTACTGGCGTGTGGCGCAGGGTCTCAAAGCAGACACCATCTCACCAATGCCTCCTCTAATTTTACCGGACAACGCTACTCTCGCTTTCGATGACACGGAGAAATCCGAATATCTCGCGGACAGTCTAGAGAGCCAATGCTCCCCGTCGAACTCCCCCGCGGACCAAGACCACCTCCTAAAGGTGAACGCCGACGTGGCGCTTAGGGCGTCGTTACCACCAGCGGGCGAACCGTTAGAACCCGTGACCACCGACGAGGTCACAAATATTATAAAAAACCTCAAAAAGAGGTCAGTTCCCGGTCCCGACGGGATTAACAATAAAATAATTAAAGCGCTTCCCGCTAATATCATCTGCCTCCTTGTGGCAATATTCAACACGCTCCTCTCCAGCTGCTCCTTCCCGGATGCCTGGAAGGAAGCGGACGTCATCGGGATACCCAAACCGCACAAACCGCGGAACCTCCCCACCAGCTATCGCCCAATCAGTCTTTTAAACTCCGTGGGCAAGATATACGAAAGGATTATTCTTAGGCGACTTAAAGACACGTCTAGCTAATAGATTACTTCCCGACGAACAGTTCGGGTTTAGGAATACGCACTCTTGCGTTCAACAGGCCTTCCGCTTAACGGAACACATTCTTGCAGGGCTAACCCTGAAAAACCCCATCGGTACTGGTGCACTATTCTTCGATGTCGCAAAGGCATTCGACAAAGTCTGGCATAACGGTTTAATTTATAAACTGCACTCTATCAACATACCAGACAGGCTCGTGCACATCATACGAGCCTTCTTGTCGAATCGCACTTTTCGATATCGAGTCGACGGCACGCGCTCCTCTAGCCGGCCACTCATGGCAGGTGTCCCTCAGGGCTCCGTTCTTTCCCCCCTCTTATTCTCACTTTACACAAGTGATGTCCCGAAAGATCCGCAGGTCAGTCTTGCGCTTTTTCGCGAACGATACCGCCCTATACTATTCAAACTTACACAAGGGCCGTATCACCATTCGACTCCAAGCCGCAGCCAACCGCCTCGCCAGTGGTTTCGGTTATGGAGAATCGAAGTTAACCCGGATAAAAGTGCAGCAGTCTTTTTCTGGAGAGCTCATCCGATCCATTCTGCACCGCATCAGTACCTAGTCGTAGAAAGCTAGGACCTATCACGATCTTCGACCGACCCATTCCTGGGTAAAACGGTCAAATACAAGGTGCCTTTGACCGAAAATTAAGTTTCCACCCGCATATTAAAATGCGAGAAACAAGGCCGCGTTTGTCGCGGGCCGGCTTCCGCCGCTCATCTGCGCTAAAGCAAAATGTCCCTAAGACATAAACTCCTTCTGTACAAGACCTGTATAAGGCCTATTATGACCTACGCCAGCGTCGTCTTCGCCCACGTAGCCAAAATCAAAATCAAACAACTCCAGACGGTTCAAAACCGTTTCACTAGAATCACCAACCGGAGCAGAACCGTACCAACGCGACGTCGATCTGCACAGTGACTTACATCTCGTCACCATTCCGGAATACCTCAAATCCATCTCGCAGCGCTTCTTCGAAGCGCTTTCGCCTCTAACCCGCTAGTGGTAAACGCCGCAACCTACGAGCCGGATCGAATCGATAACTATAAACCGTAGACCCCGTCACGTCCTCGACGACCCCCACTTCATGAGAGACAACGCCAGTCCGTCCTCAACGGACCCCGGATTTACACGTACCACCTCGTCAGCGTCGCCTCGCCTCCGGAAGCGCGGCGCAATCTTCACGCGACACCGCGTACCTCGCTACACCCGCGTGTCAGGGCGGTTCTCACCGCCCACAGTCTCGATTGATATGACAACAGGTGGCGTCCGTCGAGCGGTTCGCATACCGAAACCTCGGTCGTGGTATCACCATCATTCTCCTCGGGAGAATCGCAAATATAGCTAGGGAACTGGCAACGGTGGCATATAGGAATGGAGTATGAGATCAAAGGTAGACCGACACGCTCAGTTATGAGCGCTTTGTGCTAAGTAAGAGAACCACAGTAGGCAAAACACGGTTAAAATAAAACCAGCTCACGGACCCTGGTTCCGTGAGCCCTGCATCGATGAAGCTGTAAGAGTACGCTGGGCTAACAGCACAAACATCAACAGAATCTACAGAAACAGAGGAAATATCCGACCGTACTGCACTTTTTGTATTTCATATTACTGGAACTAACGATAAGTGCTTCAATCAGTAAATATTTCCAGTGGTTTTTGGCAGCAAGTAGCCCGGCATCTAGGTAAATTCCCGACGCAATGATATATGACAGACATCATTTATATTTGTTTATCTCCCGCTTCACAATAGTCCCTACATCTCTTACTCGGAAAACTTTTCCTACTCATATTTTTATTCTTCTTTATGAATAAATTCTGTAAAGGTGCCCTAACATTTAGAGTTCTCTGTCCCACTACATTATACCTAACTATCCATTTCTTTCACTTTATTTGACGCTGTCGATCCGAACTTACAGGAGGTATAGTGGCGAGTATGAGTCTTTAGTCATGCCATACTTTTACATAAATTATCTTTAAGACGTTCTGTCCATGTTGCATTCGACTTTTTCGCTTGAAGAAAGTATTAAGAATTTTATGAATGTAGAGCTCTCTAGAAACTGGTAATTTCTCTCTTTCCTCGTGGCAACTAATACCACATGGTACAATTTATGGTAACAATTTGTACTTACACAACAAATATTTTTAAATATTTATGTTTTACGTAGAATTACAAAACCTGATTCTTAATTTATTTGTCACTTACGTAATAAGTAAGGTCAAGAATGTATGAAAGCAAACTCGTTAACATTGCCTTCAATTACAGTTTCGTCGAAATTTTAAATCATTTGACACTGTTTAATTTAGTGTCAGAAATTTATTTCAACTTTTATAAGCAACATCAGCCCGGCTTAGCCTGGATTCAGAACGATAATCCTGCAAACTTTCCTCTTAAAACATTCTATGTCAGTGGGCCTGTATATACTATTTAGTAATTATATAGTCAAGACTTTGTTTTCCAATCTATTCTTGATACCTCTAACCAAATTTATTCGGTTTTACGTATTATCAAATGATAGTGTTAACAATAATAATTCAAAATACTGAATACTATTTCTTACATCTTTAGTTATTAAGCCTTCTTAAGTTGTTAGATTTGCGATTTAACAGTCGTGCGTTCTAACCCTGTTGATTATTAAAATTCGGTGTTACGTATTTTACGCAACTTAAATAATAATTTTGTAAGTTTCTCCGCTTGGCACGTATTATGCTCGAAGTGAAATATTGTATAGCCCTTATCTTTGTCTATCCCGATGTGGATAAAAATAATAATGGATTTATTTTTTATAAAACATGTTTTGAATGACGAAGAGATGTGAACAAATTTTAACTAAATGAGACTTTTAACCTTTCTGAAAATCGTAAAAATACAACATACTGATATATAATTATAATAAAGAATACTAGTAGCACTATAATAAATTACCATTTTAACTTAATTGTTACTTCTCGTCGTGTTCTTACAAATAATAAGCATAAAATATAATTATAGAAAGAGTAACCATCAGGACTTCATTTTATATATGATCTATATGGGACTTGTCCAGAGATGTGTAGATTTCAATGTTGTTTTCTACACGTGGATACTTTTTGGTAATATATTTATTAACATCAAATTTAAACATGCTCTTATTACCTATTTACAATAAATAGCTCATAAAATACTAACGTATGTAATATCTACTAACGCTTCTAATATAAAATTCTAGTAACCGTCAATTAGCATGTTTATGGCGCTAAGTGAACTGCTTTATAAATTACATACACTTACTTCAGTTTGATCAGATAATATTGTACAATGGTACGTGGGTGACATGTGAGTGAGAATGTATCTAGTAAGTGTTTTTGATTGAATATTTGTTGTTTAAGAAAACTTAAGTGTTTTGGATTTTCTAAATACTATCTTTGATACAGAGATTGCCGTAAATGTCAAACAAATTTAAAAATTATTTGATTGTTATAGTCGATATGTGGTTTCCTTGAAATTGATATTATAAAGTTAATATAATATAAAACAGGGTAGTAAAATTTAATATTTTCAGATTATAAGTTTTATATTTGGAAATTGACTGATAAAATATAATTTTACAGATTATCAATCCATTGTCATTCGCCAGTGTTATTTTATTATTGTTAACACAAAATGTTAGTTCAACGAAAGAAAGTGATCAAGTAACAAACATAAGGAAGAATTTGTATGAAAATCCATTTAAAGAACTAAAAGTAAATGATAACAAAGTAATCAATGGAGTTATTGCTTTTAATCAAAATTAAAAGGCAATCTGGAAATAGTCGTAGGAGTAAGTACAAATTTTACTTTCGGATGTATTTTCAATAACGATACGCGATGTCCTATCATCAATTTCAACGGCTATATATATATATATATATATATATATATATATATATATATATATATATATATATATATATATATATATATATATATATATATATATATATATATATATATATATATATATATATATATATATATATATATATATATATATATATATATATATATATATATATATATATATATATATATATATATATATATATATATATATATATATATATATATATATATATATATATATATATATATATATATATATATATATATATATATATATATATATATATATATATATATATATATATATATATATATATATATATATATATATATATATATATATATATATATATATATCTATATATATATATATATATATATATATATATATATATATATATATATATATATATATATATATATATATATATATATATATATATATATATATATATATATATATATATATATATATATATATATATATATATATATATATATATATATATATATATATATATATATATATATATATATATATATATATATATATATATATATATATATATATATATATATATATATATATATATATATATATATATATATATATATATATATATATATATATATATATATATATATATATATATATATATATATATATATATATATATATATATATATATATATATATATATATATATATATATATATATATATATATATATATATATATATATATATATATATATATATATATATATATATATATATATATATATATATATATATATATATATATATATATATATATATATATATATATATATATATATATATATATATATATATATATATATATATATATATATATATATATATATATATATATATATATATATATATATATATATATATATATATATATATATATATATATATATATATATATATATATATATATATATATATATATATATATATATATATATATATATATATATATATATATATATATATATATATATATATATATATATATATATATATATATATATATATATATATATATATATATATATATATATATATATATATATATATATATATATATATATATATATATATATATATATATATATATATATATATATATATATATATATATATATATATATATATATATATATATATATATATATATATATATATATATATATATATATATATATATATATATATATATATATATATATATATATATATATATATATATATATATATATATATATATATATATATATATATATATATATATATATATATATATATATATATATATATATATATATATATATATATATATATATATATATATATATATATATATATATATATATATATATATATATATATATATATATATATATATATATATATATATATATATATATATATATATATATATATATATATATATATATATATATATATATATATATATATATATATATATATATATATATATATATATATATATATATATATATATATATATATATATATATATATATATATATATATATATATATATATATATATATATATATATATATATATATATATATATATATATATATATATATATATATATATATATATATATATATATATATATATATATATATATATATATATATATATATATATATATATATATATATATATATATATATATATATATATATATATATATATATATATATATATATATATATATATATATATATATATATATATATATATATATATATATATATATATATATATATATATATATATATATATATATATATATATATATATATATATATATATATATATATATATATATATATATATATATATATATATATATATATATATATATATATATATATATATATATATATATATATATATATATATATATATATATATATATATATATATATATATATATATATATATATATATATATATATATATATATATATATATATATATATATATATATATATATATATATATATATATATATATATATATACGACACCGCGTACACTCGCTACACCCGCGTGTCAGGGCGGTTCTCACCGCCCACAGTCTCCGATTGATATGACAACAGGTGGCGTCCGTCAGAGGCTAGGTTCGCATACCGAAACCTCGGACGGTCATTAGTCATCACCATCCATTCTCCACTCGGGAGAATCGCAATATAGGGAACTGGCAACTTAGGTGGCATCATAAGATAGGTATGAGATCAAGAGTAGACCGACACGCTCAGTTATGAGCGCTTTGTGTAAGTAAGAGAACCACAGTAGGCAAAACACGGTTAAAATAAAACCAGCTCACGGACCCCTCAGTTCCGTGAGCCCTGCATCCGATGAAGCTGTAAGAGCCGCATAGGCTAACAGCACAAACATCAACAGAATCTAGAAAACAAGAGAAATATCCGACCGTACTGCACTTTTTGTATTTCATATTACTGGAACTAACGATAAGTGCTTCAATCAGTAAATATTTCCAGTGGTTTTTGGCAGCAAGTAGCCCGGCATCTAGGTAAATTCCCGACGCAATGATATATGACAGACATCATTTATATTTTTTTATCTCCCGCTTCACAATGGTCCCTACATCTCTTACTCGGAAAAATTTTTCCTACTCATATTTTTATTCTTCTTTATGAATAAATTCTGTAAAGGTGCCCTAACATTTAGAGTTCTCTGTCCCACTACATTATACCTAACTATCCATTTCTTTCACTTTATTTGACGCTGTCGATCCGAACTTACAGGAGGTATAGTGGCGAGTATGAGTCTTTAGTCATGCCATACTTTTACATAAATTATCTTTAAGACGTTCTGTCCATGTTGCATTCGACTTTTTCGCTTGAAGAAAGTATTAAGAATTTTATGAATGTAGAGCTCTCTAGAAACTGGTAATTTCTCTCTTTCCTCGTGGCAACTAATACCACATGGTACAATTTATGGTAACAATTTGTACTTACACAACAAATATTTTTAAATATTTATGTTTTACGTAGAATTACAAAACCTGATTCTTAATTTATTTGTCACTTACGTAATAAGTAAGGTCAAGAATGTATGAAAGCAAACTCGTTAACATTGCCTTCAATTACAGTTTCGTCGAAATTTTAAATCATTTGACACTGTTTAATTTAGTGTCAGAAATTTATTTCAACTTTTATAAGCAACATCAGCCCGGCTTAGCCTGGATTCAGAACGATAATCCTGCAAACTTTCCTCTTAAAACATTCTATGTCAGTGGGCCTGTATATACTATTTAGTAATTATATAGTCAAGACTTTGTTTTCCAATCTATTCTTGATACCTCTAACCAAATTTATTCGGTTTTACGTATTATCAAATGATAGTGTTAACAATAATAATTCAAAATACTGAATACTATTTCTTACATCTTTAGTTATTAAGCCTTCTTAAGTTGTTAGATTTGCGATTTAACAGTCGTGCGTTCTAACCCTGTTGATTATTAAAATTCGGTGTTACTTATTTTACGCAACTTAAATAATAATTTTGTAAGTTTCTCCGCTTGGCACGTATTATGCTCGAAGTGAAATATTGTATAGCCCTTATCTTTGTCTATCCCGATGTGGATAAAATAATAATGGATTTATTTTTATAAAACATGTTTTGAATGACGAAGAGATGTGAACAAATTTTAACTAAATGAGACTTTTAACCTTTCTGAAAATCGTAAAAATACAATATACTGATATATAATTATAATAAAGAATACTAGTAGCACTATAATAAATTACCATTTTAACTTAATTGTTACTTCTCGTCGTGTTCTTACAAATAATAAGCATAAAATATAATTATAGAAAGAGTAACCATCAGGACTTCATTTTATATATGATCTATATGGGACTTGTCCAGAGATGTGTAGATTTCAATGTTGTTTTCTACACGTGGATACTTTTTGGTAATATATTTATTAACATCAAATTTAAACATGCTCTTATTACCTATTTACAATAAATAGCTCATAAAATACTAACGTATGTAATATGTACTAACGCTTCTAATATAAAATTCTAGTAACCGTCAATTAGCATGTTTATGGCGCTAAGTGAACTGCTTTATAAATTACATACACTTACTTCAGTTTGATCAGATAATATTGTACAATGAGTACGTGGGTGACATGTGAGTGAGAATGTATCTAGTAAGTGTTTTTTGATTGAATATTTGTTGTTTAAGAAAACTTAAGTGTTTTTGGATTTTCTAAATACTATCTTTGATACAGAGATTGCCGTAAATGTCAAACAGAATTTAAAAATTATTTGATTGTTATAGTCGATATGTGGTTTCCCTTGAAATTGATATTATAAAGTTAATATAATATAAAACAGGGTAGTAAAATTTAATATTTTCAGATTATAAGTTTTTATATTTGGAAATTGACTGATAAAATATAATTTTTACAGATTATCAATCCATTGTCATTCGCCAGTGTTATTTTATTATTGTTAACACAAAATGTTAGTTCAACGAAAGAAAGTGATCAAGTAACAAACATAAGGAAGAATTTGTATGAAAATCCATTTAAAGAACTAAAAGTAAATGATAACAAAGTAATCAATGGAGTTATTGCTTTTAATCAAAGAATTAAAAGGCAATCTGGAAATAGTCGTAGGAGTAAGTACAAATTTTACTTTCGGATGTATTTTTCAATAACGATACGCGATGTCCTATCATCAATTTCGACAACGGTTATATTTTCTTGTTATTATCATTTTTATTGGAGGACATCGAATACTTTGGATAAATTATAGTATTATTCGTGTAGAGGCATTCTATATAAAACTAAACTCTGAAAAATATATCAAAAACCTTTGTGTCTATTGATATGAAAAAGATAAGATTTCAACAAACCGTGGAGTTGATTTTAGTGACCATCAGCAGTACAATTCATTGCCAAAAATTAAAGCCAATGGTTAACATGAATTACATATTTTTTATATCACACCAACCTTTCACTCACGCATCGTAAAGAATAACGTTCAAGGGTCTTAATTAAACAACTATATTCACTGTGACATGGCTGTTTTCGAATAACAAGGTATTGGTAATAGTTTTAGTTGAAGTTATTATATACTATATGTTTTTACAAGTAGCAAAATGTTTTCTCGTAAACTGCTGGCCGATTGTGACCACTACATACTTTTATTTAAAAAGTTAATTAAGATGAATCTCTACTCCCGGCCCATCTACTTGTGAGTCTAATTAAGTGTAGCTAACTGCACTACACATACGAGTAAATCTCAATAAAATAATTAAGTAGGTATAAAAACAGAGTTTATTAGTAAAGTATTTCATCGTTATCGAGCATTATAGGCAAGGCATCCAGAATTTATAAAGTAAAAGTAGACACAAAGTTATGTGGAAAGTGGGTTCGGTGTAAAAGTACATATATCCATAACATATAATACATACAATACATAGATAACAAATAATTTTTATTCTACAACTTCTGGTGTCACAGAGAAATAACAGTCGTAGGCATAAATTGGTGAAAATAAAAATTCCACAGATGCGGCAATTTGAAACTTTGTAGATATTGCGTCAGAGAATTTTTTTCCAAACGACCGTTTTAGAGTAATAACATTATTTTAAAATTTATTTCTTCACTTACTTTGGTTAAAATTAAATTTAGGCTCATTATTATGTAAAAAAATATATTTTTCCTACGTATAATATGTAATACATCTACGTACACGTTGAAGATTATTAAGTTACAAGTTAATCTTCAAAAATTCAAAGGTCAATCAAGGTTCAATCCATATCAAACTTTATATCTCCTGAATTAAATGTGGATGACGAAAGATATATAAATTTTAAATAAAAGCAATACAAATAAATTATAATGAAAACAATCCATATAATCGAATCGCGTCTGCGCTATTTAATATCTTTGAGTAGCAATCAAATCTTGTAAACGCCGACAAAGTTCAAACGCCGTGCCTTTGCACGCTTGATCGTAATAATAAACATGTGCAAATGTGAGTTACGAATAGTGAAGTGAAGTCATAAATCAGAAATCTTATACCTTCTAAATACCTTCAAATCTTATTTCAACACGGATCAGATTTGAATAATTAAGTTGAATAACGATTTTTAATGATTTAATTTTTAAACCTGTCCTGAACTCTCAAATACAACTGAAACCAACCATTGTGTAAATTCTTATTATTTTAAAACATTTTATCCTCATAGTTAAAAAAAATCCAACTACGTTTATTTTTTTTTTTTTTTTATTTTATTTTTTTAGCTAACTTATAAATTTTATACAGATTTATAATGTTATAAAAACAAATTTTGGAATAATTATGGTGAGCGTAGGACTGTTATGAGTATCCATAATGTAGAGCCATGTTGTAACAGTATTTACTTTTTGTTAACACCTAATGCGTCACATGACTTTTACAACGAATCTGACGATACATCAATAATATAAATCAATCCAGCTGATTACATGTTACGAATGAAAAACATAACTCGTCTTAACAGCTAGGTTAGATTAAATTCGTGGCATCTTTGTTTTATTTTAGATCGCTACTACCCTTATCCTGTACCAATAACAATATTAAGTGGTGGAGGTTTTGGACCTAGAGCATTTGGAGCAAGAGGACCCGCAGCCAGAGGATTTGGGGTAAGAGGATTTGGTGCACGAGGATTTGGTGGACGAGGAATCGGAGGTCTTGGAAGAGGAATTGGTGGTTTCGGTGGAAGGGGACGAGGATAGATAGATTAAACAAATAGCTTTAGATTTTATAATGTTTTAAATAATGTATGAGCTAAACAAACAAAGTCAAGGCCACTGTATTTACAAAGAAACAATGTGCTAATACGGTACACTAGACTATTAAAATGCGTTATACTCTGTCTGGTGTAATTAATTAATCTGATATAGGAAATAAATATTGAACAAGATGAAAATAATTGAAATTTTAACATCCCTTGGCATTGATATATTTGCATATTTTTTGTCATTGATTTTACTCACAGACTTTAAAAACAGTAGTGACGATGGTGAAAGATCACATACATATTTATGTATATTAAAACGTATAAAATTATTTGTACAAGAACACGGGATTGTGAATATAGATATCAATTGATTATGTATGTTTGTTAACAAAATTATTCCTTTAATAATGATTTATTTGTATACATCTGCAACTGTGAAAGTATTATAATTAAGGTAAGTACGTCATTAATATACAAAATAATAATAATGCAAAAGAATGTCTATTTCTATGAAAACTATCAATAAACGAGCTTCAAACAATTATGTCCGTGTCGATTGCGATGGAAAGTGGATACCCTATTACGAATAACTATCATCTTCAACACTATTTTGGCATTTTTCATCATTTGATTCATTATATTTCATTATCATTCTATATGAATAAACGATTGGTACGTGCAATTTTCAACAAAATTTAGTTCTTTCTGCTCCAGTTTTACTTCTCTCCTTTTCGGATTACTTGTAAACATTATTGTTAAAACCAGTCTTTATTATTCTTAATAAAAAAAAAAAAAATTTTTGCCAATCAATTTTACCGTTGTTGGTACATAGAAATGTCATTTTTCCATTGTTTTTTTTACCACAGCTGCCCGGGTATTTCCATCTATTTACCGATCAAATACGATACTTCGGTAATAAGGTAAACTGCTCAACCATCTAGTTGAAATGCATTTGAATTTCGACAACCAGATTTTCGTCGGGACGTTGAACCTGTTATAAATAGTTCGAACGACGATTGATGTGACTGTATCAAGTCAAATCATATAATTAAAATGGTACTCAAACAATCGACAAAAACGGCTAAAAACTTAGGATGTATTTGTATTTATGGCGATTCTATGTTTGCTGATAGAACGAAGATAGGAGCCGTGCATCGTAGATTACCTCAGAGCCAGTATTAGAATAGTTAGCACTGAGACCCTGCCAATACTTATTACATTGAACCTCACCGTCCATTATTTCAAATTTGTGTGCGATCCTGATTTACAGGATATATAGTGAGATAGGGGATTTTAAAAAAAGGTGTGGTCTTTCCCCGGTCAAACCAACCCATTTAGTTGAAATAGTTTTTTAAAAGAAGAAAAAGACAAGAATATGGTCAATTTTTCCATGGGACTGCCCTTTTCATGTTTATATTGTAAAAGTATTTAAAATGTACACTATACATATAATATAGTTAAAATAATTGAATATTAAGCTACTTGTTGCCATATTTATAGGTAATCACGGCATGTACAAGCGAGGAATAATAAGCTTATTTCAAGACACTTCCTCGAGGACCACATCCAGTATCCAGTGAGTGACCATGTATCCAGGTTTTTTTGTGTAAATTGGGTTAGACCATTAAATGTAGGTACTAACGTAGTGCGAACGCTTCCAGACAATCAAGGAAAAATTCCGTGAATTGTGAACACTTTTCTACAAATACACGCTGTATATTATACAATTAAAGTGTATAACAAAACAATATCTTTTATAGGTTATGTACCTGTTTCATATTGTTCACTTATAAGAATTGTCAATTTTTACTTTCATTTATTATAGTTTTATAACTTTTCAATATTCATTTACGCTTACAAATCTTTATTTATATAATATATTTCATTACACACATACAAATATGCGTGTAATGAAATATGTATAAATTGATAACTGTCACTGTCATTACAACGTTCGTTAATAGTCTGTCAACAATAACTATTTTTCCTTAATCGCTGCACCTCACTCATCAGTCATTTACATAGAGAGAATAGCTGCTTAGAACGTACATAAGTAAATGGTGTGTTTTTATTTAAGTTATAAAATTACTTTAGCCTTCACTCCCTTTTTAATTAAAATATATAATATAGTTATAACACGGATTGGTAATTGAATATCATGAAATGTTTATTTATTTCAAAACAAACCTAATAAAATTAGCATAAGATAGCAGCATTAATAGCAAGATTACAAGGTAAGTTATTATCATACTAAATTGTAAACCGGCCTAATATTTAATAATATAATAAGTATTTTTATTTTTACTTAATTTAGTTTTTTTTATTCCAGATATGGAGGGTGCCTATGACGAAATATTATCAGATAATCCTTTTTTTATAGAGCTTAAAAATGAATATACAAATTTATTTCAACATTGCATTACTCAATCTTGGATAATTTGTGTTCCACGTATTGGTAGTTTACATACTCGCGTGTTTACGGTAGAGGACTTTGGTGCGCATATTCTGGTTCCGAGTGATGAACTTCCTGAAACGCATTATAGCACATTAACAGAGAAACAAGTGACCGTTGCAAATAAGGTAATAACTTTAGAAGTAACCAAAGGCTTGCCACTACAGAGTCATATTCTTTTTGAAGAAACATTTTACACTGAAGACTTCATTAAATATAAAGTGTGGTGTATTGAAAGTCCTCTTGAACCCACAGCCACTACTGGTGACAATGTGGTTACTAAAGATTGTCTTGTGTGTATAAATGATTGCATTGACCTTCTTTGGACACAAGCAGCAGGCCGTCAAGTTCTAGATCAAATTGAGCAAAATGTGCAAATATTTTTGAAGAAACACCCTTCTCTGCCTATAGCCATTGGAACTCTGAGAGAGGCAATAAGTGAGCTATATACACAATGTCTCCAAACAACATTACAAAATCGGAGGCTACGTGAAAAATCAAAAGCATCTAAACATATTCTTGATAATATAAAGTTAGCAGTGGAAGGTTATATGCAACATCTCTTATTCGAAACATTGTTTAAATCAATATGTACCAGTTGTGCCTATGAAGATTCACATCTAAACAAAAAAATTAGAAATATGTCGGATATCCAGCTAAGAGATTTAGACATTAAAAAAGAATTATATCATGCTGTGCCTAAAGCAAAGCAAATACTTTCTAAAATAGATTCATATAACACTGCCTTAGAAAAAATTCTTTGTTTAAAACAGGCTCTCAATGCAGTTAATAAAACGGACAGTAGCAATAATATTGTCCTATTAACAGCTGATGACTTGATACCTGTTTTTGTATTTTTGCTTATAAAATCTGGTTTACCAAACTGGTACAGTCAGCTTACATATATGAAGGAATTTCGTTTTAGTGTTGTTGGTAGAGGAGATGGAGATGAAAGTTTCTTCCTTATAACCACTCTAGAAGCTGTTGTAGAGCACATTCAATCAGGTGCCTTAGCAGGTCCTCCTGATCCTGAATCCTACTACTATGATAGTAACCTAACGGAAGAAAATTTGCAAGATAATAAACAAAGAAGAAGTAGTTTAACTGAGTCAATAGCAACATCCGATACCAACAGCCGAGAAGAAACCCTTGAATATGTTTTTGAACTTATTAAAGCTAATCACATGGAACAGGTGCAAGTTATATTAGAAAAAAACCAAAAGCATTTAAAAAGAATTCAACAAAATGAAAAAAACATATTACAAATAGCATTGGAAGAATCCATAAATAACAATGATGATGATGATAGTAATAGTGAAACTGAAATATATCAAAAACTTTGTCACCCCTTATGTAATTGCAAAAAATGTTGGTGTAAAATCTCAAAGAACCTTTTGAAGACTTCTCCTACAGTTACTTCACGAGACAGTCATGGTCTCACAACTTTACATGTTGCATGTATCCATGGTAAAGCAGCAATAGTGGAAATACTACTTGAAATGGGTGCTGATGTAAATGCTACAGACCTTAATGAATGTACTCCTCTCCATTATGCAGCAGCACGGGGACATCAAAATGCACTTTTATTATTGTTACATTCTGGAGCAAATATTAACCAACCAAATATAGATAAAAACACACCTTTACACTTGGCTGTCAATAACGGACATATGAATTGTGTTAAAGCTCTCATTTACTTTGCAGAGCATGGTAGAAAAAGAATAATGTTGAATTGTATTAATGAAAGTGGAAACACTCCTCTACACTTGGCTTCTAAGTGGGGGTATGAAGGAATAGCTAGATTATTAATAGAGAATGGTGGGGAACCATCTTTACAAAACAAACATAACAAAACTGCATTTGATTATGCTCACAACCTAAAGATTTTACAAGTTCTCAAATCTAGTACCCCTTATTTATTTGAATACATCCACATTACAAGTTCTGACATAAAAGCTTTAAATTGTAAATCAGAAAATTTAGAAAGTTTTAAATTGGGTAAAATGAGTTACAGGAATAAAAATACAAATATTGCTTCAAAAACTGTTGAAAACTTAAAACGAATTGATAGAATACTGCAGGCAATCTCATATGGTGATGTGAAGCTTGCTTGTTTTTATTTAAATATTAATTATGAAACATATGCTGAAAACACCATCACAGCTAAGGAACCAGCTTGTCATCCTCTTTGTGAATGCCAGTTTTGCAAAAATAGATCCCAACCACATATCTCGGACTTTGACATAAACTTTTCAGATACTAATGGATTCACAGCATTACATTATGCTGCACGATTTGGTATAGAAGATTTGTGCAAAATTTTACTCAATAACAAAGCTGATGTAAATTTTATAAATAAGAAAGGTCAAACTCCTTTACATCTAGCTGCTATATATAATAAATCCAAGGTTATTTCCTTACTCCTCGACCATGGCGCTAATGTAAATGCAATTGATGTTGTGGGTAGCACACCTTTGCATAATGCTAGTGACATAGGTAATATTGGTGCAACTAAAATATTGATTAAATATAATCCAGATATATCTTTATTGAATGGATCAGAAAAATCTGCTTTGGATGTAGCCAAAAAGAAAGTCCATTTAACAATAATAGATTTAATAGAAAAATTTGCAAGTAAATTGTAATATTTTCATTGTAAAAAATAATCTAACAGCTTTTGGGGAAATGTAATATCTTATTTTTAAGTATAATAATGATAGTGTCAACTTGTTACATTCCACTGACAAGTGTTTATTTACATCATTAAGTTGTGCAATATAAACTACAATAATAATTAATTAAACAATACTCGAATGAGAATAAAATGACTATGAGAATAATTTTTTAATAAAAATTAACTTTTTGTATAATCAAAAGATTACATCATTGCTATTAAGTACAAAATAAAATATTTTACAATCTTTTATTTCTTGGTTAATATAAGCTCAAGTACTTTTATGCTTTATATGACATAGCCTCTGTATTAAGACTGATTTTTTTATGATTCTGGCATTGTTTTTTTACCCATGCTTTATTTTTGATTATCGAATGCTTTTGTATGACCACTACAAACATGATTATTGTTTTCAAATATATGTGATAATTTAGTGGACATAAAGTAATTTTATATTTAATATTCTGAAGTATAATAAAAACTTTCACTAATAGTTCTCGAATTTTTATTAAAACTCCTGTAAAACAAAATATTCTACGAACTGGATTATACAGTTGTATATAAAATTGTATAAAATGTTTTTGATTTATAGTAGGATTTCCATATTCTATAATTACAATATTTGTACATTAAATAACATTCGTTTATGAGGTGAATAAATTCTTAATACATTGTCTATACCACAGAAATAGCTTTACAATTTATTTTTTTATATCTTGTTTTATTCTTTGTCATAATCTGGTATGAGTGTTTGGAATTCATATGGAGAATTTAATGCATTATATTCAATCTGAATTGATGTTACACTACAATGTTTTTTCAGAAAGCAAGAGAAGATAGCTAACATTATTTAAGAATACAGGAAATGTGACTTAATCACATCAATTAGTAATTTAATTTTTACACAGGCCAGTTTACTTATAAATAAAATAAATGATAAACCTTACTTTATTAGGCCTTAATTTTCTTCTAGCATATCCAATGTTGTTCAAGACATTTTATGTAGTACATAGACATAGTCTTTACAAATAACTTATTAAATAAATTCACGTGATATCTATATTTCAGAATTCCATATAAACTAAAAAGAAATCAATATTTAATTTCTTAGTACTATCAAATCATTAGAAATCTATGAAATATAAAAATCATTTTTAATAATAATTAACACAAAATATTAAGCGCTACTTATTTTTAACAATTAGACAAAACTAAATTTAACTCGAAAAACTTCATAAAAGTATCACATTAATCATCAATATAATAACACTTGACTTAGAAAATCAAACATTATTTGTGCTAAGTGCATTTTTCTTTACTTTAATGTTAATATTATATTAGAAAATTTATGTTGTTAATTATAAAATTAAAGCAGTTATATAGGCTAGAGGAACTTTATAAAAGTGTTAATTCAATTCTCTTTATTAACCGCTGGCATAAATAATTTTTAACCGGAATTCTAACTTGGCTATTGTACTATATGCACTAAATTTCCATTGCATCACATGTCGCTATGAACGAAATTGCTGATGACAACGAACACCGTTGGAACACTATTTTGTCATTGTTCAACCATGGGTTGGAGTAATTAAAGAACGATATTAAATATCTGTATAGTTTTATACCGAATCTTATATACACATATTCAGAGTAAATGAAAGCGAGGGTGACGAGCACACAGATGAGCTGTTCTTAAACACAGCCCATAGACACCCTACATCCTACTCGATGACATGTATTTCCACTTTCATTTGTAGGACATGTCAAAGTAAAGGTGCATTGTCTAATTTGAGGCCTGTTATGTTACTGCACTGTCTCATTCTGCAAACTGTTATTTTGATAAACTGCAATCAATTAAGTAAGGTATAAATTAAAAAAATATATATTGTCATCTATTACTCCATATATTGATTTTTATATGGAAAAATGCGTCGGGCAAAATTGGTATACTGGATTCAAATAATAAATGTGTAATAGTGCAAAATGTGTAGGAGTGTAGGAATAGTTAGATGAATATTTACCTTATAAAATTTTCGAAATTAACGAAATTTTCTAAGCCGATCAATATTCTTACTACTTTTGGTCCCAAACTTGAAACTATTTTATCTTAATACTAGCTGTGCCCGCGACTTTATTCGCGTGGACTACAGGATTCTTGGTATGTCTCATGTAAAGCAACACTCTTTGTTTTATCTTTTAAAGGGTAACAATTTTGTCATACATGATTTTTGCGTAACTTTTACCGTTAACACAGCACGCGCAACGGATGCTGGATGAGGAATAATTTTTCCCGTTTTTGCAACATTTTTCATTCGATTCTCCGCACCTATTGGTCGTAGCGTGATGTTATATAGCCTTTAGCCTGCCTCGATAAATGTACTATCCAACACAAAAAGTAGTTATAATCCGAACCAGTTGTTCCTCGACCAAAAACTCTTCAGTTTTATAATATTAGGATAGATTTACGACTATGTCAAAACATAACGTTGTACCAAATAACTCATGACAATACATTTGCACAAAAATGTAGACGCTAGCTTACTAAAAGAATTAACATATATTAATGTTATTTGAGAAATGTCAAATGTAGTAATTCAGAAACAATAAAAATAACATAAAACATACATTACTTACGCTAGTTTGCACTATCCAACGCATATAAAAATGCAAACTTTATGAATTCATTAACACTAAGATGTGGATCACATTATGTTTCGACAAATTAGCACACGACTCTCCCATCTTCACATATTAAATGGTCATACCATAGATTTACAGAAATTCATTACTATATAGAAAAAATAAAGGAAATTTATTCACGTAACAAAAATCACAAGTCTGTCCTTGATATGCTTCTTCCATTTCACTGTATTCAACGAAAAGCGACTTGAATCGTCAACGAACAAGTTATAATACTTTCCGATCGGCTTGATCCATAGGCATTTCTTTGAATATTTATCGTATTTTCCATAGGGAGGGTTCTGGAGAATTATTATCTATGGTATATTTATGAGTCGGGCCATTTTAAACATTTGACAGTTAGTGATCTATTGTATTAATATACACGCTCCTACCTTATGTATTATTATCCCAACATTGTGTAATTAAAATATATGTACAGCTATTAGTCTTAAATTATAATAAACTCTTTGTTAAAATACTAGTAACAATAATATATTAATTATAAAATATATAAAATTTGTTGCTACTGCGGGGGTAAACTCCATACAGGAATTTCTTCTTTTTTCTTTCCTCTCTTCTTGTAATATCTGTCTCTAAGTCTAACATCATCTCGTTGTAACCTTAACTCTGACTGCTCGTTTCTCCAATCCAAAACTTTTCTTGGAGATCCGTCTTTCTTATACCTAAAATATCTTTCTGGTTCGTTCTTCTCTTCGATAGACACTTTGCTTTTAAGGAATAGTTCATTGTTCTCAGGATCTACTGCTTGGGGTATATCATTTATATAATCGTTTTCATCAACGAACTCGAAAACGTCATCTCTACTGAAGGAAAAATAATGTGGGTAGTACGTTTGTAAAATGTCCTCTTGTCGAAACTGTTGCATTTGAAGCCAGACGTGGGACAAAAGCAGAGGGAACCGTCGTAGCCAATATGTGACGAAGCCGTCTGGCAACTTGCCTAGGCTGTCGCGGACTTCAGGATCCAATTCTCTGTAATGATGTTTCTGTGGAGGGGAAATATCTATTTTACTACTGATTAAAGCTAATGCTGTAAAGCGACGCATAATAAATTTCGACGAAACAACAAATATATTAAAAAATAATAAAAGCTACCTAGTATAAGTTCTGTCACATCCTTATTTAGTTTAAATTTAGATTATGGGAAAGAAATTTTTGATTGATTTTGAATAAGGAATTATCGCGCCATTTTGAATATTCCATTTCATTATTAAAAAAGGAGTGGACGATATACGAAAACAAAAACGAATTCGTATGCTTACGTATATCGTATAGAGTTTGTTTATCGTACTATCAAACGATTACTAATTATTCGAAGCTTCGTAGGCGGTAAAAGGATCGAACGACCGCCTGTCATGAAAGTATTGCTTTCGGGAATCAAACGTAATCCCGTCCGCAAGCAAACAAAGTTACGACTTTCAGTTGGGGTTCAGCACAACTACGGTTAAAAAGTGCTGAATATAATTTTGAAATGAATAAATATCTTTTATTATAAAGCGTCTGAAAAAACTAAGAGTTTGTTAACGCGGTATCCGATATCCTTTTCGACGAAAAAAATTTCAACGTTAAAGAAATTACAACAAACTAAACGATAAAGTGTATGTCCACGACAGCATAGAAGCGAGCAAGCATATCTCGAGCGTCCAGCGTAGGCATTATACTTCATCATCCATGGCTTTGCATGGAGTCTCACATTCGGGCCCTGACTGAAGTGTTATTCTGTGAAAAAGGTATGAATTACTTTTCACCAATGCGTCACGCGAACACTAACCTTGTTACGTATAGCGCGCAGCAAGTGGGCGACGCGCTCTCCGCGATACGTACGACGCGCACGCAGGTCGCCGGCGACGGGTGCGCTCACGTGCGCCCGCCAATCACCCCGCACGACGCGTCTAGCGCCGCGCTCTAATGGATGCTCTAAGCCGTTAGACGAGCAACTCTCTACTTGGTCGCTCACATCCTGTTGTTGCAGAGAATAAGTAAAATAAAAATAAAAAAGCACGATGGCGTGTCGTAATATTACACCTTATTTGGTCTGATATCTGTTACGGTCCATACGAACGATTATTTTCCATAAACGGTTTTAAAAACACGTTAAGAATACTTTGTTACCTTGAAATGAGAATGTAGAGGTTGATCTAGATCTTTGAGTCAGGCAAATATACTAGAAACCACATAGTAAATTTATGACTCGTAAAATTTGTTGTGCGGAAACTGAATGACGAAATGTGCTTTATTATATACGTGGACTCGATTTACTCGTAGATGGTAACAACTGTTTGGGGACCTTAATATCATACGAGAGTGTTCACAGACATAACTTAATTCTTCTGAAAGTTAAACTAATTAGTAACGTACATACTCGGGGTTTTGTTTCCATACTTTGTTTGTATTTTTTTTAAATAGAAAAGGTGGCAAACTAGCGAGCAGTTCATCTGATGTAAGTGATTACCATCGCCCAAAGACATCCGCAATATCAGTTGCGGTGCCGGCAATCAAGAAAGATACAAGCTCTTTTCTTGAAGGTTCCTAAGTCGTATCGATTCGGAAATAACGCTGGCGAAAGCTGATTCCACAGAGCAGTTGCTCGTGATAGAAAATTTGGTGGATTGCCAACCATCGAGATGATGAGGATGAAATTTTGAATTCGGTCGTGATGTTACGATGTTTAAACTCAGCGGCTGGAATTAATCCCAACAACTCCTCAGAATAAATTGGGGTACAATATGCATTTTAATTCCTAATCAATAATCGTTTCATAGGCTGCACTCACCATCAGGTATACTCTGTGCTGGCTTGTCTAAAAACATCACATATTAAGCGTGTTATATTATTATGACGAAACTACAAAGTAATTAACTTATTTTTTTTTATAGCATTAAGTGTGACAAACGAGCACACAGTTCACCTGATGGTAAGTGATTCCTACGACCCGTGACATCTACATTCATCCTTGACAAGGAATCATAATGCAGATGCGTTGTCACCACTGAGGACTGAGATGGAATGCCTCGTCGCCAGCAATAAAGGTCTCCGGATCCCTGCAATCATCAGAGCTGCTATTTCACGTTGGTATTCTGTTGGGGCGTAGCCCTACCCCGGTCGACCTGACCCATTCATTCTGCAGCTAAAAACATACAGCAGTGTAGCTCTACCACTGAAAAAGATTTTATAGAAAAGGTGGCAAACGAACAAGCAGATCATCTGGCGATATAAGATCACCGCCGTCCATGAACTGCATATGTTAAACATACCTGTAAGAAGTTAAGTATGGACTGCTTGCCCCAAAACATTGGGTACTTGAGCACGGTCTCGCAGGGCGGCCGGTTCTGCGGCTGTTCTGATATCATGGCGCGAATCAGGATCTTCGTCACTACTAACTCCTCCTCCGGTAATATTTTACTGCAAATAAGACAATATCACATACCATTAAATCACTTCTGTTACATTAACTAAAATGAACACAAAAATCAAATAGTAAATGAAACTATGACGGGGAGGGACGGGTGTCGTTACTAGGGATCGTTAGAAGGAATAACAGAAAACAGCTACAGACTTTTATGGAAAATATAAAGGAGACGAAAGGTCAGCAGTATGATCATAGAGGTAATTGAGAAAATATATTAAAAATTAACAGCGCACAAAACAAACATAATGCGAATAGTAAAAAGAAACGTGAACTTACTCTAATTGTTCCAAGTTGTAATCACCGGTAAGAATGTTTGCTTGTCTTCGTAACGTATCTCCGAAGGGATGGTGGCCACCGGATAGAACATAATAGAACACGCAACCCAGCGAAAATATATCTACTGATGTCGTCTAAAAATGAACAAGCATATTGTTTAACAGCGAGCGAGTTGATTTGAAAGGATATATGAAATTAAAGTGCTTGCATCCTACGTAGCAGCGCAATTTTAGCTACGGCATAAATAAAACGGCTCTATCCTGGAAGCACCTTATCTTTACAAAATACCACCGCGAAATAGTAGCATGTTGTTGTCGCCGTTGTATTTCGTATGGCGAGTGAAGTTAACCGTAGACAGAATTACAATTAATTAGGTATTCCATCTTACTCCCTAAGATGTAAGATGTACTTACATCTTTGTTGGGAACGGATGATCACTAACTATCAGGTGATTTGTGTGCTCTTTGGTCTCCCTTAGTTACATTAAAAATAAAATCATTTTTTTTTAATAATTAACAAAAATGTAGTTTCACGTATATAATATAATAATAATTATAAGTAATTATATATATATATATATATATATATATATATATATATGTATCATATTGTATTGTGTATATTTGTTTTATTATATGTTTATTTATTTATTTTATTGACCAACCAGGTGGAGATAGAAAAAAAATATCCCCAATAATTTTTAGTAATAACCGTAAATTAATAAAATTCATCTTTATTCACGACGGTGTCATTTTTAACTTCAATATTCAATAAAATCTATTTAATTATATTATATTATTCACTAATTCACTGGTTAGAAAAATGAAGTCTTTATAATACAATGGAAATGAGCTGCGAAGCAATGGAAAGTTCTATACATGTTTAATAAATATATTAATGCAATAAAAATTAAAATCTTTGAAAAATTAAATACTATGGTGGCAAATGCTTTTGCTTTTATTTTTGTGGTATTTTATTTTTTATAGTATCATATATATTATGGGTGATAAGCGAGCTTACGGTTCGACTACTATATAACCTTCCAGTAGTGTGCTTGGACGGTTCAAAGAAAGCCAGAACCACACCAATCTGGGTCCTAATTCAGTCATCCAAAAAATACCCCTCCGTCTCCTTATGTGGCTTTCAGGAGCTCTCATCCGCTCGCCTACAGCATCGCACTCTACTCGATTTTTTTTTATTTCGGGCTGATGGCCGCTGTTAGCCCGAGGGCTTTTATAGTTTCGCCGGGTTGAGATGTGACGGAGTGCTTATGCCGCTCAGTCGAGACCTCTATTAGTGGGCTCTAACCAGCTAACCAGCACAAGGGCTCCCGAGAGGGAGCCTCGGATTGGACCGTTACCCTGTTATGCGAGAGCGTCTGACTGATATGGCGGTATCGCGAATTGACTCCACTCGAAGAAGTCTTTTAATGTACAGATCTTGTACAGCTCAAGGATGCATTTCAGCCGTGAATGGGTTACCGAGTTGCTTATCATTTAGCTTAGGTATATTCTAAAATACATCTACATATATAACTTACCGTTCTCTCGCCATTTATCATTTCCGGAGCGATCCAGCCGTCAGTACCGGTAACACCAGAGCGTCGTGAGAAACTCACTCGTCCTATATTTAACTTCTTCGATAGACCAAAGTCAGAGATCATGGCCCGGACCTCCCCAGAGCCAGTGGGCATTGACAGTAGCACATTGTGGGGCTTTACGTCTCTGTGCACTGAAATTCAATTTTAATACATATATAAATAAAAAACTTCACGGGCAGGTGATGTCTGTATGACTACGCTAATCCCGAGAACCACTAAACAATTTGAATGTAGATTTCACTGTTAAAGTTTACGTTTAAAATTGATCTATCAATTATAGGATCAGAGCTTTAGCGGTATTTGTGAATCAAGTCACCAACACACTGTTGCCGAATATAGGCAGAGTAGGAGCTGGAAAATATTGATCAGCTCTTGTCTTATATGCGTCAAACTGGATAAGATAATACAACTGTTTAGTACTATGATATATCTAGCGCAGTCTTAAATGCATCTAAAGAAGTCCCCGCGATCGTAAGCAGTCACGTAGTAGCCATTACTGCAACTGAACTATGTTTTTTTTGTATGTGCATTGCTGTTGGTCCAGAGACGTCTACCTCTACAGCTTTATCTAATTACACTCGCGAGCGGGAGGCCCGCCGAGTGGGAAGACAACGACGATGCTGCGAAGCTGGCGCGGAGACCGCTGCTGCACCACAGCTGCACTCCGACCCCTGTGGTCGATGATACAATCCGAGGGCCCCGTCATAAGATGGTACGAAACCTCGACTCGGATCGCCATCTAATGAACTATGTACGGCCTATAAATTTTCTATTGGAGAAAAACTAAACTTATGGGAACAAAATAAGCAATACGTTATAGGCTGTTACTTTGTTTACTCACCTATATCCATGGAATGTAAATGTGACAAGCCCATGGCGGCTTGGCGTAAAACTTCAACCGCGTCTATCATGCATTCATAGTTCAATTTCTTTTCAACATAGTCTTGTAAAGTGGCTGAACATAGTTCTAATGCTATATATCTAAAAAAAAAATAAAAGAAGGTATAATAAATTGTTCCTCTTTCTCATATTATAACATATTTATGAAGTTTTTTATACAAGAAGATATTGTAAACTTTCGACTTCCCTATTTCAATTTTGTAATTTCAAACTTTTTTTTATTATTTATTTACATTGTAAAAAAATCCTCTAAATGTTAACTTAAACTTAAAAAAAAATCTTTAACTTTAAACCGCGCTTTTATAATCACTATTTTGGAATCAGACATTAATTTAGAAATACACAACGACAAAAATATTTTTTAACATACTTACTGAACATAATTAAATATTTAATAATGCGCACAATAAATCACGAAAAATTAAATAAACTAAAACAAGCAAGTATGAGGCTTTTAGTACAGACAATAGATAGATATAAAAAGACTATTATTAGATTTGTGACCTTTGCCATCGGGACAGTTCGAAATTTTTGGTAACAAAGTTTTTAAAAACAGCATCGAATCGACCTAGCAGACATCAAAAGAACAAAAGCCCCGTCTCATCATCTGCGCAAGCGACAAGATGATTAGTACTTTTGTCGCACAAATTTTAAGTATAAGGCGAAGAAATGCAGCCAGAGTTCTTTCAAAATAATTAATATGAGTTGTAATTATCTAAGATATTTTAGACTAAAAGGATACACAGATTACATTAATTAAAATAAGACAACCAGTTATTCATTTTTCTCACGAAATTTTACTTTTTTATTACAGGTATCTTTTCAAAATATTCACCTTGGACATGGTTATTTTTTCTATTCCTCTAAACAAATTTTGAAATTTGTGTGTGTTGGCTTAGTGTCAGGGCATGTTTTTTACTCTTTTTTGGAATAGAGGCAAAAATCATATGGTGGAATCACACATGAAGGAAATATGACAGGTGGGGTAAGAAAAGACATGTTTTTGAATTAAAATAGTCGAGTATGCGGTGTGATGCCAGAGGTGGGTTCCTGACTTCGTCCTTTTTTATAAACTTTCACAAACTATCATATGCCATTCGATTAATTGTCATTTGACCATCTAGCTATACTAAGGCACATAGCTAGTGCCCCGTCTTGCAGTAAAACGAAGCAACCAATTGTCTCCGTTTGCTTCTCTGCACGGCTCAACTTCAAATCACTATACCGCCGACTGTCGCTTTGTTTCAGGGCCATATTCTATTTATACGCCTATTTATTCTATTTATATGCTATATATGCTATGCCTAACTGCTAAGTGATCGGCGATATGATTTCGCACTCCATGCTACTATTTTTTCCTTTAAAACGGATATTACAACGCCATTTTTTAGACGGCCAGGTTTAATGCGTATGGTAATTTATAAGAGAAATAGTAAATTAAGAATTTAAAAGTAATCAAACATAGAGTTCTTCAACCTCTCGCCGCATGGTGGCGCGTCTGTTCTCGCATCTGTCGGGAATACGTTGTACGTACTTAATTCGATTACGACATCTTTCATACTTTCTTAACGAGTTAGGCGTAGGCCCCGCCCATTGTTACGTGATCACGTACAGAGGGCGGAGCTTACTTATATTTTCGTCTTATTTGAGTCAGATTGGGGAATTTGACGGAGATATTTCCGACGCAAGCCGATTGTATATTATAGTGCCTTTTTCCTAGTGTCCTCGCACTGATGTCGGCGACGTAAAGTATGCATTACTTCGTAAGTATACACAAATCCTGCTCCGCCGTCCTTTAATAAAGAAGAGAGGATGCCCGGGTAAAGGGGACGCTTGCGGATGCCCCAGCGCGTACTTAATGTTAGTTCTTAAAATGTTTAATAGAAGTGTAACTCAATTGGTTAAGTTTATTTTAAAATAATCCCAATATAAATGGTACGAAACATATAGCCATCTTACTCTGTTTTAACTACTAAATTAATCCTGTGTATCTCGCGTGACGGTGTGCGCGCATAATAAATATCCACTATATATACACAATATGTTTTCAATAACACGCAAAAAGTACGAATTAAAAAATAAATAAGCAAAACCTAAAAAACTTATTACATATATACCTGAATTGTTTATCTCGTTCGGTGCAGTAATAGCGTACGACGTGCGCGTGAGCATCCGACTCCCTCAGCAACGCCACCTCGCGGTCGGCGAATGTAAAACACTCCGGCAATAAACGTTTTACCGCAACAGCACGCTTATCAAACATACCTCTGAAACAGTAAATTAGAATATATCGCTTATGAGCCTTCCTATAGGTAGTTTTCTTAATTCATTTTTGTGCATGTTACTAGGGAATGAAAAACAAGCACACAGTTGAACCTCCCGCAACCTAAACCCACGTTCTTGACGTTTTCAATGAAAAATCATAATTTAATAAGTATAACATGGTGAATACATTGGGTCTCTACATTGAGATATTTTGCGATGAATTACATACATTAAAATTTAGAATCCAAATTATGACGTTCCATTTCACGTACGTGACAACGTCATGCGGCGTTGTTCATTCACGAAAAGTTATTGTTAAATTTTGTTTAATTTTTATACTATTTTTCACTTGTTAATGTTGTATTCAGGAAAATTTTATCCATATACAGCTAACATTCTAAAAAATTTCACTGTTTTACGCCCGCATTGCATTAATAACGTATTTGAATTTGGAATACTAACGGTAATGTGGGATATTACTTGTGTAGGTCCGCTGTTAATTTAGCAGGCTGGTGTACATTCGTTTACTTAGAAGGATACAGCTGTTAAATTGACTTGAGTTCAAAACGAAGAAAGTTCTCAATTTGATTGTATAATTTATTGAATGTTACCTTATTACTAAAGTTTTTTTTTAGTAGAAGAATACGGAATTGGTGGGCGTGTAACGCAAATAAATGTGGGCGCACGCGCTCGTCTACATCAAAAAAAAATTTTTTAAGGAACTATTATTTTTTAATAATATTTAAAGGCTGTTTATATATTTTTTTTAATAAATGCCACACTCTAGGTTGATTTGTTTATATTTTATTTTATAGTTCAGGGTCACCTAGGGTCAATTTCATTGAATAACACGCTACTTCGAATAACCTTGAACTGTAATCATCTGTTTACATAAGATAAAGTCAACGGCCTACGAACCAACCAAAATAAAGCGTGAGGAAAAATTTGACGAAATTTGACGTTTCTGTTTACCATTCAAGTGACGTTGAAATTAGTACAATTTAGAAACCAAGAAGACCACAGTAATGTGTAAAACCTTTTATCAATATACTATCGTGGCGCGTCTCTCGGACAGCACGAGATATTTTTGGGCATTTGCAGTCTCTTACGGGACCCACAGTGCAAGATGGGGCTAAATCCCATTAGTAGAGTCGGAAGCAAATAGTGTATTACTTCCGAATCGGACACCTTACGTAAATAGAAAAAGTATTCTTGTTTTATTTATTTCACAATAAAACCGCAGGCTAAGACCATATTCTCTCTATCTATCTATCTATCTAGTTTTAGTTTTACAGCAGCGCATAAGCAATAGGGAACCTGAGAGATAAAAGAACGCACAGCTCCTCTAATGTTTTTAGTGGCATTTATACCTGGTTAGAAATTATTTGAGTAATTAGTAAGTTGTATAAAAAAGATTCTAAAAGACTGAACGTTGAAAAAATGTTAAATTAATATTCGCAGACGAAGTCACAAGTATCACTATTGATATCATTACACAAAACAAATTCTTAAAACTAACCTGTAAACAAAAGTTCCTTCGCAGCCCTTCCCCAATACTTGATCTGTGTGGAAGGTTATCTTGCCGATTCGAACCTCGCCATCACCAAGATCCACAAGTTGTCCCGTAACCTCGCCCTGGGAGGATGCAGTGGACACGTTCGAGCCCCGGGAACCACCTTGCGAAAGTTGTTGGAATTCTCTAGCCTGCAAAATCATTAATAGTCACTATAGACCCAAAATATTTTGCAAAACAGAACACCATAGTATATGATAAAGGAGGCTAAATTCACTTGGAATTTTATCGTAACGTTTAAGAATTTTACATGAGATACGAAAGCGTATTTATGTTCATATATGACTACCAGCGCAGAATAGCAACTTAACGATGCTGTGTTTCGTCTGGTGAGTGCAGGGATCCGGAGACATTTATTACTGGTGACGAGGCATTCCATCTCACTCCTCAGGTGGGACAACGCATCTGCATTATGATTCGTTGATGTTGTCAACTTTGAGGACTGAAATGAAATGCCTCATCACCTGTAATAAATGTCTCCGGCTCCCTACACTCATCAGACGAAACACAGCAACTTTATGCTGCTATATTCCGCTGGTATTCAATGCATTTAGAGCTGACCCATTCATTCTGCAGTTAGAAACAAACTGCAGTGTAGCACTACCACTGTTAAATTTTGTTCCTCGGTTGGAAATCGAACCCAGCAGCCAGGGTACTCCTACTACCACGCCCTGTGGTAGTCGGAGACTGATATTACCTACATGATTAAATGATATAAATTAACTTGACAATGAAACGCGACACACAAATATACACAGCTAATTAAAACTTGTATTATCGTGTAGTAATTGATTACGGCGATTGGAATGTAAGTTGTACCATTGACATTTTTTATCAGGCTTTAAATAATTAATACATTGCAAATGGGGGGGGGGGATTGTAGTTGTCAACGAAAATATAGCTGTTACATCTCCCCGCTTCTTTCCCCCCGCCCCCCTGTATCTTTCAATAATTTACGTGATAGAACCAGGCGAACTAGCTGTACCTAGAATAGATCGACTGAGGATCAAGTTTCACCAATAACCAGGAAGTGCGTACCTATAACGCATAAGAATCATGTCATTCGGACTACTAAAGTCAGTCGGGCAATTTTCAAAAAATTGTAGCAAAATAAATGACCGTTATAATGCATGTGAAACAATACAGTTACATGGAAATAATTAAAAAAATAATAATAATAAAAAAACGTTATGAATCGGCCTATGAGAAACAAGCAGAGTATATTGGCGTGTAATTGACTAAGGAAATGAGGAGTATGCCAAGCAAATAACGACAGATTATAGCACAATCAATCTTATCTTACAACATGGAATAGTTTTTTAGATGGCAAAGCCTGATCAGCTCATCTGATGGTAAGTGATTACCGAGGAGCCACAGATGCGTTACCGGCCTTAAAAAATATATATTTTTTAATAAATGCCACACTCTAGGTTGATTTGTTTATATTTTATTTTATAGTTCAGGGTCACCTAGGGTCAATTTCATTGAATAACACGCTACTTCGAATAACCTTGAACTGTAATCATCTGTTTACATAAGATAAAGTCAACGGCCTACGAACCAACCAAAATAAAGCGTGAGGAAAAATTTGACGAAATTTGACGTTTCTGTTTACCATTCAAGTGACGTTGAAATTAGTACAATTTAGAAACCAAGAAGACCACAGTAATGTGTAAAACCTTTTATCAATATACTATCGTGGCGCGTCTCTCGGACAGCACGAGATATTTTTGGGCATTTGCAGTCTCTTACGGGACCCACAGTGCAAGATGGGGCTAAATCCCATTAGTAGAGTCGGAAGCAAATAGTGTATTACTTCCAAATCGGACACCTTACGTAAATAGAAAAAGTATTCTTGTTTTATTTATTTCACAATAAAACCGCAGGTTAAGACCATATTCTCTCTATCTATCTATCTATCTAGTTTTAGTTTTACAGCAGCGCATAAGCACCTACATATATTTTAGTTGTTTTAGGGAACCTGAGAGATAAAAGAACGCACAGCTCCCCTAATGTTTTTAGTGGCATTTATACCTGGTTAGAAATTATTTGAGTAATTAGTAAGTTGTATAAAAAAGATTCTAGAAGCCTGAACGTTGAAAAAATGTTAAATTAAAATTCACAGACGAAGTCACAAGCATCATTATTGATATCATTACACAAAACGAATTCTTAAAACTAACCTGTAGACAAAAGTTCCTTCGCAGCCCTTCCCCAATACTTGATCTGTGTGGAAGGTTATCTTGCCGATTCGAACCTCGCCATCACCAAGATCCACAAGTTGTCCCGTAACCTCGCCCTGGGAGGATGCAGTGGACACGTTCGAGCCCCGGGAACCACCTTGCGAAAGTTGTTGGAATTCTCTAGCCTGCAAACTGCAGTGTAGCACTACCACTGTTAAATTTTATTCCTCGGTTGGAAATCGAACCCAGCAGCCAAGGTACTCCTACTACCACGCCCTGTGGTAGTCGGAGACTGATATTACCTACATGATTAAATGATATAAATTAACTTGACAATGAAACGACACATTACACAACATCACAAATATACACAGCTAATTAAAACTTGTATTATCGTGTAGTAATTGATTACGGCGATTGGAATGTAAGTTGTACCATTGACATTTTTTATCAGGCTTTAAATAATTAATACATTGCAAATGGGGGTTGTAGTTGTCAACGAAAACATAGCTGTTACATCTCCCCGCTTCTTTCCCCCCGCCCCCCTGTATCTTTCAATAATTTACGTGATAGAACCAGGCGAACTAGCTGTACCTAGAATAGATCGACTGAGGATCAAGTTTCACCAATAACCAGGAAGTGCGTACCTATAACGCATAAGAATCATGTCATTCGGACTACTAAAGTCAGTCGGGCAATTTTCAAAAAATTGTAGCAAAATAAATGACCGTTATAATGCATGTGAAACAATACAGTTACATGGAAATAATTAAAAAATAATAATAATAACAAAACGTTATGAATCGGCCTATGAGAAACAAGCAGAGTATATTGGCGTGTAATTGACTAAGGAAATGAGGAGTATGCCAAGCAAATAACGACAGATTATAGCACAATCAATCTTATCTTACAACATGGAATAGTTTTTTTTAGATGGCAAAAGCCTGATCAGCTCATCTGATGGTAAGTGATTACCGAGGGAGCCACAGATGGGTTACCAGCCTTAAAAAAATATGAAGTAGGGGTCAGAACATCACGAGCACACAGTTCACCTGATGGCTAGTGATTCCTGCGGCCCGTGACGGCTAAATTCATCCTCGACAAGGAATCATAATGCCATCTGCATTATGATTCGTTGATGTTGTCAACTTTGAGGACTGAAATGAAATGCCTCGTCACCTGTAATAAATGTCTCCGGCTCCCTACACTCATCAGACGAAACACAGCAGCTTTATGCTGCTATTTTTCCGCTGGTATTCAATGCATTTAGAGCTGACCCATTCATTCTGCAGTTAGAAACAAACTGCAGTGTAGCATTACCACTGTTAAATTTTATTCCTCGGTTGGAAATCGAACCCAGCAGCCAAGGTACTCCTACTATCACGCCCTGCGGTAGTCAGAGACTGATATTACCTACATGATTAAATGATATAAATTAACTTGACAATGAAACGACACATTACACAACATCACAAATATACACAGCTAATTAAAACTTGTATTATCGTGTAGTAATTGATTACGGCGATTGGAATGTAAGTTGTACCATTGACATTTTTATCAGGCTTTAAATAATTAATACATTGCAAATGGGGGGGGGGGGTTGTAGTTGTCAACGAAAACATAGCTGTTACATCTCCCCGCTTCTTTCCCCCCGCCCCCCTGTATCTTTCAATAATTTACGTGATAGAACCAGGCGAACTTGCTGTACCTAGAATAGATCGACTGAGGATCAAGTTTCACCAATAACCAGGAAGTGCGTACCTATAACGCATAAGAATCATGTCATTCGGACTACTAAAGTCAGTCGTGTAATTTTCAAAAAATTGTAGCAAAATAAATGACCGTTATAATGCATGTGAAACAATACAGTTACATGGAAATAATTAAAAAATAATAATAATAACAAAACGTTATGAATCGGCCTATGAGAAACAAGCAGAGTATATTGGCGTGTAATTGACTAAGGAAATGAGGAGTATGCCAAGCAAATAACGACAGATTATAGCACAATCAATCTTATCTTACAACATGGAATAGTTTTTTTTAGATGGCAAAAGCCTGATCAGCTCATCTGATGGTAAGTGATTACCGAGGGAGCCACAGATGCGTTACCGGCCTTAAAAAAATATGAAGTAGGGGTCAGAACAGCACGAGGACACAGTTCACCCGATGGCATATGATGACACCGGCCCAAAAACACCCACATCCAGTCTTGAAAGGATCCCTACATTGGTGACGAACTAATCTAAACGAAACACAGTAATATTATACAGGTATTTTTCACTTTGATATTTTGTGAGCGACAAACCTTAACGGACAAACATGCTTCAGATAGAAGCAAGCAGCGTAGCTCTTACACAGATAACATAAATTTACTAAACTAAAAGAAATACGTATTTTGTTGTTTTGCGAAAACACTCTGTCTCGAGTGTACCTTTCCAATAAGAATTCTGTTGCTTCTATGGAGACTCTAAGATATACTTCTTGCAGCCTATAAAATATAGACGGCCACAACAGATGATAGAGTAGCAAGAGAGATCTCGATATAGATTAATAATTCTCAGCCCTATGAAATCGTTTAAAATCCAAAAACCGAGTGCACTAAAGTTATGCTTCTGAGAACCATCTAAACCCACCCTGTCTAAATATCCTTCGAAGTTTGGGGATTACGATAATCTTTTTAACTTTTTAAAGGTGATAATTGAATTCTCAGATATTTCAGAGGAGTTTATACGCCTTATCTATAATTTATAGTGACTTACTAGCGTTTTTTAATAAATTAAATGTCTGATGATCGGTGAAGTTTTAATTGAGTTCTTTTTCATACTTAGTTCATGCATTGGGTTTATTAACATTTATTAATTTTTATCGAGTGATGAAATAATTTTAATATTGTTAAAATAACGTGTAATAAAAAAAACAGTTTCCGAGTTTATTATATGCGTGTACAATGTCAGTGTATTTAATCTGAACCTTCCTCTGAAGGAGGAATTGCCTCTGTATTTGTGATAATAAAATATATACAGTGTAGTTAATGTCAGTAATTGGATAACCACTAGAAAGTATAGTTATAGTCGAAACCTCAAACACAGAATATCCTCATCAATTTATATGATGTTTCGTCATAATTTTGTTAATTCTTGTCACAAAACAATAACTCCTATAAATTTACATCACGGTAATATTAGGAATCTTATAGTATCTCTATCTCGATTTTACTCACTCATTTCTATATTTCGACGCATAATGACGAAACTATGATGTTTTAGCGCTATAAGGTGAACGTACAATGACTCATATTAAGCAAGGTCATATGCAACAAATGTTGTGCTAATTTTAAACAAACTAGTTAATGTCAATAATTATCTAAGGCGGTGTATCAGCCAAGTTCGGATAAGTAAAGGGCGACGAACTGACAATGTCTAACATAACACTATTTCCAACTAATTTCGATCCCCCATAAAACAAATTGTTAAATCTACACACATGCAATTTTGATTGTCTAATAAGCCTTCCTTGAATATCTAGGCTCCCAAATTTCATGAATAATCCTATTATAGTTCTTGAGGTGTTTGAGACATTTTTATCATTCACTGACTCATTCATCAAAAACCTAGACGTAGACAAGACATAGGTGACTTAGAAAATTGAAATTTGACATTGTGACGGTAAGGAAAAAGCTTGAATACTACAAGATATATGTTTGGTTTCGACAAAGTTAATGGTGTGGTTAATTTCAAGCACTAAGTATCAATCAATCAATCAACAACAATACAAATTTGATAAGCATTAAGTGCTGTTCAATGAAACAAAAATAATAAAATTGAGTTAAAATGTTATAATATACCTATATATTCTTCTTTACCTATGAAATTTCCGTTCTTCAGTATTGGCCATTTCAAACCAAAAAAAAGTTTTGATTGGCTATGAATTCTAAATTCAAATTAATTTGGTTTTAAAAACATGAGATTCTTTTTACAAAGTCCGTCTTTTGTTTATTGATTAGCTTTGTATTTTCATTACGTTTGAACATTTTTCGTCATAATGGATACTTTAAAAATTCGTGTAATTATGGAATATGAGTTCCGTCGTGGCATCAAAGCGGCACAAACGGCACGTAACATCAACAACGTTTACGGAGAGAACTTTACAAACGAACGCACAACTCGTTATTGGTTTGCCCAGTTCCGTACTGGAAATTTTGATTTGAATTAAAGGAGATTGTGGAAGCTGATTATATTCAATCTACAGCCGACCTAGCAGCAGCTTTTGATGTTAACATCAAAACAATATTTGGTTTGGTGCCCCATGAACTTAACGATCGTCAGCGCAACGTACGCGTTTAGACTTGCCTCGCGCCGCTCAACAGGCACAGAAATGAAAGAATTTTGAACCGAATTGTTTCATGCGACGAAAAGAGGATTCTGTTCGACAATCGAAAGCGCTCAGCAAGTTGGTTAGATTCTGGTTCTGCATCAAAGCATGCGAAAATCCCACACTGCATACAGACAGTCTCGAAGCTGCAAGAGTTGGGGTTGGAAACTCTCCCTCATCCACCATATTCACCAGACCTTGCACCCACTGACTATTATTTTCCAAAATGTGGACAACTTTTTAGCGGGAAAAAAATTCAATTCCCGAGAGGCAACAAAATACAATACAAAATGCCTTTGAAGAGTTTGTTGCCTCCCGTGCAGCTGATGTTTACAAGGGCATCAATAAACTACCACTGCTTTGGCAAAGCTGCATCGATTACATGAGATTACTTTGAATAACAGAAATAAAAAGTTTGAAAAACAATAAAACTTATTTCATTACAAAACGTCAATTTCAAAGGTAAAGACCCTATTATTATATAATTACATTAGCAGTATAGCTCCATAATACCGGAAAAAAAACCTCCATAATATAATAGAAATATTTTTTTAACTTTAATTGGCTACAAATGAGCTAGAAGTGACAATATACATATTTAGGTTGACAATATCAGGTTCAAGAAATCAAATATAAAGCTAAAAAACAAAATTAAAATGTCATATACAGAGACTTCTATATAGTAGTATGCACCAAGTGGCGACTACTTAGGCGAAATCACGAGTTAAGATAGTTAAGAAATAGAATCAAATCTTTATGTAAAAATTTACCAACATGACACTAATAAAACAAATTTTTTTAGACATGACATTTCATCGCTATGTTTTCCTTCACCGCTAATGTCAATCAACACTTAAAATTGTATTTAACAAATTCATCAAAACGTAATGTTAAAACTACGAACTACGCCCGGACACTAAGTTTGTACGACTACGTGAACGATGTAAGTAACTAATAAAATAAATATATTACATGACTGATATCGATGAAATAATAACTTTGTCGCAGGGATCACGATGTCATACACGATTTAGTTCAAAACTCTACGCCCCGCTTACTTTACGGAACGGATATCCTAACATAATTTACAGATAAACTACGTTATTGACGGTATAAATGTAATTTACTTGATTGAATATTTGATGTTTGAAACTTACAACTTTATGTATACCAACACAAGTAGCTGAGGACATCATGTTGGATGATTTTAACAAAGACATGGTGGACATGAAAGTTGTTGCACTAACATTTCGACACAACCACGCTTTCCGGAATCCCAACGTTAAATAATAGTTTAACACTACTGTGTTTCTTGAAGTGAAAGAAGGAAACCGGACACCTGATTGGTAACAAGTCATTCCAGTTAGTCCTCAGAGGTGACTTATTTGCATTATGATACCTTTTCAAGCATGAATTTAAATTCAAATTAATTTGGTTTTAAAACATGAGATTCTTTTACAAAGTCCGTCTTTTGTTTATTGATTAGCTTTGTATTTTCATTACGTTTGAACATTTTTCGTCATAATGGATACTTTAAAAATTCGTGTAATTATGGAATATGAGTTCCGTCGTGGCATCAAAGCGGCACAAACGGCACGTAACATCAACAACGTTTACGGAGAGAACTTTACAAACGAACGCACAACTCGTTATTGGTTTGCCCAGTTCCGTACTGGAAATTTTGATTTGAATTAAAGGAGATTGTGGAAGCTGATTATATTCAATCTACAGCCGAGCTAGCAGCAGCTTTTGATGTTAACATCAAAACAATATTTGGTTTGATGCCCCATGAACTTAACGATCGTCAGCGCAACGTACGCGTTTAGACTTGCCTCGCGCCGCTCAACAGGCACAGAAATGAAAGAATTTTGAACCGAATTGTTTCATGCGACGAAAAGAGGATTCTGTTCGACAATCGAAAGCGCTCAGCAAGTTGGTTAGATTCTGGTTCAGCATCAAAGCATGCGAAAATCCCACACTGCATACAGACAGTCTCGAAGCTGCAAGAGTTGGGGTTGGAAACTCTCCCTCATCCACCATATTGTCCAGACCTTGCACCCACTGACTATTATTTTCCAAAATGTGGACAACTTTTTAGCGGGAAAAAAATTCAATTCCCGAGAGGCAACAAAATACAATACAAAATGCCTTTGAAGAGTTTGTTGCCTCCCGTGCAGCTGATGTTTACAAGGGCATCAATAAACTACCACTGCTTTGGCAAAGATGCATCGATTAGATGAGATTACTTTGAATAACAGAAATAAAAAGTTTGAAAAACAATAAAACTTATTTCATTACAAAACGTCAATTTCAAAGGTAAAGACCCTATTATTATATAATTACATTAGCAGTATAACTCCATAATACCGGAAAAAAAACCTCCGTAATATAATAGAAATATTTTTTTAACTTTAATTGGCTACAAATGAGCTAGAAGTGACAATATACATATTTAGGTTGACAATATCAGGTTCAAGAAATCAAATATAAAGCTAAAAAACAAAATTAAAATGTCATAAACAGCGTACAGTGCATTATATATAGTAGTATGCACCAAGTGGCGACTACTTAGGCGAAATCACGAGTTAAGATAGTTAAGATATAGAATCAAATCTTTATGTAAAAACTTACCAACATGACAATATATAATAATAAAACATTTTTTTTTAGACATGACATTTCATCGCTGTTTTCTTCACCGCTAATGTCAATCAACACTTAAAATTGTATTTAACAAATTCATCAAAACGTAATGTTAAAACTACGAACTACGCCCGGACACTAAGTTTGTACGACTACGTGAACGATGTAAGTAAAACTAATAAAATAAATATATTACATGACTGATATCGATGAAATAATAACTTTGTCGCAGGGATCACGATGTCATACACGATTTAGTTCAAAACTCTACGCCCCGCTTACTTTACGGAACGGATATCCTAACATAATTTACAGATAAACTACGTTATTGACGGTATAAATGTAATTTACTTGATTGAATATTTGATGTTTGAAACTTACAACTTTATGTATACCAACACAAGTAGCTGAGGACATCATGTTGGATGATTTTAACAAAGACATGGTGGCCATGAAAGTTGTTGCACTAACATTTCGACACAACAACGCTTTCCGGAATCCCAACGTTAAATAATAGTTTAACACTACTGTGTTTCTTGAAGTGAAAGAAGGAAAGAAATCGGACACCTGATTGGTAACAAGTCATTCCAGTTAGTCCTCAGAGGTGACTTATTTGCATTATGATACCTTTTCAAGCATGAATTTAAGTGCAATTTTGTAAAACCCAAGCCAAATAATTATTAAAATATTGCATAATAGCTAAAAGATTGCGAAATAGTGTTCGCCATAATCAAAACAAAAAAGAAACGATCACACTTCCTAACTGTATGAACATAAATTAAAACTCAATTGATATGGCGTAATTTATTTTTAAAAGTTCCAGTAAAAAAAATATATGTCAAGTCGCTGAACGGGTTGTTTCGTTGGATTAATTAATGAATTTTATTTTTATCTTTTATATACATTTCCAGATTCTTTTTACGTTTTCTAAATACGATTTTTACAAAAATATCGACAGCATCCCTATAATATAAAACCATTTAAGACCAAAGCTTGAGAACGAAAATAAAATCTAAATCTATATATAATATAAACCTAAATAAGAAGACAATATAAAATAATATATCCGCGACTGTGCCCGGTCCATCAGCAGCTTATTCGCAAGAATATCATACCCGTGATGGTGGGCCGGTCTCAGTATGTACTAGGGCTAGGTCCAATCTAGACCACATTTCAGAGCGAGCACCAGGAGAAGAATCCTGGTCCAATACGAGTAAACACAATACAATGCCGTACAATAAGGCTTACCTGATAACGAAGATACCAAAACATAGTAACGACCAATCCAATGAGCACAATCAGCGCAACCTTGAGCGCCTTGTTCTCCTGCTGATGCAGCCACACGTAGCCCTGCTTGTACCACAAGTCCGATCTAAAACTAAAGCCTTCACTCAAATCATCAGTTTGCACCGAAACTGATACAGAGTTGGACTTCAGATTCGTCTCATTTTCCACGTCCTTTTTCGTCTCTGTATGCACTTGTCCGTTTATAAGTTTTATTCCATTGCTTTGAGCTTCTAGTACTTTATTGAAGTTCGCAGTTGGCAACTGTGGCAACCACGATGTCGTCAGCTCTGGCACTTTATAATGTCCTAGTAGAAGATAGGGTGGGGTCACATGTAGATTTAGATCATTGAGTTCGTAATGTATGTTTGTGAATGGCTCGTATTTTGGTAATTCGGCGTTAGCTTTGGTCTCTATAACAGGACCTTCTAGAAGCAGAGGATGGGTGTAACCCGTTGATATTGTCACTGTATTCTTGTCAACCAGTGAGGAAAGCGCATAAAGACCATGGTTGTGCTCCCCGATGTATAAAGTTGGGCTGTAATTTAAGTTAAAGGTATTCAATTACAGACAGACTATGATATAGCCTCCATGAAAAGAGTAAAACAAGCATATTCTAACCCAGTATAATATTTCTATCCAATATATTAGACGGGATTGTAATCAAATACAGCTTTAATTAAGTTGTGAAAGTTTATATATACAATTAACTTTCAGAGTAAAATTTTAATATTTATTGAAAAAATCTTAAACTGTGATAGTAATAGATAAAATATATTTTTACTTAGATGATATTATATAATTCGTAAAAAGCTTTTATATATATATAAATGATTCATATGTACACTGGATGTTTTTTCATTATGGCAAACACATGTATAAACTCTTGTATTAATTGTCGTAAAAATATTTTGAAGTAATTTCCAGATAAGATTGTATGAGGAACAATTGATAACTGCCCATCCATCACGTTCGTATATCTGTAATTTTATATGTAGGCCAGATAATTTAGTTGTAATCTAAATCCCAAGGGCTAAACTCCGGTAATCGGTTTTATGAAATTAAGGGTGACATTAGAACACGGTTCACTCGATGATAAGAGTCTACATCGCAGTAACGCCTTTATCCTCAATGAATATTCAAGAAATACAGGCGTTGTCAATCCGGGACTGAGGACTGATATGGAATGTTATTACTAATAATTAGGTCTTGTTTATAAAGTAACACAAGAAATACACAAAATTGTCTTAATCAATTGTTATTAGTTTCAAATATAGCAGCACCAACAATAATAACATACGGTAGTCTCGGAACTACACTCTGGTACACAATCTCCTAGAATAAGCTTAAACAAGGTTAAAATTCGTATTCGTTTTATTTAGAATTTTTAACAATATCTTATAACGCGTTTGTTAAATTGCCTTGGCTACCGCCCACCTAGGAATGAATCTTTAAAATAAATATATATATACTAACGATACTTACTACAATTCGATATTAGAGTTCTTAATCCCTTGACCGTTTCTCAGTGTTGTTGCGTCTTCCATTATATGATCAAGCGTATCATCACCAATGGAATTGAAAGGGACAGATATCAATCCCTCTCTGTCCAACAAATACGCCGCCACCACTGGGGTCTCGAAGTTATGAGACCAGACCAAGTCTCCAGTCTTACGATCGAATGACATTATGCGACCGTTTGACGTTGAAGTAAAATGAATTATACCTAAAAGATCATTGCTAAAATTAATATATGAATATTTTAATTTATTCAAAGTTATCCTATCCTATCCTATATATATATATATATATTTAGCGTTAGCACGCCTGTAAGAAACAATATGTGCTGATCATCAATACCTATACTTCTTAGTAATCTATATAATCGCTATTTCACACAAAATTCATTAATTACAAACCCAGTGTAGCATTAATACGAGACAAACTTATATCTGCGATTCATGACATTTATTACAGGTACAAATCGAGCGTCCGCAAAAAAAAGAAAAGAAGTAATAAGTTTAAGTGACATTGAACGATAAATAGAAATATCAAGTTCTAACATCTCAGGGTGCGAGTTCTACGATATCCACAAAACGATATGGTATGATGATAGATTATTACACACCCACCACATCCCTTACTAAAACTCCTTTATCATATTTAACTATAGAATAGACCTCATCTATTCTATTTTGGTGTCAACAATCATCACGCAAGTAAAATACCTATCAACCGTCAACTCTGTGATTTGCAGTAATTATGTAAGAAACGGAAGGTAGCAATTGCAACATATTAATTATCACAGACCATAGAAATTGCCTGTGGCTATTTCATGAAACATTGCGTCCTTATATAAAACTACATTGATCCATCAAACCAGGAAAGACCACCCTTACATGACGAAGCAAATGGAATCACGGTAATCTGAGCCGTACACAGATAAAGTGTTTTGTAATTCTGCAATATTTGGCGTTAATAAATAAATGGCGTAGTTTTAAATCGTACACACATATACAGGACACGGCGAAGGTTAAGTAAAAAGAACACCGAGTGATTAATAATTGGGTTGTTTTCCACCATAAGTGTGCATTCAAATCTAATTTCAATGCCGTGTTTAGTTCAATTTAGTAAAAAAATTCGTGGTGGTATTCCGTAATAGTTAAAAAAACGATACTGCCGTCTTATAGCCAGAATTAGTGGGGCCAATACACTTTTTTTATATAGTTATATATAGTTTATACAATGACGTAGAAAGACACCGGAGACCTAAGTGGTGACAACGTATCTGAATTATCATTCCTTAAGGAGAATTATTGGGATGGCATACACCGCAGAAGTCACCATCAAGTGAACTGTGTATTCGTCAGTAACCCCTTATTTAATAAAAGCGGTTTCAAACTAGTTTTAACCTAGATCTAAAAAGATCTTTAGATTCTTGCTAACTAATAACTAAACTAACATAATACACTACACGAACGTAAACAGTAAACGAATATATTTTTCGTGGGGACCAGCATAAAGGCCCAAGTATAAGGTGACCAGCTTTTAGCATTGGTTAGAGGATATTCTTAATTAAAAATTTGGTCTATATGAAGCGACGAAATTTTTACATCGGACGCAAAAAGAGTATTGTTATATATTTTTTAAATTTACAACATAAATAAAAGATAATTTTTCAAAAATTCTCTAAAATTTTAGGACATTTATCCTGTGATAGATAGTACGCTGTCAAATGATTGTATATTTACAAAATTCTCTCGACAGCTGACAGCTCAGCTGGTGACAGTCTGGTCGAGTTGACCCATCGGTGGGCGTAGGCAATCGAAACCAAGGGAGACGGTAGTTAGTCTGGCCCTAGCAAAGGCCTTTGGGTTTGGCACAACGTCTTCATTTGAAGCTTCCTTCCTATGGGCTTTCCGAAAGCTTTTAGAAATTATGCAAGTGGGTCACCAGTTTTCTCTCGAACCGTAGCATCAAGGTCATAGTCGACGGCGTATGCTCCGGCTCCAAACCAGTGAATGCCGGTGTTCCACAAGGGTGTGTGCTATCTCCTACCTTGTTTCTTCTGCATATCAATGACATGTTCCAAATTACATTCATGCGGATGACAGCACAGGTGATGCGTTATACACAGGCCACGCCAATATCACCAAACAACCAATCGAAAAACATCAATAAGGGCCGGAAAAAACTTGTGTCTAAGGTCGAGATATTGTATATAAAACAAAGTGTCAGATTGGGGCCGACCAAATTTAGTCCAATCTAACCCCAAGAAGGCACAATGTAGCGCGTTTACCGCTTAAAAAAATCCCTTTGTCGCAACTTCTCAATTTGAAAACACTCCTCTTGCTACCTCAGCTAGAATCTAAATCCTCGGCATTGGCATATCGAGCGACGTTCAGTTGTGCGGTCACTTGGAGGGTTACGCCAAATTAGCCTCTAAAAAACTGGGCGTGCTTAATATATCCAGACAGTGTTTCGTGACGGCCGGTCGGACGGTGCGCAACTTTACAAAGCGCAAGTTCGGCCTCATATGGCATTCTGTTCTCATCTCTGGGCCGGGGCATCCCAATACCAGCTTCTTCCATTTGACCGCATTCAACAGAGAGCGACTTAAATCATCGATGACCAAGTACTTTCCGATCGGCTTGATCCACTGGCGTTGCGAAGATTGTTGCATCTCTTTGCATTTTTAAGCGATTTTGCAATGGGTTGTTCTGATGAGTTGTTTGGATTAATTCCAGCCGCTGAATTTAAACATCGTATATCACGACAGAATTCAAGAATTCTGTGCACTTTACACGAAATTTCCTGCCACGCAAACTCTGTGGGATCAGCTGCCGCAAAAGAACACCTTTCTTAATGGTCGACAAGGCATTTTTGACTCCTTTAATGTCAGGTATCAGGTGAGCTGCTTGCTCGTTTGTCACCTATTCTATAAAAAAAACTGGCGAAAGAGTTAACCAGTAACGTTTTACTGCATCCAAGTATATGATATACTGATATACTGGCTAATGGCCAGATGGCCGCCGAAACCGTATATTACATTTACGTTCTCCCTAGCTCGTTGTGCATTCTTTCCAAAATCAAAAGGACTTTTAAAATACCGTGCGATTCGGTAGTAATTGCTAATAATAGGGACGTCTGGTCACCTTACCCAAGTACCTTATACTTCCTTACGTCCACTCAAGGCATATTTAAGCTTTTAAGAAAATGGCGTCTGGAATATATCACTTGAATTAGTGTATACTTTATTATTACATTATTAATAATTAAAACCCACTTGCGTTGATAGTTTAATGTTATTTTTTTATAACAACTGTAGCTACAATTAACTTTAACAAAACGGCCGCCATTTAACTTTTGCGGTGCCATAAATCCTAACTCACCTAGACCGTCACGATGATTCTTATATCACAGGAATAAAATATCCGTACGTCTGTATCACTGAATCAAAAATTCCACACACACATATCAAAAAACATAATGCTTCATAGTAATTGCGTAAAAAGTTAGAACACGTACCATAATCGTTCAACATTTCTTTGCCCATGGCGTGCGACGTATAATCGAAGAATGTAACATTCCACTTCTGGTTCTCATTCTTGGAGTCGTGCATCAGAATGTTGTATTCTGTCCTAGCGACGTACACGGCGCGCTTCTTATCAGGCTCGCAGGTGTTCTCGTCCTCATTCTTGAAGATTTTTGATGTGTCGAAACCTAAATTATCAGATATGTACAAAATGACAAAGCGACTGACTTTTTACAGTTGATGTTATCCAGTACTAAGCATAAGATATCGCAATGGTCGAAATCGTCCCGGACATCATAGAAATCATTATCAATAGTAATTTGGACGTATAATTGTATTAGCTTTCGTCGTCGTATTAAACAGTATTTCTCAACTATGGAACGTTTGAAGTCTTTTCGCTCGTAATACTACGATAAGTCTCGCAGACTGTACCCTAAACGATTAGGCTATCGACGCTTCTTCAGTTGTCATTGACACTTACGTTATGTCCGCGGTTACAACAAATACATATATTAAAAAATGCAAGTTGTATTCATACATTATTTTTTTGTAGACAATTGCATGTGATACAGTCACGAAATTTCTATAGATAACCTACGTTATCAATTGACATGTCAATTGCTCTGGCGGACATGAATATGGCGTCTGGCGACTTTGTTACTATGTCAATAGTGAAATCTGTTCAACATATTGTGACAATGAAACCTACTCCCTAAAATTAGGTTTATCGTTATCCTGAGCCATGGTAACTCCCAATGTATGTAAGGTAGAGAAGAAAATACTAGTGAGGATATTCGGTAGTCTGTCGAGCGACTACACTGCAGATTGCTTCATATGTCTTTGTAATATCTTTTTTTTTTACAACGGTGACATCAATTGAGACTGAAATCGCTTTGCTCGCGCATCATAACATTAAAAGCTCCTGGACACCGAGCAACCACTGATTATGTAGCCGTGGTAGCTTAGTGTGTAGCAGGATAAAGATAATTATAGTACTCACCAGAAATATGTTCCCTCGAACCAGTCAAAGGGTCAAGCATGAACCAAGTGTCACTCTTCTTGCCAGTATATAATATTCCATCGGTGGATCGACAAGGAGCGTTTGCGACCAGTTCCGGTATAGTGAATGGCAACTTTTTGAGCATCTGCTTATCCCCCGTCGGCCCGTACGTGTACAGTGAACCGTGTCGAGGGTCAGGCAGAAACTGGGGCATGAGGTTCGCATGCTGATTGGGCACTTTTACTACGGGCTCTATAGGACAAAAATTTAATTAAATGATAATAATTATATATCTCAGATTATCATTATAATATATGCTGTTACTTTTTTGAAGGTCGATCCCCGACTAGGAGTGGTTGGGTCGACCTTTGCAAGTTTGAGAAACAGCCATGGATGCAGACAGACCAGGTTCGTGCTGTGTTGCTGCACATGCGTAATCACTATTGAAAACTAAAATAGTTTATCTCGTCTCTGATAACAAGGTCTCAGGTCTCTATCTTTCAACGGACACAAACTAAAATAGCGCTAAATAAGCTGGATTCACACAAAACATGAAAAATTATTATTTATAAAACTAAAGGTGTGACTTGCTATGGTTAGTTAGAGGATGCTAGTGAATCAGTTCTACGCTACTTGTAGGTATTTTACCAGGGAAGGATTCCGCCGCCTCAACGCTGGGGTCGTGCGATCGATGGCCCCCTACGGGGCGCTCACATCAACTTATGGGCGTCCGTCGCTGCAGAGCTAAGCTCAATAGCCTGCAGCGAAAGATGGCTATCAGGATAGCACAAGGGTATCGTACGATATCTTTCGAAGCGGCCACTGGCCTAGCTCGGTTACCACCACTGGACATCCTGGCGGAGGTGGATGCGCGGGGGTTTGCCCGCCTTCAGGAAGCCGAGCACCTGGATGTGGGCGAGGTGTGAAGGCAGGAGCGCAGACGGGCGCTGGTCTCCTTCTGTGAAACTGTAATGGTACAGAAGGAGACCGCCGAGCGTGATCGGGAGAAGGCCGATCCCGCTCGGAGACGGCGACGCCGGGGCGGTGGCAACGGACGCACTGGCCCGTCAGCCCTTTAGTTCCGGGCATTAGAATAGGGCTAAGGTACCCGCTGTCTATAGTACAAGGTGACTAAAAGGGGACTTCGGGTTCGCGGGTGATCAGGGTGAGGGCTCTGACCATCCGGGCAAGCGGACTCGGGGAGGACGGCAACTCGAAATGGTCTGGAGTTGCCGTAGCACAGACAGGATGCTAGAGGAGGCTTGACCTCCCCTGGGACGTGCTAAGGCACCGTGCAGAGGGGCACCGGTGCGTTCCTTTGGAGACCCGCTCCCAATGCACTGAGGATGACCACCGGGTGGGTTGTAGTGGTTAGAAATACCACATAACCCTGTCTCTCCTCCAGAAGGCAGGGTATCGTTCGAAGATTTCCACCCCAATAACAAAAAATTATAATAAAGCTTGTCTGCAGTATAAATGGATCAGTTCGACCGGGAAAAGACTACGGCGTTACTAAAACCCATAGTGAAATGGCGGCTTAACTCACGCGTATTTTGTATGTTGAGTGAATATAATCGGAGACACAGTAACTGGTCACAAGGCATTCCATCTTAGACGCATGTGTATCTTGAATCCACGTTGAAGATGGATGTAGCAGTTTATGGGCCGCAGTGATCACTTATCAGATGAACTGTGTATTCATTACTCTTAGTATCATAAAGACAATTCTTAAAGATAAGGTGTATCTGCATAACCGTTGAGATATCTGAACTAAGGTCATGTTTCTATCCAGTAGCTAACTTATTCTTGTCACTCACATATAAAGAAAAAAAAGGTAAAAGAGGAGATAGTCTATAGTCGCTAAAGGTATCAATTTTGATATCTTGAGAAACAGATATAATTTGAAATGTTTATGTACTACGATATTGAAATGTAACAAGTCAAAACAATACAATGTAAAATAAAACACTGGTAGTTACATAAAACTCGATTATGAAATTGAGGTATATAATAATTTGTTTAAAAAAGGTATTGTGTATGGTATTTTGATCGTGTATTAAATAAAGCAACACTAAATTTTATTAAACCCCGAGTGTGTAATTTTTAGATTGTTATATCAAACAAAGCAAGAGTTAAAGAAGGAGAGTGCAACAAAAAAATTAAAATAAGGACTAGAGATAAAATAATAATGAGAACGGTTTATAAAATAATTGAGATAAGGTAGAACCATTTAAAAAAACAGTAATAATGGCGATGAATTATTACGACCTCAGGGGCTTTATCGAGATATGGCAAAATATTGTAAATGCATATTTATTTGCACCTTTCCTCATATAAATATGACAGTTCGGCCATGATGCGAGACATTAAATAATGATTCCTTATCTAAGGTGAATGTATGTAATACTACAAAATACCAAAGGAACTACACGCTACCAGATCAATTGTATGGTCATTTGTTAACCGCTCGTAACATAGAAAATACCTACAAACAAACGGAGGTTGCTATAGTTATAGCTGGCTAATACGCTATACGTCACGTCACACAAATAAATGATTAATTACACTGATAACAGAAATCATTACAGTGTATTTATACAACCCTAGTGGAATTAAATACAGTGTCACATGTGTTTCTGAGATAATTCCGGGTCTGGCATTTCCAGACGATAAAAAATTCATAGTTTAATCATAATGACATACGCGTTGCTAGGTAGGTTGGGCAACAAAACCTGCAGTGGCGATATCATTATATATAGTTTAGTATAAAAATAAAAGTATATTATTTATTCATTTATTTTATTACTTTCAAACTTATGTAGCAAAACAAACAGCATCATGATAAATATTGTAAGTAAGCGGTAGAGCTACACTGCAGTTTATTTCTACCTGCAGAATGAATGGGTCAGCTCGACCGGAGTAGGACCACGCCCTCAAAGAATAACATAATGCTGCAATGTTAAATATTTTTTAGCAAGGCGATAAACGCATCTAGTACTTGAAATTAGATTTGTGGTGTTTATAAAGAAGACATCTAAAATTACTAAAAAAATATTTTATTCGATTCTGGTGTGATAATTTTTATGTGAACGACGTCTCTTGCTATGGTCATTCTATTAAGGTAAATAAATGTTGATGTTTCGGTGAAAAGAAAATGTTGATGGTTCGGTTGAAAAAGGCCGACCAAATATATTTTTGAATTTTATCGTAACCATTATCAATAAGCGCTGTATGTAAAATTTGAAAGCATAATTTCCATTGTAGGTAAGATTTGCTTGTACAAATTTTTACCTTCTGTAACATTAAAGATAATGATAATTACACCATTGAGATAATCAAATTTATCCTTTTAACACAAATGATTGAGGTTAAGTGATTTTTTAATGGTTAAATGCTTAAACTTTCAATAATTAAAATAACAGTCAACTTAAATTATCAAAATTATTTGTTTGATATAGCTTATTTATCTTTAAACGCATCGACGAATAGAAAAAAAAATGGTGTTTATTATTTGAAAACTTATATATTATACATACATTTTAATATATAAAAATTTAATATTAGTTTAATTTTAATTACCGGAAAAAATTGCGTATTAACAAGTATTATTTACTTTTACATCTATCTAAAAAAAGATAAGGAAAAATTATCCCACAAAACAGCTAATAGTTAGTAAACGCAAAGACAAGACAAAACATTCAAAATTAATACGATTTCATTTATAAATCGCTCCGAATTGGCTCGCTACCAGACTCGCCCCCCTACCCCATACCCATTTTATTAATGAAAAGAACGCATTTTTAAATTTGTAACAAGCAATACTAATTTTAAATAAGTTCTTGTCGTTTTTTTATATAGAATAGTTGGCAAACGAGCATGCAGCTCATCCGATGATAAGTGATCTCCGCCGACCATGAACATCAGCAACACCAGAGGAATCGCAATTGGGTTGCCGGCCTTTAAGAAAGGTGTAGGCTCTTGAAGGTCCCTAAGTCGTATCGGTTCGGAAACACCGCTGGCGACAGCTGATTCCGCAGAGTAGTTGTGCGTGGCAAGAAATTTCGCGTGAAACGCACATTGTTAGATCGAGATGATGAGGATGAAATTATGTCGTGATGTACAATGTTTAAACTCAGCGGCTGGAATTAATCTGAACAACTCCTCAGAACAGTCCCCATGGTAAGTGAGGTATCTATAAATATCAAGCCGATCAGAAAGTACCTGGTACCTGCTTTTTGAATTCTTATTTTCTTGACATACGATTTTAAATTTAAAATTCCATCGAGCTAATTTCATTATAAATTTGTATAATACACATAAGACTAGATACGTTCTTCCGACCGCTAAGAAAATATTTTTATAATGATGTGTCGGTCGGAAGAGTATGTAGTGTTTTATCATTATAATGAAGGTAACTTGGAATTATTTTCTCCACTCTTGCCAATAATTTATATAAATTTTATGGTGCAGTTTTAGATCAAAGATGAGAACAAAAGCATTAAAAAGAATTACTTTTGTTATATGAGATTATCATCAATTTCATTATTCTATGTTATATTGCATTATTTTTTTATTAAAAGATATTAGATAGTAACCTTCATGGTTTATAATTACGTTATTGAGCTAGCAGCACCAAGAAACTAGTCTATAATTAAAGCGTTAATACACGTTTTAATTTGTTTTTATAGCAGTTTTTAATAGCATGTCACTATTTTGAAAATGAATGTACGACATATTTTTTAAAAAATTGAACGTGATCGAAGTTTTGCAGCACATCCGAATGTGCAATAAATGCCTCAAATTGAAAAACTTTAATTACAACCTTAAGCTTTCTATTCTGCAGGTAAGAAGAAATCTATTTGAAAAATGATTCACAATGCCAAACGCTTTAAAGAAGTCGATATAAATTTCATCATTTTGAAGGTTATTGTTAAGATTCGGAATGATTTCACGTAGTGGATCTTCTTCTCAAAACTACGTGCTGCCTATCAGTTAGCATTGCTTTCATGTGCCAGTATATAGTCGGACAGGTAATTGCCTCTTGGACTAAATATTAGGAAAATATACAGTATCGAAATGATCGAATGATTTTGTTTAGCTGCTCATATGCTCATATAAACAGACACTAATCTGACCTCTTTCCTAGCAACCCGAGGCACAACTCCTAGGAGATATGTTATCAGGACCAGCTCTTTGACTGTCGAGTCTCTTAAGCTTTAATTTTATTTTGTTTACACTTATATGTATATCCGATAAAGTTTATTTAAACCAATGCTCCCAATAATATTGGAACTTTTGAATTATGACTAACGAATAATTTGCATAAATACTCGAGAAATGTTTTGCAAACCATTACAAATGTCCGGTACGTTAGAAAAATATTGTCCATTTTTAGTACATGGGAAGGATATAAGGAGGATACACACTTTTTTTCGTTTTTTATTTGCTTAAGATACGATCATAATTATTTTGGGTTATTAATTATATTTACTTCTATATTTTTCATTGTAATTATTGTAGTGTGTTAATAATCGAGAACGTTTCTCTAATCATCAGCTAGATATTTTTTCTCGTATGACATGGCTGTTAAACATGACTTTCACAGTCACCCACACGCTAAGCGGATATTTAGACCATTCAGCATCTTGGATATCTTACATCGATTCATCGAAAAGAAACATAGGTCTAGATTATTAATGTTCCGACGCATTAGTAAACAGTTTCTGTGTCGCTCCCCTATATAGTTAGATAGGTTTGGATTGACTTCTTAGACAGACAGACAGACAGTGTTTAGGCGCCATATATACATTTAAACTTGCCCCTAACCTCTTCGACCTGGAGGGGTACTCGGCTTTCGTGACACGGCGCTCCGGACTCAGACCCGGACGTGGGTATAAGCCAATGGTCTCTCTACACTGCAGAGCGACTTGAGGAACAAGGGAAACTCAACCTGGCAATGCCGGATACGGACATACACGCGATTATGACTCCTTACTTGCAGCATTGCCCTCCAAAGTGACTACGTATATGTCCGTTTCGGTAAAACTGCATCGGATAATCTCTTGGGAAGAAACGACTTGACTCATTTCCTCCTGAACCCGCAAGTCAAAGCATCAGCTTTGCGAGTGTCAAAGTGTCAATTGACCCAGGTGTGTCGGGTGTCTCAACTCTGCTGGAAGTGCATTCGAATCAGATAGAGTCCGTAAAGTATGCGAGGCTCACGGAGTTTGGGCACTGATAGTGTAAGGGGGGGAGTGTTCACAGGATTACCATTATTCTTTTACGGGACCACGAGGACACACGGCACGTTTAACACGAATAAGAAACTACTGCGAAATCATAGCGATAGCTTGAATCATTGGTGGCGATGGATATAGATGCAGCAGTTATCACTTACCATCAAATGAACTGTGTGATGTTTTAAATATACCAAACAAGCCATATCTACATCAGATAACTGAATATTTTTTTAACCAAATACACTGCTTAACTAAGGCAACTTTTCAATTGTGTCCATAACTTTTTTACTTAACAAAAACAATCATAACTTTTTTTTTTATTAAGAGCGGTAGGAAAAGTTTAGTTCAATCTTATGCAAGTGTTTATACATTTACACAAATAAATGAAAATTTTTTCCTCTGTTTTTTTTTAAACCAAGAATAATTCTTTTAACATAATAAACAACCCCAGCTTAGGCATTACCTAAAGTTCAAGATAGTATATAAGTCAGAAATAATACGATTGTAACTATTGTGAAGTAATGTGCAATCTGTTCACATTTTGCTATTTAATTATACTGCTATAAAATTTTGAAATATTACCATCTTTCAGTTTCCATATGATATTTCCTGAAACGGGCTCCACAGCCACCATACCACCTCCTAATGTAGCAAACAATAGCGGCCGGTCATCCAGAGCCCGCGACAATTCTGTATTTTCCTGTAATTGTCATGTTATTTATTAATCAAAATTTCACCTTGTACTCTATTAATAAATACGATCACCGATGCACTTCACCTTTCTTTCTTTAAAGGCAGCTATGGATCCATTGGATCCTATCACAAATAGTATTATAGCAAGCACTTTCATTTTACCACAAATTATTTGACACTTTTTTAAATTCCATAATTTTGTAAACAATAAACACAGGTACATAAAACAAAACACATATTAAATAGAAAGAACTCTTGCAAACTGTATGATGACTGTGTAATGCAAATTCCGTACAAAATAAAATGTAATAATGTCAACTAAGTCACTTGTCAACCTCAAAAATAAAGGAAAACAACACAGATAAAAATAAAAATCATATTGTTGAACGATCACAGAATGTGAAAAAACTGATATGAAAGGATTGGAAATTTGTAGATTAACTAAACTTATCAAAGCAATAAGTACAACACATACAACTAGAAGAGGCACTGTTTTGATATTTTTGGCAAAGCAAAAAAAAGGAAATATTAAATTTTTATCACATGTTATCTTTATTAACAGCCAAGGACATACGATATAGCATACAAATGTTATCGTAAGACACTAGCCGAGATGGACAACTTAACATCATGTTTTTGAAGCGCCACAAAGTAATTTAAATTTTATTTTACAAATAAACAGTAGATATATATTCAACTGTAGCGTTGTAAAATTGATAAACTGAGCTCTAAAAATGTTAAATATATTAGGGGTATGCTCTACCACATATTAAAATATATAATACTAGGAAATAAGTACATATAAATTATAGTTAAGAAAAAGAACACTCATGAAAAATTATAATTAGTGACAGAATTTAGTTATACTAAAATTAGTGAATATAGTTAATGGTAAGATAACGAAGGAACGAAAGGGAGACTTACAAATTGTAAATTTCTCTTGGATCATTTTGTTCAGTTTATAGAAGAATAGTATTACATTATGTTTATTTTTCCTCTTACCTAATGTAACATACTGGGTGTCATGTATGCCGTTAGTAGCACGACAAATTTAAGGGGAAAATATTTTGACGGGTCATGCATCAGACAAAAAAATAACCTTAGTAAAAGTGTCACCAATTTACAGATATTTTTCCTAATAATATCAAAAGTAATCACTAAACAGTGTTACAACTTTGAAATCTCTATTAAACAGGTAATTTATTTAAGCTATATGTAGCAGCAGCTCAGAACACTTTTCTTACACCGCCGAAGGCAAAAGTTGAGTATTGATATGAGATTTTTTTTTAAAAAAATATTTTGTCGTTCTAAGCTTTTCCAACGAAATTTATCAAAACGATATTTCAATATGGTTGAATGAAATGAAAGTGAATTAATAAACAAACCGGTAGTACGTTTTTTATATAGAATAGTTGGCAAACGAGCATGCAGCCCCGATGGTAAGTAACTAATTTATTCAGTACTGAAACTCTATTTATAAATATTAGTAAAATATTATAAATGTAAAATTTTACATAATTTGTCAGTTAGTTTATATACTGTTTGATTTTTCTAAAACATATTTTCTTGATTCTAGAGTATCAACTCTAATTAATTAATTTACATTAAAAATTGTTCGAAAATACCTTATTAATTCTAACGTTACGCTAAGGTTTTAATATATAACTACAATAAATTATGCGACTATAGTTTGGAGTTTAATATATATTAAATATCTCTTTATTTGTTATTTTAATACCACAATCAAAAGGAGTATTTGACAGTATTTGACATTGACTATTCTCATTTTAGTTGACTGACAAACTATAAAACGTCAATGTCATATCAACGTCTTCGTCTTCGTCAAATAAAGTATCATTGTAGATTTTGATCTTAATATTATTTCTAAAAACAATATTACTTTAAAATATTAATAATTAAGTTCTGTATACAAATGATATTTCTAATTTATCTTGAATATTGATCAGATAATGTAGAAGTGTTTTCGAAGTAAAATATGGAGGTGACGGGCGCGGGTATGTCTTATGGTTACAAAATAATTTCTTCACAATAAATTTAATTGCTTTTTATTGCATAAATTAAAAGAAATAAAAATTGTAAATCGAAGTTCTGTTGAAATATACAAAGCGTAAAATAAACAATATAATTCTTTTAATTTTGTTTCTTTGACAACAAAAGAAGTAAACAATGTTCCAAATTGCATATAATATTTATAATATTTTGTATAATATGAATAGCTCATCAGCACAGTTTTATGTTTACAGTATTATTTCAGCAAGATTTATACCACAACATTATTTTATTGTTACCAAATAAAAACTTTGCATATAATGGTGTAAATCAGCACTTTCGCCCTGTACACACCAATGTTACATTTGTGTGCATTGCGATACAATTATAGTACTCCCAGATAGCAAAATATATTGATTTTATTGAGAACAGAATAAAGCATGACTCAGAAAGTAGATACTCTAAATTTTGTTAGATATCTATACAACTTATTAAAATTAAAAATGTTTTTAGGAAAATCCCCCAATACAACTATGTCCTTTAGGTATAATGCTAATAATGAGGAATTGGAGGAACTCTTTCAACCATGTGAAGATGATCCCCCTACACCACAATGTGAGCCTTCAGTTAAGGAACCTATAAGTGCAAGTCCCAAGCGTGGAGACAAAACATCTATCTTAGATAAATACTTTAAATCTATGCGTACAGAAAAACCTAATGAAAAACAAGATGAAGCCAAACAGACAGAGAGTAAGTCTCAAGAAGAGGGGCGAAGTCCAGTACCACCTAAAGAAGTGACATCATCTCCAATGAAAGACTATCTAAATCGACTAGGAAAAAGGAGTACATCTGAAATTATACCTGAAGCTAAAGAGAGTGCAAATGAAACTTGGCGGATATTCCATGATTTCAAATTTAAAATAGCACAAGCTGTTGAAGATATGAAGACTAAATCAGTAGAAGGTAAATTCATTTTATTCTCTTTGTATATATAAGTTTTATCCTGCCCAGCTTACTACAGCTTATTTACACATCTAAACTCATGCTAGATGAAGAATCAAAATACAAACCCTAGAGAGGCTTTCTCTATCATCATCATAATCATTGCCAACTAACAAACTCAATAAGCAAAAATAAAGCACTGCTGCAATATGGTTCTATGCTCATTCTGTGAGTATGATCCTTCCCTGTACAATTTTTCTATATTACTCAACCAACATAATGCATAATTTGCAGCACCAAGTCAAAAATATCATTGTTTTTATAATAAACTTATTCATGATTTTTTTATAAATATTTTATTAGAAATTGATAGTAAAAATTATCAAAGAAATAATTTTGGGTAAACACAGTAATATCAAACGGGGTTGCATGTCATTATGCATTTGTCTTATTATGTTGGCCAAGTTATGTAATTTATAAAACTAAAAAACTTAAGTGTTGGAAGAAATCAGCATAATATCAATTAATATTTAAATTTTAACTATTACTTTGTATACAAAATAGAAACTAAAGAAAGATCCTTACTACGGGAGAGTTCCATATCAGATTCTGAAGATAACTCTGCAATTAAGGACACAGACCAGCATAGTATAGGAGACACAGATAATCAGGTAAATACATTATAGTAGTATTTTTTCCGATTCTTTTAGACATATAAATAATTCAAAAATCCTTTAAAACTTACTCTAGAGTGTGCATTATGTATTGTTGGCATAACAAAAATCTTACTTCTTACATTAAGCCCTATTAAAAAAATCTAAACTCCATTTAAATTAATTCACCTAAAGTGATCCAAATATTATTTTATGGAAATTTTTTTAGTAGGCATAACAATAACCTAGAAAAACATTGTTAATCTGTACAGGTTTCCTCCCTTGACAGTAGCATTCAAAATCTATCGGAAATGACTCAACCTTTAACAGCAAAGGCTTCTGAGCGTGAGCTAAGCCTTTCCACAAATAAAAATCTATGTGATTCTAGTGAAGATACACATAAAAATATTGGTAAGTAATATATTTCAAAATAACTGGGTATTTAATTTAAGATGATATGACATTAATTTTTTTTGCAGTTCATAATGACTCTGCGGATGTACCTAGAGAAGAAAGCATTGAAATTGAATCAGGGGTTGAAGCTTTAGAAGATACAATAAATGCATTTGGAGATGTTACCCAGTTAGATTCTGAAACACCGGAGAATAAGCCTATTGAATTAACAGTCTCCCAATCACCAGTAATCATAACAGACTTTAACTGTCCACCAAGCAAAAATGATTTACATAACATTAAAGTCTCTAATAAATTGAAGGCAACTCTTTTTACTTTCACAATGTACTTTCTAACATTTTTCCTTCTACTCAACTATATTTTGTTTCCAAAATCAAACATTTGGCTTGGTTTTCTATTAGGGCTGTGGGTTTTCTGCTTTCTTAGTAATTTTAAAGCATGGGTATTAGATAATTATTTTAGTGAGTGGGAGTCAAAGAGAAGTTCCTTTCAATTGAAACATAGTTTTGATTCCCCTGTAACCTATACAATACCTTCTGTGAAAGAACATAGGCCTATAAAGAAATATGAGGTATGTGTCTTACAAATTACATATCAGTTATATCAGAGTTTTTGGCAGAAATTATTATTAATTTTATTTTCAGGGTTGGATCAACCATTACAGATATCCAGATTATGATCCCTATACTTACCATATAAATAAAACATTAACTGCTTTTATGAAGTTAGAAGGTATGATTTTTTCACTATTTAGGATGACAAATGAAATTAAAGGACAAAGTTTACCCGATAGTCAGTGATCTGTGTTACGCAAACTTCTACATCCATTCTCAATAAAGATTTGAGATTAATATTTTTTCCTTTTATTTCTAACTTTCTTCAATTGTTCAAACCAGTAAAGTGTTCCACTGTATTTGCCTATGAACAATTAATTAGGTACAAGAAGTTTGCCATGTAACAAATCGGGTAATTATCAATTAATACAACCTGACATATCCTTGTTTATTATAACATCATTCCTCATATTACTTTTTGAAACAAAAATGAAAAACAGTACTATTCAACTGACAACCACAGTCCATTAACACAAATTTTTGTGGTCTCAGGATGAAGGTGTATTATTCTCGGTGAGAACTTACATGGTAGTCCTCTGAAGAGAAATTGTGTCTCTGGGTGGCCTACTTGACTCTGACAAGCAATGTGTGAATTAAGCATTTTTAGGACATGTGCTATATCCTTTCCTAGCTAAATATAAGAAAGTGTTTCGTCTGTACTGGTCACAACTCAGTCAAGGGATAATCAGATATCAACAAATTATCCTCATTCCAAGTTAAAAGTAAGTAAGCTTAGGTCCAGATGTGCACATACTATGGGAACATACTTACGACGGCTGTAATCTAGGTTTACTGTTGTACTGAACTGGCTACTGTGTTTTGTGGAAATTGTCACTAATTGGAATGAATCAGGAGAAGGACATCATTAAAATCATACATATTTTGTACTTGAGATAATGGTGATACCCATTACATGATTGTCTTACATGACTGTTAAGTAGAAAATTATTTGATAACTTAATTTTATAACAGGCTGTAATTTACGAATATCTTACACAAGAACAAAGATAGCGAAAAGGGCGCTGTGGGATGAGAAGATAGAAAATGTGGCATTTTACCAACATAGGCTGTACAATTTGACAGGAGCTCGTATTATTTTACTGCCAAAGGGCCTTGTGCGGAGGAGGTGAGTGTTGAATGTAGTTAACTTTCCCTATGAATTAAAATTATAGGTAATGTTTTTATAGTATATGTAGCATATCGGTTTGTTGAGTAAGGTGCAGGTGACTATATTATTTAATATTATGCATTAAATAGTATAGTTAAATAATATAGTATAATTTTCACGTTCACCCACAGTCAACGCCAAACTTGGATTGTAGTTTGTATCAATTGGTCATATTTTTTTTCTGGATTTAAGGAGTGATCAATGACCACAAAATTAATATGATTGTAAGTGATTCCTGTGACCTTCCGTGGCCAAGGATACCGATAAGAATTATTTTAAAATTCAATTCTATAAATACGTTATCATATAATTTAGTTATTTAAAAGTGTTATTCAAATATATATTTGTAATACTGTTTTAAGTCAGTTTCTTAGCAATTTAATGATGTGGGTGTAATATTTTTTTACACCTACCCTCGATAAGCGACCAAGACGAATGATAACAGGAATGACTCATAACAAGATATCGTATCGTATCGTATAATACGTAATCGGTTTTTTCACTCACAGGAATGGACAAAGCAGTGTTAATCTTCTGTTTACAATGTTATTGTAAGAAAGTAGCAACTTTCCGAGGCCGAGCCTACATATTACTGCTATAGCTAGTTTTAGTCGAGCATTGCGAGCCTTGGTCCCCTGACGCACGCTTTTTACGTTACCCGCTAACTTAGTTGATCCCCGTGGATGACAAAATTGTAATTTTAATTACTATTTTAGTGCGGCCTAACTACAAACGGGATACCCCGCGTATCACCACACCTGGCAACACTGTTGTCAAGATATCGATTTTGCGCTAATATGTCACAGTTGTAAATATATAATTATAATTAGTAGAAAACACAGTTTATAGCTAAGTATTGACAAGCAAATGTTTGAAAAGAGAAATTATCTAACTGGTAATTTACAAAAATAATAATAGTGCTAAATATTTGTTTTATTTAATCACCGTTAGGGTGCAACATAAACATAAAAACATTAATCTATCTTAGGGTGTTAATATCATACCTACATTATAATACATTGTGCATTAGGTGTGGAAATCTATACTGTTAGACTATGTGACCTTCTCCGTGTTAAACAACAGATTTTTTTTAAACATATTATAATTTATTGACTTTCGATGGATGTTGTACGTTAGAGCGCAATATTATTATCGTGTTTAACTTTCTTAGACGAACTTTCATGAAGACGAAAAACGAAATAAAGAAATACAAGAAATGTGTGATACAAGTGAGCCTACACTAACGTTATGTCTTCCAAATTGAATGTATATTTATTTTATGTGAATAATTCATAAGTATTAAAGTACTCTGTAATTCCGTGCGAAAATCGGGGACTCCCAGTGACTTGAACCATTTTGCGGGCACTCGGAGTAGAACACTGTCTGAAATTAATCACAAATATATTGTCTCTTAATAATTCCACACATGAAAACTTATATTATTCGGTTATTCCTTTGCTCGTTCTAAATGATACCCCTCGTGCCAGATTACAAGATTATAGGGCAACGGGACTTTTTTAACTAAGCAAAGTTTTGACGTAAATGAAATAATTGAATACATATTCTTAATGGGTATATTTAGTGACATTTGGTGATTCTTGCTTCTATAATTAGTAATATTAAAAATATTTTTAAGTTGTAGTTCATCAGTATACAAAACGTATTATAACCGTCGTAAACGCATGATTAAAGAACGTTTAATAAAGCATACCCAATATGGTAAATTAACAAAACATTACCTCACGTTGTCTAATCTGATAACAACCCAAACATCGCAACCTAACCAATTGGGTTAATAACCTACATTAGTTCGTCCAATTCCTTTGTTGTCTATTTTTAAATTGTTTGGTAAATACTCGAAGATTATATTGGATGACTTTGTTTTTTTTTTATAGAAAGATACTATTAGCATCTATTAGTAATATTTTTACAAGGAGTAGTAATATAATAATTTTATAAAAGTAATTATAAAGTGCTACGACGCTTATACGTTGTAGTGTCATTCGCCAGATAAAAACTTAACTATATATAATGGATTACACTTGTGGGTGTGTGCCACCTAGTGTTTCGATTGGTATATGACGTAAAATGGAACGTTGAGACATTTCACCAATGTCTTCAGGAATGACAATCCATCCACCAAATTGATTCCTTATCGATGGTAAGTGTGGGTGTCTATGGGCTGTAAGGGTGTGTAATGCTGCGTTCGTATGTTGTGTGAACTTGACACCCAATAACTAGAAGGGTGAAGATTGGTCATTTAAATAGATTCTTGAACTCATAGCGGATTTGATTAGCCGCCAAGGGCATAAAATGTAAAAGGCGGCATACGATACCTGGTGTTTAGTGATCGCCGCCAGCCACGAACATCTGCAACATCAGACGAGTGGCAAGTGAGTGGTAGAGCCACACTGCAGTTTGTTTGTAGTTCCAGCATGGTGGGAAATTACGAAGAATTTTGTCTCCATATATCTTTATGTATAAATATAATATAAATACGCCTTGAAATGATAACCTTATTTTTGATGTCAGGTAATTAGTGAATAATCTTTGTGACAGGAATCAATTACATAAGATAGGATTTTTATCATTAACTTGAACCTTTAATGATTTGTTGTCGTCTCTATTATAACCTTATCTTGTAGACAGTCCATTCATATTCCAATGACAAAAGCTATACCCTCCACTTCACTTACCTTATCAAAGAACTATATTGGTCTTTACGAGTCCATGTGTTATTTGTTATAAAATGCACTCCCAACGGTTTCTATTCAACCGTCGTCTAGGTATGATTAAAAACCGAGCCAAATATATGCAAACGACAGAAATAAATAGTTTACAGGTTTTGTAATTGTTAAATGTTTATGTCTCTGTATTATCTGTTCTTGTTTATCACTTAATACCGGAAGCGGAAAGGTTAGTACTTACGGCTCTATATCATGAAAATGAAAAAAAAACTGATATCTCCTGCGGACTAATCCGGTTTGCAACTTAGTGTTCAATGTCTGATATAATTATACCAGTAAAATTACATTTATAAAATAAAAAAATGGTTTTCAAGGAAGCTTTTGGCGATTTTTCCTTTTGTTAGGTTAAGTTCAGCCAATTTTGGAATAAAATGTGAAAATTGATAATTATTAATTGATAGATAAATCAGATTGTGTTGCAGTACTATAATAGCTTATTTAAAATTTTATTTTAAATCTTTAAGTGACACTCAAAAAATACAATCACCTTTACATCTATCAATGGCGTTTGTTTGTGTTTAGAGTTTATTTCTGTACTTACATTTGAAAAGTAATATTATATAAAAACAGAGCTATAGAGCCAATAAGTTTACATAATAAATAAAAGATAATATAATGAGACTTAACATAGTTGTCGTGGTATAATAAATTAACTTACAATGAACTTTTGCTTAAAGCGTGATTCTAAAATATTGATGCTAATATTTAATAGATATATATTTGAGAACTCCTTATTGTACGTATATAAAAGAAAAAACTTGTATGTAATAAAAGATGAGGTGGTCTGACATGGAAGGATCGTTTTCTGTAATTCACCATTTGAAATACAGTAGCGTTATGCCACTATTACCCCTTGATATTACTCGAGGGTCCGGTATTTCCCCGGACGAGCCGACGCATTCATTTTACATATAAAAGCCAACTGCAGCGTCGCTTTATCTATTCTATCTTATTGTTGGGCGTTCGATTTATGTCTAGACCACTTTAGACCTATATTTTATTTATTATCTCTTTATTGGATTAACCTTAATAAAATTAAAAGTTCTCAAAGGGCGGACTTAATGCCAAAGACATTCTGTACCCGTCAACCCAAGATCAAATAGCTAATATAAAATAAAGAATAATAAATACATATATATATATATATATATATATATATACAATACAATAGCAGTAGTTATCAATAAATTCCATATGTGGATAATGAATGTGAATTATCTGACCACAGGTAACTTAAGTAGTAAGGAACCAAATATCTCTGATCTGTTTTTGTTTTGCATGAAGGCAATGGAGCAAGAAATATCCGATCTGCATAATACTCAACGAAAAGGAAAAAATTCAAGTCCTAGAAAAGGAAATGACATCGACGGAGAAGAAAATGGCAGAAACAACCGAAAAGAAAAATAAAGAACAGCAGCTTCCTCACGAGACGGAGAGCGCAGAGACGAACACGAGCCCAGAGAAGAAAAAGAAATTCGTCTGGAGAAGAAGAGAAAAGAGGTACGTGTACATTTCTCTACAGACGCTATTGACTACTAATTAACATTTTGTTAAACATGTTTCGAAACCAAAAGTTTTCCATAGTTCTAACATTGTTAGATTATTTTACAGAGCAATACGACATACAGTATTTGAAGTCTATAAATGAAATGGTATCAATTACTACTACTCTATTCGAGCGATTCGAGATTTATTAAATGTCGGGAAATATGTTAGTTTTTATTAAATAAGAATACCTGATAGTTAACTGAAAAAGATCAACAAACATATATACTACAGTTTTTGTTCCTATAATTGATCCTACAACCTTTATTGTCTTTTCGTGTCATAACATAATATATCAAATATCCTTCCAGAAAACGGTATAACATAATCATTTTATCTAAGTAAGGCTTTGTATTAATTCTTTTATATGGTTATTATACTCGATTTATGCCGTTAAATATCCCCGAAAACCGGTTTTGTCGTAAAAAATGTTTAATGTTATTTAATTCCTTACATTGTTGACTGAGTTTTATAAAATTAGCCATATTATATTAAACTGGTTTTGGATATGTTGTGTATATAACTGCGGCTAAAACCCGTGTACGTCGTTGGGTAGAATTAAGTTTTTACGTAATTTACTAATACGTATACCCTTTACCACGCAGTTGAAAAACATAATAGTAAAAATTGAACTCATATCCTTTCAATGGTGTTCAAGATTAAAGCAGTCTTACAGACAGATATCACAATGGGCCGACTTCCTTTATATAGGGTTATTGGTAGCGACGTACTCCATTTTTGACTTATTTCGAAAATAGCTAAAAAACATGATAACTCAAAAATGGTTCACTATGCATAATTCATATGGGGTTTAAAATTAGCCCAAATAGTCACCCCTATCACCTAACGGGAATATATCGAACTACCAATAACCCTGTATAATTACATTGTATATATATATATATATATATTGAATAATTTATTTCAAATAACATCCAAAAATTTTGCGGCACATCACGTATTAAGGGATATGCTTAAACACAACAAACGGTCCTTAAACAATGCATTTATGTCTGCAGTTATTAGTAATAGACTGGTAAACGCAGTGTTAGATAACCTATCGCAGTGTAGGATGACCTCCCAGCGATGATCTATGAAAGGTTGCGAGAAATAGGTGGATGCAGGTGGCTCGGTACCTCGGCAAATCATGAAGGGTAATAGGTAATATCCAGTACTGGAATATTGATAGGCTGATGATATCTAAGTCTGTTAAATAACTCAGCATAATAAATAAGTCCATATTCTATCTGATTATAAATTTCGAATGCGCAGTATCGAGATATCATATGCATGCTTCTGGTAGTAATTGGGTCCAAGGTGTAAGTCTATACCTAGCGTACATTTTTGCGCCTGCCCTCATTGCGGTTTATTATAGTAATCGATAATGAGTCAAATTATAATGAATAATAGTTTCAGTTAAGATGAAATATAAAAAAATATATAATAGGTATTTATTTGCAATTTAAATATGCCCCGTTTACCGAGACTGTTCCTGATATAACAACTAGACATTCGTACATACATGTACACATAAATTGATAAATATATACACTTACTATATCTACCAATTAATTTCACAATGGATGAACGTACCAAACCTTTCAAATAGCTTATACTTACCTTTCTGATGGAATATTATGGTCATCGGGCAGGGAAACAAATTAGCGAGATAGCCGGTAAAGTGAGCTAATGCGTGAACTGTCATGTGATAAAGAAAGATATTAGAATTTATCTTTAAAATAAGGTAATGATGGACCATTTAAAAAAGACAGAAGAACAAGTAGAATTCTGGTTATATATAAAGCTAGTTAAGCTAAGAGATATTGAAAGATACAGTCATATTTATACTAACGCAACCTTAAAATTAATATACACCGCGCCATTGTTGTCTTCGACCATAAGATAACACCGTAATCGTAATTGGCCAGTATCATAAACATTATTAGTCATTCAGTCACATTATAGAATGACGTCTAGTCGTAATTAAAAATATTTTGACTGCTTATTCTATAAAATAGACAAATCCTAATTTAAAACAAGATGATTTAAATATCGTTTTATAATCAAGTAATCCAATTACCATAATCATGTGTTTTACGATAGTATCGTTTTTTACTCTCAAATTTTAAAGCATTTAAATTTTTCTTACAGATCACAAACATTTAAATTTTATGTTTACCCAGTTTTTTTATACACTCGGGAGCAACCAAATCGACTCAACTAATAAGCAACCTTTTTTTTTAAAATACGTTACTTATTTTAAAAACTATTTATAATTCTAAAACTTCAGACTACTTCAGATACTTTATAAAATAATACTATCTGGATCGAAATGACTAGTGTTTGGGTATTTTAAAAATGAAATAAAATCTGTTAAAAATCGTAAAATAATTAATGTACCAAGTATCCAAGAGAACTAAGTATTGATTACTTGGTATTGCTCCCTAGCACTAACTACGGCTCGCAGTCGGGTCTTCATTGATCTTATTATTTTTTTGATGGCGTCCTGTGAAATACCATACCACTCCAACAAACCCGCCTTCAATTCATTTCTGGCTCCGACCCATCTCGTTAGCTCGTCCCATCAGTGCTCAATGGTATTCATATTTGGGCTGAGGGCAGGCCGGTCCATTGTTCTTATATCAACTTCCTCTAGGAATTAACGAGTGATACGCTACATGTTACACCGGACATTATTAAAAATTTACATTACATTAAAAAGTTATCGCCGATAAACCCGGCGTAGGGGATCGTGTGGTCTTGAAGAATATAGGTAACGTACCGATCAGCTGTCAGTCCCTCTCCTAGGCCTCCCCCGGGCACGGTTGATCACGGCTTTTGCCCTCTATCGAGATACCAGCCTATATCATGCAGGAGTTGTCGCCGTATGTTAAGCTGTTTCAGCGAAATAGAACTGCGCAAATCGATCGCTAAGATTCCTGTAGACCCTACATCTCCTGTCACTGCCAAACTGGATGCTCTGGAGCAAATTGAAGGCGCCCTTGTCGATGCCCTGCTGTCAATTTAGATCAGTCGGCAGGCGGAAAGATGCTGGGCTCCTGATATCTTTTGCTTTGTATACTCTTGATACAGCAAACTGGCTGAAATGGAGCTGCTCGTTAACATCCTCGTCGCAACAGAACAACTTGAGCAGCTTCTGCAGGCATAGTATCCATAGTTTTGTCAACTTTTATTAAACAACTGATAAGATAAACCCGGTTGCGGAGGATTTTGTCTCGTTGAATTCGTGGGTACGATAGAGTGTCAATTTTCCTTTACGCATATTTATGTTGCGTAATTAATGGGTAATTTCTAAGTATTTTTAAATGATACAATTATCATAATGTTAATTAATCAAATGTTTAATGTACATATGTTTTTTATAAATAAAATGTATGTTTTTTTTTAATAAATCGTGAATGTTTGCGTGCTTTATGGTTGAGTCGATTTGATTGCTCCCGAGTATAGTTCTTGTTGCACTAGTTCCTTAAATTTCTCAGAAGGTTTTTATTATAATAAAAACCTTATCATTTATTGATTACTTAAATAAAAAAGGTGAAAAGGACTTCGCGTCCTGTTAAGGTTTCGTAATATTACATGTTTGAGAGATTATGTACCTTAGTATTTGATATTAATTCTTTAAAACTTTTGCCCCTATTTATAATGTCCAACAAAAATTTTGCCAAATTGTTTCGGAATAAAAGTGCATTGACACGGTATGTGGTAGACATAGGTACACACGGATAACAAAGTGATCTTATTCTATAAGGGTTCCCCTATAAAACAAATAGCTAGATTCGTTTACATAAAAAAGCATTTTCACATACAAACAAACAGTTTATCTTTTTTTATGTAACTAAGGGTGCGAACGACCATACAGTACAACTGATGATAAGTGAAACACCTACATCCATCCTCTATAAAGATTCAAGATGTACATGCGTTTTCATTGTCACCCCCGGGGACTGAGATGGAATTCCACGTCACCAGTACCTAGTTCTCTGGACGTTTTGTGAACGTACCAAATGAACCAGCACCGTTATGCTGCTATTTCACTTGGTTGGTCTGCTGCGCCCGATGCTGCAGCCAGATACAAGATACTTCTTGGCTTGGTATACTGCCTAAAGTCACAACATCCCTCGTATCAATGGTGTAGACTCCTTGTCAATTGAGGACATATTATCAATAACTGATCTTACTGACCCTTTTAATAGAGCTTCAATGATGTTAATAACGCTAGTATTGTGGGGTTACATGGTCAGCAGCAATGGATTCGACTTTTATACTAAAATTAGCCGCACGTTTAGAGTGCCTTAATACAGCGCGGATTCTGCATTCAATTCCCAGCCGATGAATAATATATGTGTATCGCAAATTGTTGATTTTCTGAGTATGTTCCATGTCCGTGCCTCTGGATCAGAGCAATAAAAATATCTTATCTTGTCTATACTTTAATTTTCTTTTGTTGGACAGTAATTCGCAAAGCGACAGCGAACCAGGGAAAGAAGGTTTGCGTCACAGACTTGTAAGGAAAATTCATCGAGGTAAGTGCATGATATGAAATATATATATAAAAAAAAAATCCTTAGAATGCTGTCCACACACTAGAGAACCTTGTGTACTATGTCTGTATTTTTTGCATGTTGTGTGCTCACCGTATGCCTACACTTAATATTATTTATGATTCGTGACAAGGGTTATAGAACAGGACATATTGATTATAAATTTTCTCAACTGTTTTCTACCAAAATTTCTTACAATGTGATAAATCTATATTTTTTCTTACGTTTACATTTTTCAATGACGAAGGGTCACTTAGGTATTATAAACGGGCATAAAGTGGTTGCAAAATTATTTTTAACAAGAATTATGTTAAATATTATTTTAAATATGCTATTATGTTAAATATGCTATTTAATACGAGCACATATCAACAACTGCAAGTCGTAATTATTAATTGACTTTTTGATTTAACAAATGATTCAAACCAAATTAACAATATTTGCTTAAACTGCCATCCACATCCAAGTTGGTAGATCCATTGTGGAGATTAACGCGCACAAACACACAGACAAACAGAAAAACGCATACGTTTGTGATTTATTATATTTTAAAATTGGTATAAAAATTAAATGTACCCTTTCACGTTTTGCATCACAAAAGGAGAATAGAGATAGTTAGTTATTAACATTTTTTTGTCCTAATAAATCTGTCTGCGTCAGCTTTGCGTGTGAGCATTATAACAACGTAAATTATAAGTAAGTATTCAGGCAGTAGAATTCGAATCAACGGCTACTAGATTGTAAATTTGTAAATTTATCTCGTAAGAAAATCGTTAAAATAATATATTCTCGACAGATAAGCGATCAGACAGCTTACCCTCGGCTGTCGATCCCGATATCCAAGTACAGAGCGACAGAAGTCCTCAGTCGGAATCACCAACGCCGGAGCCAGATGTGGATCTTGCATCTCAATCCGTGACCAGCACTAAAGATGACATTAATGAAGACGAAATTGACGACAGTGAACTATGGCGCATCAAAGAGTTTCTCGATGAAGCGGTGTGTATTTTTGAATACATTTACATTGCATCAACCTTTTTTTTTTTTTTTTTACATGGGGAAATGCCTACGCATACCCACCCCGCGGGGGCAAGGATGGGAGGATGATTATGTCGGACTCGCACCGACTAAAACCCCATGCTGTTCCACCTTCGTCGCGTATGGCGGGGCCACGGGAACGCTTTCGCACACCTCCGCGACCCCGCCTGCGCTGGCTGGCAAGCCGGCCCCTCCTTCGGGGGAGGACATCCCCCTCTCCACCCCTCTCCTGCAAGGCGCGCCGGAACACGGACGCGCCTTCCATCTCGGCCTCCTCTGTAGGTGGGAAACGGACTCCTCCGAGTCCGCCCCCAGAGGCCATGGGGGCCAGGAAAGCACTAAGCCAACCCAGCCCCCTGCGGCGGATCTGGTCTGCGGCTCCACCGCCTACCGATATTCGGCCGCGGAGGACAGGGAGAGCGGCAACGAAACACCGACACTCCTCTTCCCCCGCGGCCCCACCGCAGTCGCATCATGCGGTGCGACCCCCGCTTGAGTCGCGGAGGATAGGGAGAGCGGCAACGAAACACCGACACTCCTCTCCCTCCGCGACTCCGCCTCGGCTACTGAGGGCGGGTAAGACGGCCTCGCTCCGTCACTTCCGCCCCCAGCAGTCCACCGACACGCATCCGAGGTTAGCTCTTAAAGTGCCCACCCGGAGCGGCCTCCTCGGGCCGGCCACAGAGCGCCTTAGGCCGGCCATTTGGGTTCCTCTTCGCTTCACCATGGGTGACCAAGCCACGGTTACTAAGCCCCCCGCCACGACAAGGCGAGAACCCATCGGGGGGGACATTGCATCAACCTAACCCTACTGGTTTTAACATGATAGTATTCAAAGATGTTTCAATGACCGCTAATATAAAGCAATAACTATATTACTAACGGAATGCATATTAATTTTAAATTTTTTACTCGTGTTAGCCCGAGGGCTTTTACAGCTTTGGCGGGTTGAAAGGCGCTTAGGGCACTCAGCCGAGACCATTATTAATGGGTAACCAGCACAAGGCTTCCCGAGAGGGAGCCTCGGCTTGGACCGTTACCCCCTGCGCGAAGGCGACTGACTCGAGGGTGCCCGAGAGGGCTCGGATCGGTCAATTGGTTCTGATGGATGAATGAAATTAATACCATTATTATTATTAACGACATTTACCAATTAGAAATGCGTCGGCGCAAGAATCTCCAGCTACGCTCCTATGTATACTAATTGGTGAAAATCGGGCTGGCTTTACGGCGCCTTCGCCGTTGTGTCACCTTGATCGTATTAATCTTTACTAGCTTTTGATGTCCTCCTCGTCGATTAAAACATAACGATATATTCTGGTTATTACGACGGATTTTCTTAATTAGTCATAATATGACAGTAACAATTTTCAGAAGCCATATTGAATATGTCTGAAAAGTCTTTCCGTTATAAAATATCGAAGGATCCATTTGATCTACGAAATTAATGAATCGACTGTGCCTTTCGTTTGATTGTAAAACATTATCTGACTTTCCAGTAGCTTGTTTAATCACAGCGTCGTCGTCACACGATGACATTAGGTGTACCTTTTTAGATTCTTCCTCTTCTATATCCATTCAGGTGAAGATTTCATTAAATTAATTTTCTTAGTGACGATTACGTCGATCTTCCAAATATATACGCTATATCTTACATATTCAACTTTCTAGATAATGCTATAATGTCTTCCCATATAAAGGAATGTCCAATATTATTAACTAAACGAAATAAAATATTAGATTCCATAAAAATAACATGGCGAAAAAACGTTAAGTGAATGTAAAAGTTACACAAAAACCAAACTGAGGCAATTAGTACAAAATGGCTGTACTTTCCGTCTCCTGCTCCCGGTACCCACTCAGTTTGCAAGAGTACGCCGACGTACGCAAGTATGCGTAATACGTGCTTAAATATATTGTGCGTAAGTATATATTGGAAGGTGATTTGGTTTAGTTTTAGTATAAATTTATACAACTGTTATATTACCCCCAGTTCTTAAATACAAAAAAGTTTCTAACTAGTGCTTGTAGTTAGTTATGGATGCGGTCCTTTATTGCCGGTAGTGTGAAAAAGCGTAGAGTCACACTATGCTTGTTAATGTCTTTACGTAACTGTATATACAACGTAGACAACCGCAGTATAGCGAGTAAGTAAGCAGCGAGCGAGTAGTATACCCACATAGCTTTAACTATCAGGAAGCTGAACTGCCAACGGGCCGAACACTTGGCACGTATCACCTGTAGAACCGATAATCAATGGAATTACGTAACGTCTTCTTCGAACTGGCAATCACAGTGTAGGAGGGCAGTCCCCCTAGTAAAAACCTATGCAAATTTGCGGGAAAAATGCTAAGTGTATAAAATTGCTTCATGTCAATCTAGTGGGGAGGTCTATGTTTATGGTCTATGACTATTGATAGGCAGCGATGATCACACACAACCCATCATCATTTTTTTTTATATATAAGTTTGTGGTGTTATCCATTTTTAAACTGTTAAAAATATGTTGTAAAATTTTACAGGATCAATAATTGAGTTATTTTATTCTAGGATTTGGACGGGAACTCAGAGGCGGCCGCTGAAGGGGAATGGAGTTTGCACGTGAAACACTCCAAGGATAACCACTCGCATTTATATCTGTTCGCACGCACTGGTCGCGATAAGCACGAATGGTATGAACACCACTAATAATAATATTTAATCTGTCCGTGTTAAGGATTTAAAAGTATAATTAATTATATGCACGGTTGATTTTAAGAATTCTAGTATTTTATTGCCATATGATATTTACAAACAACTTATCCTCTATAACTTTGAAATATCATCGATCATTATTCTTCATTACCGTTCTTTACTGGATAAACCTGTTAGAGTGACTAATAAAATCACAAAATGGTATAAGATATTCAATGAAGAAAGATATGGTTGAAAAAAAAATTGTTAGTTTTAATTATAAGAATCGTGTTTTAAGAGCTTTTTGTAATTTGACACTTAGCTCGATGAAATCAGTAAAAATTAAAAAGAAAATCAATTTTATTTATTATATGATATATAAATATTAGACATCGCCGATATAGGCAGCGACTATAAAGATTCCAGACACCTCGCGCAATTTAACGCGATCATAATCGGCAAGACGATATCAAGGATCAAACGTAACTTGCTTGTGTACCGTACGATTTATACGTGCCCTACTCTGCAAGAGCTAAAATGTTTTTATTTTACTTCCACCAGGTACCGCCGTCTGATTACGGCAATCTCGGAGGCTAGCGCGTCGACCGAGCCCGCCGCTGTTGAAGACAAGCCTCTGAATGAAAACACGCAAGAGAGTAAAGACGGCATCGAGCTCGCTATGTACAAATTAACTGACAAGGAGACTGTTGCTTTTGCGAAGGTAATATTTTGTTTCTTTTTAATAATTTCAATATTTTTATATATGATCAATATCAAAATCGAGTATACACTTCTCCAGTGAGTGATTCCTAGATCTAATTCATCCATCATGAATATGGAAACGAGATGATAAATGTTTACCCAATTTCTTTTTTTACCACAAACGAGCACATAATTCACCTGATGGTAAGTGATTCCTACGGCCCATGACATCTACATTCATACTGCAGATGCATTGTCAACCTTGAGGACTGAGAATGCCTCGTCAGCAGCACCGAAACAGCTGCATTTTGCTGCTATTTCACGCTGGTGTTCTGTTAGGGCGTGGTACCTCCCCCAATCGAGATGATTTATTCATTCTGCATCTAGAAACAAACTGTAGCGTAGTTCTACCACTGTCAAATCGTTACGTCACGTCCGTTTAGTCCTATGAATATGTGAAATCTAACACAATTGCTATGTACATTTCTAACATTTCGTTCATGCATGTAAATGACATGGGTCACAGGAATCAGTTGCCATCAGGTGAACTGTGTGCTCGTTTGTTACTCTCAATTAAAAAAAAAGAAAACATCATTTTACGGTATTGTATTTATAAAATTTTATTCGTAATTTAAGGCAAACAAGCACTTGTATAGGAAGCGATATATATACACGATAATTATCAAAAGGCTCGTTCGTATTTACGACATTTCATACTTTATCATAAAGCATACTGCTATAAGGTCGTCTGTTACTCTTCATTATCCGCTAAGTCCACCTGGACGGCCGCGTTATCATATAGCGGTTAGAGTTCCCGGATTAAGTTCCAAATTCTTTGGTTCTATTCCCAGGTAATATTCTTGCATCGCAATTTGGCTGGGTGGAACAACACACCACGTGTGTTGTTCGGTACCTTTGAATCCGAAGTTTCCTCTTATCTTATCGCATATGCCTTACATCTGGTGATTTAAAGCTTAAATGAAGTGAGTGCTTCTCTGTTTGAGCAAAGGCACTAAAGGCACACTACAGCACTGTGTGTAACCGTGCCCAAAACCTGGAATTTCAAATCCACTAGTAAAATCATGTCAAAGTCATTTTAATCGCAACCGTGTACATAGATTGTTATTTGTATTAAGACCGTGAATATTTTTATAGAATAAAACCAACGACTCAATATCGGAAGGCGTCAACATTTCCACATCATACCCCATACCCTCGCAGTTCGACACGTACGAGAAGATCTTCTGGCCGTACTTACTCAAAATCATTCAGGTAACGTAGTCCTTTACCTATTAACCTTCTGCCTTATTAAATATAAAGAAAACTACAGAAAATAATTTTAATACATTCCACATCTAGGCAAAGGTATTTCAATAGAGAGCACGGATATAATCTTCCATGCGGTAATCAAATAATAGGTTGGCAGATTTGACGTATCTTTTATATGTCCTTATCTTTTATCTTTTAAAAACACCGGAAACTTCTTTACGATAGTTATTATAGCAGAGTTATAGATAGTTGTAGTTTTCCCTGTTAGGGGCACATGCCTCATACCCTGTCTGGAGTTGGTTGAGGAGATACTGGTTGGTCCGAGAATCGTAGTGGTAAAAGCTGCAAAGGCTTTCATTCAATCCTCAGAGTTTTGGTCATGGCAGAATAAAGTTTTGCGTCTCTACCACGACCACGGTCACCTAGCACTTGGTAAACTGGCACTTACAATTCCTAATAACAGATCTAAGCGGCAGGACACTGATTTTGTTCAGTCATTATAAAGGTTTAAAATTTACGAACGTAAAAATCTATCACCGGTCTTAAAATATTCAAAAGTTCTTTCTTCAAAGAAGAACCGATCGAAATTTGTTTCCGTTTTTTTTAATATTATGTAAATTTATAACAAAATTATTTTTTTTATGGTGCTAGGCATAAAAAACTAATATAGCCATTTAGCGCAGTTAAGAAGACTCATAGGGACAGGATGTGAATCATTCACTATATTGAATTGAGTATTACCTAATTTTGCCAAAAATGTCATCGCCGTTCTAATCTATTTACCTGCTCAATAGATTCTGTAATACCACAGTCGATGATATTGCGTCTTGGTGATCAGAGTACCTGGCTGTCACGTCGAGGGTCCATAATATGATTCTCAACTAGGAAACAATATTTGTTCATGACAATTTTTTTGTTTTGCGTGTATGGGTGTGTCCGGGATTACCGTTGCATCTCAACTTTCCCTCCTTATTGGACATGCATTACATCGGACTAGGGAAGGGGACGCCAAATTAGTGGAAAGGGACGACAAGTCAGTTATTCTTTATCACAAACACTAACGGCACTATAATATATACTGCGCAGAAAATATTATAGTACCCTGAGTAACAGGTGCAGTTTTCGGGTCTTGCATCAGTCTTACATTTCTATTATACGCTAGTATTCTGTGAAAGTCTGTTCCAAGTACAAGCCACAGTGTGTTTTCTTTTTTAACAGTCCTCATAGAAAGCACGATATGTACATATATATGTAGTGGTATTAAATTGAAATGTTTGACAACAGTCGCATCAGAACAAACAGAGGCATACTGCAGAGGTTGGTGTGATGTGTCAAATAGAGCCCTCTCAACACGACCGTGCCAAGTGTAAGAAGAAAAAGAAAGGAAATGTTGGTTATATAACTGTATATGTAATTAAATTGTGGACTACACTATGATAAAAAATATATAAAGTAACATAATAATATAAAGTTACTTTTAGTACATTGTTATATGTACTATAATCTCAGGACATTTCATTCTTTAGGATTTAGCTACATTTAAACGTACGCAAATGTAACAATAACGTAGATAGAAACAGTGCGTGCATTTTTAATTACATTTTCACTTACATGTATTTATTTAAAAATATATAAAGTAATATAATAATATAAAGTTACTTTAAGTACATTGTTATACGTACTATAATCTCAAGACTTTTTATTCTTTAGGATTTAGCTACATTTAAACGTACGCAAATGTAACAATAACGTAGATAGAAACAGTGCGTGCATTTTTAATTACATTTTCACTTACATGTATTTATTTAAAATATATAAAGTAATATAATATAAAGTTACTTTTAGTACATTGTTATATGTACTATAATCTCAGGACATTTCATTCTTTAGGATTTAGCTACATTTAAACGTACGCAAATGTAACAATAACGTAGATAGAAACAGTGCGTGCATTTTTAATTACATTTTCACTTACATGTATCTATTTAAAATATATAAAGTAACATAATAATATAAAGTTACTTTTAGTACATTGTTATATGTACTATAATCTCAAGACATTTCATTCTTTAGGATTTAGCTACATTTAAACGTACGCAAATGTAACAATAACGTAGATAGAAACAGTGCGTGCATTTTTAATTACATTTTCACTTACATGTATCTATTTAAAATATATAAAGTAACATAATAATATAAAGTTACTTTTAGTACATTGTTATACGTACTATAATCTCAAGACTTTTTATTCTTTAGGATTTAGCTACATTTAAACGTACGCAAATGTAACAATAACGTAGATAGAAACAGTGCGTGCATTTTTAATTACATTTTCACTTACATGTATCTATTTAAAATATATAAAGTAATATAATATAAAGTTACTTTTAGTACATTGTTATACGTACTATAATCTCAGGACATTTCATTCTTTAGGATTTAGCTACATTTAAACGTACGCAAATGTAACAATAACGTAGATAGAAACAGTGCGTGCATTTTTAATTACATTTTCACTTACATGTATTTATTTAAAATATATAAAGTAACATAATAATATAAAGTTACTTTTAGTACATTGTTATACGTACTATAATCTCAGGACATTTCATTCTTTAGGATTTAGCTACATTTAAACGTACGCAAATGTAACAATAACGTAGATAGAAACAGTGCGTGCATTTTTAATTACATTTTCACTTACATGTATCTATTTAAAATATATAAAGTAACATAATAATATAAAGTTACTTTTAGTACATTGTTATATGTACTATAATCTCAAGACATTTCATTCTTTAGGATTTAGCTACATTTAAACGTACGCAAATGTAACAATAACGTAGATAGAAACAGTGCGTGCATTTTTAATTACATTTTCACTTACATGTATCTATTTAAAATATATAAAGTAACATAATAATATAAAGTTACTTTTAGTACATTGTTATATGTATTATAATCCCAAGACATTTCATTCTTTAGGATTTAGCTACATTTAAACGTACGCAAATGTAACAATAACGTAGATAGAAACAGTGCGTGCATTTTTAATTACATTTTCCTTACATGTATCTATTTAAAATATATAAAGTAATATAATAATGTAGTGGTATTAAATTGAAATGTTTGACAACAGTCGCATCAGAATAAACAGAGGCATACTGCAGAGGTTGGTGTGATGTGTCAAATAGAGCCCTCTCAACACGACCGTGCCAAGTGTAAGAAGAAAAAGAAAGGAAATGTTGGTTATATAACTGTATATGTAATTAAATTGTGGACTACAGTATGATAAAAAATATATAAAGTAATATAATATAAAGTTACTTTTAGTACATTGTTATATGTACTATAATCGCAGGACATTTCATTCTTTAGGATTTAGCTACATTTAAACGTACGCAAATGTAACAATAACGTAGATAGAAACAGTGCGTGCATTTTTAATTACATTTTCACTTACATGTATTTATTTAAAAATATATAAAGTAATATAATAATATAAAGTTACTTTAAGTACATTGTTATACGTACTATAATCTCAAGACTTTTTATTCTTTAGGATTTAGCTACATTTAAACGTACGCAAATGTAACAATAACGTAGATAGAAACAGTGCGTGCATTTTTAATTACATTTTCACTTACATGTATCTATTTAAAAATATATAAAGTAATATAATAATATAAAGTTACTTTTAGTACATTGTTATATGTATTATAATCCCAAGACATTTCATTCTTTAGGATTTAGCTACATTTAAACGTACGCAAATGTAACAATAACGTAGATAGAAACAGTGCTTGCATTTTAAATTACATTTTCACTTACATGTATTTATTTAAAAATATATAAAGTAACATAATAATATAAAGTTACTTTTAGTACATTGTTATACGTACTATAATCTCAAGACATTTCATTCTTTAGGATTTAGCTACATTTAAACGTACGCAAATGTAACAATAACGTAGATAGAAACAGTGCGTGCATTTTTAATTACATTTTCACTTACATGTATCTATTTAAAAACTTAATTTGGATGTTTAACACTATTAAATGAATTAGAAGTTATTCCATTCAATTCGTATGTTTAAATCAATAGACATAAAATTCGTTAGAATCATGATCGTGGATCAGATCTTTGTTTTTATATTGAAAAAGGAGATGAAATAAATAAACATAGAAAGCTTCTAGTTTGTATATATTTGTATATCGTGTAGCAATAAATATGTTTGTTTGTACATAACTTACATATAATATGGTATATATTATATGTCCGTAGGCGTTTTCAGAAAGGAGAGATCAACATTCGCCAAGTTAGTGTTTCACATATCATGAACTGCAAGGCCACTTAGTTGCATTGTATATAAAAAAAACCTAGTTTATAAAAAAACTGTTACGCTGAATCATCATCATTTTAGCCCATCACTAAAGATAGGCTACAGAATACGATCTTGTTCCACTTGCATCCATCGACTTCCCACATATTTCCATAGATCGTCACTTCATCTAGTGGGAGGTCGGCCTACGCTGCGATGGCCTATACAAGGTACGCTGAATAAATATACTTAATCATTTGTTCAGCATAGAATGTCTTATTTTAAAATAATTTCGAACTAAGAGAGGTCACCGAAATCGAATAATTTTTTGGGCGCCAATACGCACAAAAAATTATTCAACCTCTATTCCAGACACGACTTGTCTACTACTATTAATGATTATGATTGTCACTAACGGTATTAGTGAACTCAATTAGTAATGTAAAGTTATAGTAAAACAATGGCATAGTTCACTGAAGTAATACCTGCGACGCTTACGCTATATGATATGTTAGGTGATATGCTGATATGTTCTCGTCCCTGACAACTAAAATAGAGTATTTTACCAGTAAATAGGTAAAAATAGCAGGTATAATGTTTTACGTTGGTATTCTGTAAATGCGTAAACTAATTTCAGTTGGGCAAATTTAATCCAGCAATTTTTTCTCTACAGCCTCACTCTGCTACGAAAATTTTTACACCTTTAGTGTATTTTCTATTTATAAGTAGATAATGGACAAGGTCATAAGGTGGCCCTTAATAATATCAACTTGAGTTGCCTTAGAGAATAAACGATTTTTACCACATTACTACAAACCAGCACACAGTTCATCTGATGGTAAGTGATTTCTGCGGCCCATGACATTCGTTCATCTTTGACAAGGAATCATGAAGCAGATGCGTATTCACCCTTGAGTATTGAGACGGAATGCTTCATCGCCAGTAAGCTCTCCGGATCCCTACACTCCCAAACAGCAGATTTGTTGAAATGTCAGTATGTATTACATTTACAGCCTCAGAATTCGAATGTGGAGTGCGAATGCCGCACACTGCCTTCAGAGGTGACCTGGGTGAACACGGTGATGGCGAGGCTCATGTTCGACGTGATGCGTGATCCGGCTACTATCGCGCGCCTACAGAACAGGATACAGAGAAAACTGAACACACTCAAGGTAAATTGTTTTTTAGTTATTTTTATCAGAAACCATGATTTTCTCCTCGTTCATGTCAACCAAGGTGAGATATTTCTGATTATTACCATACAACATCAACGCGCAGGATATATTATATTGCCGCAATTATATGTTGATATATACGTGTTCCCACTAGTTATTCGCTTGCCTGGTGCCATCTAAGACTTGTGCAATAATATTGAAAAAAAAGGTTTAAATGCACACCCAAGCCTGAAAACTCAAAATCAAAACTCAAAACAAAATCACGTGGCCGCTCCAATACCATAATCACCAGGGAAGAGGCCTTATCGGTATATGTCTTTGAAAGTAGTAATGTTAATTTTCATTATTAACAAATTATATGTCCTTAGTTACCATCGTTCATGGGCCCCCTAGTAGTAGCTGAGCTATCGCTTTCCGGTGCGTGTCCCCTGGTACGGGGCGTGTCGGCTCCCTCGTGGGACGAGCGCGGCGTGTGGCTGGACGCGGATGTGCGCTACGACGGCGGCGCTCACATCGCAATACTCACGCAAATCAACCTGATGAAGCTCAAGGAGAAAAGTGAGTTCTGTTTTCTGTTTTATTATCTGGCTTTTGTTCGAGACAGTTGTCCGTTATCCTAAAACCGCTTCATAATATAATGTGAAAACAATGTAATTTATTTGCTTCTAAAGATTCAACATGGTCAAATATCAATCATTATTCCAAAATGGACCCGTTTGATAAACTTCGGAAATTCTTCGGTATTATATACTTATTGAATCTGATTCCAGACATAATAATTACCCTGGACCTTTTGAATCAATTAAAGTTGTTTGTTTTAAAATTCGATGACCGCCAATTGTTGACGATGATCAAGCTTATATGTCACCGAGATCTTACACTACCATCAACGTAGACCAGCAAATGTGCTGGTAACGGGCTTACAACCAAAACCCAAAGTATATTTGGCCGCAAAATTATAAAAGTCCTGGTTGGGCCTTATCTGATAATTTATATGGAGAATTTGTAGTGCATTTCTTCACTGACTTCACTTTAAGATGTTCAATGCGAGGTCTAAGGTGGGGAATTCAAGACAAAAAGTACTAAATTGATTGATTAATAAGGGTTAAACAAAGCCGAGGGGGGGTAGGGGGGCTTTAGTCAATAGCGAATCACTTGCCATCAGGTGAACTGTGTCCTCGTTTGTTACTCTCAATGTAATAAAAAAAATAAAAAAATATGTTCGATGCCGATACAAAACATTAAATACGCCATTTGCTCGGACAAAGCATGGGTTCATCATGCACATTGGCTATATGTTTACAATCACTGACATCTTCCCCCACTCCCTTCCAACATTCAAAAGTAATTAATACAAAGCTCTAAAAGAGTATTAACATCGGGGTATAACTGAATTTATATAACTATAATCTACTCAAAGCATTTATACAAGGACTAACTAACATAAGAAAAGTATGTAAAAAGGCAAAGCTTTAGAATAATAAACTCTTCCAGCAGGTCTAGTGTTGGATATATTATCGGAAAAGTAACAGTGTACGAACAAAAAATAATACAGAAAAAATTAAACACATGCATCTAAATACATAAATAATAATACATATAATGTATACGGAAATAATAAATATATTTATTTATTTTAAACTTCATGCCCAAAGTAAATTACATAGGCGGGCTTAATGCTAAAATATTATATACCATACAATAAAGCTAAGATAATATTTCATTATATATACAACTGGATAAAGATAAGTAATGTTCCTTCACTAGTTTTTTTTTAAATAGCACAACAGTTCTCGCTGATTTTAATTGTATATATTGGAACCGCAATGTAGGTACGTCACAGTGTAATGTTATGTAAATGGTTTGCATATATTGTCTGTAGCCCAGTAGCTTATAAATATAGGTATTTATTGGTAATTTGTAATATCGCTGATATGTGTATTAAATAAAAAATGTGCATTATCTCACTTTTCAAAAAAAAAAATTTAAAACATGATCATTAAAGTCGACATCTTCGCATTGAATTCAATGAAGCCATTGTCTATTTTTTTTTGATTTTTTAGCTCTTAGAAAGTATATGTGTATTTGCTTTACAGATGTCACATTAGAGGATCAATTAACGGAAGCCACTGAAAACGTCGAAGAATCAGACATACACACACCTTCGTCTCTTGGTGCTGAAAAGAACTTAAGAGTAAGCACCAAGCATAGTTACCCTTTTATAAAACCAATGTTGACAATCGACCGCTCATGTCACCTGATGATAAGTGATGGCTACGGTCCATAAACACACAAACACATCTATCCTGAACGATTGACATTGAACAAAGATTCAAGATGGCATAAATGTTAGCCCTGAGCACTTGAATGAAATACCTGTAATTGGATCTCCGGTCCTCTACCGTACACTCACCATACGGAACACAACATCGTTGTGTTGCTAATTAGCTAAGTTGCTAATTTTAACAGAACGATAGTGTAGTATTCTGCTACAAAATAGCTGCAGATTATGTGGCCTTATGGGTTAAGACCACTTTTACCACTGTTTACAATTGTTAGATGTGTGATAGAGCCAAATTGCAGCTAAACATTAGTATGAATGGAACGGTTAGACCTAAGGATCGAACTAGCTCGCGTGCAGTAAAATTAAAAGTGAACACACCTACCACGGATCAATTACACATCAATGCCAACACAATTATACAATATGCATACAGATTACCAAGATAGAAATTGAATGCTCATGTTTTGCGGAAATACTCTCTGTGCTATATTAAATCATGTGCTGTTAATATCATCCAGAAAGGAGACGGCGAAGATGTTACCCCATCAGATACAGAGGAAACTAATTCCTAAACAGGTTCCTTAAATGAAACATGCGATAAATTTGCAGGTAGATCCTGATCGAATGATTACGACACTGAACGAGTTCTTACATCATTACATCATTTGGTGTCACCTTTCAATATACCGTAAACCGTTATATGACGTCAGGCAAAGCAGTTACCGATTGTCAATAGGGATTCAATAATCGATGGATTAACGATTAATTAATGGAACAATAATGTTTATATTAATAGATTAACCTTAGTACGGTTCACATTATGCAATGAATAAATATGGATATTTTTTACGTGGTCGAGACACGCTGCAATTATAAACTAGCAGTAGCACACACATGTCGGCTCGACCGAGATAACGTATATTTTTTTGTAATATCAGCGAAAATGTCTTAACGTCAGGCGAACTTTAATTTTTAACACATAATTTAAAACATTTCGCCCGCCAAAAATCTATTGTTCAAGCTAAATGTTATTTTTGTTTTCGTAAAGGCGAAGTTCAAATTTATTTTATATATCTTCAATTGTAAACACGTTATTTATATAAAAAATTTACAATGGATAGACTTATTCATGTATGCGTCATGTACAGTATGTATAAAGGCGAAATTAATGCCTTAGACATTATCTACCAGTCATCCTTAGGGCAATGCAGAGATGAAATGAGGTAGGTGTATTAAAACTCTTGTCGTAAAATACTTATAATAATTATATTATATAAATAAACAATATATGCGTAACTATAACATAAATATATAACAAATACATATATCCTTACTTATATATGATATTACTTATTGCCTTTTGGCATTGTCTACCAGTCAACCAAGATGGAGATACATTGACTGTAAGTGCCAGTAATATGTTCAAGTTACTGCTTACAGAAACGGAAGCCTGCTATATACGACTCTGAAATAGAGGACTCTGCGGAATCGAGCACCGACGACGAGAGCCCCCTGGTGCAGCCCGTTGACAGCGGAGAGAACGTGCCTTATGAAGCACCGTAAGTATTCTATCCACATAATTAAAAAAAAAGTCTCTTGTTAACTTATATTACATTACATTGATAACCTAATGGGATTGAATGGAAAAGAAACTACACTTCCGACGTAAAGATATTTTTCCTAGTTTAGGTCATGTATCATAGAAAACATTAAATTTAAGTTGTAGTAGGAATAAATATTTTTATTATTAAGATAAAAAGTCGACAAGTGATACTGTTTATAACTTTTTTTATTTAATTATCGTTTTGAAGAACTCTGGTCAGAAGATTCTTCTAAAGACTTCTTCAGCTTAAGATATTTCCGAGATATGATAGAGAATATATAAGTGCAGATAGATAAACGCGTCGAGATTAACTTGTTTTATACGACAGTATAAAACTTACGCAAATTTTGGAAACATCTTTTACGGAATTCTGAATCTTCTGAACTACATACATACTATACAAGTTATAAAGATTATGGTAATTTTAAAATTATACCTATTTTTAAATGAAAATCAAAGTAAAAGAAGACTTTTCCAGTGAGTAAATATGTCGCAACACCAGACCAGTTACAGATGCGCTGTCGGCCTTTCAGATAGGTGTAGGATTTTTTCTTGAAGGTCCCTAAAAAGGTATCGGTTCATTCACGCATATGCATCTCGAAATCTTGAGCCACGTTGCAACTTGCTTCTAGCCGCATCATGAATGGTTTAGTTCGACAGGAGAAGGACCTGGAATTCTGAAATTGTGAAATAGAAGCTTGCGGCCGCTGTGTTTCGTATGATAAGTATAAGGAGGCCCTATTACTTAGTAACGAGGTATTCCATCTTAGTTTTCAAGGGTGACAACACTATGTGCTGCATGTCATTCATAATATAAAATAATAAATATACATCCTTTATCTTTCCAAAATAATAAAAAAAATATTATAACGTTACTACTAAAGTTAGATTATGAACAAACTGATAGGCTATTAGAGGAACGGTCTGTATAGAATATTTTATATCACATCCTGCAATTACACACTTACTCACACACGCACTAACGTACGTACATAACTGGTGTGGAGTTACCGGAAGCACATTTTTTCGCATGTCCGCGATACAGAAGTGAACGTGGAGAGACGAAGCAAATATTAGGGATCATAACGGTTGACGCCCTAGTGCAGGCCATTCTAGATTATGAAGATGCATGGAACCAAACAAGCAATTATGCTGCAGCAGTGCTGATAGGACTGAGGCGCAATGAGCGTGAAAGGCCCAAGGACTGAGGATTGAGGAAAAGCAATGATTGCTAGACCAGCCCCACGAGGCAATACCTTATCTCGGGAAGGTTTTTTTTATTATTATTATATATTACATATTACCCTACTACCAGGGGTTGAGACCGACACTACGAGCGCATAGGCGTTTTTTTCCCTCCATAAAAAAACGCAAGCACGCACACATTCTCACACACACACTCATTAAATTCTGATTTTATTTTATTTACATAAATTATGTGTAATCTATAAATGGGAGAAGACACTGAGCTCTGTAAAACAGGTTTAGAACCCAGCACAGAAGTCAGAGACTTCACAAACATAAATCGCTTTCTATTTCCAGATCGACTATACCAGAGGGAGGATCTTCAAAGAAGAAATTCCTACGGATGGTTGATAGGATTGCCACGAATAAATACTTTCAACAGGTTAGATATACAAAAATGAATCTTAACCTGATTCAAAATTATCTTAGGCATAGACAAATTTTTATAGTCTCTCGGTCTGTTTGTGTATATGAAGCTATTGTCCGGGAAGACCGGCTCGTATTGTACCACCATTGTATTTGTACGTTCAAAAACATTACTTATTAACGTGACAGTCACGTCGCAGTTATAGATTGTACCACGAATATATTGACTCGACCGGGTGGGAACCACTTTTTACGGAACAATAAATCAGTAATCAAGTAACTTCACGTTACCGGGTTAATTCTGGTGAAAGGATGGATGAGCATATTACTGGTAATTATCTTACTCCTAATCGCAGGAATCACTTCTATTAGGTCGTCGTCCGAACGTCTACATACCTACTTTAGGTCTGCAGGGACCGGGCCCCGGGGATATTCCCCCACTACCCGAACATCAACTCGACGGATCTAAGGCCTGTCGGAATCAGGTGACACAACTAGTGGCACAGGTAGAAATGCTACGTTACGTCTTCACGTCACATACAAATCCGGAAGGGAAAATGCGAAAAAAGTAAAGTCACTTATCCTCACGGTCTGATGTGCAAGTTACCGTCTCGACCTACATTGAATTGTAGGATCGCTAGACACCCCTAATAAAAAAAATTACATACGCCTAGTATACGGCTAGACTCTTGTCGTTAAAACTTAATAAGCTTCAGTTAAAGAGGTACGCTGCAGCTTACCGATATTGGTACAGTGGCTGTAAAACTTATTTCTACAGCTACAGCACAAATAGGTCTCCTCGACGGAGGAAGGGCCTCGCCCTCATACAATACAGTGTACACCTCATAACAGGTGTGTTTAATATAACATGATGCAAGGTAAAGACCTAATCGTGGTATTTGGTAAAAAATTTTTAAATAGGTGACGGATTACAAGTACGTGAAACGAGCTATGGAGGGTCTGTCCAACACTGACATCAAATTGCAACTAGAGGTGAACGGGCTGGAGGGCCGTTTGGCTATCAACCTGCCTTCACCACCGCACGACAGGATATGGATCGGGTAATCATTTCAATTAACAATTAGCGCTCCGCGTGTTTCTCGAGGACTTCTTCGTGCTCTTGAGGTGTCATCTCATACCGAAGGTATACCGGCTATTGTTAGGGTTTCTGGAATTTGGCGATAGCTGCATGGAATAAGGATCTTGTGCTCAGGTTGAACCGTGTCCGAGATTCTTAAGCCACGAAGTACGCCTCTTTCCCTTTTTTTATGGTTGAAGTCCACTGCTAGTCCGAGGGCTTTTACAGCTTCACCAGGTTTAAAGGTGGCCGAGCGCTTAAGACACTCCTTACTAAGGGGTAACCAGCAAAAGGGTTCCCGAGAGGGAGTCTCGTCTTGGACCGTTATCCTGTGCGCGAAAGCGAATGACTCGAGGATGCTTCTGACGGATGAAAGTTAGCTTAAGTCTGTTTCCGAGTGGTCTTTTTCCCTCGTTATTTTAATATTCTCTATTGCTGCTTACCAGCAACTCCAGCACATTTTTGCAGTGGAGAGCTGGAGATAATGGAAGTCTTATTTGTTATAAACTCCTTAGTTGGTGGTGATGATATTCATGTTATCTTTGATAATGATAATATTTGATGAGAATCACAGTGACAGAAAACCACACAGTGGGTCTTATATAAAGTAATCACTGAGACTACCAGTAAAAAGAAATATCGATGACCACATGAAATGCGTCTCACCCAATTAAATAAAACTAATTACTAATAATACGTAAAACAATATGGACAGGCTTTTGCGTTAATATTTCGTGAAGGAACAGTTGTCTGAGAGTCGACCCGGCCCATTTCTTGATAACAGCTAAATTCTGGTTCAGCACGGTTCTGCTACTCTGCTCTGTTTTTTGTTTATATTAGTAATAATCATGAAAATTAAAATGATTATTATAATGATAAATTATGTACTGCAGTTTTCGCACGAACCCCCAACTAGCGCTACGCGCGCGCCCAGCGGTCGGCGCCCGGGCTCTAAGGTTCGCGCACATCTCCAACTGGATCGAGCAGAAGCTTACTAGAGAGTTCGAGAAAGTTCTCGTACTGCCCAACATGGAAGACATACTCATTGACCTCATGACGCCAACGCCCATAGAATTTGAGTGAATCAACAAAAGAAACACTTAAGATGCGTGCCTACTGTATTACGTGTAATAAAAATTTAAATATTAAAGTTGGGGAAAATATTATATTCCCTATATTTTAACAATTTAATTCATGAATTTACAAATTGAAGCCATCTGCCAGTATGGAGAAGGCATATTTTTGTGGAGCCTAAGCGAATGATAATTATGTATGAATGATAAAGGCAATTTATAAATCAAACGTTGTAAACATAAAACGAAACGAACTTTATAATTGCGTGAAAATCAACGGGTTACTAATGCGCGTAGTCTCTCCACAAATTATCTTCAGAGGTGTTTAATATAATTTTTTATAACGACTATTACACACAATGAATTCACGTGGTGTGTCAGCAACGCGAGTTCATAGATTTATGACATAATTAGTCAAAATAAAACCACGCTTATAATACGGCATCCGAGATATGTCACTCTGGTATTCCATTCGATCGCTTGTCGCGGGCTCGAGCGGGGGTATTTATTCCGTCTTCCGGTGATAAGGGCGGTAGTCTTGTCAACGTTGACAGTCAACCTCCACTTATCAAACCAGTCAGGAAGCAGGTCCAACATGCGCTGCATTTTCTGGCTGCGTGGTTGGCTTGACGCGAAGACGTAAAGTACGCACTGTCGTCGGCGAAAAGCGCTAACAGACCGTCATCATCCCGCTCCTCCGCGCGACCTAAGGAGGGCAGGATAATGGAATCGGTAGACCGCGCGTACGGTCGGCGCAAGGCAACTCCTGGGGAACGCCAGCTTGAATAGGCCGTACCGCCGAATCGGCTTTATTGACGGAGACGTAAAAGCTGCGACCCTCCAGATACGATGCTATCAAACGCACGAACGCTGAGGCGGGATGGTGGTATTCTCTATTAACTTATACAAAAGTCCGTATGCCACACCCTGTCAAAGGCCTTCTCGATATCGAGAAAGACCCTGACGCACACCCGATCACGATTGCGATCGAATGCGAGGCAGCACACGTGCCAGCTGCAAAGTAGTAGAGTGGCCGCTACGGAAGCCGAACTGTTCATCCCGTACAGTGATGCACGGGCTGATCCTCCGCAACAGCAGCTTCTCAAAGAGTTTCGCTACGTGTGATAGCAACGTAATAGGACGGTAGCTTGCCGGTCGTCTCCTGTCTTTACCGCCTTCGGCAGCACGAAAATCTTCCCAGTTTCCACTGTTCCGAAGTGGCACGTGCGCAGAATCCCGTTGTATAAACGGGCTAGCGCAACGACACCTCCCGGCAGAGCCTTAAGCGCCGCGGTGGGTATTCCGTCTTGTCCGGGTGCACGGCGCAGTGGTAGCCATTGAATGGCTCTGCGCACTTCCGCTGGAGAGAAGAAGGCTTCTCCTGCAGAGGCTCCTCAGGACATAACATGAATTCCCGCACGCGGTCCTCTACCTGCCTATGATGTTCCGCGGCCGCGATTAGGGGCTATGTTCGGTGTGAACTGCCCTCTAAATGCGTAGCCAGTATCTCGGCCCTGTCCGATGCTTCATAGTGAACGCGACCCGTATCATCCACTAGTGGAGACACCGGTAAATGGGTGCGGGTAGCTGCTATTTAAGTGATGAAGAGGTCTGGTTTCGAAATCCGATCGAGATGACGGTTCCATGACTCTCCCTGTGCAGCATCACTTCCCTAGACAGCTCCTCCGACAACCGATTTAAAAGTGTCTTCACGCGTGAGCTTAACGAGTGCGTGCCCAGAGTCTTCTGAGTGCCTTCTTACGGTTCAGCTTGATGGTCAGCTTTCTGGGAAGCTCACGCCACCGTGACGATGACTGGACGATTTTGGTGGCCGCTTTGCACTCCTCCGATATACGTTCGGTGATGTGGCAGCGACCACCTCGACGTCTTCGGCCGTCCTGATGGGACGGCCTGTGTCCATCGTCACAAGTGCGCTCTGTAAGCCTCCCAGTCCGTTCTTGTGTTAGGCGAACTCAGAGACACCGAGACTGCACTTAGGTCCGTCACTATGAGCACCGGAAGGTGCTGAGTGTCCGCGTCATAAAGGACTCCAGGTGGACGGGGTCTGGATGCACTGGCTAAGCACTATATCCAGGACATCCGGTTTGTATTGACTGCAGGAGGGAATATGCGTCGGCTCGTTCGGCCGAGCACGTCGTAATCCCCTCCCTGCGAGTCTGCGTACAGCAGCCTGCCGCGAGTTCTGGTGGTCGACCCCATGCCGGGTGTTTAGCGTTGAGTCCCGGCAATAATCGTGGGCGTGCTGCCGTCGAATACATTCCGGATGTCCGTTGGATTGAGGGGAGTGCCGGGAGGACGGTACGCAGCGTAAAGCCGCAGCGTCTTCCCGGAGGCTTTAGTCGGACGCCGATGGGCGCATGGAGATGTAAGGTTACAGCTCTATTTCCTCGTGCACGAGATCCCTCCTGACAGTACGGCGTGCCGCATTGGTACCTCGGCAGGAAGACCTCATCGCGACGATACACGTGGAAATTCGGGCAGTCTCGAACTATCCGAAGGTCTTAGTTTCGTTTCGCCCAGCAATACAACTTGAATGTCGTATCGCCGGACGAGGCCTTGAGCCCGATCAGCTTGGTGTTAATGCCGTTCGGGTTCCAATACATAGCCCTAATTTGCGGAGCCATTACGAGCCGTGCCAAGAGATGCTAACACGCGAGCGATCGCGGCGAGTGGATGTTCCCCGGCAGTGATAGCTATGAGAATATCCCCGAGGAGTCCCATAACTTGCCTAACAAAAAGTAAAACTATTTCTTCGAACGACGGCGGCGGCGCCACAGATACCGGTACCGTTCCGACTTGGGTTGTTCGACTAGCGGCGTTTAGGAATAAATTTAGAATATTTGCGTGCGCGCGTGAAGTATCTTTATTCGCAGCAGATGCAGCGTCTTGTTGGTTGGTGGTGCCCTGGGTTGGTATTGGCGTCGAGGTGGTGGCTCCTTCTGCCTGGGCCCTCCCCTTGCGCCTCCTCTTACCCCTCTTTTTCTTTTTGGTGTTGTCACCAGCCCCCCGTTCCGTGGCATCGTTCGCCGGGGGGATAAGTGTTGCACCGGTGGCTGCTGTCGTAGCTTTTGCCACTGGTGCAGACGCTGGTGCCTTCGACGTTGGTGCTGGCGCTCTTGTTGGCGCTGTTGAGGTAGATGCCACTGGCTGTGGGGCGCGTGTCTCTCTTCTGAGGGGCAGGGGCTGAGGTGGGGGAGGGCGCGTGTCCCTCCTCTCAGGGGCAGGGGCTGAGGGGGGGGGCTCCGGTGCGGGGGGGCTACCTGCGTCCAACCGTCCTCCGTCGTCTGCACTCTCCGCTGTGCTTGCGGCGGCGGGGGTGGGGGGATGTTAATGCCCTTCTTGCGGGCGATGCGCTGTATGACGGCGCATCTGCGGTCATTTGCCGCGTGGGCTTTCGCGCAATTTGCGCATTTTGGCCTCTGGTCCTTCGGGTGAGGACAGTCAGACGCGGGATGTTCTCCGGCACAACGGACACACCTGAATGGCCGGAAGCAGGTAAAAGATGAGTGACCGAACCCTTGGCATCTGTGGCATTGGGCCGGTCCCTGTCTTCCCTGCCAGGCGGAGATGGTAACGCCTGGCATGGCCTGCTGGTTCTTCGACGCCGTAGAGACGCTGAAGTTCGTGTGCGGGGAGGTGGGTTAATTTCACGTGGAAAACGCACCCCGGTTTTCCTCGTTTCGGCGGGATCAGACGCACGAAAGTCACCGGGAAGTCCAGGTTCTTCAGCGCCTCTTCTATAGCTGCTGGAGGTGTGTCCATTGGGAGCCCCCTTAGGCTCACCTTGGTTGGCAGTTCTTCCGCTGGGGTGTAGCAAAACCACACGATGTTGGGATCAGTACTGCTCTTGTCCGTCAGGTATCTCTGCACCACTCTGTATTCCGCCGCCGTCTGGGGGGCGATCTACTACTCCCGAAGGGTCGGGCGTTGGGTGCGTGTCCTAGTGCTTTCTTGAGATTCTGGAAGTGTTCCGTCCAGTTCGGGAGGCATTCGACAATTAAGGGTGGGTATTTTTGTCGTCCGCCGTACGCTCAACGGGAGCGCTGCGGCGGATGAGCGGAAGGGGGAGGGGAGGAGCACGGCGTGGTGATGCCGGCTCCAGATGCCATCTGGGCATAGGATGTGGACGGCTGAGGGGAGGTGGGGCGGGGGTGGGGGATTTGTCGATGCGGGGGCTGGTGTCGCCACGCCACGGGGGCGGGTTCTCCGACATCGACGGAAGGGTCGCGTAGGACGTGGTGTCCCAACCGCGGTCCCCTTCCGGCGATTCCTCCTCAAACTCCTTCATCTCTTCCTCCGACTCTCTCCGTCCTTGTGGTGGTGATGGTGACGCTGGTGGCACGATGTGTCTCGTCACTGGTGGTGGAGTGGGGGTCTTGACGTCGTCTGTCCGTGGGCGTTTGTCCTCGTGGACCAAGTCTTCAACTGAGGGCGTCCGTCTTCGCCCTTGGGCCCGGCGTGGCAAAGGCGTCGGTTCGACGATGGGTGAGGATTCAACCTCACTTTCGTTGAGCGCGGCGTCCGTCGCTGGTCTGCCCGGCTTGGCACGGACCAGGTACCCGGGCGGTAGGATCCGGGACGATCCTGGGGCGAACAAGTTTCGCTCCACTAAGGCCCTATCAACTATCGCCTTCGGTCGCCTATCTCTAACTGGGCGGGGGGGGGGGTGTTCTATTAGGTGAATTGTATGATCGCTAGACACCCCTAATAAAAAAAATTACATACGCCTAGTATACGGCTAGACTCTTGTCGTTAAAACTTAATAAGCTTCAGTTAAAGAGGTACGCTCCAGCTTGCCGATATTGGTACAGTGGCTGTAAAACTTATTTCTACAGCTACAGCCCAAATAGGTCTCCTCGACGGAGGAAGGGCCTCGCCCTCATACAATACCGTGTACACCTCATAATAGTTGTGTTTAATATAACATGATGCAAGGTAAAGACCCAATCGTGGTATCTGGTAAAATTTTTTAAATGGTTTTGGGTAATGTATTAAATTGAATATTTTTATAAATTTGAAAAAATAAGTAAAAAGATATCTTAAGGCGTTAATAAGGCTGATCGTAAATTGCTCACCACACATTTATAAACTAGGAGGAATAATTGTAATGTCAATCGAAATGCTCTCACATGGAAATTTCTTTAAATTAATGTAAAATCGATCGACATCGCTCTTAAGCCAAAACTTATAAACTTCACTTTAATTGCCTCACAAAATATTAAAATGCAGAAAATTCTTTATTTTCAGCACTTATAATAAAAATATTTTTTTTTACAAAATAAAACACATCCGCCTGACTTGAATGTCAAATTTAACATCGTGCGTAGTTTGTTTATTTTTAATTTATTTCGCATTTATATAATTTCTCGGATTCCAACTCATATAAATAATATATAAATTGTCTTTGTATATAGTCTATCAAAATATATAAGTGTTTATGTGATATTATTATATAATTAAGAGTTAAACCGTGCCGAGTAGATTTTCTATGTGGTATCAGTTGTGATTTTTCAATAAATGAATTGCTATATCGCACGTGTCTTTTATTTATTAAATCTATTATTTTTAATTTATTTCGCATTTATATAATTTCTCGGTTTCCAACTCATATAAATAATAACATATCTAAATAATTTAATTGTTGGGGCAATTATTTCAAATAGTTAAAATAAAACTTAAGACTTGCTTTGTTTAAAATTATTAATCATTGACATAATTTATTTAATGCTAAGTTTAAACGTATAAATTAACTAATAATTAAAATGTTATTTTTTTTGTATAGGAGCGGCAAGCTTTTTACTTAGCTTTGTGACATTTTCGTGGGTCGTGACATAGATGGTTGAGAAATAATGATCTAGATGATATACTAAAATTATTATAGATGACCAATATCAACCAAAAATAAACGAATTGGCTCTTTATCTATAAAACAATGTGTGTAATATTTAATTGATTGATATTTTCAATTGTAAATATCGTGTGTATTTGTTGTTCACAATATTGTTATTTTTATTTATTGAAAGGAAACATTTACGTTCGTTTTATTTATTTGACGCCTGTGATCATAGCAGCAATTAACAGTTTCAGATGGTACCAAAAACGAATATATAAATTGTCTTTGTATATAGTCTATCAAAATATATAAGTGTTTATGTGATATTATTATATAATTAAGAGTTAAACCGTGCCGAGTAGATTTTCTATGTGGTATCAGTTGTGATTTTTTCAATAAATGAATTGCTATATCGCACGTGTCTTTTATTTATTAAATCTATTATTAAAAATAATTAAGAGAGCTTTAACTACATGTGAAATTTTTATCCGTTTTCATAGTTTAAAGACAGACAGATAATTTCTTTTATATATTGGTGACAAACTAGCACATAGTTCACTTTATGGTATGTGGTGATTGCGACGACATCAGAGCACTGACAGTCTCTATTGTTTTGGATGTTGATGCTTAAATAATTACCGCCTACATAATCATCGAAATCGCTACTGGAAGCTTGTGTACGTTCCAGGAGACGTATCTATTAGGTGCTGCGTTAGCTAAATAAGCCATAATTTATTATAGCCATATTTATTTATAACATTTTTCTCATCGGATATAAAGAATCGCATAAGCACAAATGCTTATAAAAAATCCCAGTCGTCTGGGCGCAAAGCGCTCGGACGTTAAATTCGATGCCGTTCCAAAACAATGAGCACAGCTCAGAATAACAATAGGCATATATAGAATAACAATGAGTACACAATTGATTACATTATAATTAACTAATAATTAAAATGTAATTTTTTTTGTATAGGAGCGGCAAGCTTTTTACTTAGCTTTGTGACATTTTCGTGGGTCGTGACATAGATGGTTGAGAAACAATGATCTAGATGATATACTAAAATTGTTATAGATGGCCAATATCAATCAAAAATAAACGAATTGACTCTTTATCTATAAAACAATTTGTGTAATATTTAATTGATTGATATTTTCAATTGTAAATATCGTGTGTATTTGTTGTTCACAATATTGTTATTTTTATTTATTGAAAGGAAACATTTACGTTCGTTTTATTTATTTGACGCCTGTGATCATATCAGCAATTAACAGTTTCAGATGGTACCAAAAACGAATATATAAATTGTCTTTGTATATAGTCTATCAAAATATATAAGTGTTTATGTGATATTATTATATAATTAAGAGTTAAACCGTGCCGAGTAGATTTTCTATGTGGTATCAGTTGTGATTTTTTCAATAAATGAATTGCTATATCGCACGTGTCTTTTATTTATTAAATCTATTATTTTTAATAATTAAGAGAGCTTTAACTACATGTGCATTTTTATCCGTTTTCATAGCTTAAAGACAGACAGATCATTTCTTTTATATATTGGTGACAAACTAGCACATAGTTCACTTTATGGTATGTGGTGATTGCGACGACATCAGAGCACTGACAGTCTCTATTGTTTTGGATGTCTAGATGCTTAAATAATTACCGCCTACATAATCATTTAAATCGTTACTGGAAGCTTGTGTATGTTCCAGGAGACGTCTGTTAGGAGATCTATTAGGACATCTATTAGGAGCTGCGTTAGCTAAATAAGCCATAATTTATTATAGCCATATTTATTTATAACATTTTTCTCATCAGATATAAAGAATCGCATAAGCACAAATGCTTATAAAAAATCCCAGTCGTCTGGGCGCAAAGCGCTCGGACGTTAAATTCGTGCCGTTTGCAAAAACAATGAGCACAGCTCAGAATAACAATAGGCATATACCGCAGAATAACAATGAGTACACAATTGATTACATTATAATTAAAGTATTTTATTCATATTAATGATTGTTACATATGTAATATTTAATATCTTACATTTTGTACGATCAAGTGGCGCTAAGAGTGACACCTGTGAGCGAGCCAATCGGGCGCGAGCACGCGGTGCTATGAGTCAGACCTCCGAGCGAGAAGATCGTGAGCAATCGGCTATATTCGGTTACTGTCGGCCCCGTGTAACGGAGGACGGGACAGTTTTTTCGCGAATGCCTCCCAGCACACGATTTATAAGACGTTGTCACGTCAAAAGTAGTCTTTTATTTTATTTAAAAAAAAGAGCAATATTAGTATTGCTATTAACATTACTAATATTCCGGTTAACCACTGCAACTAAGCTGAAATTGCTTGTGCTAGGATGTTTCATGGCAATAGTCTAATGGTGGACTCGACCTGGTGTCGTAGACCGTATCATTAACCATTAGACTATTGACGCTTCAATCTTCAATTACTATTCGTTTCATTCGTTACTTATCATATATAATTGATTATTGCTTGTTCTTCAATCTCCTAACTTTTACTTCTTATAGTATTTTTCGTTTCCCACTTTTTTTACATTTTATTTTTATTCATTTAAAACGCGTGGTATGCGATGAATTTGACAGAAAAACGGCAAATATTCTCGCAGTTGCGAAAATATTTACAAAGTTAATGTAATTTGGACAGGATTTGTATTACTAAGGTAAATTAATCGAAACAATGAATATAATTTGCTAACAAATAATTAAAAATAATGGTGGGCATCTTGACGAGGCCAAAATTCAACGTTTTTTTTTTAATTTTCTTATTTGCGCTTAATTATTTAGCAAGATTTACTTAATACCGACAAAATACCAGCGTAAAATAGCAGCATAAGGCTGTTGTGTTTCGTCTGGTGAGTGCAGGGAACCGGAGACCTTTATTACTGGTGACGAGGCATTCCATCTCAGTCCTCAAGGGTGATAACCCGCATCTGCATTATGCTTCCTTGTCAAGGATTAATGTAGATGTGATGGGTCGCAGGAATCACTTACCATCGGGTGAACCGTGTGCTCGTTTGTTACTCTCAATGCAATAAAACAATGGTCAGCTAACAAACACAATCCTTGCGTATCTATATAATATATTGTTAATCCTTAACCAGTTATGAAGTAAAGTTTGATGTCTCCAGGATCTCTTGACTTCTGTTATATTTTTTAATTGTTGTTGTAATGGTAATAAAGTAAGTCATATAATATTTTATTTCCATAATTTATAGTAAAACAAAAGCAAAGTAGATTTCGAAACAATTTTATTTAACCGTCCTGCTCATACTATACAATAAAATATGTATGTCTTTCGCCCAATTATAATTATAATTACCAAACGTTATATACAATCGGCGCCTCAATATAAATTATACTCGTTGTATTCTATATCACATATCGACATCTATAATAAACCTTTTATATAAATATATAAATTATGACTCGAATCGTAGACACAAGGGTGATATGCCAAGAGGAATGTAGGCACTGCAAGACGTATTGGAGATCAGCGGATCAAAATGCCCGCAACATGCTCTCAAATTTGTATGATATTTTGTACCCGATTTGGGAAAAAATGTATTAAATCGACGAAAACGTTTCAGAGATTTTGTTGAATGAGCTGTATCTGCTCTAAAACGTGTCAGTGCCATAAAAAAGTTTTTCAAAACGAACCTTGATAAATCTTTAGGCACTACTCCCTCCGTGTTTCAGTGATGCGAGTGTTATAAGTATAGATAAAAATATGCACAGATAATAGTTTTAATATTTATATAGACAATATAAATTTGTTATAACACGTAAATGCTTTAGTATAAAATATTTTGTCAATATGTTAATTGTTATGATCTAAATTGGAAGCACTAATACAAAATCTTTGCGTAGATATTGCTTATAATATATATTTTCTAATTTATAATCTTTAATTTACCCTATTAGATTTTGTCCTATATGGTAAAATATGGAAAATATATCTAGTTTTTATAATTGTAACCATTAACGTTGCCAGCATTTTATTCTAAGGTGCATATAATTTTTTTTTTGGTTAGCCAAATGAGTCAGAGTTAAGTCAAACAAAGTTACAGTAAACTTTTGATACTAACATGTAACCAGTATGAAAAATAACGAAATAATTGATTATGGCCAAACGTGACTGTTGGCAACTTCTTTGGTTACAACGACAGTTATATTAATAAATTTCTATTTTGACAACTAGCTCATTCCAGAATAATCGTATGTAATAAAAATAGAAGAAAAATCTATACTTATTGATATGGCTATAAAACATTTTGACCTTAGTTTAATATTTACATCGTTGAGATCAACCTTACGTCTAAAATAAGATCTTACAGATTTTGGCACTCTGGACCACAAATTTACTCAAATCTATGTATATGAGCAATTTATTACTACATGTATTTATATACATATATATCTTTATACAGAAGCATATTTATACACGACATATGGCAAGTATATAAAACATTTATAAAATCAAATTCCTAGATCTGTAAACCAGAAATCATCTTAAAAAACATTCTAATCACAGTTACTTTATAGATTGCAAACGAAAGGATTATATTTATTTACATATGATTTTTGCAAATAATTTTAATCATACTTTCTGAGATGAATTTGTTACTATAATATTTTACATACATGTTCTAATATTTCTAACATTGGAGCCCTTTTTTTTGATTAGGTCATACATTTATTGACAAAAAGTAATTTATAATATTTGATTTTTGTAAGCATTTTAAATTTTATGATTTAATCATAAGATTAAAGGTATATAAGTCTGTGATACGTTAACAAATGTGACGTCAGAGTTGCGTTGGAGATGTAAGAGAGCTCGTAAGAGATGCAAATATGACATCACAGTTGCAAAACTCATCATAGCGTGACCATAGTTACTTAATCTATGGTAAAGCTACGTCTCTGCCTCTTGATAGATACAATGCGCGGATGTGACGTCACTAAGTTCGCAGTGTGCGCAATAACGATACGTAGTGACGCCACCCAAATGTTATTGCATATGATACGCAGCTTGAGGTTGCTCTTTTCATTTGGTCATAGGATACACTGCAAGTTATAAAGACAGTCAGAATGAGCTCGTATCAGGTGCGCATCTATGACGTCATGTTCAATGCACACATGGCGCACAAGTGTTGCATACGATGTGCACGCAGTCGAAATAAAAATTCTACCGTCCATGACACGTAGCTATGACGTCAGTGCAATGCTTAAGAGAGCGCGAAGAACGTAACATGTGTGTCACACTATACAGTTGTCATCCCCACGGCCAATCCAGCAGTTGTAAAGTGCGCAACTATGACGCCAGCGTGCAGTGTGCATCGTGCGCATGCGCTCGTTTGCCCGCGAGCCTCCGCCAGTGGTGTAGGCGCGGCGCACACACAAGTGCGAGCCGGCCGAGCCTGCGCCGTGCCATCGCCACGAACTCGCCTCCGCCCGCCGATGCGCCGCATCCCGACCACACATGCACGTTTGCGTGCAGTGACGTCACGTTGTGTGCGCGCTGCGGTTCAGATATGTCGTTGTCTACGTCGTATCTGTAATAGAAGGGATGTGTTAAATGTTTGTCAACTATGGCACAGTATAATTATAAAGTTATTTAACTATCATTATTTCGATATTTCTAAAGAAAAAAGGATATACATAGTCCTACTATGATTGACTTGAATATGACGGTCTATATGTATGTCTGTATATATATATATATATATATATATATATATACAATAACATATCTTGCCTAGGAATTCTGTTATTAAATAAACTACAGTTGAAGCGGTTGCGAGGTCATTTGGAACATTGGCAACAATCGCAAGTAACTTTTTATATATACTTTTTGACTTCTGGTATTAAGAAAGAAAGGAAACTCTGTTATTAGCTGTATAGTTTTCCTTACATAGTTTACCTATATAATCAGTGGTAGAGCTACACTACAGTTTGTGACCGCAGAATGGTTAGGTCAACTCGACCGGGGTAGAACCGCGCCCTCACAGAATACCAAATTGAAATAGCAGCATGATGCTTTTGTCTTTGGTATGGTGATTGTAGGGATCCGGAGATCTTTATTACTGGTGACTAGGCATTCCCCTTAGTCTTCAAGGGTGACAACGCATCTGCATTATGATTCAGAAAGCCCTTGTCTAGATTCTGTTGATTTTGATGCTGTTAGCCTATGCGGCCCTTACAGCTTCATCAGACATAGGGCTCACGGCACTGAGGGGTCCGTGAGAGTTGGAGAGTTTGGTTCTTTTACTTACACCAAATTGCTCATACACTGAGCGTGTCGGTCTGCCATTTTCCAATTCCCTAGCTATCGGAAGATTCTCCAGAGTGGAGAATGGATGGTGATGTCTACTGACCGTCCGAGGTTAAGTAAAGTCCTTGTTCAGGATAAATTTAGATGTCATGGGCCGCGGGAATCACTTGCCATCGAGTAACAAATGTTACTCTCAATATATTAAAAAAAAATTGTACATGTCTAAATCAAAAAGGGACACGACGGAGTTTTAACGATTGTGTGATTGTACCTAGTTCTCGTAGTCGGTGAAATAAGATTTATTGTTATGTTATTATTCAAGCTTTAAGTTATTAAACGTCAACATAAACGCACCTATACAAGTCTTCATCGCGTGTGAGCTCATCAGCATTTAGTTCCGTTACAGTGGCGCGCAGAACTTTGGTGAGACGCAACGTGAGCTGCGTGCTGTCCAGGTCCTCGCGCTGCTCGCTACCAACTATCATCACTCGCGACACTGAGGGAGAAAAAAAAACTAATAAATACTAACACTAAATCAAAAGCAAGGCTTTCAAAATAACTATGCTAATGAACTATGTATTATTGAATATGTTTTTTTTTATTTATTCATTAATTTAAAGATATCACTAAGAATACCAGTAAATTAATTTATGCGCGAGCACAAAGGTGTCGACTGAAAACCAGCGCAGGGACGGCATAACACGTCCCGTCGTAAGCTGATCTGGATTCCTTTTGCTTATGGAGTGGAAAGGAAAAATAGAAAATTTTAAGGGTCATTAACCGAAAAGGTAATCATAAAAATGTATGAAATATGACGAAGGAGCCATTACTTAGAATCAGTAGAGCACATGTGCTCATTTGTCACCCATAGCTTTATGACAAAAATGTTATACATACAGTCTTATCATTGGGTCTTTAGAAGAAAAACATTGAAAGAATACAAATATATAAAAATATGAGTGAAAAAAGCAATCTCTAATCTTTATTATACAGACTATATTGTAAACACAAACTAGGCACGTTAAGTGATCACACCATCAATAGAAATCACTGTCACGCCAAAAAAAGCATCACTGTCTATGGCAGATAACAATTTGTTATGAGTATTAATCACACTGTCGCCATCGTCCGCGCAATGGACTTTTTTCGCCGTAACCATGAGTAAGCGCAAAAGCAACATCATTTTATATTTATTCCGAGATTCTTTTGTTTGAAAGAGATAAGTGAATAGTTTCGGGCCTTTAGGAATTCGGTCGTCAACCCAAAGCATAGAATGGATAATTACAGAGGTTTTAACTAACGAGCTATAATATCTAGTGGAGAAAAGGCTGTCTTTGTTGGATTTTAATAAGAATAAAAATGTATATGTTTATATACAATTAGAATTAGGGATATATTTATAAGACAAAGATACACAGCATAAATCTCAATTTAATATATGTTATAATGCTTCGTTTGCGATATATTGTATGTATGTTTTTATTTTAAAATAAATTTGAACACATTTGATTTAATTTATGTAAAAAGAACAATATATAAGTCTAAGTAGCCAAATTTAAACAATCGCTTAGAATAATCATGTTATTTTTTTAAAAAGAAGATCTGCATCTTCAACGATTAACATAGAAGTTTTTGGCAGAAATTAGATTGGTCATGTGCAGTGCTTTTATTTTTATTAAAGAATTTACATTATTCTAAGTTACATTATACAATTTCAGTGGATTTTATGCAATAAAGTATTTTATCCGTTTTCTTTTGTATTGTGTATTTATTTAAAAACAAGATCATCTATTACATGATATGATAAAACGTTAATTTGAAGGAACACAATAATTACATCTGATCAAAATAAGAATATTAATTATTATTAATCAGTTGTAATTACACTTTAATTAATTAGATGCCTAGTCATTAATTTTATAACTAGTACGTGACGTCTGACATAGATATCCATTAACTTGAAACGTCTAATGATCTTTGAGTGCTTGCTTTGTATTCTAGTTAAAGCATCGTAAATATTTTTTCTGCCGTCGTAGGCCAATGTCTAAGTGCTCGCTTTTCATTCACTGGTACGAGTATCCGAGCATGGCTAAGGAATAAATTGAAAAAAAATATGTTTAGAGCAATATTTAATATATATATATATATTTGTATATATATATATAAATACATATATATTATTTATAGCCGCAGTATTATCGAATAATGGTATGCCATAGATTACAATTATTAAAAAACGAACGCATAGAATATGATCAATTTTAAATCTATAACGATAAATTCCTTCACGATGTTCTATAAAAACTTTAAATCCTATAGCCGCAAAAAACGACTCTTAACTTTGGTTCCAAATTATGGTGATATTTAAATTTTAAATCAAGATTAGGGCATGATATTCTGGTGTATTGTTATTAAATAGTTTTTGGTACTAAAAGTTAAATATATATATTTTTAAGTTTTCTTAAATAAAGTCTAGGTAGTCAAATTTAAACGATCGCTAAGAATATTCATGTTGTTTTTTAAAAAAATATATGCACAATGCAAATAAGAGAAACATAATAATCGCGTAGATAACAGTAAAAAACGAATTTAATATGAGATTGTCACAGGACATAAAATTGGTAAACTAAATATTAATAAGAATAATGAATTTAATAGATATATTTTATGTTTTTTTAAATGTATCAATAATTTTGACATATAATGACAAACAGGTATTTGAATGTAACGCAATGGCGAGTAAAATGGCCGCCCACTGCCCCGCGGGGCGCGTGTCTATGACATAACTGGCCTCCATTATAATCTATCAAACGAGTACAAAAAACATTTTACATAACTCCCTGCCGCGTCGCGTGCCTGCGTACTAGTTTATCCAGTACGTGTTTGCTTATTATAGACGTTAATAGAATCTAAGTAGCTATCGTCACATCCTATTGCATAGGCAAGAGCTTCCGTAAATCAAGACTGATACAGCGTTGTAATCTCATATAATCATGTTCTTAGAATGCGTGCACTCAGCGGCATTTACGTCTCAAAAGAATGTTGTAACAATGATTCTAAGTTTATTTCAAAAAGACCGACTAGTATTTTTGGGAACTACGTATATTATATTTATATTTGTCGTGTCATACAAATTTCATAGTTGACATTTACTAACAATTTTAATGTACAACAGTGAATTTGAGAATGTTCTCAAATGCTTCTTGGATCTCAAATGTCTTGTAGTTCTTGTTCTGCAAAATATTGTACGTTAATGCAAAAAATATAATTTAATTTGAAGCGCGAGGAATTTCGATTATGTCGACAATTGTCGTGCAGTCGCCGTCGGTTATTATAATATACTTGCGTCTGATTCTGTTTCTGGTTTTATGTTCAGTTTACTTTTCAATTCCAACAATTACGCTTAATAAATGCTGACTGAAATTATTACGACCTGTGCGTCCCCGATAAAATGGAAAAAATCTGAAATATGCTTTAATGTTTTTGCAGCTACTGTTTAGAAATAATAAGTGCAATAACTTTTAGTGCCTGTATTATATCATTATAAAAATAATCGCTTAAGTATAGATACTAAAATATAAATTGACTTACCGAGATCGCTAGTACAAAAGGCCAGTTCCAATTCGGAATCGGAGCAAGGTCTACAATCGGCGGTAGCAGGGTCATAGTGCCTCGTTATTAATGGCCGCGCTTCGTATTTGAATGTTGCCACTCTTCTCATTGGACCTTCCTCGGGTTCTGCCTCCACGTACAGGGCGGCCCGTCCTCGTCGACTTCGGAAACATCGAAGTTCGCGAAGATCACCATCGTCTGGTGCGTACAAAGGCACTAGTTTACGCGCGCCTTCCACGAATATGCGAGCGGGAAATCTTTCTGCCGTTTCTGCAAAAATTATATAATAATTTATATAATCCTCGTTTCTAAGTAATTTATATAAGTTGTGAGTAATCTTCCAGACTCGTTGGGAACGTCATAATATTTAGAAGAAAATAATTTCGTGGAAGATTTCACGAAAATAATTAGTGCGTAAAACTAAAACTTCGTAAAGACAATCCTTTGCAGTAAAATTACTAACTAAGAACACAACAAAATGAATAATAATAGTAAACTTAACCTATTACAAAAGTTGAAATAAGTGTACGTTACGTAATTTAATAACACATCAATAAATTATAATCTTATTTTAGTCCAGCGATAAATAATGGTATTGAGCAAAACTACTTTTACATATCCAATATCCTACGGGTTAGAAATAAAGTTTCTTATGATTTCTTGTACATACATGTGTTTCGTACCGAGACCCGTAATCATAATATGCTCTTGCAATAGTGAAGAGCTATCAATATTTTAACATACTATTTAATTTACTTTATAGTTGTCTGAATTTGTCTTTCTCTCTATCTCTCTGAAGACATATAGAGAGGTAGTGTTTGATATGTAATATCAATAACAATCAAAGAGACAAAACATATTATAGTTTTCATGATCAATGGAATAAGTGATTCCATCCGAATTGAATATTAATTATTCATTCGATCGCAAGCAAGTTCAGCTTACCTGTGAAGTTAAACTGCAGATCACGGAAGAACTCTGGTGGGTCGGGGCGGCGTATCACTCTGAGACAAACGTTGAAGTCCCTCTCACCGGCGGGCAGTGGAGGCCGTAGTAACAGCCGTAATGCCCCCCGGGGATACATCCACGAGACGCTGCCCTCCCGACACCGAAGGTAAACCGGCGTCACCCCGCGCTCCGCGGACGGTGTTAGGCCGCTGGTGAAAAATAATTTTAATATAAATTATTGCTAGAAGACACATGAAGAGCCAAGGTAGCTCAATGTTCGAGGGCAGCCGTTTTTAATTTCAAGGTCATCATTGAAATTGTTATTTGCAATTTAAAGTGCTTATTCATCAAGTGCTCACAATATAAAAATATAAGGCAATGCATTTGAAATATTTAAAAAAAAATTGGAATCGCAATTTAGGAATGGGGAAGAATATACTCCGAATACCAGACTTTATATAAATAAGTTGGTGCTTTACTTTTATACTTTAAAAGATACCACATGTCAATCCGGTATATAATCGCCCAGGTTCGGCCATTCCCCACGGAGCTTAAAATTCACTTAATCCGGACACCTTTTTTTTTATTGATTCTAGCACATTTGCAAGATAACATAACAATTGGCCGGCAAATTAGTAAGGCCACAGCGGCAATTTACATTGCATACAGAACTTGGTCAACAACATTTTCTAAAATTACGGTAAGTTAAGATAACTACCATTAAATTACCAAAATATTGTGTTATTAAGATAGTTTGTATTACAAAATAAGATCACTATAAGTATCTCGACAAAGGCAAAATTAACTGGCAAAAATAAAAACATAAACAATAAGAAATGGAATTACATGAAGAATAATACTTTGCACCAAGTATAAGCTTGACAAGCAATTAACTGTTTACATTAATTAGTTAAATATAATCAATAAAAAAATATAATTTAATATGTTCGTACAGGATACTCGAATACAGAAGATTCCTCGCATCTCACAGGCCACATTGCATACGGCGGGAAATTTATTTAACATGCATCCATGTCTTGCAAAACATTTTTAAAACATCTAATTCTTCTACTTTCGTGTCTATAAAAGGGCTAATGATATTGGAATCCATGCCATCAATTTCGTGTATCGGAACAGGTACACACACACGGTGACCCTAAGTTGTTTTCATCATATTCGGACAGTGTGATTGGACAAACATACCGAAGGTAGTAATCGGTAAAAACTAAGCTCATTTAGTATTCGGCACGTGAAATACCGGTAAGTTTTCGAATATTTGTTCGTAAATGTAATGCGTTTTATTTGCGTAGATATATACGTTAGATTTGTTCGCAGGTAATTCTGGCCTATACGTGCGACTTATACCTATATATGATGGTTTGAAGAAACTGCAAAGGAGGAATAATGGAAAGCCGGAAATGTGATAAACACAACGTTATTAATGTTTTGAAAATTACGTGTTTTATAAATATTGGGAAATATGCCGACGTTATAATTCGAACCAAACTTCAAAATATCGAAGAATATTTGAAAATTGTCATTTTTGCTATATATCGGTTGGAGATCTTTAGCGCTCAATAGAAGAGTCGGGCGATATTTTGCGTATTGTTTAGCAAACAAGCACGAAAGTGTACTTTTCACACAGAACGGAATACGAATCAAACACGGTGTAACATTACGTTTAAATGGTTCAAGCGACGAAAAGTCGCGTAATGGCACATAGATCCATAACTTTACTGCACAAGTAAATAATAGAGCCAATATCAGTGCCGATAGGTATACTTATAATTTGGTATTAGAAAATGTTGACAAAAACTCAAATCATACTCTTAAATGTTAATTGTAACGACTAAAAAAAAGTTCCGAAATTGCCGAAATTATTATACAAATAATGACGCTACAATAATTATTTTGATTTTTGTTCACTACAGGAATGAAATGAGCTTTAATACATAGAACAGTCGAAAAAAAGGCATGTGGACTCGGCACGTGGCGTGGGCAGGAGTTCTGGAGAAGCGCCCACGGGCGACCCACGAGCGGTCAGTCGCATACAACCATAAAATTGTAATATACGACTAAGGGCGCGCTATAAACACGCCAAGCCAAGGCCCACGGCATGATGCGACAGCATTAAAAACAAGACAATGCTCTTATATAGGTCGAAGCCCCAGTCGTAGTATCTAATATATGATATTGAGTAGGTTTACCTTTCAAAATATGTACATTCAAGTTTAACGATCAAAACAGTAGGAAATATAAATAAAGAAACATATCATTATTTTTCGAAAAACTTTAAACACAGCTACAGTATGCTGCGAGATCGTTCTTGTTCTAATAAAGCCGACCCATTCATGCTTCAGTTAGGTTCTACTTGGCTCTATCGGATTTAAAACAAAAGGTTTAAGATCTTTTCACTTTTTATCCATTCGTAAAACTTTCAGTTCAACTATGGTGAAGTAGTTTTTTAGACATAAATCATCCATTATAGAGTTAATCTATAATGGATAATTTATGTAATAATAATATAATATAAAATACATTTTCATAGAATAAATTAATGTCTAAGATGCATTAAAGCAGCGTGCGCATCAATCAGGTTTATTTTTATACATTATTATAATTTAATGGGAGCCTCTGACAAGTCACATCCTTAATACTTTCACGTCATCGAGGGACTCGCCTAATCCACCCTAATGGGCGAACGTAGAAATATGTGCCTTGTAAATTATAAATCAGTACAAGTGAGCGGTTCTAGTGGGTTGGATACCGTCGAGCCTGGCGACACACACGTGGAATTTCTTACCCTAACATAGGGGTGAACAACCTAAACTAGTGGGACGTCGACTACGGGTTATACCAGCCGAGATTACGCTCATTAGGCTCTGTCTACATACATGTTTGGTCCGAAGATTCTACTCAACTAGTAGGGCTAGTTTTTAATAAAGCAATACCATGTAAGAAAAGAAACCTACGAATACTATTATGAGCTAACGACCGGTCTTACTTAACAGGTTATATAATCTGTGGTGGGTCAACAAAGAGTGTTGCCCGATAATACTGATAAGTAATATTGTACTTTCAATTTTATATTCTAAATATGTATTTAAAAATAGTACGATCTAATTACGTGGTACGAAACAACCCTAAACTTTGCCGCGCCTTTACGTTATCGGCGCTAAAACAACACACACAAAAACAACATGTATAGAAAAACCGCTAACTTTCTGTTTTCAAACATGGCCACAAAAAATGTGTGGCAGGGTGTTAACTGCAGTTTGTTCCGCGTTTGCGTTCTTAAATTTGTCCTAGCGTTTTCATATTATTAGTTAGTGGCAAAGTTATTTCAACTTTAAATTTTACTCTTGTTTATGTTAGAAATTAATTATGAATAAAGCTCTTATATCTCTTTAAGCAAGTTTATCTAAGAAATAAAGCCCAGAAACATATATTTTTTTAACATATAACTTTTGTTGCGCATTGTTCTTGATCAAGATATTTATATTATATTTTTATTATACTCGAATACAATACATTTAACTATGATAACAATAACCACGAACATATCTGGATAAATACCTTAAATTACTTAAAAAAAAGGTATTCTTTTGTTTATAAATATGCATTAGGTATTTGAAAGTTCCATATCCAAATTCCGTAAAAATATATCAAAATGGACAAAAAAAAAAAGAAACGAGCGGCAATCTTGCGCCATTACGGCAAATGACAGAGGCGCCAGTGCCGGACTAAAAGCTACTAATGCAGCCCCATGCCACCCGTGCCCGCGTGGATAAAAGAAGTCACGTTTATCATTATCAAAATCCATTTTGTTACATATATACTGCAGAATAACATTAATGTGTTTATATGATCTTATATAAATAAAAAAAAAACATTGTGACATTTGTATTTTGATAAATTAAAATAGCGATTAAAAATGTTTTGAGTTGTAATTGCCTCGTTGTGTTTAATTTTTTTTTTTTTTTTGGATAGCACTACCAAGGTTTTTCTTTTAGCTGAACAAGCTTTTGTACTAATGCAATGACTTCAACAACTAATTTATTGCGAGTACATAGTTGCTATAGTTAGTACGAATATATTATATCCATTACAATACATTACGTCTTGATATGGATTGTGTAGATAACAAAAGAATGCTACAGCCCATCCTTTGACATATTTTAAGTACTTACATGACTTAAACGGGCGTTGGAATCCAGATTTATGCATGCATATTTATGTACGGTAATGATTTCCTAGCTGATTTCAAATATAGCAACATCTTATTACTAAAACACTTGATTCTCCTTATCCGATGGTTCGATCTACTCTAACATAAAAACGTTTGGATGCAGCGTGAAGGCACGCATTGAGAGAATGATACCTTTGTCTACAAGTAGAGAAAACAATCATACAACTATTATTATGTTATATTATTAACATATTTAACGTTTATCCCAATTTTCCAATGATTTTTTAATGTTATCGGTAAGCGATATTTTTATATAATAATACTTAGTACAAAATAAACAATATAATACCAATTTCAATATTAAGTATTAAACTTATTATATAATAACAACAAAATTAATCAAATTTAATCTTATAATCATCACCTTTACAAAATTATATGCCGCTTTCCGTGGCGTCGTCGATTTTAATTAATCCCAGTTATAAATATTGTCAGTTTCTTCAATTTAGTGCCTAACTGCAGACCCATCTGAATGTAAGTAAATGTAAAAAGTAAAGTTTGATATAATGATATATTTATATGCATAAATATAAATGTCTATCACACTATAGTACTTGCATGTTACAAATAAAATATTGGGTTCATTTCTATCCGGTATAGTTTAGTAGATAGAATCAGAAAAGAAAATGTATTTTATGCCGTATATACCATACGGCATTAAATCCAGATTTGTATTTGAATCGAGAAAGAAACTTCTGAGCACGCACCGGTAAGCATATTGAAAGGCCCCTAATAGGCATGCATATTGAACTTTATTTCGATTGTATGCTTTATAACGTGCCTTTATGACTGCTCATTAAAATGAACCTTGACAACAAAGCTCTCTTGTTATTTTACGACCTGAATTCATCGTTATAACAATCATATAAATAAAACTTTTAGCATAGCAGTGTTAAGGTGAGATTGATTCGAAGAAAACACGAATCGTTTAATCTTACTCAGGTATTTCGATGGCATCCCACCCGTTATGTAAATTGAGACATTCTTCATTTCTCTTTTGTTTAGTATTTAATGTAAATAATCTAACTATATAACGATAAAATAACTATAAATCAAATAACAAGTAAAACATAACATATAAAAGGAGTAAAAAATAATAATAAAGATATATGTGCGGCAACATTTATAAAAGAATAAAGATGAAGATGGGATCTGCTGCTTAATAAGTTATGTAGTATATAATTATTATTGTATTTAATGTGAGATCGTTAATTTAATTCAATTGGCAACACTTAGTTCTTTACAATACAATATGATGTGATAACGAGAAAAATATAACTATAAATCTTTGCTTATGAAAAGAAAGTTCGTTAGCGTATGACAAGCGTCATAAAGCTTTATCTCAATTTTACAACAGTCGCGCCACAATAACAAAATAAATAAATGTATCTCTTCTACGAAGACTTTTATTTATTCTCGCCTAAACCTGGCCCGAGATAACAATGATGAGTACGTTCAACCTTTATTCGTCGCAGGGCTGCTGGATCAAGCCTTATGTAAACATTAATTGTGTCTGTAAATGACCATACAATTAAACTTTATCCTAAAGAAATTAAGTGAGAAAAATCCAATTATATACTTCATATCAAGTTCACAGTGCCAAATTAACATATATCTTTGAGGTACAATTTTATTGATTAAAAGACACTTGAAACCTAATATATACCTTTTTGGTTAACAATTAAAGTGAAATAAATTTATTATTTGTCTTTAAACTTTATCATTTCACTTTCACCCATCATGAATCAATTCTCAACAAAAAAATCATTAATGTATAGTCATTATAAATATTTAAACTCATTGAATAAAAAAAAACATGATCCTTTTTATTTTTTTGAGACAAACAACCCTAGTGTGGACACGCGCGTCTCGCCCGCGCAGCCTACCCACGCGCCGCCCAACTACCGCCAGTATTACCATACTCGATATGATCGCGGACTTTACTTCTGGTCATTGTAACGGCTCTTATACACGGCGCGCCTATTGCCATGTGTCACATCGCTTAATACGTAATGATAGTCTGTTGTTTTATTTTTATTTACTGGTAAATAAGTGTAAATGACGTTTTGTTTACAAAACTTAAATTATTTTTTTTTGATGCAACAATTAAGTCACTCACTGATTTTAAATGATTTACATATTAAAAGTGTTTTAATCTATTCAATTAGTTTGTAAAAATAACAAATTAAATAATTGATTTAAATAATCAAAAGACATATTATAATAAACTATTTTTATAACAGAGATAAAAGAGGAACATCATTTTGTAATATATAATTAATTTTAGGTATATAAAACTTTTAAATAAATTTGATTTCTACAACCAAACTCTGTCGGTAAAATAAATATGGTCGCGTGGTGTTGGCGCGGTCGCTTACTCAAGTACCTTACTACAAAGATTTAAAAGCTTTCAAGCCCACACAGACTTTAAAGCCTCTGATCACGCGTCGATCGGTCGCTGCATTTTTTTTTGTTTCTAGGTCAGCGTCGACTCGTGCACAATTGTCAGATCATTGGAACGGCGAACCGAGAGTTCCGTGATCTACTTTTGTACTAGTTTATAAACGAACAGGAAACTAAGCATTGTATAAATTTGCCGCGATAATGCAGTGCTTGGTGACTAGCGTAATGTAGACCGGTCCGATTAACACGAACGAACAAAGGACAAATTTGAAGTCATTAAATATCAATTTACATTTATATTAAATTAAAAAATATTTCCCTGTACATTTCAATGTTGTCATAGTCCTAGAAAAATGTTAATAAAGAAAATATATATATATATATATTTGCTAATTTATTAATATACGACTATATGATTGTAGTAAAACATTATTGCGGAATAATTATTACATTATACAGAATTTTATTACAGATTAGTTATATAAAGTATGTAATAGAATTGACCTTTATTTTTTAATTAATTTTACTAATATACTTCATAGGAATTTTGTGTAGGTATAATACGAGTAGTATCCTAAATATTCTAACAGATAATACAAAATTTAACATGTTACGTAACTAATTAAATCATTCAGAATAAAATGGATTGCCTAAATTAACTCTATTACGAAAGAAGATATAGAGTAAAGTAGACTCAAGCTAAACATTAAGCAAAACAAGAATTTAAAGTGATACAAGAATGTCCAATTTATAGTAAAAGCCGAAGCATGTACAAGGTTTCCGTGAAACAATGGGGCTAAGCAATCATAACAATAAATGGTATATACGTATATAGGCTCTCAGACAATGGTCGCTGCGCCGCGGGCGACCGACAGCAGCACGTGCGCACCCATTGTATTCATGTACCGAAACCTGTGTCCGGCCACAGCCACAATGTCCAATACCTCAATAAGAAACTATAGGCTCACCACAAACATTCCTATAAACAACGGTCCTTATAAGGAAGCAAACGGCAGTAAGGGAAAGAAATACTGATCTGAAAAGGAATCTTCCACCTCAATTTTAGCCCTCTATAAAAACCTGGTGGATGAATAGTTCATTGGCGCCATTTTATAAAATCGTCAATCAATTTAAATTTGACTAGGTAAAAAGTCAATGACACCCTTACGTAATTGAACGTTATAGTTCCGTCCCTTAGATGTTATAGGTAAACATTAAATCTCAATGATACTTAAATAAGTCTTTTTTTAAAAAGGCCCAAAAATAAATTTATTTTCCAATAAAAAATAAAAAAAAAGTGTAATAAATTTAAAAATAGAATCCTTTTGAAACGAATAAGCTTTCCACTGTACGGTTAGATCGGGCGTTCGTAAATTGGATCCCTAGTCTCGTATTAAAGTGGTCTTGAATTGATCGCGATAGCAATAGACGCTGATAGCGGTCCGCCGCAATAATGGCATAGTATCGTGGTGCTGATTCGTACTGATTGTATAATGGGAACTCTCGTGCGGGACGGCGCGTGGGCGACCCTCTGTCACCGTCTAAGAAAATACGTAATTGTACTCTATTCCACTATTCCACCTTATGCAGTCGAACCGTGCTAGCCCAATACCCCGGCGCTCGTTTATAATTTCATGGAAAGCATTACACCCGAGTTAAGTCCGGTGATACCAACGAAATTGTTAGTTTAGATTTTTAGTGGTGCTAATTTGCCTAGGTGTACATTATATCAGATGTTACTTATACGGCATATGTACGCTTATTGCTAATTCAGAATTCTAGGCAGTTACATTATAGTATCAACAAGTTTCCCATTTGTAAATCTTAGTGGATGAAAAAATCTTATATATTTATATAAATATATTTGGGAGTGCGTATATGATGCTACTTTGATTCAGTGAATTTCAATAGGTCTCTTATATTTATATAAAACATTTTTCAAACATTACACGTTTTATATAAAGTATTATTTTGCATCTTATTAGAACATTGATCAGAATTGTAGTCGATTATACACAGATTTTCTATTTGTAAATCTAAGAGGGAGAAAAAATCTTGTAAAATAGGGATTTGTTAATTATTTGTACGTTCTTTACGGGTTCGCAAGCCATTTAAGTATGTACGTTAAGTAAGTTAAGTAAGTTCTCTTAGTAATTTAACTATAAAAACTATATTTACTTTCGTAAGTTTACTTAAATAAATGAGTTCAATCAAATCAATATTAACAGGATCGTAGGTATTAATCTTAATAATGTTATTATTAATCATTGTTAGTTTTATTTACGTTGCGTATAAAGATTCCATTTGGTCGTATAAACAGACTGGGGTGGTAAAACAACGTAACACGAGTACGTTTTGTTATTACACTGTCTAATGACAAGGTGTAGATCGCGTCCCCAGTCGAGCTCACAGCAAGGCGCATTGCCAAGTAATGATTTAATGTTATATATGACTTAAATAATTTGTTGTTTTAAGTTTTATAATTAAAGAAACAACTTTTTAATATAGTACTCTCAATGTCGTACCAAAAACTTTAGTTTCAAAATACATTTATAATTTATGTACAGAAAACATGGTTCGGTGCTCTTACCCTTGTAACAAATCGTGAATTCTTATTTTTATGCTTAGCAATATTTTGACCAAAACACGAATAATTTCTGCTTCATTTTTTTATTGTATAGGGGGTGGCAAACGCAGTTCATCTGATGGTAAGTGATTACTACGGGCCATGAGACCCAGTATTCATCTTCAATAAGGAATCATGATGCAGATGCTTTGTCACCCCTGGGGTCTAAGATGGGATACGTCGTCAATATTAATAAGGCTCTCCGCAGGTCTACAATCACCATTCGAAACACAGCAGCGTTATGCTGCTAATTTACGTCGATATTCTGTAAGGGCGTGGTCCTTCCGCGGTCGGGCGGATGATGCGGTGTGGTTCTACTAAAATAAATAACGCCCCACCTTGATGGTAAACCTGGAACGCTCTCGTTGCGTTCCGAAACCTTTATCACGTCTAGGATACTTTGACAATCTCCGATATAGCAACAATTTAGAAAATTATTGCATTATTTGCATTTTGATGAAAATTCAACTGTCTCGGAATTGTCAGGCGTTGCAAATGAAAATGATAAAGATAGTGGGATAACTTATGGGCTACAGATATACCGCAGCTAAATGATAGAAGTGGCATAAATAAGTCAGATCTATAGGAAAGGACTACGCCTTAACAAAATACCAGTGTAGTGTAGCTCTGAATTTTAGTGACACTGTGAAGTATGCCGATTTTTAATTTAGAATTTTGAAAATGAGAAGTATTAGATTTTATTTCTGGGGATGAGGCATTTTATCTTAGTGCTAAAGAATGAAAACGCATCTGCATTATGATTCCTTATTAAGGATGAATGTGGGTGTCATCAACCACGAGAGTCAGTAACTATCAGTAGAGGTGGAGTGTGTGCTCTACTCCAACATCATAAGAATGGGGCAGTGTCAAAGCCGAGCTATAAAAAAGAAATATAAAAAAACATGAGACAGACAGCCTTGTAAACAATCTGTACATATATACTTCCATGATGAAATCAAAAAACACTTACATAACAAATGTGCTCAATATGCACTGCATTAACTTGACTTAATTAAGGATGCTTTAAACGGCGTATAAAAATATAAAAGGCGTCGTATGACGCAAGTACGATGGAAGATAAAATATTTTTCCCCTAACGAATAATGCGTCCAAATGGTACATGAAATTAAACTAAGCTATGGGCGCATGTGCGTCGTCTGCACCGGCGCCGGCACATGGGATCCGACATAAATAATATTAAGACAAACATACCTACAGTTGACCTTTGCCTATTGTGTAAAAAAACGTGTGCTCTCGATAACAATTGCATATGGTCGGAGTTAGTCACTTTTTACTACGTCTGCTGTAATATTAACACATTACGTCACATACCACAGAATTTCATTAAATTATGTGAACTATAAATTATCTGTGCGGAACAAGTGATCAGATCATCTGAATTCTAAGGACTAATCGATACGCAGATATGGCCAATGATAATTGTGTAGGACTTTGTTACGAGACAAAGGCTGACAAACAAGCACCTTGTAGATTTTTTTTTACCTACGGGTGACAAAAGATCATACAGTTCGCCTGGTGATGACTGGAGCGTCTATTTTCCACATCCATCTTCAAGACACGTGTATTAGTACTCTTGAGGGCCGAGATAGAGATCTTCCCTACCGGTTACGGAGTCGATCACTGTTCAAGTTTACTAGCTTTCGTGTTTAAAATTTATTACGTGTCGCTGAAACGACCATTTATCCTCATCTAATCTTATTTATATATATATATATATATATATATATATATATACATGGAATATAGGTGATTGCAACCATACTATCGACAGTATATTATGGGCCAGTGAATAAATTCTTGGACGATTTCGATTATTGCAATCTCATTATTTTCAGATGTATATGTTAAGTTACATGCCTGTATCATCTGCAACCCGAGTTTCTTAGCCTCCTTTACCAATAGATCTATATAGGGGAAACAAACAATTCAAAAATCTCATCAAAAAAGAAACGAATCTGCAATCTTAATTTAGTGATATAATTTTAATGCACCCTACCTCGTAAAGGAACATAATAAGTGAGAATATGTCCCTTTTTCAACAGCCTTACTAACATACCATAACAAATAATTAATGCTCACAAGTATTTTAAATATGAAAGAAAAATTATTCACCGCACTTTTAAATTGTGCTGCTGCCATCCGCAATGCAGCGCGACAAAGGTGAGTTTGTGCAGAACATAGCACCAATTACGTGTAATTTAAAAGCTTGTGGAGGTGACTTTGAAATTGTTGCATACCTCTAGTTCCTTAACCACATGCGCATTTTTCAAACAACTGTCTAAACATCGCCTTCTCTGGATCTGCGTCTACGGCTCATAACACTTTCACATTTTGATGTCATTACATCGAATCGAATGTTCATATCGACCAATTTAGATCGGGGGTGGTATAAACTATAAACGACTTTTATACTTAAAATATACATTTTAAATAACAAAATACCTATTGACTTAAAACTGTAAATCAACAAATTATCTAAATATTTTTTCTCAGAAATCAAACGATTCTTATAATGCTCAGAAAAATCTATAATATGCATTGAAGTGTCTTTCCTTCATTTGTGAATTTTCTCTTCACTTCCCCTTCATAGTCACTTTGAATTTTCTGTAATTTCTGGTGCTTTCATCCCCTAATATACATAACAGCTCTCGAGTCCGAGGAGATGCAATACGTGTCGTTTGTATACTACAAACCGGCTCATATTTTTATTTCGTATTGGGTGTAATTTTTTAAAATGCTACTGTATAGTTTTATTAAAAGCGATATAGGTTACATTCTTATCATGAATAGAACATGACAACATGTTACTTTATTGTGGGCCGATGGACAGAACTAATTTTATGAAGCTTATATGTAGTTTATGTTGGTCGATGGGACGGACAAGTAGATAGATATTAATATATTATATTATATGATATTATTAGTAGACCCTAATAATAGTATAAGCAGACTTACTTGCGATACAAGAAATCCGTTTTGAGTTCGTTGTGAGACGTGCCACGTTACCTGTAATTGGATCTCCGGACCTTTACACTCGCCATACGAAAGACAACAGTTCCGCTATTTTCGCGCAGTCCTTTGCCGGTTCTTTCATGCTGAAGCTAGAAACACGAACTGTGTACGGCACGTTACCTTTGACCCCTGTCCCCATATTATTATTTTCTTATTTCATTGAGTGTAACAAACGAGCACACAGTTCGCCTGATGGTATGTGATTCCCGCGGCCCGAGACATCCACTTTCTAAGTCATAATGCAGATGCGTTGTTACCCTTGAGGACTGAAACGGAATGCCTAGTCACCCGTATAAAGGTCTCCGGATTGCTGCACTCACCAGACGAAACACAGCAGCTTTATGCTGCCATTTTACGCTGATACTCGGTGAGGGCACGGTCCTACCCTGGTCGACCTAACCCATTTATTCTGCAGCTAGAAAGAAACGGCGGTGTAGCTCTACCAGTGTAAATTGTTTCAATTCTTGTCACACATCGAAAGCATAACACTAAACAATACCCTACCCCACATATTTCCAAATGTATTTTATGAATTGTTGCTGTAGACAATTTCAGGTGTGTATATAAAAATTCTCACGATAACGTAATTTGTAGTGCTTAAAAAACACAGTTCATTCTCAAACGCTAATTCGTATCAGGCACGCAAATATTTTATATGCAAATAATTGTAGAACGAGAGTGAACATGAAGAATGAATCGTCTGGGAATAACACATTGATAAGGGGATAAGAGAAGTTACTTAGGTACGTATGCTTTGGGAAAGCTAGGCCGTGGGAAATGATAAACGATCCATACTTTTGCGATCGAACACTTAATACTCAGATAACACGTTCAAACTAAGTACTAAAAACTTAGTTTATCATAAGCTACCTATATACGCATAATTTGACTCAACCGTGGTAAGACCACACTGACCAGAACATCAGTGAAAATTAGTAGTTTAGACTATATAGGGCATCCGGTGAAAGTAGGAAAGCGCGGACTTTATTTCAAGTATTGAGATATTCCATAATAGTCATAATAGTAATTAGTAGTAATTGGTGAAACGTTTCTGCATTATTCCTTATCGATGATGAATTTATTTCAATCAGTTGAACTGTGCTAGTTTGTTACCCATAAGATTAATAAAAAAAGTATCAATTTATGTACACTATTCTAAGAATTATGTTAATAATTCTTAGATTGAGGTTTTATTACAGGGAAATACCCGTCTTTGGGAAATTTTGAAAGTTATTCATCAATTTTAATGAATCATAAACGCATATGTTAGGAATAAATATGATAATATGTAGGCCATTCCAAATTCCAATTGTTACAAAAGAATAATTTTCATTTGAATGTTTACAAATAATGTTAGTTATACATTTTAAACGAGACGTGATATTTTTCTATTACCAACTTCCTCTTGTCAATTTTGACGTTTCCTTCAATTATGTTATCCCAGAACCCCTCTAGTCGCGTGCAAGAGCTATCACTGATATGGACTGGTCACACGCTTTATCTGACAGGTGACACATGTCACTTTGACTTCAGCCAGGTCGGTCAACATGTCACCATTGTCAATCTTAGTGTGTACATATCTTCGATATCATCAGCTCTTAATTTATTTAGTGTGTATGTATAAATATTCGTGTACATAGGCACAATAACTTTATCCTGTCAACTTTCATATTATACATGTCTTTTCTGTATGATTTTTTTATTACATTAAAAAAAAATGAGGACCACCCCTTCTCTTGTATAGGCTTCACAGAAGGTCAGGGTTGTGACCCTAAGTCACAACAGTACCAGAGAGGGGATCGTTTTCGTTATTTGGCGCAAAGCAGGTGTCATTTGTCTTCTCCATTTATTTATCATTTTTTGTTTTTCTTTTTTGATTAGGTAAAAGTATTTTTCTTGTTTGTTTTTAATCGTTTTCACTGTACTCGATTTTGCAACTTATGGGTACCAAAAAGGAATAGAAGAATATTATTATTATTATTAGTTTGCTCTTTTTTGTGTTGTATTGTTTTTGATATGTTTTTCTGTTGGGTTGATAGACACATAATATTTGACAAACTTATCATAAATACATGTAAATAATATATTGATAAAATATTAATGTTGTCCAATATAAGAACCAATTAGTATTAGATGACTTCAACAGCGCAGAATGTATTGTAATGCCCTAAGTATAGTTGCAAATGCAGATGCACTTACTCTTCATCCCCATCTCAATTTCAGTGTCACGGATGTGAAATAAGACCGGAAGAAGGATGCAGTGACACAACATTCGCGTCTACAGGAACCAGCAATTTATGTTGATCAAATATTATTTTTAAGATGGCAAATACCCGCCATGCAGTTGCAATATACTCTAACCACTGCTCCACGCAGCCCTCCGGTGCAATATTATAAATTTAATACGTTGCTGGATTGTTCCCTCAATATTTATATTTAGATCGATGCTCTTTAAAATACATATATAACTTTAATAAGCAATGCTTATTAATATGTCATAAGAACTTCCCTTCATAAGTAGAAAAATCATGGCTAATAAACAAAATATAAAACGGCCATTTAAGCATTAATAAACATCCATGAATGTTCTAAATATACTGACCAGAACATTTACAATATGGAACTAATATCTCTTATCTATCGGCGGACACTTTATAAGTTCACCTTGCATTGAAACAACTTTCATTTCGTTCATGAGTGCTCGTTCTTAGATATCTCGAAATCTGCAAACTAGAGGAACTGGTATACTAGATGTTGTTAAAACGGTTTAAGATAAATATAACACTCTTCTCTCTTATGTAAATTCCAAGAAAGCATTCAAAAATCTACAAGTGTCTCCGCTGGGTACAGCTAATCAACTTAATCTTACTTTGTAGACTGCCAGACTTTAAACACGAAGAACCACTTGCATAAATAACTTTAAATCTGAGATTATTTTCTTAGAAATAACATAAGCTTACATACATATATATATATATATACATATATATATATATATATATATATATATATATATATATATATATATAAAGTATAATATGAAAGCGATGGTTTTTGTTCATTATGTGAGTGTGATTAATATTTTTCAGGTCGATTTTTATCACAGTAAACAATGAAACACAGTAACTCTAAACTATCATTTTACACTGGTATTGCAAACTGTGTTTTATGATAGTGTATTACAGTCGTGCCGATCTATCCGAACTACAGCTAGTTCATAACTGCGGCATTATTTATAAATTATTATAAATGATTTATATATATATATATATAAAGTATAATATGAAAGCGATGGTTTTTGTTCATTATGTGAGTGTGATTAATATTTTTCAGGTCGATTTTTATCACAGTAAACAATGAAACACAGTAACTCTAAACTATCATTTTACACTGGTATTGCAAACTGTGTTTTATGATAGTGTATTACAGTCGTGCCGATCTATCCGAACTACAGCTAGTTCATAACTGCGGCATTATTTATAAATTATTATAAATGATTTATATATATATATATATATATATATATATATATATATATATATATATATATATATATATAAAGTATAATATGAAAGCGATGGTTTTGTTCATTATGTGAGTGTGATTAATATTTTTCAGGTCGATTTTTATCACAGTAAACAATGAAACACAGTAACTCTAAACTATCATTTTACACTGGTATTGCAAACTGTGTTTTATGATAGTGTATTACAGTCGTGCCGATCTATCCGAACTACAGCTAGTTCATAACTGCGGCATTATTTATAAATAATTTATATATATAATGTTACTCGTCCTCGTATTCGAACTACAGCTAGTTCATAACTGCGGTATTAATCTACCACGTAATTTTCTATTAGTTACAACAACATGCTGTCAATTAAAAAAAAACAAAAGGGTTGACAATGCATATCTTAACATTGATTAGGCTGTATATAGTTATTATTTATACACAGATAAAGTGTGTACTTGTATTTCATCCCTAATATCATAAACAAGAGCCACATTGAATATTTACAATATATTGAAAACGAAAAACGTACAATTAGTTGTTTCTTGTGATTCGCTTGGATTGTGATTCCGAATACTCAGCAGAATAGTACTTAACCATAAAAGACGCTTCATCCAATATTATACACAAAAATACTTGCAGTGATTTGGCGAGAATTCGTCGATGTTTGTTTTCGCGACAATCAAATAGATCACAAACGAAAATATATTAGAACATAGACCCGCATATTAAACTTTGTTCTCACGCGCATACGCGTTCAGAATACGCGAGGAGCCGTGAGAAACGTCCGTGCGGTTTGCAAACCGAATACTAACGTCTTCACTTGCGTTTTCATTGCCCTATTTATTTCGTTTGTTGCTTTTACGACAACTTAATGTAAACAAATGGTTTTAATGGCGCAATTTTTCATTACTTATAAGTCAAGGTATTCCTTTTTCTGTTTGATGGTATAGGGGTACCCACTTGCCATGGTCCTGCCAAAATTTTGGAAATACTAATTTGTTATCTTATCCAGTTTTCTGCTACATGTGCTTTTTACAACCTATAGGTTTCTTTATTACATCTTGCTATATTACTCGTCTATATCCAAGATAATCCTATCTATCCTATATACAACAATAGTAGAACCATGATGCAGCCGGTTTTTAGCTGTATTTTGAATGGGTCAGCTGTATTGAAGATAACACGTCCTTACAGAATACCTGCGTGTAATAGTGGAATAACGCTGTTGTTATCTGGTCGCTAATAGGCTTGCATAGAAGAAGTAGTTTTAATCATTTTGGTCATGATCTCTACTTAGAAAAGATTTCAACGAAAATTATACAAAAATCGTCTTTTCAATAAAATATCATCACCCTTCATATATACTAAACAAAAAGATGTCAAAAGTTATTCTGCATTGATGGAACAGCTACAAAGAATGTAATAAAAACAAAATAGGTTTATCGTTGAAAAGAGTTTTTACGTTACCTTTCGAAGCTGTACAAAATTACGGAAGCCACTATAATCGTCTCAGTGAAGTGCTATAAAAAGTGTCCCTTAGAAATATTAAGAAATCAATAATGCGGTTTAATCTGCCTCAAACGGGGTCCGGCTTGTAGCAATAGACAGGAATGTGCCGCGGGTCGGCCACCGGGAACACTTTGGAATCCTCTAGGTTTCTAATTCGATTTATACAATACATTTAATTATTTACAAATTCTTTATCTATAATAGAGTAACGGTGGTAGAGCTACGCTGCAGTTTGTTTCTAGTTTCTGAATGAATGGGTAACTAACGGGGTAGGACCACGCTAATACAGAATACGATCGCAAAATAGCAGTATAATACTGCTATGTTTTGTCTGATGAGAGTGTGAGTTGAGTCTGGGATCCGGAGAACTTTATTTAACTGGTCACGAGGTTTCCTTGTCAAGGATGAATTTAGATGTAATGGGCTGCCGGAATCACTAACTATTATATGAACTGTTTGCTCGTTTGTTAATCTCAATGTAATAAAAAATAAAGAAATAGAATTTAAATAAATATATATATATATATACATATAAATATATATATATATATATTTAAATATTTATACATATAGACAAAATCAATTCAATCTACTGGTCTATCACCATATACGTGGCAAACTGATTTGTTATACGAATAATAAATACGTTGCAGAATCAGGCAACGCTTCGGCTGAACGAAACAAGACCTCGCTATCCCAGTATATTTAAAAGGTTAGTGCTGGTGAGTTTCGTATGGTGTATGAAAGAATTAAATCTTATTACTGAAAGCTAACGAAGCAGTCCTAATTAGTCTCCAGGGGTGACAACGTTTCTACACCTTGAAATTCAGAAGAGTTACAGCGCATATTCGTCTTGAGTTTTTATTAAAGGTATTTAAGGATAACCCTTAACACTTACTATGAGGTGAACATTGTGTTTATCTTTCACACTTTATTGAATTAAAAATGCTGAATATGCTAAGTCAATCCACCAGGCAGTGCTGCTCTGCAGCCACCGTAGCCAGTAACTCGATTTTACACCATAGACTGGTCTCTATATTATTTTCCGCATTGCGTGCCCAGAGCCCGGCGGCCGCGGACAATTTATAGCTCAACAGAGCCGTCGACCTGGTACCCGCTCGTTATTATTTAACGGTTGAGCTGTGGACGCCGCCGGCTATCGCAGTCTCTATAACTATACTGCTAAACAGCTATATGCTATATGGTAGATTATACTCTCGTTCAATATATTTAAACGTGGCACGAACTTACAATAATGATGTCGGAAAATAAAATCATTAACGATACGGTAAACATTATGAAAAGAATTATCGCAATTAGATATGTAGTTTTTAAAACAAAATCAATGATAAAATTAATAATCATAGTTAATTGATTGTGTTAAGAGTAATAGGTGGCAGCAAATTGTTATTCCCATCTCAAAAATAGTTCTGTTTTGTGGTAAAATTTTTGCATAAAGATCCATATAAGAATGTTGTTTCTCATTAAACAGCGGTACTACTTAGAGCATGGAATCCGTTTTTGCACCATTAACCAAATGAAGTGACTGATTTTGTCTTACCAAATCAGACATTCAAATGCGTCCGCAATTTCCTTTATTTGGTAACGCTACGTTTTTCGCAGTAGCCGATTTGAATAAGGATATAGCGGTGGCCGGTGTCGAATGCAATGCCTTACAGAGCACGTGCGTCATGCCGGGATTAAATAACCTCGATTATAAGGCTGTCAGTTCATTGAAATCTATGCAGGACATTTCACAATATTCTTAGACGTCAAAAAAACGATCGTTACATTGCGACAATCCATAATAAAAAATTTTAACCAAATTATGTCGTTACTTTCCGCACAAAATTACACAACTGGTGCATTAACCAGCACCGCTGACTCTTAAACTTATGCTCGTGCTGACTATTGCCAAGTGTCCGTGGTATGTTTGTACGTAAGAGTTAGGCGTTATTTTTCCACGGCTTTTAAATATTCACCATTTATTCCTTGAATAGTACCTAATGTTTGGTCGATTATAGACACAGCAATGCTTTGACAAATCCCACTTGGAATATATATGTATACCAGTGAATCGTTACAAGGTGTTGAAAAAAAAAAGATATAATAAACTCCCAAGGTAATTCATCTCTTTATAATATTAAAAGTGAAGACCCTTGCTATCTGCGTTCACAGAAACTACCACTGTCATTAAATTTAAGTGTTACCAGTTTAACTATTGGACTTCTGTTAAATATATTGCCAACAGTACCTACGCCTTGATGATGACTATGATGTGAACTAAATGAACTGCTTTTTAAATAGTTATTGTACGTATACCCTATCACCCTCAGTGGTTAAAATAAAATGGTGTGGTAGTCGATGGTTTATCAATTGTCTATACCCAATAAAAATATAGATGTAGGTAACAAATTAAGTATATTTTGAAAGTTTAAAATTGGAATGTCCTCGAATAAGCCGGGCCGTTGGTAGCCTCAAGCAATGACGAATACGCTCGGAACGAGTCGAATCTCTAAGAAGGCTAAAGGTATATCAGACACTCCATATACAGTACCGCGATACCTTAAGGTGGGAGCGAGAGGTACTCTTATAGCCGACCGGCCTTGTGGCACGCGCCGTTTCTAGTCCATTTGATTTACAGACGTTTTATTCCTACGGCTCAGTATTATTATTCGATTATTGTAAACGTATACGTATATATGAATATATGTGGGTGTGTGTATATAATTATCCTTAACAAAATCGGACACAACATTTTGATTTGTATATATATATTTTTGATAAAAAATACTTAAATTTATCAAACTAAAAAGGTATTTGTGATCTTTTTTCCACGTTAATTATAATCAAACGATATATTGGTCCAACATTGCATATTACTTAGGTTTGGACTATTGTCGATTCTTATTGAGTTACAAAATTTTATCAAAATTTTCAGTGTTTGGCATCTCATTGTTTGTCTTTGGTTATTTTAATTATAAACAGAAGTCCGAAATCCAAAAAAAAAATGGCCCAAATTCTAAAACACATTTTACTCTCCGCGAAGTGATAACTGGTGGCCATAAATACCTACCATTAATTTTCAACAAAAAATCCTCATATAGTTGTCACCCCTAAGGTATTATGAGTTAGCAGTTCTGAGTCTCTAGATTCTTATACACCAAAACATATTCAGCAGTATTATGCTAGGTATAGGCGTTCGCTGCAGTGCAGGGTATTCTGGATTATGTTGGTGTTACTGCTGTCATGCTGTACTGTCTTATGCTGTAGTCCTCTTATTTTTATAACATTGAGAGTAACAAACGAGCACACGGTTCACCTGATGATAAGTGATTCCTGCTGCCCATGACATCTACATTCATCCTTGAGCAGGAATCATAATACAGATACGTGTTCACCCTTGAGGACTGAGATGGAACGCCTCGTCACCAGTAATAAAGGTCTCCGGATCCCTACACTCATCAGACAAAACATAGCAGTATTATGCCGCTATTTTACGCTGTTCTGTGATGTATTTGTGCGTGGTACTACCCCGGTTGAGCTGACCCCTTCATTCTGCAGCTAGAAACAAACTGATAGCTCTACCACTGATAAAACTGGCTATCCGAACGTGTCATGACTGCGCAACTCTCTCTTTGCCACCGAAGTTAACTAACAACCTGAGAGTTCTCCCAAGTGAAGAATGGATGGTGATATCTATTTTCCGTCCTAGGTTAGGTAAACAGGGTATTGTGTGCGGTAGTCCATGAGTTCGTGCGTCACGAATAGAGCGCTAATTCATTTTCATTTTATATCTGTTTTCTAGAGATCCTAGATAGAGAATTACAATCCCTTTGTTTAATGGTATTGATATAAATATACATATGTATATATATGTATATATATATACATGTATATATATACATTTTTAGTTTCAAGTTGTTTTTTTTTCTTTTTTACAATGTATGCACGGCACGGGTTGACTGGTAGAGAATGCCTTAAGTCCGCTCTTTGTATCCCTTTTTGTAAGGTGTGACCAATAAAGTTTAAATAATTAATTTAATAAATATGTTTGTCTATACAAATTGTAAACATTGTGTTTACTACAATGTTTCTCGAGAGTTATCTCAAAAAATTTTAATTATAATAATTTAAATAATAAAACTATCAATTCCATCGATACACAACTTCATTTTAATCGGGCAAATAAAATTTTTCACATTTTAATTATTTTATTAATTTATTAATAAAAAAAACCATACTAAAGTTTAATAACTGTTGTAAAATACGCATTTTATAGCGACTAATTAAGGTGAAATCAAACATAATGATCCTCAGACAACGTTTTGTATATTGCAAATAATATCTGCCGCGATAATTGCATAAGAAACCAGTTTATATTCACATTTATAAAACCGCAAATATTAATTCCGAAATACAAAACAAAATGCAAAACTACTTTAATTATAATTTATGAAGATAACTTCACATAGCCATGCTGTTATACATCATTAGAATTAACATCAACAACTTTTTTTAACACGTGCAACATGCATATTTGTATCTTGATGGGCAAAAGCACTATCTTTTAAACATCACGTACGGGAACTTGTTTAGAAACCACTAAGGCCGAACACAATGGTGAAACCACAAATGGCTTTTGTCCTGGCACTCGAAAAATAAAATATTTAGTCTCTACGCCCACGTTGCGGATCCTATATAAACATTCTTGTTTGACTTTCATATCATTTTTACTACGTGAAGGAGTCCAGTCTTTATCGAAATGGTTTTGTGTAGGTGTTATTGATTAAAAAAATATTTTATCATTTGGCGCTTTTTCATTTAGCGCGTATAAAGTGATTTTCGTGTCATATTCTAAAACATAAAAAACTGTGTCCGCGTTAAAAAATATTTTATATAAAAAGTCAAATGAACGCTGCCGTACAGCCAGCTTAGTCGACAAAATTATAAAAAAACTATTCTATTCAAATATTGACGACATGACACCTCACGATTCAGAGCTGTAAGTGGACTCTTCTAGCTACTTGGCGTGTGTACTTTGGACCGCGTCGCGCACGTACCGGCAGTGGCTGGCGATGGCGATGTTTACACAACTCGTTAGACGCCGCAGCGGCGTTCGAAACGCCTACGACGAACCTCACCATTGGACACCAGCTAAATGTTAACAGTAAACAATTAATAATGTTCCATTGTCCCGTCACGCAGGTGCACTGTAGCGGAGAAATGTTTTTTTTTGTATACTTAAAGTATTTTTTATAAAAAAAAATAAGGGCGTGAAAGAGCAAACAGTCAATCAAGACGAAGTTTCGTGCTCAGACATAAAAATTATGAATTATAAATATGAATGACTAGTATCAGACATGTAATGTCCATATACTCTCACCAGAAACATAACGTTTTTATTTTAAGTTAGTATTCATTTAAAACGTGTCTTCAATATTGTCACCATGGCGCATCTACATTGATGTGTATGGAGACGCGGTATGGACGTCGATTGAGTTTTTTCGTCGGCTAACTGACGACTCCGTGACCAAACGTAACGTACGGATAATGCAATTTTGATTAACTTTCTGTGGAAGGGCTTCTTGTAATGAACTCCGTTTATAATGGAGACATTTCATCGCTAATGTTTTATCCATTTTCTTTCGGATGTGCTATTTCGAATTCCACTATAGCACTTATGATGTTTATTTTAAAAAGTATATTAAAATGTGATTTATGACAAGCGATTATGTCCATTTTAACCATATGCGTATTCTAATCACTACCAAAAGGTGTCAATAGATATATACCCGTAATTGTGATACCCGATACATAATATAATTTATACCATTTTCATAACATTGATTATGTCCAGCAATATGTTCGGAGTCAAGACAAGACAAGAGATTGGCTATGATTTTTTGGCAAGGAAAACCACAGCTAAATTATGACAATGAAACGACCGGACATAATCACTTATAATTATGGGAAACGAATGAGAACACATTGAGCTTATCCTGATGGTGAGAGACGACAGACGTTCCTTCTTCAACAAAGTTTAAGTATGCATGTGCATAGTCCCGCTTGGACTAAGATGGAATACGTAACCAGTAATTGCGTCTCTAATTACCTACAGTGAGTGGAGTGGTCCTGCTATAAATTAGTTGCAATGTTGCTGTAAAATTGCTAATTTAACACTGTGAAAAAATCACAAAATTATATTAAGAAATTACATACTAAATATATAACGACAAAACCTTGTGCAATCGCGTTAGAAGAACAATATATGTACATAACAAATAATTAGTTTTCGGTTCTTGTGCTCTTGTGTCCCTTACGCTGCATCTGAAACTTCTTCCGAATTATAAATCGGAAGGGGAGGAAGGGTGTGTGTGTGTTTGTGTGAATTCTGGCCAAAAGACATCGTCGTGGTCGAAATTGAGCAGGAGAATATCATCATCATCAATCGTATAAATCACAAACACTGTCGTACCGAATAGTTAATAAGACGCACGTAACACGCAAAGCGCTCGTAAAGTAACTACTTTCACTAAAACAATAGTAATGAATCAAAGTACAAGAACGTTATCAACTTACATAAACATGCATTGATGTTTTGAATAGGACTGAGTGTCTGATTGATGAATCGGATAATAGTTACTAAACATGTGTATATATATATATATATATATATATATATATATATATATATAACTTATGTATATATATATATATATATAGATAAGATCTGGCTTGAATATTACTAGGTTCTTCGTTCCAATTTTCTATTTTTGTATTGTAATCATGAAAATATAATACAGATATGAATGTCAGTGGAAGAGTAGGGATGGATATATCACGCCCCGAGTTTAGTGTTTGATCAATGATTAATTATCGAGTTAACTATTATACCAGATGATATTATTTAGTTAATTTTGGTGCCGTGATCATAATAATTCAAATTAATCAGTCACACTACTAGTTATTAACGTGAAGTTTTGATTACAAAGTCTTAGTAAATTAAGAAAAGGGAGTAAAAAGATCTTGATATTTATATGCAAATATAAGTATTAGTGGTAATAGTAGGTTCTGGAATATAATAAAATAATATGAAATACTTACTAGCAAAAGCAAGTAAACCACTATTTCTATGATTTTTGCAATCCTATTCATCGGTTGCATATATATTCTACGCCATGTTCGGATTCGTATTTGAAATCGTAGCTCACAGAATTGCTAGCTAGGTTTTAAAAAAAGAACAAAAACTTACTACAGCAACAGGTAAGTCAACTTCGAGAAGTGAGTTCGACCACCGGCTCAAATTTACACAAGAACTAACTTTTACATAATGTACACTTGATATGTAAAGTTGAGGCGCGAACTTTAGGGGTAAGCACACACGAGGCGTGAACGTTAAAACGCGCCACAAATACGAAGGTGTGAAAAGTCCGTACGGGGTTCTCTTTTTGTGGCAGATAAGCCGCTTGCCGTAGCAATCCATAAACCTTATGACCACTACCTAGAAGTACGGGCTAAATCAAGTTCGACTCATTTGAATATTTGACTCATTCTCGTCAATTTATGGTATTCCAGTAGCGTTATAAGAAAAACTTTATCACTCTTCGGGTCATTTTGATTATGTATGTGTTATGTTTGTTTATTATTCCAAGGATTATCTATAAATAAGTGTTACGGTAAAACAAAGCATGTTTATGGTAAAACGAAATGTAGTCGTTCGTATCTTAACGTTATTGATTCTCGGACGCTCTGAAGTAGCAATAATTTACAGCCAAATGACCGAACCAAAGTGCTATTAGTATTAATCTGCAGTCTGTTTAGAATGTTCTAGTTTTGCATTCTCAATTGATCGAGTCTTAGATTAAAACGCGTAACAAACATACTTTATTATTATAAGCCGTTTATAGTTTTCGTTTTAACTATTAAAAACTTTCTAAATTTTATTCTTCTTTAATTCTGTTGAACCACATATTATTAAAATTGCATTTAGTTATAATTATAATAAATTCCTTAATATATAAAATTGTTTATTTTTTTTTATAAAATTCAAATAATAATAGCGAATGTTGGGTACAAATTTTTGTTTCCACACTAGATTGTATTCGATAAAAACCTTAAAATTATTATTATTCATTACATCTTCAGACTTTCAGAAAATCACTAATGTGTATAACGAAGCACTCACGGCAACTGTTTTAAAAACATTATATAAATTTTATAAAAAAAAAAGTAACTAAATGTCATCCCGCCGTAAATGTCAGAAGCAATTATGGATTATTAAAATCAGGTCTGGCGGGAAAATTAAAACAAAAGTCGACTGTCATGTAGTGGAAGTGCAGCAACGCGATTGCCGTAAGTCCATAACATATCAAATATCGCTTCGCGTGTCGCCATATTATGTTACACCTACAGGGCCTACGTGGAACGCATTCAAGCGATATTAAGCAATTAATCAAGACATTCTATTACATTATCACCAAATCGGTAAAAACTATAATCTAAATAGCGTTACTTTGATGAATTGAGACATTTATAGACTTTAGTTTAAAAATAAGTGACATAGACAAGCACATTGCTTACATTGTATTTCTTTTAACTCTATGGTTTCGCTTCTAGTGGTTTCACTATGTATAAGTACTACGTTTTTTAAATTTCACATCTATACATTATATTGAAGATAAACAAAATCGACTACAAAAGTGACTGTTATAAATCGTGAAAATGAACTAGCAACGTAAACAAAGTTCAACATTAGCGATTGTCGCCTATCTTCAGGTAAAACACAGTTTGCAGCCAATTTAATCTTTATCGGGCAAAATCTTAACCAAACCTCGAGTTCGCGTGGCGGCCATTGTTGTGTCGCCATTATGGACAACGGAGTCAGTATAAATTCGTTACAAAGGAAAAATAGTATTATATATATAATATTGCAACGGACTCACCTTTATGGCTTTCTATTTTTATTTATGCTATTAAATTATGATCTAAATTCTGTTAGGATGCCATATCTTACGGGCATAGCACATATATTGATTTGCAAGCTAATTTTATTTTATCACACCTACATCCAACTTTTTATTTTTAACTTTTGTTTTTCGTATCCGTGATTGAATATAAAAAAAATTGAATATTTTGTAAATATTTAAGTATACATTTATTACTAACAAAACCATCATAAACTGCTCATTGGTCAACGTGGATGAATGCTATAATGTAGTATGAATCGCGACGACCGGTAGCATTAGCTTAGGCTCAAAAGAATACTTCTAATACCAAAGACAATCTGCGTTTAACGCGGCAGTATTTTTAGGTGGACTAAGGACGCCCATTTAGTTTTTTTTATTATCTGGCTAACGATTGATTGGTAGCGAATCGGTGAAGAAATCATCGGCTGCTTATTTTTTAACAGTCGGGATTGCAAAGGACTATAAATGGCGCGGTCAGCCTCAGGCCAACTGCCATTTGCGATCGGCTATGGAACGACCGCGTATCTCTTTTTACGTTATAATCGATCGTCCGTTTACTTTTAATAGCTTCGAGTTCAGCGAAGATACATCATAAAGTTTTCATATTCCAGTAAATTGAATAAATCGGTTATAAGCCTAAAATAGCACAGGTTAAATTAAAATAGACATTGGGCTACCTTAGAAGCTATTAAAGGACATAATCTCAATTACGAGATTGCTTATATCATCTTGAGTCGAGTAATCCAAATTTATATCAGGAAACCTAATATGTGCTTTATGATGGATGAGCGTAGTCACTCTCGCGGTAAGACCAGACAAGCAAGCATCGGGAGTATCAAATCCGAAACGCCTCATTAGCAGTGCAATGTCATGAAATCCCCGTACAAGTAAAATGAGAAAAAAAAATTACAAGTATCTATTCAATACCTATAATTTTGAATCTGCTAACATGTTTTATTGACATTTATATTTTGCTTCAACAAATTATGCAAACATCGATTTCACTAAAAGTTTTGTTGCTGTTTCTGGAAGCTTAATCGGTTTTTATTGCCACATTAAAATATTAGGTTGAAAAAAAAACGTAAATTATGACAAATTCTAAGAATTCATTTAAGTATCTTCAAATTTATGAAGGATAATACAGTTAAATGAAACGTAACGGTAAAATAGATTTATTTCTTTAATTTTCTCTTGGAAATTCTAGTATCAAAAAATGGTCGTCCATTCTGAAACTGCTTAAACAATTACACCCTGACATCAACTATTCGACGCGTGACTCCGGAAATAGCTGGTGGAATATAATAAAAATATTATGTTTGAGTGTTTCGAATATTCGATTACATGGAATATTATAATTTGACATGGATGTGTGTGGATTTTATCACATTAATATGCAGCTCGTGCGACTACGGTCTCCGCGAGCGCATCCTTTGTAATCACACTCCAGACGCGTCTCATCCATTATTCATTAAAGTCCCACTGATCCCAAACCCCGAATTTTCGGCAAAATGTCTCACCGCCATTTCAGTAAAGACAACAACTTTAGAATTTATTTTACGATCTCGGATTTTTAATTGGACTATCAAAAAATATAGACTAAATGTAAAATTCTTCAATGCATAAATTAGCAATAAACTCTTAATATTTCTCCATGTTTAGTTTATAATATTTATTATATCGTATAATTAAATTCCGCAGTTTAATCAACTTACTTATGGATTTTATCAAACTAAATTACCTTTATTTTCCTTATTTTGAATATTTATAGTATCGTTTATCGATTTACGTGTTTTATGTTGATGAAATAAATGAAGCAATAACACCAGCAGAAAAAAAACAATAAGTATTTTTTTTATTTTTTAATAAAGATGTTATTGATATTTACGAAGTCGCACACAAAACGAAGTATGTACCAAATGCCTATTCAAAATTGTAAAGGACTACATTAATCTCTATAAGTTTAATGATTTCTTATATTAACGTGAAAACTGCACATTGAACATAATTAGTTTTACGGATATTTTCGCGTTTGTTTTAAACGTTTCGAGGGCTTGTGTTTGACGTCTCGATCTAGACAGGAACTCACAGTGTCTTGAGATGTTGCATTGGTATCTGGTGCAGGATTAACGTTTATTATCCCAAGTCAATGGTAGCGTCCAGCAATCTTCTCTATTGAAATTAGGATGTTTTTTTTTTAATTTCAATGGCCTCACGAATCATCCTTGGTAGTAATCAGTGTTCTTTTGCGAGTATTTGTGCTTTACAAATATGATGTAACGGTGGAGCCTGTCTAAGATATGATCACAAACTGCAGACTTCCTAGAGCGTCGATGTTTCTACTCTAAAACTTTGTACACAGCTTTGATGCACACAGAAAGAGAGAGAGCTATTAATTACGAGTAACTTCGACTGCTTGCGTTACAATTTATCACGGCGCTATAATTAACAGCAAAGCGCCGTCATGGCTCTGAGAAAGAATTGAAAGAGCAAACCATAAGAACAAAGTAGTCCTTCATCTGACCCAACAATACCGACCCATATATGATGTTAATTAGCACGCGTTCATTCACAAAAGGCCGTGTTCAATGAAACTGTAACTATTTATTCTCCACTATTATTGCTCTAAGTGTTAATTAGGATTAAAACTCACATAGTGTTTAAAATTTTTGTGACGTCATGTAGTCATCGTGGGAGACTACTTAAATTGCCTGAAAAATTGATTAATGAAAATAACGCCTGCAGAGTGCTACTAGTGCTGCTAGGGCTCCTCGCTTCTGTAGCGCATCAGGGATGTTTGCAGAGGTACGAGTCGACTGCTTTTACGCGATAATGTATGGGCTAGCTCGAATAAAAGACTTACCGTGATAGCGAATAGGCTGGATTGTTTTTATATGAACAGTATATTGAATGTAACATACAATCATTAAAATTCAGTGTATATTTATTAACAAAATATGAGTTTTGAGCTTGAAATAAATTATTTTGGCAAGAAATCACAGAATATCAGCGTAAAATAGTAGGATAAAGCTGCTGTGTTTCGATTGCTAAGTGTAAGAAAATGAAAATCCAGTTAATGGTAGGGCGGAGCGTTCCTTCACAGTTCCAAGCGGTGGCAGCGCACGCGCATATTGAGGTTGGATGTACATACATACGTGTTTACAGGATAGTCATCACTTACTATCGGCTGAACTGTATTCTCGTTACTCATATTAGTTTAATGAAAATATCACGATCCATTGAAATCCAAATTCATCGTCCATGAGGAGTCAATTTGGAGCTGGATTTTTTAAGGCTTGATACTAGTTGATGTGAATAACGCAAGATACGCAAGCAAACACCAAGGTATTTTGCACACATTTCCTATATATCAGATTTAAACACTGTAACATAACACAACCTAGATTAAACTAACGCTTTTCTAGCCATATTTTCTTATGACGTTATTGTTTTATTAATTTATTTGGCAGTACAAAAGGTCAATATGTATTGTGTTCAGCTATGAAATGTTATTATCCCTCTAATTTAAGGGCAGAAGGTCAGGTGTTGAGAACGTTTATGGGAACGGATATCAAAATTTACGTTTTATTAGTTTTCCTTATATAACATGTACATGAGTATTTTATTTATTACATTGAGAGTAACAAACTAGCACACAGTTCACCTGATGGTAAGTGATTCCTGCGGCCCATGACATCTACATTCATCCTTGACAAGGAACCATAATGCAGATGCGTTGTCAATCTCGAGGACTGAGATAGAATGCCTCGTCACCAGTAATAAAGATCTCCGGATCCCTACACTCGCCAGACGAAACACAGCAGCATTATACTCCTAATTTACACAAATAATCTGTGAGGTCGTGGTCCCACTCCGGTCGAGCTAACCCATTCGTTCTGCAGCTAGAAACAAGCTTCACTGTATAGTATCTATTTATTTATAATATATATTTGTAAAATATATACATATTTATTTTACATAAATAGAAAAGAAAACAGGTATACAAAATCAAACAATCATTGTGTGTCCATTTGTAAAATTAAAACATGACAGCTCTCGTTGCTAGATTCATAAACAACTAGGTCATAGTCATTATTATTAATCAACGTAGTTATAATTGAAGGTTTTTGAAAGCTATTGTTGGTAGTATAGATACGAGTCTGTATATATCATACAAGAATAAGTAGAGTGTACGGAGCCAAGTGGACATATGGCAAGAGCATTAGATTACCGCTTAACGAACATACGTTATCTGGCGTGATTGAGCTGTAGAGGACGTAATAAAAATATTACTGTGCGTACTCTGTGGGTAGAAAGATGATAGTTATGGCGGGACCGTTCAAGTGTCATGGGAATCTATGTCGTACTCTATCGCAATGTTAAATATATATATATATATAATATTACATTGAGAGTAACAAACGAGCACACAGTTCATCTGTTGATAAGTGATTCCTGTGGCCCATGACATGTAAATTCATCCTTGACAAGGAGTCATAATTCAGATGTGCTGTCACCCTTGAGGACTGAGATGGAATGCCTCGTCACCACATGAAATACAGCAGCATTATGCTGCTATTTTGCGCTGGTATTCTGTGAAGGCGTGGTCCTACCTCGGTCGTGCTGACACATTCATTCTGCAGTCTAGCTCTACCACTGTCTAGTCACGCCAAATGTAAAAGAAACTGTATTGATCTGCATAGCAGCGGGTGAAATATACTTTAATACTCTCTCTAAAGAAGAGGTACTGGTTTAATTTTATGTATTGTTTTTCGTAAAAGTGTACCTTTTGTAACCCTCAACTTTGAGTAATCATCAATCGTAGAAATTTATGCCTTACCGAGTAAGAAATAGAGCTTCATTTTAACGGCATACAGCCGATTATAAAGCAACAAATTATCTATATGCACAAAGCTGTTCCACACAAATTACACGTCCAGCAATCGAGCTCAGTGGGCACGCTTAAGGCGAATGTCTCGCTCTAAACACGTGTCGCTGATTGCCCCCAATTGGCGAGCGAATAAAAACAATCGTCGCTTAAAAATAGCCGTGATTTCATCCAACATGTGATGGATGTTTGCTTTCTGTGGATGTGTTCTCACAGGCGCGGCCCATGTGAAATGTCCTGGTGTCACGGTCCCAGGGCATGGGACGCGCCACTGAAACCCTAATGATATTAATGAAGAACTGCTGCTTGAGTTATTAATAGCGGGATGTTTGAATTTTTTATCTATAATTTAGATGCGTCAATAGCCAAATGGTACAGGGTACGGTCTGTAAAACTTAAAGTCGTAGGTTCGAATCCGCTATTAGACTATTGTTATGAACCATCTCCTAGCACAATTATTTTCAGTTTAGATGGAGTGATTAACTGGCAATATAAGTAATGTAATAGGATTGCAAATATCCTTTTAAAAAATTTTAATTACCGAGCTATAACCATTAGATTGGCTGCTTTGGTACTGGGTTTATACTGAAATCGATGGTCTAAGGATTTAAGTGTATTGCACGTTTATCCTGAGCCCTTCTTTGACGCAGCCGCTGATACTTTCTCAGATTTTATTATACATGCACATGCAGGTATACGTACGTAGGTAACGTTGTTATTCCAAAATATATAAATAATTACAGTACAACAATGTCTTTCACTTTTCTAGAATTTAACTCAAATATCTTCTAAACAAACTTTATCCGCTTAAAACACGAATAATCGGTATTCTGTTAAACGATCCACGTGTTTATTCCTTTCATTAAGCTACCGTGTTCCTCATTGTCGTTTGCCATAAGGCGTGATTGAGGTCACTATCCTGTTTTTAATGCTAAGAATATTGAACAAGGAACAGGATCTTCCGGGGACGTTAAATACTACGCTTCATTTAATACGGAGGTAGGCCATATGGACAGCGCGATACGCTGCCAAATATCAAACATCTGATGCTTTATCGTGACCCACGATGAGATAGTGGCATCCGTGTTCGTGGCTAATGTAGGTCAGATTCAGGAAATAAAACCGCAAACTTTTTTCCCATTGTTTTTATAATGTGGTAATTTGTTATAGCGTTCGATAAATGTAAAAAGTAACGTAAAAAAATAACACTGGAATTAGAAAAATTATTGTCATCCTTAATTTGTGTAGCCCTCTAACAGTGATAGAGCTGCACTGCAATTTGTTTCTACCTGCATAATAAATGGATCAACTCTACCGGGGATAGGACCACGCCCTCACAGAGTACCACCGTAAAATAGCAGCATAATGCTGCTGTTTCATCTGGTGAGTGACATCCGAAGACATTAATTACTGGTGACGAGGCGTTCCATTTCAGCCCTCAGGGGTAACCTCGCATTATGATTCAAGGATTAAAGAAGATGTCATGGACCGCAGGAATTGCTTGCCATTAGGTGAACTGTGTGCTCGTTTGTTACTCTCAAATAAAAAAAACGTATTTTTAAAAATCGTTTTTAAACTTTTGACTATAATTTATATATACATATCAACATCTCCATACAAAAAACGAATCTATGCCCTATTGTAAATACTTAGCAAAATCACTCGACGAGATACGACGAGTTAACTTTGCAATAATAAAATGTTAATAATACCTGATTTATTTATTTTTATTTATTTATAAAACTATTCTGGAGTCTTTGTAAAGTCAAGCTGGAGTTGGTATCTTGATTGTGTTCCTACAAATGTTGAAAGTATAGGTAACAGAAATAAAACACCGTTCAAAGTTATTTATATTACCTATTGTTTAACCCTTAACTTAGATTGGAAGTATAAAAGGGTTCTTAATGATATAGGGTTCAAATGTTATGGGAATTTTAAAACGAAATAAATGTTATATCAGTTGCAAATTAAGAAGATTAATTTACTACTCTTCTATTCCATATTAAATTTATTCTACTATAAAAGAAAATTTCTATACATTATAATCAAATGTAACTGAACAAGTGAAATAATGTAACTTTTAAAATACTTTTAATTACTTAATATCGCTGTAGTTTTAAAATCTCTTTCCAGTATGGCGCCATATTGGAAAGAAATTTTAAAGCGGGTCTTGATTTTTTTTTTGTTCCGCAGAGTTGACAATGTCATTACATACATCCGTTCTTATGCAGCCACAATGCCAGTGCGTGGGGCAATTTAATTACTCAATTAATGCTATTAAAATGACGTCATAAATGCACTAAGGAATTTAAAAACAAAATACTTCATAGTCGTCAGTTGAGCATGATTCATATTTTTGCTTTATTACCGATTTATCCTGTCTGCTGATCTGTTTTATAATCAGGATGAGAAACTAGAACACAGTCAATCTGATGGTAGGTGATCGTTGCACCCGTATTCATCGATCTAATTTCAATTTGGGGATTCGATATCAACTTTGGGCTTAAATGAAATGCCTCAATTCAAGTAATCGGGTCTCCAATACTGTCCCGTAAGTAAATACCCGAAACAAAGCACCACCATACTATATAATTTCTATTTAATCGATGTATTTCTTCGGTTGTGCAAACTCGTTTGTTCTACAGCTAGTTTCCAGTTATAGACTCGACCACAGTTGAACAGTCACCATAGTTTATTTAAAGCAAACGTTATTGTTTCTTAGATAGATATATTTTTTTTAAATTCATTACACCCTCAAAAAATAACTTAATAGTTATTACATAACACCAAATCCCGAAAATGTAATACAATACGTCGGAAATCAAGTTATTTATATATTATTTATTTCTTATTAAGAAAACCAACAACGTTTTTTTTAAGAATTAATACCAGTGGATGACCTAGCTGGTGACAATTCAGATTCTAAATATATACACGTAAAGATAATTTATAAAAGCGATCCAAACGCACAATTTAGCCGTGCGCATGAATCTGTCGAGCTCATAACGTGCGAACGCATTATAATAGGAGGATATTACAATAAACAGATCCCGGGCCCCTCGCACACTCCCTCCCTAATAAATATTAATGTATGAACTTGAATGCCCCGCAATGCTCGACAGTCGATGCTGGTACATTGAGACTCAATTTGCTTTTTTGCCAGCCCTCGTATCTCATTCTCGCAATCTTTATTCTTACTTTCATTTGTTATGCTATTTGATATTAGCATTATATTAACGTGGATAATACAGCGTGAAATTAATCCACGTGATAACTAGAAACAAGCAAAACAATCCGGCCAGAGTTATTGGTACATAACCACAAGAAACTAAACCTTTACGTCCTCCCTTTAGATAGCGATCCGAGTCGAGGTTTCGTACCTCCTTATTAGGGGCCCTCGGATCGCCCTCTGTTATCGTCGACGTTCTTCGCCCACAGGGGTCGGATTGCAGCGGTGGTGCAGCAGCGGTCTTCGTGCTTCGCTTCGCAGCATCGTCGTTGTTTCCTTACTCAGTGGGCCTTCCGCTCGCGAGTCCAATTAGATAAAGCTGTAGAGGTCACTGGACCAATAGCAATACTTATACACAAAAAAAAACGATCATATTCGATAGTATGTTATTGGAATTGAAGTTTAACTTTTGATTAAATATATGCTAATATTGAACAATTCTAAATGTGTTATACTCATTAAAGTTCATTATAATGCCTGTGCTAGGTCGACGACAACAGAAGAATGCCGGATTACAGCCTACGACGTTAAGTTTCGTTGTTCCTAGCTATTGGCATAAGAAATGGGTTTTGAGCGACAGATAGTATTAGAATTGAACTAAACTATATATCATAACTATAATAGTACGTGGGTGTAAATAGACGACGAGTGGCGACAATAAGGCATTCCACATTAACATTATTTTGGGGCAACAAAACAACTGGGTTTTTATTATTGGTCGAAGATAAATACGGTTGGCCATGAGCCAGAGTAATTATCTGATATCAGGTTCTCAACTATAGAACACATTAAGATAAATAAATATGATGAAATTATCACTAAATATATATATTATTTATTACACTAATATTTACAAAAGAACACAAGTTCGACTGATTCCTTGACAAGGAAATGCAGATGCATTGTCTCCCTTTAGAACTGTCATAGAATGCCTCGTCACCAGGAATAAAGGTCTCCAGATCCCTAGACACACAGGACGAAACAGAGTACTGCTATTGTACGCTGGTATTCTGACAAGGCGTGGTCCTACCCCGGTCGAGCTGACCCATTCATTCTGCAGCTAGAAACATACTGCATCATAGCTCTACTGTATAACGAAAAATCTTAAAAAAAAGTTTCAATATCGAGCCGTTAGCTTTACTGACAATATCTTGAAATAGCAATATAGTAAATTATCATCTGTATACTTAACCTAATAATGCTTAAGAATCGTTAAATCTCGTCAACATTATTTAACACATAAATCGCTTTGCAAAAGACATGCCAACTTAAATGATCCTGTAACTAATGATTTCTATTAAATTAATTATGTGTAGTGTGCAGTCGGAAAGTGGACGGAAGGGTCACGTGTCAGCAAACAGCAAGGGATGACGAGAAAAGCTCTCATTTGGCTTTCCCACGCCGCCACCCCACGGTCAATGGGAAACCCCACTTGTTGGTTTTGTGTTCGACCCCTTGTATCGTTTCCGGAGAATGCTAATAACAATTACGTCAAGTTCTAATGTCTCAATATGTTTATCTACAAAGATCAATTTTATCAATGAATGTATTATAGCCCACACATAAAATAGGTTTAGTGTGTTTCATCGAACTACAAGATGGAAATAAAATTGTAAATAATGATTGTGTCCACTTCCTTGTTAGAAAAAACATTTTTTATCGTGTATGGAAACGTTTTCCAAATCATCTTACTGCATAATCGAGTTTTGTTACGTACGTATAAGGCAATTAACAAATGAACACAGATCGCCAGCTAATAAGTGATGCCTCCATTTTGTGACCATTCTTCAAGTAATTCATTATGCTGCTACGTTGTCACCGTTAAGAACTCAGATCGAATACCTCGTCGTCTGTCTTCTGTCCTGTTTCTTACAATCACCGAATGATTTAAGAAACACAGAAGCGATAGGCTATATTACGCTGGTACTCTAAAATCTAAAATTGATCCTTTCCGAGTCAACCGGATCTATTTGGACTAACAATATTATCAAAAAAACCCACGTATGATCGAAATCAATACCAATTATTTTGACCCATAGTAATCTTACTTTAAAATTAATGTAAACAGAGAAAAGCGTGTCTTTGAAAGCATTTAATACACGCCGCATTCCTATTGAGTCATGATGTTGTTTATCATACTTTAAGTGCCATTTACACAATGTTAATAAGACAATAAAAAAAAGATTCGATGCTAATTTTGCACATGCAACCACAAAATAAATTATTAGCAGATTCCTCAATTCTGAGACGGACTGTGCCCCGGGCTGATTGAGTTTTTTTCTTTATTACCGAACGTTTAAATTATACGTTGAAATTCCTTTATATGAAAAATAGACGTGAAATATTTTTCCATTCCATCTTTTCTCTTATAAATCGAGCTTAAGATTCTGTCGGGGATAATTGTATGGGTTCTTCAACTCAACAAACTGTCTCAATAATACTGCAGATAGTAAAAAAATAAGTAAAAGGCAAACATCACTGATGTTTGCATTTCACTTATTTTTCTATTTTTTTTTACTTAACCTATACATATATATATATATATATTATAATACAAATGTGTATATCAGTAAATTGATGACTACTTGTTTCCTTTTCTCATTGATGAATCTATAAGAAGGCAGGGATAAAATCTTTAAAATATGAATACTGGGTAATTTAAACAGTAGGACAGTTGGTACATACCTGCCAGTCCAGTCGCACTGATCACCAATCATTCCCGCCTCCGCAACGTATATAAGACCCAAAACAAGTGGCCAAAAGTACACTACAGTCTCCGTACTCATTTTAAAAAGATCAACTAAAACAGTCATATAAATTAATCCACAGTCCTAATGCAACCACATCACTGTATAAAAAAATATTTTTCACCTAAGCTCCATAACTTTAAATACAAAAGTTTTCATTTGGAACAAAAATAAACAACGAGCTACAAAGTGACATGAACAACAACCCTACCCAAACTTTAAAATCGTACTGAAGAAAGAAATTAAAGACGAAATGAAAGAGACTGAGCCCGCCTTTTAGGCACCCGTATAAAAATCCATGTGTGCAAAAGAGACGGGTAGAACAATACTGAACAGACTAGGCAGCAGTATACTTCCATCTCGTTTATACCCTTTCTGTATATTCGCACTCAATAATAGACCTTATAATATTATATGATGGTATAAATTATTATACAATCAAATGAAGTTTTGTAAAGGCTTGTTAAAAAGGCGGGAAAGATTTGCAAAGGTTCTAGATTTTCTTTATAATTATTATATTATACGAAATCGAGTTTTTTTACTTTCCATTTTGCACTCAGAAATTCTAATTACTGTCACTGATCACATATTGTTTTTACGAACAAATTTGTAGTAAGATTACCAAAATATGTTCATGGGTATGCAAAATCTTATAAAACAACGTATTATGGTTGGAATTATTTTTTATTATAAGTTTTCTTTAAAAATAATCTTTTTACCTTAGTATAAGATCCAACGGTTCGAAAAATACAATATGAAATTATAAATAAAAATAATAAATAAGAAGTCTTGCATAAATATTTTACCTTGAATAAAAATAAATTATAAATATTTTTTACATTAGTGATAGTTTTATGCAAAAAATTTAAAAAATAAAAAATACTAAAAGAAGAAAGAGGGCTTATACCGACTAAGTTTTTTATTATAATCACGCCAAAAAAGTTTAACTTCTTTCGATATATACGTTAGTACTGTACTTACAGTACAGTACAGACATTAACTTTTCATAGTTACGAAATAAGTAAATAAAATTCTTCATTTCATATTATTTAGTGTTGGTTAGTATAGTCCCAAACTATGATTCTGGACATACTGCAAAAGTCCACAAGCCACCGAGGTTTTAAGTACTTATTAAGCTTTACGCTGACATACCGTCATTATAAAACAATAGGATGAAAAATAATATCTATACCTATATATCATGAGAATTGTCACCTCATTTGTTTCATTTACTCTAACGAAAAAATTCGAAGACTGACTTTTGCACAAATAATCATCACTACTGAGAACGGCGACCAGGATCCGTGCTCCATAACAAGTTATTAAGATAATAAATATTTTTACCATATGCACTCTGACAAATCATCAGTTTTTTTGTTTATTACAAAGATGTTACTTATATTTAAGAAATTTTTGTTTTAATAAAATATACAAGTCCATCCTTAAATCGAACCGACGCCGAATTAACCTCTCCAAGGCAATAATTACCCATCCCTATTTTTTATCTGCATGACTTAGCACATCCCTAAGATGGTAGAAGATATTTCCACCTATAACTAAAGACATAATAGATGAATTTGTGAGCTTTTGGGTATCGTTCCGTAATATCAGTAATTATCTGTGAATGATGTTCATTTTTTCTTAATGGCTTGTTTAATACTTGATTACTAAATATTTTTCATTTGTAACAGCCATTACTTTATTAATTTTATTTTAGAAAATCTACTATTTTTATTATTTTATTGGGACTGGGTTGACGAGATTGTAATATACAACCTCGTTAACCCAGTCTCACCAAGTGTATCCAGGAAGGTCTCCCTACCTTACAGTCATAGGTTCGAAGCTGGCCTGTGCGAAGTCGTTTCTGTTTTTTGGAACATTCCGTACAAAAGATCAAGCTCTAGATAAAAATGTGAATAGCACTTGCTACTTCTATCCCGACTGCGATCATGAGTACTTATTTATAACCTTACAAACTTGTTAAATAACTTACTATTTCAGATTTTTGTGTCTATTTGATTTGTTGTAAGCTTACTTCTATTTACGAATGAGATGATGCTTTCAGTGAGAGTGTACTTTTCTGTGAGTCAATATAATTTAGGTACCATTTAAAATATTCTATTGCTTATCCGTTTCCACATATTTTAGTTAATTATCACCATTACAACCTAAAATTCGACCACTGAACACAGAGCTCCCAAATAGCCAATAGCACCTTTCAGAGTGGTCACGTAGATTTCCGTAAACTTACATATATCGTATCATTGTTTATTTGGTTTAATTCTCGTTAGTCAAAAATAAAAAACAAGAAACAAAAGTTTAAGTATTGTAAAACCATTATCATATGATCTTACACACCATGTTTGGACAGATAAACAAAATCAATAGGTCGTGTTTGCATGCGCGGAAGATAACAGCTTTGTCGCCGTAGTCGCGTGCTTACTCAAGCCCTGATTCGACTCCTTATCTCAATTCGTCTCAACTTGACTCATGTCCTATTTAACCGGAAAGCTTTTCAACTGTTGACCGTTGTTTTGCCGCACGTTCATAAAGTAATATCACCAAATGGCAATTTGTAAAATGTTTTTTGTTATAACATACACCAAATAAAATTTATAATAAATATTTTTCTAACCCAGTCTAAAACTTGTTTAATCTTTCGATGTGTATTGATGCAAATTTTTATACAGTGCCTTTATTATTTCTATAAAGTTTCTATAAATATAAAATAAGCTATAAACCTAGAAGAATAGTTGAGTTTGGTAGGCCACCACACAAAATAAGCCTGTCTAAGAAGCGCTAGCAAAAATGCACCTCTTGAAATATTTGCCTATAATCATACCTCAGGTTAGCGTACTAAATCACCACTCCTTAGTAAAAATAGCCTCAATAATAGTGTGATATGAGTTCGATATATTTGGATGAATTTTTCAATCAGTTGTCAAAAGTTTGTTTGTTAGCTATCAATCTGCTAATCAAAAGCTATATTGATTTTGAGACTTTTTGAGAATAAATTGGCATATGACGGTCACTTGGAGCTCTAAAAAACTGGGCGTGCTTAAGAGAGCAAGACAGTTTCACGTCGTCGGTATTTCCGAACCGATACTACTTGGGGACCTTCAAGAAAAGAGCCTATATCATCCTTAAACATCGGCAGCGCATATGCGACTCCTCTGGTGTTGTAAATGTTCATGGGCGGTGGTGATCACTTACCATCAGGGAGCTGCTTGCACGTTTGCCGTCTATTCTATAAAATAAAACAAGTAATAGTCTTCTTAAATACTCAGGTATTAGTAAGCTTTGAATATTCAAAGCTTAATCTAAATTATGTAGATGTAAAAAACCCCCCACGAACAATAAAAAAATAGTGGCATATATATTTAAAACAATGGACGTAAGATCCTATATAATGGGACAGAGAATCATTAAGAAGATAAGAATAAAATTAAAAGTGAATTCCCTCCATTGCACGACGGGCAAATAACAAATTGAACGATAACAGAAGTCTTTACTCAACTATATCTGGTTGCAAAGCATCACATCAAATATCTACCTACCTGACCTATGCGAGCTGCAATCGTTGGTTCGAGTGAAACGAATTACAAAAATGCCTTGTCGTTACGAGGTCTGGATAATAAGCAGCATTGCGCTCTTGTTGCCATAGAATCTTGCGAGCTGGTAAAAAGTGATATAAAGTAAAATTGAAATAAAGATGGCCAATATTCTTTTTTGTGGATTCATATACACTATATAAATAAATCTCAGTCAAAGTAAATGTTTTTCAAATATTGACTTCAAGCAAAGAAATCACCACAAGGCAGTCATTGCAGAAACATGATTTAACATTAAAGTACAGACGACTAAATGATCAATAGATGGTTCAGCGCCTTCTATTTTAATAATGCCATAGCACAAACGGGACTTTTGTTGCCGGGTAGTAGAGAAAGCAATGACTGTTGAAAACGACCGAGCGCTTATGGCGCTCAGTCGAGACCTCTATTAGTGGGTAACCAGCACAAGGGCTCCTTAGGGAGAGCCTCACCACGAGAGCGTCTGACTCGAGGGTGCCTGAGAGGGCCGAACCTCGGCTTGGTCAGTTGCTTCTGACTAAGAATTATCTACATTAATATCTCTATTATATAACCTTGTTTGCGACGCCCTCGTCGGCGGGGGTGGCGGTATCAGGGTGCAATATACGTGGGTAGTGTTTTATGAAGGGCTTGGGCCCTGGTAGTCGTGTCGCGGAGGTTGTAGAGGGCGTGCCTCGGTCTCCTTTGGACGCAGGTGAATCTATGATTCGCGATGGGATTGTAAGTGGCGGCACTTACAATCAAGGAGTTTGGTGTGTGATGGCAGAGTCGAAATATAGGTGGGAAGATTCCTTCAGGTACTGAGCTATGGTTGGCAGCTCAAGATCTATGTGTAGATTTTCATTACGCAAGAACCATGGCGCACCGGTGGCCTTGCGCATTAAACGATTTTGTATTACCTGAAGTCGGTGAATATGACGCGGGGAGGAAGGTGACTGTCTTTTCCCAGGGGATTGGACGATCAAATAACTCTATAGTTGGGAGATGAGGCGTTTTGTTGCGGCAAGAGAAGTACATGGCTGAATTTTTGGTGGGGTTAACGTCGATTCTCCAATTCCGAAGCCATTTCCCTAAGGTGTTGGCTGCAGATTGGAGATGTTAACAAATAGCGTCTGGTTTGAATCCAGACACGTGAAGGCCGGTGTCATCGGCGAAAAAGGCAACTCTACGCCGCGAGTTCGCGGTATGTCGTTGGTGTAGAGTGTGTATATAATTGGACCTAGGACGGAGCCTTGTGGTACTCCAGCAAAAATTGGTTTCCGGGAAGGTGCCATATCACCAGTAGGTGTAAAATGGACATGGGTAGGAGTTTCATCACCTTGTTGGTGATGCTGTCGGGGCCTGGAGCCTTGCGTGGTCGCAGGTTTTTTATTATGGACTGAACTTCGGTGCTTGTAACTTGAATAACGGAATCTGAGAAAACCCAATAATTATAATTTTACAAGGGATCTTTGTCTTATTTAGTCGGGGTGACTGACTATGGACTCGAGTGAGAACACAATAAAAACATATCCATCTTTAAATATTTATATATTATCTGACTGATAAAGCCGATGCACACATTTTTGTTTTATTTACATAACAAATTAACATTTATTTCACTCGGACATCCTGCCGTTTGTTTCTACAAGTATAAACATATTATGTTTTGGATGAAATCATCGATAGACGACGACAGTTTTAATCAATACATCGTTGCTTTATATTATCAGATACTGAATCGGTTGTTTAAATATTAAACAAAGATCAACCGCCATAGACTGTTTGAACTTTCTAGGACTGCCCAAAGAAAAACGGAACGTAATATATTTTATGTTTTTGGCACATTTAAGATACACTATTAGTCAAAAGAAATAATGTAAAATGATTACACATTATGCGTATGCATTTTTCAAATAAATATACTTACTAAATAGTTTTTTACGCACTACGGCTAAGCCGCAGGTATAAACCGGCTTCCGCTTTTAGAAAATTCCAATATATAGTAGTGTTTCGTTTAGTGATCGAAAGAAACGGGAGACCTTATTATTGGTTACAAGACAATCCATCTTAACTCTGGGATGACAACTAAAAAAAATGCATTATGATTTACTTATTGAAGATAGGTGACATGGGCCATGTAAAATATACCTGACGGTGAACTGTGTGTTGATGTGTTCCGTTCAATTTTTTTTCCCCACATGTTTATACGTATTATTCTACATAATTTATATTGCAAATTTTTATATTTATTCCCGAAAGCAGTTAATTTTTCGATACGTCTCTGTTTCTTATGAATTTAAAGACAATTATGAATAGATTCTAAAATTGGTGAAATAGAACACGCTAGGCCTACACGCTTTTGACGTAGCGATATAAAACTACAGCCAAGCTAGCTAGAACTATAGCAAACGAATAGATCGTTTGTGACGAAAATCCCAGAAACGAAACACGACAAAAACACGTTAAATAGCAGTTGACATACAAGTACAACCACACAAATGAAGACCTTTGCATTGAGGAATTCCATTTTAGTTCTTACGTTGACCATCTTGACTCTCACTTACGATAACGTACCTTTTGAACACGATGGCTGATTATTTAAAAAACCTTCAGCGTTTTTTTTATCTTTAATAGAGAAGGATCATCCCGTTATAAGGAACTTCAAAGAAAAGCCTTCTTTGAGATGCACACTGACAAAAGAAAAACTTAAAGTAATGACTCTTCTTTTTGCGATTGTTGTTAATAAATATAAGTAGTTCCAAAAAATCGATTCACATTATTCAATTAAAATAAGTGAAGCCCTATTCAAAAGAGATCTTGTTATACAACTTAACATTAACGTGGTTACAAACATTGCTTTCTAATCAAAATAAAATACTATATAAGTGTTGTAGGCTTTTTGTCTCTCAAAGTAGTTATTCGTTTACGCCTACAATGATTCAGTGGATATTTCAACTCTTTTGGCTGATCGTCACCTTGTGTCATAGACAACATTCTATGATCAGTTGCTTATGGTATAATAATGCATGTAAGTTTTTCCTTTTGTTAGCTTCAATTTTGCTTACTTTTTTTATCATTTATTAAAAATATCCCTCATACAACTTTCAAGAGAAAAACATTAAATACTGAAAATACTAGTATTGGCATCCAAGGGCCTTAGTATCAATATATCCATAAGTAAACAATCTGTATTCCAAAATACTTCAGTGGTTTTTACAGTATCAGGGGTAACAAATGGACTTATAGTGCTTTGACACTCACATTTACGGTCAATATGGAGTTATAATACAAATGTTGCGTAGTCACCTCTTCGCTTCACGCCTTTTGGAAAGGCTATTGTTGAGCTTTGATAATAATGGCGATATAATACTTTTCAAGGTGTTGAAGATTGTCCAGTATGGATGGTAATGAAAAAGAGCAACTGTAGAGAGGCATACTGGCTAGCTCAGCGTACTTGTGACCACCCCGAACCATCTCTAGAGGGTGTTTCTTGTGGTTTCGCAAGGTGTGACTGTCCCGCGCTAACGGTACTGGATGCACGTTCTGGATACTGTTATGACATTGAAAATTGCCCAACAAAGCAAGTAAGAGAACATAAAAGTATCTGACATCGTTGTAAGACTCACTAATTTATTTCTTTATTCTCTTATTTTATATCTCTATTTCTCTTCTTTATTTGTTGTTACCAGATTTAAAACAATAATTAAAAAATATTTTTTATAAATAGAATAAACTGATATTATTATTAAGCTCCAAGCGCTCATCTTGAGACTTCTATGGATTGCCTTAACGAACTATGTATATAGATACACAATATTATACATAGTTTCATATTTCAATTATTAAAATACAAAATCACAATAAATTCACTCTGACTATTACAAACAGTTAAAAATTATTTCACATCTTTGTTCTGAAAATGTGATTTACATTGATTTTTACAATACTTTTTATTTATTATTACATTAGCTTTAGTCTGTGTTTTGAAATAAATAATGTTGAACTGGCAACTTAACATTTGACAGATATTAGATATTTGACTTGACATCGACATCCAATCTGATGGATCCTTCAAATTAAATCATATTGTTTCTTAGTAAAAGTGTGTAAGATACGTTTAATATATAAAACAGCGATGCTGCGACTCGGTTATCGCAATATCTCACTACAATGTCGGAACATATTTTTTATAACGGACCTGAAAGAATTTTCGCCCGACATCAAATGTACTAGTCTAGTTCAAAAAATATTTGGTAGGCATTACGCAAATAAATCTAATGACGATAAATTAGAACGAATTTACAATGGCCCGTTGACGCCCCAAATAAAGGCAGTGAAGATATTTTCACTCTCTTCTAGTGCAGCAGGGCTACTGGCACAACCTATAATATTAAGAGAAGCGTCAACTATAGGAAGCACTTCGCTTCTTATAGGAATTTGCTCGGTAGTTGGTTTCTTTACATTCGTAACTCCGTTATTATTGCATTTTATCACAAAAAAATATGTGACAGATATTTATTATGATCCAGACACCTCAACATATAAAGCAGTCACTATCAACTTTTTCCTTGCGTTAAAAAAGGTAATCAAAATTGAATGTTCTCTTCTATTTTCTAACTTACATTTTCGTTTATCTTTCATAATTTTAAAAGCTTTAACTCTCTGTTTACATGATCATGCACAATTTTCAACCTAACCATGTTGTTCCAAAATTGAAGCAGTGAAAAGTTGTAAAAGAAGCTGATTAATTCTTAAAACATATGCTACTTCACAAAGAAATATATTTACTTAATTTCAATTAAAATATTTGGATGGACATTAAATATAAATAAAATTTCTGACATAAGGAGCTATTAACACTAATTAAAATACTCAACTTCTATAAAATAATTATACTGATCATCACTCTGTAAATAGTTTAGTCTTTTCTGATGGATATAAGCAACTCATGGGCGAATAGGTCTCCCTTGGTAGGAAGAAGTATTACACTATTGCAGGTTTCACACCAATAAGAAATTGTTATGATTCATAGGTTGGTATGCTAGCCGGAGGGCTTTTACAGTTTCACTGGGTTGACAGGTAACTGAGCGCTTTTCATAGACAGTTATTGCGAGAGTGTTTGACTCGGAGAGGGTGACCAAAAAGGCCATACCTCAGCCTAGTCCGACTAACAAAAATGACAATTTGTATGAAGCTTTAAGATTTTAATCTTACAATACAATTAAAGGTAGAGATTACATTACACCACCACCAAATTGTAGTTATACCAAATGTAATAAACTGACATAGTACTTTCTAACCAGTTTTTTTTAATTCTAAACATAACAGTACAGCCAGTGTTATGTGCCTATTGCTACATATAAGACAAAAATGTTATTGTCTTTTGTGTTTGTATCTAATAATCTGAAAAACAGTCGACAATCTTTACTACTTGCAAGTGGGAATTATGGCAACTTTGATGTTCCAGTCAATATGTTATTGTAAATTGTCATATTGATTTCAGTTGGAGTTCAAAGCAGAAGATGTAGTGGTTCCAGATATTCCTGGTATGTTTACAACAATGCAAGCTAAAGGCACCCCACTTTTCATTGAGGCAAGACATTTTAAGGACCCGTTATATTATGCTAAAATTATGGGTTATGACAAACCTCTGGACTTTAAGCTTGGCAATGTAGAAGAATCTGAAAGTAATAAGTAGTTTAAGTTTATGTTATTGGTTTTAGTTATTAGTCTAATAAATGTTACTAAAAATCTTCAACTGTTTTAATAATGTTTGATTATAAGTAATAAGACCTTAGTAGCTGCTTTATTGGTATTTTGCACAATATTCATTATTACTTGATATGATATTGATTATATAGATTAAGAATGGGATGGATGATGGATTACAAAAATCCATCTTAAGACTCCAGGAAAAATATTCATTATGATGCCCAATTAAGGAGGAACATGGATGTAATAGTTTCCAGGAATCATCACCAGTGGGTATATTTTTCACTCTTAATGTCATTATAACTTAAAGGTATTTTGTGTTGATCTACATATTTTTCTTATTATGAGTGATGGCTGCACACTTGAACAGTTCAAACTTTACTAATACTATAAGTGTGAAAGGAGAAAAATAATCATGCACATCATACCATTTGTTTCTCATCGCATTATCCTTATTTAATACAGAATGTTCAAGCATGTATAAGACAAACTAAGAGGGAATAACAATTCATACAACTAACTGCTCCAATTCAAAATATGTTTTATTGTTACTTCTATAAAATATGATGTGGTTTGATGATATCGTATACTGTACACTTTAGGGTCAATATCTAATACAACCTCATTTGCCATCAGATGAACTTTGTGCTTCCTTGTAACCCCTTAAAAAACCACCCCTAAAAAAACTATAAATGAACAATGATTTATGTGAATATTACACATTGAATAAAACAAATTCTACAGATTATGTAACATTTATTTGAGCTTTGAAAATCTGTATAATTAGTTTCATTCTATATCTGGAGATTGATTTTGAATTTAGGAATTTGATTCCATGTAAAAAAAATTATCTGTTAAAATATTTTTATTTTTTACAATTATTGATCTTATGTATTTAAAAGTCACTTATGAAAAAATTAAGTTAATGATGAAACAATAAACATTAATGTTAAATGGAATAAATTGATTTATGATACAAACAAGAATTCTTTTCATATCAAATAAATGTTGACTAGACAGAATTGCCAATCAGTATATTTTGGAATGTAGTTGATTACAATAAAAATAAAATAGGTATATAAAATAAAAATGTAATATATTATATACAATTTACGTCCTTGTTTTAATAATGAAATATTCACTGTACTTAATACTCCAAATTACTAAAAAATATTAGTTAATTTACTTTTATAAGTGTGTTGCTGGCTGTTTCACCTTTTAGATATAATAAAAGTTTATTATTGTAGTGTGATATGGTGGCAGCAAAAGTCAATTTGCATTTCACATCAAAATAAAAAAATATAAATTAATTGACAAAAAAATTATTCAGCTGAGGTGCAGGCTTATACCAATAATAAAATGAATGAAAATCTTGTATTATCCAACTATTCTAAATTCATTCTACTGATAAAATAGATATTACTTGTCATCCATTTACTATTCCAATAGTTATTCACATATATACATTCACATTTTTCTTATATTACACATTTCAAATATAATACCACAGATTTAACTTATGTACAATTTTAATAATTTACATTTCCTTTATCATGATTAACTATGATTGATTTAATTGTCCATAGATAAGATACTTTTAAATACGACAGAAATTAAAATGTAAACAATTTAATATCCGATGTTGATTAGATGTGGTGATTGACTACAGGCAATGGTCATAGAACATTATATATTATTCAACATAGGGGAAAATGATTTTAGGAAAAGTTTTAAAGTTCATAAAGATTCAAAAATACTATACTAATGTATATTTTGCTGTTTCCACAATTATAATATCAATATAATTATAGTTAATTTTTAATACAGAATAGTAGAAGCTATTAAACATTCATAATGAATAAAGTCAATTGAGCTGCATTAAACATACAATACTTAAAGTAAAAACACATGAATATTTCGAATTCATTTTCATGTATTGAAATATAATGTAACAATAAAGAAATAATTAAAAAAGAAACAATTTTTTAGGTTAATTATAGAAAGCATTATGTTTGTTATGTGCATAATCACTTACGGTTTACATACATATTTATGTTATTGGAATACCACCAACTCCATCGCGGATTGGTGGATTTTATGTCTAAATATTTTTTTTTGTAATTTATTCCTTAGACATGGTGGTTACCTCTAGAAATTTTCCTTCACCACCGAACACTTAAAATTGCGTTTAATAATTTATTTCGTGCCGGCACCAGAGATCGAACTTAGTTTGCCTGCATACCGTGGACCAAAAGCGAGCGCTTAGACGCTCACCTAGCATTGATAATACTAACAATTCTAATAATACAATGTCAATTGTCACTATTTGTGTAACTATTGTGTTTTCTTTATTATGACATCTACATGATTATGGTCAGAAACATCAGGGAAAGTAATGGTATGTCCGTAACGGTATGGATGTAACAGCAATACATAGTTATTTATATGATAATTACATATAAAACTATAGAATTTAATAAATTTTTTTGACAAAAAAAAAGTGTCTATTTGATCATTAATTATCATTATAAAAAATATCTTATGATGACTTTCTCATTGTTTAAAAGTTTGACTTAATTGCCGTTATCAGTCTTAACAAAATATTGCTGTTCTAACAATACAGCCCAAAATATGTAATTTATTATTCCATTCAATGTCCATTTACCATGTATTAATAGCAAACTTTAGTTAATTCGACTCACATTTATTTATTTTTTAGTGTATAATTAAAAATAAAATGATGATTTAATATTTCTGTATATAAATTAATATATTTTATATCTTACTTTGTTATTTTATGTATGTATTTAATATGTGTGAGAATTCACCTTAAGCATCTTTAATTTTTTTTTATAAATATTGCCTTGTGATTTACAATTATATAACGAAATACTAAATGCCTTTAAAATACAAACTTTAAGCTGTCTCATGCTAATATTGACTAAGTTATGATAATTATTCATTAAAAAATTTAATCGTAGAGCAGAATGTTCTTGAATGACGCTCTAATAAATCAAACATGTTTTTTTGGAATTCCATACGTTTTCCACATTTCATTCAACTCATTAGCTCAGTCATAATGCAGTGCATTATCGGCTAGGTGCGTTGCTGGGGAAGCCTTATCATCAATGGCTTCTAAAGCAGCGGCCCTGGCCCGAGACCTCGCGGCCCATTCCACCCGACAGAAAGCAGCCGTGCCTAGAGACGCGAGAACTGCTAAAACGCCCAGTTGGACGGATAGTAAAGCTCTTGATGAGTAGAAGAAGCACGCTGCTGCAGCAAGGGACTGGAATGTACATATCGTCCGTAAGAACACAATTTTTTTTATTATTTAATTTTAATGCCTATTTAATGTAGAATAAAACAGTATATCATATAATAGGAGTCGCATCTTGAATTTTATTGCGTCAAAACTGTGTGCAGGGTGGGATATTTATTGTAACAAAAGAGGACACAGTTCACCTGGTGGTATGTGATTCCTGCGGTCCGTGACATCCACATTCGTACTCACTAAATAATCATAATGCGGATATAAAGCAGATGCGTTATCAACCCTGAGGACTAAGGTGGAATGTCTTGTCACCAGTTATAAAGGATCCGGTGAGGATCTCTGAAAGTCATCGTGCCTGATTTATCTTATAAAAATTATCTTGGCTTGGTATTTTATATATAGTAGGTATAATATATTATTTTGATAACTATTATTAGATGATATACTATTCTAACTTAACGTTAAAATTTATGGTAAAAAAATATCAACTCCATTCATAAACAAATCGCATCCCATACTCAAGGTCTGCCAAAATCTCTTATCATTAGGTTAAGGTTAAATATATGATACATTTATTTCAAAAGTCAAATGTCAAATTAACTTGTAAATGTCAGGGTTTTTAAATTAATAATCAGTCACAATTAACATAAAACATAAATACTATTATGTTTCGTATGATTGTTTTAACTTTACATTATTTCCATAGGAACACAATTTTTTTTGAATGACGTCTCCTGGATATCGACCACGGCGATATATTCTTGTTATCACCAGATGACACCAACTGCCCAAGACAGATTGTAGTGCCTTAAGCATACGCGTAAATAGATAATAAACTCACACGTCGTTTCCTACCCTTGTATGATGTTTTTTTTTATTACATTAAGAGTAACAAATAAGCACACAGTTCACCTGATGATAAGTGATTCCTGCGACCCATGACATACACATTCATCATCGACAAGGAATAATAATGCAGATGCGTTGTCACCCTTGCGGACTGAGTAGGAGTGCCTCGTCACCGGTAATAAAGGTAATGCATGTGTAATAAAAACGGAGGAAGATTCAGATGTATCAGACAGACAGAGCACACTGAGACCAGAAACCGAACAATTTGGGCACCAAATTGTTAATTTTCGGCTTTATAGGGAATCTTACTCAGGGCCCGCATCAGTCAGGTGCACTCTCGTTGCCATTTTTTAAAGTTACTTGTCTAATAAAATATATATATATATACACATACCTGAGTAAACTTGAACAGTGCAAAAGCGGACGTACTGTTATCTGAGTAATTCCCGCCCAATATCGAGTAAATCTGCGTATTAAAGCAAGCATCGCCGAAGCCAAGTAGGAAACTGCAGAACATAGCGAGATATGGAGAGGGGTGGATGTAAGAAGTTTCGGTGGTATCTCCGAAAGGGGCCACGTTAGGCAAGTTGATAAAGATGAGGAAGAAGCTGGTGACGTGGATTATGTAGCCCATGATGACGATGGGGTCTCGACCCCAACGCGTCGTTTTTGAGCCCAGGATACCGAACAGGGCTCCTCCTGGAATTAAATATTATTTATGAGTTCTCATTGTTGATATGGTGTTCACACAATATTAAAGTTTAAAACGCCACCGATAAAAAAATATGTTTATATTGATATTTCGGATAATCATAATTTGTTAAAGTAATATTTTAAAAGCCGTAGTAGCTTAGCGTCCTCACTCACAACTTGAATGTTTAAGCCATTAATATAAAAATATTTCAAAGACATGAGAAGTCCACCAATCCGAAGCTGCGTGGCCTCTGCTTTAAAACCCTCTTGAGGTCAACTGCTGAAGCAGTGAAGAACTTCTAATATAGTAAATTGTTCCGATACTTTCTTAACAGGATAAGGTAAAGATTTGTAAGCGAAGTAAAAGATATATAATATCTCGACTCATCGTTTAACTGATCGAGTGATATGTATTTTATACGCCTTACAAACATATCCAATATTTACAAAAAAAACCTGTGCAAACAATGGCACATCTAACTGTGATAAAGTTAAAAGTTAAAGGTTTTTTTTTGTAATTTTATCTGTGATGTGTAAAAAGGAAAAGAACAGTTGTAAAGTAAACAATGGGTGCTAAGCGCAGGAATTTCGCCTTGTACATGGCCGATAAATTTCTACAACATTATCTAACAAACACGATATTATATATTTACAGATACTCGTCACATGCACGCGAGTGTTTACTGAGACAGAGAAAATGTCATAACACAAACAAATTGATAAAGCGATCAATTATTATGCAATTATCAGCTTTATTGCGATATATATAATTTTTAAATCTAAAAGTTAACTTTTTAATGTTTGCAAACGGGCAACAAGTTCATCTGATAAGCTATCTCAGAGCCCTATGTACTTCATGATCCATCGTGAAATGGGTTGCACCGTTAGCAGTAATAGTGTCTTCGGTTTCTTTTACGCACCGTATGAAATATAGATGTGATAATTTATATCTATTTTACGAAAATACGATGAATTCTACTCAGTTATTAACTGAAGCCTGGCTCAACCACGTTCTAGATCACTTATTGTTATATACCTTGATATATTGCACTGGACTATTGTCTTTGGTCCCATTTGGACCAATCGTGTCTATAGTAATGAAAGATTTATTTTACTTGGTTTTCATATAATTAATTGGAATTTATTTATATGCAAATTGTTAACTCTTACCTTGACTCTAAGAGATAAACAATTGAAAAAGGCAAATAGGAAGCATGAAGAAATATAATGACAAAAATTTGGAATTATTCTTAAACGACGCTGGCGTTATAATCGGTGTTTGGACAATATTCACTTTTAACACCGATTTTTACGCCAACGTCTACCTTTGTCTGGATGTATTAGCTGGGATGATCTTAAATTTCTTCACTTCTTTTGTGATTTTTCTTTGAGGTTTGTTACGCCAATACATGTATACTTTTTCAAATTCGAAAGAGGATTTTCTGGTACTGAAAATAAACTAGAACAAATGTACGACGTGCGGTGTATCTAATGCATGGTTTCAAATTATTTTCAACTTACCCAATACTTCTCCCATTCCGATGAACACTCCAGATAAGCCCACGAGTTGCTTAGCGTTCTCGCCCATGGACAGTGTGAATCCGATACTGGGGCTGTACACTCCGCTGAAGAAGGACAACTCCACACCTATGAAAATATTCAATAAATTACTTAGGACTGTAAGTAACAGAATCATGAAAGATTTTAGGCAGTAGAGTTGCGCTGGAGCAATACACTAGCAATGATAATCTAGATGTCGTCTGGTATATTTCAATCACAACGAAATCAACTGCGGCAGGATATATTATAGTACCCTAAACATTTACGCAAACACAGAGGCATTCAGTTATCTCCTTCCCTAATCCGATATAATGCATTTGCAATAAGAGGAAGTCTCCCATGCAATGTCAAGGACAAGCGACATACAAACAACACACCCAGACCTGAAAACTAATACTTTGTGGTACACATATATTGTTCCTCGGTTACTATCTATCGGTACACGCGGCCGACAAGTAGTAATACGTAATAGGTCGGTTCCACTGGGGAAAACAACACACAGATTAACAGTACGCATTACTTAACACTTGTATTTCATCTAGTGAGTGAAAGAATCCGGTGTTTTTTTTACGGATTATATATATTCCATCTTTATCCACAACGCAGACAATTATTATGTGTCCACCAATTTCGACAATTATTATGAGTCACTTATCAACGGTGAATCCATCTATTTCGAAATCTTAAAACTTATATACAGACATAAAAAATATTATTTGTTTGCGGCTTTGTGGACTTTAAGTCTCCGTATACAGGCAATGGATACCTTAGGCCTGTTTTGTAAGCGCGGAAATAAAGAGAGCCTATGAATTTTCGACAAGACTTTTATTAAGCACCTGTCCAAGTCAAACCGTTCTAGTCTTTTAATACTAATTTTAGGGTTCCATTCCTAATAATCGACTAAAACGGAAACCTTATAGGTACAAATTGTTGTCCGTCTATAGTTTAGTGTCAAAAGTTTTTTCTTCAAATCGGTTTTATGCGGCCCATTTTTTTTATATTGAACTAGCTGTTGCCCGTAGCTTTGCTTGCGTAGATATATGTATATAAAAGTATGGCGCGCGTGTTATGACCCAACATACAGCCGCGGTAAGTAGACGCTAGAATATCTCATCATAGTATATGTTACACTGATGATTACTCTAGTACAGTGTTTCTCAAGATTTTTATGTGACTTTCAAAATTTAACGGCCCACAAAGAGAAAGATTTAAAAGTTGTTTACTTACCTTTTATACTTAACATACCATTTCTCTTAAATATTCTAACATGTTCATAGATATAAGTACTTTTCATTAATTTAAACTAATAGATAATAATAAAAAAAGCATTATAATTTTTATTAGACACATTTCTAAAATTTGGCGAAACACAAAAGTGCCGCGGCGCATTGGTTGAGAATCACTGCTCTAGTATTTCCATCTCGCTAGAATAGATCTTCCGAACCAGTGGTAGTGCAATAACTATGATCTATATGAGGTTTTTTATAAGTCAAAATGAGTAAAAATTTTTATTGTAATAACTAGAAGATATCGCCGTTATCGAAATCGCCTGGGACGACAATATCAACTGCAAGCATCAACGAGAAGTGTGTACTCGTTTGTCAACTTCGAAGTACATAAAAAGGTGGAATCTTGTTAAAGGTATCCTTTTTGAAATTAAGTTTCCTCATAAATATAAATGATTTCTTCGAAATAACAGTGATATTACAACACCTTTATGATGAGGCGGTTCCTGTTGCCTTCTCCAGTTCTTTCTTTTATTGTTCTTTCTTTTATTTCATTGAAGACCTTGATACATATTACAATTGTCAATTAATACTGTATGTATTACGTGAATCAACACACATATATAACGCGTTCGGTTATTGGTGTACCGATACTGATCTCCTGTACATAAATGGTCTTAATTCTGTAATAAATTTTTTAGAACAGGGTGGACTTCGGATCGCTTTACCTCCTCGCGGTATCGAAGGATTCGGTCGCGGAGAAAGTCTCGTATGATTACTAGGAGACGATCTGGCACACCGAGCTCATAAAGTTTGTATATGACTCCGTTGTGCCAGCCCTGTATGAATTTGTTAAAGATGTGCTCCGTAATCCTGTGCACTTGATGGAGCCGTAACTTTGATATATATATATATATATATATATATATATATATGGAGCCGTAACTTTGATATATATATATATAGTTATTTTTTTTTTGTTTCATTTCTTTAATTTGAATTTAGCCGTGACTCACTCCGTTGGTAAAGAAGTGTGGAGTCGGGCTCGGTCGACAGATGGCGGTATAAGGGATGCAATCTACTACGTTGGTAAAGCGGGGCTGTCATTGTCTGAGAGGTTTGAAAGATATAATAGTGTAATTTATTATTGTGTTCAAGTGTAAAAAATATTGAAGAAAAGATTGAGATTGTGAAAATAAACGTTAATGTCGTTTCTTTGATTACAGAGCAACACATGGTTATATATATGTAATTTTATTATTATAAATATTATATATATATAAGTATATATATAATATGGATATATATAATATGGTCTTCATGTATTTACTCTAAATATCAATGACATTTACATTAAACAGCTAGAATAAAAACACTTGATTAAATAAACGACTCGTATAATAACAATCAAAGTAGCAAGTATAAATTGATTTACAAATATGAAATACAAATCTATCGCACGATTGCGTGGCTTTGTGCACAGAGTACCCGGCCGCTGAGCCGTGGGTCCTGGATACATTCTCAGAAGTAATAACGCAAATAATCGATTTAGATGTATCTGAAATTCCTACCTGATCCCGCATCTGAACTTTTCTATCGTACTGCACTATAATACTTCCGATTGCGCAAGTGTTTAAGCACTCAAAAGATATCCTGCGTATAATGCATATGGCGATAATCACAACGTCGTACATTCTTTTACGAAAGATGTCTATAATAAAATTACATTATATAAAAAAAATTGGACATTATAGTGTTTTAAAAAAACCTGTTTTGAAAACTAATGAAATCGAAATATCATCAGTTCTCAGTAAGTCAGTTTTATACTCAAAATAATATATATTCAAAACTGATATATAAATATCTGTTTTAATAAAATATTCCATATTAACAAAGAGAAAACTTTTGTGAGCGTTTGACATAAATGTCAAAAGCCACCGGCCTGTAGGCGAATTTCAGACCAACCATCGTACGAACAAGACCTGGCTGTATGGACTAAAGTCCTTTGCCTTTCCCATTAGGGATAAATTAATATCATCATCATCATCAGCCTGTAGGCCTGTAAGCAGGAATTGCGTCAGATATATAACACATCCGGCGCAATGAAGATCTGTCGTGGCGATTTAAAAGCATCCTCAGTGTTATTTACACGTAGTAGACACAAGATTTAAAGGAACAGTACTATTTAATAGCACTCCTTTACAGATAAACTTGATCTGGCGCTAATAAATATCCAAAAAAAGAAGGATTATTATATATATTACATTAGCCCGGTTCAACTTTTCCGTTGGCACAAGCGGTGTAATATATATTCAAATTATCAAAAACTACTTTTCAAGACCGGCTTCATAAAACTTGTTCATGTTCTTACATATCTATCTATCTGTCTATAATGATTACATAAATATTTATAATAAGCACTCTCACATCACCACCTCACAACGCGACCTCTGTAAGCATTGACCGAACCTGGACCGGATTAAGATAAAATTTTAATTCCACACGTTAAGATATTGCAGACCGTAATAATCGATTTCGCGTATAATGTAAAGTTGATAGATAGTTTTACATTAAATTAATAAAAAACATGTTTTATATTATTAGATGTTTCAAACCTAGATTTTGATGAAAAAAACAGCAGTCTAATTTAGACTATTCTCGTTTGAAACAATTTAGTTAACTCTCGTCTTGACGATCGATGCACTATAATTAGTTCTTATAGTCATTGTTTAATTTTGTTTAATAAACCACTTTTCTAATTAATACATACTAGTAAATACCTATATTTATTTGTCAAAAATTGTGCAAAATTTCGATATTGATAATGTGTTTAAGCGTCTAAGACTCCCTTGGTCGTTTGTACCCGATACTTACTTACTCTCAGACTCTCTCTTACTCAAAAACGATAGCAAAATGTCACTGCGTAATAAAATTACACTATACAAAGCGTGCATCCGACCCATAATGACATACGCAAACGCCATCTTTGCACATGCCTCCCGCAAGTCCCGCGTCACATTCACCGGCTTCAGATAATACAAAATCGTTTAATGCGCAAGGCCACCGGTGCGCCGTGGTCCTTGCAAAACGAAAATCTACACATAGATCTTGAGCTCCCGACCATAGCTCCAGTACCTGAAGCAGGTTTCCCGACGATATTTCGACTCTGCCGTCACACACCCAAACACCTTGATTATAAGTGCCGCCACTTACAATCCCATCGCGAGTCATAAACTCAGCCGCGTGCGAAGGAGACTGAGGCACATCATCAACGACCCCGACGAAGCGACCACAAGGGCCCAAGCCCTTCATAAAACACTCCAAACGTACATTGCACCCTCATTGCAAACAAGGTTATTCGTGATACCACCATGTCATGTCACAAGCCGCTTTTCACCAGAAAATAATGACACAAAAGTCCCTGTAGTTTCTTGCGTAACTTCTTCTCCAGCGCCCACGCTTTTCGAAGTGGTGGTACAGATAGGTAATAATAATATCGATTTTAATTGAGATAATTCTTCGTCTGAAGCAACTGACAAAGCCCAGGTTCGGCCCACTCGGGGACCCTCGAGCCACACGCTTACGCGAAACAGGATAATGGTCCAAGCCGAGGCTCCCTCTCGTGAGCTCTTGTGCTGGTTACCCACTAATAGAGGTCTCGACTGAGCGCCATAAGAGCTCGGTCACCGGTGAAACTGTAAAAACCCTCGGGCTAACAACGGTCATAAGCCCGAAAAAAAAACCGTGTAAGAGTCTTGAAGGGGGGGAAAAGAAATAATCAAAAAACTGCGTTATCTAGATACGAAAATAAATGAGATTATATAAATTCATCTACACGGTATAATTATCAATTGTATGCATTACTATAAAACTTAATATCTAAGCTAATTGGAACGATCGACTACGGTACGATAAAGACAAGAAAGAAAAAGTATATCACAATCCCTAACTTTCACAACAACAATTTTTTTTTATTGTAATTTTAATTACTGAATTACCACGAACTTGGTGGTGTAGGGAAACATCTAGAGGAAACCTTTACGTCTAAGAAATAAATAAAACAAAATAATTCAAAGATATGTTAAGTCTACAGATCTGCTCTATGCTCCCATACCCTCTTTAGTGTGAAGACCATTGGCCATCAGTGGGTCTTTATAATACTCGAGTCGTACAGAAGAATGCTTCAAAGACCTTTTATCGATCGAAGTTAACATTTGCTAAAGATATATAATTGTGTTACATTATTTGATATTCAGACATATTTGTTATAGTTGATTTTGACATGTCTTAGATATTCCCTACATGACAGTTATTCTACCTAAATTTGCTATTAAATAAAAAGTTTTAAAATCAACACATTAAGATGTATACTTACCAGTATAAATGAAGGTGCAACTAAGGAACATCATATCCCGTGTGCAGAATAGCCTCAGAGCACCTTTAAACGCTTCCATTGGCCCATCGTTTTCATGGCTGACCACTTCCGTCTATAACACAATATTGTTTGTCAAATATTTATTAAAAAAAATAAAATAAAAGTGCAATGTAAGCGAATCTTAGCAAACACTGAATGCTATACATATATAATTATCTTAATATTTCAATATATTTGTGAAATTAAAAAATAGTGAACGTAATTAAGGTAAAATACGTTATTATGGACGTAACACTTTATAGCCTAGTCCTTAAAAGATAAGTAACAATGTTATAAAAATATTTTTTCGTTTAATAAAATACTTAACGTAAAACCGATTAACCGATACAAATTACGATATGTTTCTGTCAGTGTTGCCAAAAATATTCTAAACTACTTATAATAATTCAAATGTTTTCATATTTTTCTGAGAAAACGTATCGCCACTTACACGACTGTATTATGGCCACCAATGTGTTAGATTTGGACGAGCAAGTGCAACAAATTGTACCTCTTGAAATTTCACCTTTACATCGTCAATTGCCGGGGCCCGCCTGATGGGCCTCAGAAGCAACAGGAACACTATGCCAACCGCGCAGACCGCAGTCAGTACACCGAATACCACATTCCGTGTCTCCAGGTCTATGTGGGTCTTGCCTTGGAACTTGATGAACACAAACAGGTTGCCGAAGAATAAGCTGCAACAATGTGGAACAACAAATATGACCTTCCATCACTCTTCATCATCGGTTCCCAACGGGGACGATAACGCCAATCAGTGAAGGCTGGAGAATTCCAAGAGGGCGGTAACGGGATCAGAAGTAAAAAAAATAGATAAATGAAGTATAGATAATGTAGAAAACATTCAAGTAATTGATATAATTGAATTAGCGCCGCCCCACCCTTGTGTTTTCTTTTTGTAAAGGGGGCGGTGGTCCTGAATAGAATAAGAATCTATGCTTAATCTATAATTAATAATTAATTAGCCGTTGCATTGAACTGATACCCTTATTAAGTGTAAGATCTGATTTTGAAGTAGTGTATTCTACACCACGACAATGTATATTAGATAAAGTATTAAATAGATTTGACATCAGCCGAGAACCGTAAGTGCAAAATTTAAAGTCACAGTAGATAAGGTTGACAAGGCCTTATTAACCAGCCAAATTCAAAATCAAAGTATAAAATAGCCGAATAACGGTTAATATAAGACAAAAGACAATAATAAATTGTTAGTTATTGCCTTATTTATGAGACAGATCGGATAATCGCATACGCAATCAAAACAAAAATATTATTTAGGTTTTGTTTGCTCTTATAATCATAGCCTAATACTAATAACTCAATGTATTATGAATATGACTTATCAGATCCGGTTTAATACAATGTCTATGAGTTTTTATATTCGGCTTTGTGGCAATTTAAATCGTAACTATGAAAGCTGTATTTTAAATTAAAATATTTTTTTATTAATGTCCCAATTACAATCTGTATTATTTTATTAATAAATATAATTTAATTAAGCAAATTGAATTACTACAATTACTCTACACATTAAAATAATTATTATATTAAATGAGCAGTACACTATTTATTATATTTTTTTATACCATTCATTTACTGTTTTGGTATCGGATATTTTCCTTTAATATATGAATTAGCATAACTAACATTAACTACATCTAAGGAAATATGCTTGTGCTTGGAGATGGTTCACGACAAATGTCGAATGGGGGATTCCATCCCCCTAGGATTAGATTATGAGTACTTACTATATGTGTTGTGTGTACGTCCCATGTCCACTAAAATTCTGAAGCTTACTAGGGTTTTATTGCACATGCATTACATCGGAAGAGGGAAGGGGATGACGAGTGAGTATTACAATATGTATATTCCATAGTTTATATTACTTAGTTATAATGATGATGTCGATATCTTCTCGTTATTACCAAATGACGTCAACTGCGCAGCATATATTATAGTGCCGTAAGAATTTGTGCAAACACAGAGAGGCACAATATTAAAGGCCGGCAACGCATTTTTTTTTATTACATTGAGAGTAACAGCACACAGTTCACCTGATGGTAGGTAATTCCTGCGGCCAATGACATCTAAATTCATCCTTGACAAGTAATCATAATGCAAATGCGTTGTCACCCTTGATAACTGAGATGGAATGCCTCGTCACCAGTTATAGAGGTCTCCGGATCCCTACACTCACCAGACGAAACACTGCAGCTTTATGCTGCTATTTTACGTTGGTATTCTGTGAGGGCGGGGTATTACCCCGGTCGGTCTGATCCGTTCATTCTGCGGCTGGAAACAAACTGCAGCGTAACTCTACCACAGAAAAATTACACGCATGCATTTGCGACTCCTCTGGTGTTGCGGATATTCATGGGCGACAGTGATCACTTACCATCGGGTGAGCTGTTCACCCGTTTGCCACCTATTCTATAAAACAAAATCATTTAATTACTTTAACCCCAACACCAACCGACCATCACAATATTAGGTAAAAGTCAATTATCGCCCCTAATTCATTGTCATCGGCCATCAGGATCGTGCTCTATTTTTTTGCCAAATTAGTTTCAAATCAAATCACCTGCACTGCAGCATGGCCCAGAAGATGCCGGAGTTCCGTGAGATTGTGTCCGCGTCGCTGTTGAGGGTGAGGTAGTTGCCCTGGCCGGTCCATATTGCGGCAGCACCGGCCCCGATCATCACGCTTGCAGCATACAGTAGCCATGTTCGCGGGAACAGGAATGTCACTATAAAGAACCTGCAAACAAAATATATTATGTTAAAGCCAGTGCAAGGGCAATCAAAGCGCGAATAGTACTCAATAAACCCCTGAGCTTGTTTCTTCTATCTACATCCGTTAACTCGGGAGAAGTCGGAAGCATCCGACCGAGAGGTTCGGCCCTCTTGGGCACCCTCGAGTCAGACGCTCTCGCGGAACAGGATAACAGCGGCCATCAGCACGAAAAAAAAATCTACATCCGTTTGCGATAAAAGAGATCAGAGGTTTTTATTTAGTGTCATAATAATGAGTATGTCTTAGTACGTTTTTAATGGTACATTACATGGTGTACTAACATAGTTTCAAAACCTATAGATTGAGAAGTCTACATAATTTAAGATTTTTTATTTACTATAATTATTATTTAAACTATCAATTTTCGGTAAAGAATAAAAAATACATAGAATTTAGATTTTTTATCATTCCATATGAACGAAGATTTACAACAGTACAAAATTGATAAACTTCCTGTATCGCTTGGGTTTCCTAATACTTTCCTTAAACGACCTTACCGTTGGTTCTGATTCCAAAATCTATTATTGAGTCACGTTTAAAATTGTATTAATATGTTTGTAATTACATTATTATCAAGCAAGCACGCAATGTTTAATCGCCCGTTGGCATACCTTGCAGCGGGTCGAAGGTCACATTCGAATTATGTATAGTCTAACAAAGTCGGTAATGGATTACTACCGGGGCAGCTGGTTAATATTTACCTGTATACATTTTTACTCTATTTGATACTAAAAACCACTAGGGACCCAGATATTGGATATGAAGACCTGGACCTCAAGATTTTTTATATAAGTAAGAAACTAACACACGGCACGTGATGGTACGCGATGTTTACGGCATCTAACATCGACGTCTATACGCACGTAAAATTTAAAACGGTTTGTCATCAACTTTGTCATAACCCATGTACATCTTAAATATTTGTTGAGAATAAGGTCCATTAACACTGCAAGTGTATGTTCCACATTGCTGTCATTACGCACAATCAGCTGAGTGACGCTTGGTTTTACAGAAAATCATAACTTCAACATTGGTTACAACATTGCAGTTTTTTTCTAGCTGCAGAACGAATGGGTCAGCTCGACCGGGGTAGGACCACGCCTTCACAGATTACCAGCGTACAATAGCAGCACTGTGTTTCGTCCTGTGAGTCTAGGGATCAGGAGACCTTTAATACTGGTGACATGGCATTCCATCTCAGTCATCAAGGCTGACAACGCATCTGCATTATGATTCCTTGTCAAGGATGAATGTTGGAGTCATGGGCCGCAGGAATCACTTGTCATCAGATGAACTGTGTGCTCGTTTGTTACTCTTCAATGTAATAACAAAAAAAGTTAAATCACATATTAGCAATATTTATATACTTAGTAAAAATACTTTCAACAACTGTTAAAGCACGAGTTGGTCGGCTTGTCGAAAGTAGAACCACACCTTCACATAATACCAACGTAAAATTACCCCTTACATTTGCCGTGTTCCATTAAGTTTGTGAAGAAAACATGGACATCTTAGTCCTTGTCAAAGAGTCATGCTGTACGTGTATAGGTCGCCGTCATCAATCTCTTTTTTATATAGATTGCCAACTGGCAAACGAGCAAGCAGTTCACCTGATTGTACGTGATTACCGCCGCTCATGGACATCTGCAATACAAGAGGAGTCGCAAATGCGCTGCCGGTCTTAAAGAGAAGATAGCTGATTCCACGGAGTAGTTGTGCATAGTAGAAAAATTTCGGGTAACCGCACAGTGGTGGGTTGCGAAGTGAACTTAATACCCTAAATATACAAATAAAAAGTTTTATTACTCTACATCCTTTTGCAAATCGTCAGCTTGCGTAAGCGCAATTATGTTTCAACCCCGTGACACTGTCGTGATAAAGCAATCGATAGAATTGTTTGTTCGCTAAGAAATGGGTCAATTCAAGAAATTCCCTTGGACAGATAATAAACAAGCCATCCGGACGATAATTAATTACTGACCTACGTGTGATGAATGAAAACAAATTAATTAAGAATACGGGACAAACTTCGTTATCTAAAGCAGACATACATGTTTGATTAAAAACATTTAGTGTTCATACATATGAAAAGAAGAATACAAAAATCGTAGCTTATAAAAAAATATGCAATTACGGATGCATATCTAGAGCTTGGAGTAAGCTGTAGCAGAGCCCTACGACAAGCAATGACGTAGACTCAAAGCTACAAAGCTTTGACCTTGAACACGTCTAAAATCATACTATATATTCCTAAAATGATGGCAAAGTTAACAGATTTTATATTTAATAGGCTATACGCATAAAATCTACTACATTTATAAGGAAGATAAAAATGGTGTATTATGACCCTCATTAATCAACGCACTTAATCGTCGAGTCGAGCAATCTGGAAACGGACTATGTTCTTATTAGGAAGAAAGGGGGGCTTAGATAATGAAGAGCTTATTTAAAGTCAACGAAATTAACTTTGAACAGGCTTCTTTTTCTTTTTATGGCTGATGGCCACTGTTAGCCCGAGGGCTTTTACAGCTTCACCGGGTTTAAGGGTGGCCGAGCGAAGGCACTCCGCCGAGACCTTTATTACTGAATAACCAGAACGAGGGTTCACGGCTTGGAGCATTACTCTGCGCGCGAGAGCGACTGACCCGAGGGTGTCCGAGGGGGCCGAATCTCGGCCCGATCAGTTGCTTTTGACGGATTGATTCTATGGTTATAGATACAGATAAAAAGTGACCTATTTTGATTCTCATTACGATTTTTATTTTAAGATTATTATTATTTTTTCTCCGCAGTAGCTCTGCTACTCTCTACTCACTTCCAACACTGTACAAGTGACGAGCGGAGATGATAATGATCTTGAGACAAGTCCACAAAATCTTGATTTTGAACAGGTTTTATACTTTTAATTTTATTTCGCTTATACTCAATTCGAACTTATTTATGTCGAAATTAGTTATGCCTGCCAAGATCAGGCGTGAGAGGACAAGGCTATTTTAATTAAATAATATTGGAATACAGACAACTACTACTGCCTCAGTGTAGATTTCCGATATCTTGTTAATATTTTCATCTTTTTCATTACTTATACGCCATCTTTATGTCAGTAAGAATCTAAACAAACCAAGGTTTCTTTAAAATAAATAGATACAACACTAATTAGAATATAATAAATGCAAGAGTGAGATACGTAAACCTTTCAAAGAGAAAAAACTAGACGGCCTTGACTGCGAGAGGGTGTGGTGGAGGTCCTGGAATGGAAGTATGTAGATCAACATGAGCAACCGCGCATTGCACTCACTTTTATAAGCGTATGTTGACAGATAACTAAAATACCGTTATTGTGCTGTATTGTTATTTATGTATTACCTGTACTAAAATTACGAAGCAATACCATACCAACTAGGAATATCATTGTAGGGGCCAATGAACTAGATTCCAAGATCTTTTTTAATATTTTTTTATATATACATATATATATTTGGGTAAACATAGGTCAAACAATACAAAACTGAACGTTAAATCGTATTTCTTTTTTCAACTCGAAGCAATGATACAAGGTTTACTAATACATCGGTTAGATATTGCAATTTTTTTAAGATTTAGACACCTGAGACGTTCCGCGTCCCATATACCATTTTAAGACAATTAGCGCTTCACATAGGAACATGAAAAAATAATACAAATATACTTGTATTATTTTGTCATTTATGTTCCTTCAATATTAGCACGATCCTTTAGTAAACAAAGGATCCTAGACATGCACTTGATAGGCGTGTGATAAAGTAGAAAGACGTGGGCCGCATGTTGTATAGATGACACATAACGTCTTTCTTCGTTGTCTGCATGCTCTTGGAATGACATTCACCGCAAAACAAAGAAAATTCAAAATATTGCAACGGTTATTAACAATATATATATATATATAAGAATATATGTATATATATATATATATATACACATATAAGAAAATAATATTAAATGCCTTCACACTGTCGTATTTTCCCGCAGCGAATAATTGACACTATCAATACAAATATCCCAAATTCCTAGTTACTAAATAGCGAACACCCAAGAATTAATAATTTATTAATAGTAAAAATTTTAAGATCTACAGTTTCGCATTTTTTTTCTTATTTATTGACATATGTCATAGAATATTTTTTTTTAAAAGGTGATGAATAAAAAAAAGTGTTTATGGTCGTGTTGAAAAAAAATCAATCTGCAATTCAGGATTATTAAATATAGCTAAGTATACCTATTTATTAGATAGTTTTGTGACATAGTGTGTAGTTATCGAAAAAACTGAACTTAAAATGCAAACAGTGGCTCCAAAATAACGGATAGCGAGAGAACGGAATTCGGGCCCCAGGGGACTTATGAGTACAACGACACCGAGTTTAATTCCCGAACTCTGGCTTTGTGCTGTTTAAATTTGTAGCGCCTTTTATAGTAGGATCCTTCTGCCAGTTGGCTTAATTCGAACTTTATAAAAGTTCACCTGACGTGTTGTCAACGGAGAAATAAAAAATCCAAGAAACACCTACATTTTTTGTTTTTTTTTTTATCGGGCTGTTGGCCGCTGTTAGCCTGAGGGTTTTTACAGTTACAACGGGTTGAGAGGTGACCGAGCGCTTATGGCGCTCAGTCGAGATCTATAGGTTACTATAATAAAAGAAATGAACTTTGATTTTTAGACTACTTACACAATTAAAGTTTAAACTTAATTAGAAATTGAAACATGTTATCTCATATTATAATATCTGCTTTGTACATTATTGTACAGCAGTATTGTACAGAAGAACCCAAAATATAGCAATGAGTTCTACACTTTTACAAAATGTCCATACTACTTCAATATATTTAAAGTTTTAATTCAACACATAGACTTGAAGTAGTTTTTTTATGAAATGACAAACTAGTATACAATTTACTTTATGGTAATTTATGACAGCGGCTCATTAACACCTACATCCATCCTCAACGAAGATTCAAAAGGCCCATGCCTTGTCACCTCTGACTGAGATGGGATGCTGCGTTCGTAAGTAATTGGGTCTCCGGTCCAAAGTACATATCGCAATACGAACACAGCGTTATGCTTGTATTCTTTAATCCATTAGAAGCAACTGACCGAGCCGGGGTTCGGCCCTCTCAGGCACCCTCGAGTTAGTCACTCTCGCGGTCAAGGTAAAATCCCAAGCCGAAGCTCTCTCTCGGAAACCCTTATCCTGGTTATTCACTAATAAAGGTCTCTGAAGACTAAGATGGGATGATGCGTACCCAAGTAATGAGGTTTCCGGTCTACAATACAAATAGCAATACGAACACAGCGTTATGCTTGTATTCTATAATCTCTCGGGCACTCTCGAGTGCCCTAAGCGCTCGGTCACTTACAACCCGTAGAAGCTGTAAAAGCCTTCGGTCATAAAAAAAGGTTGTATTATGTGAGACTATAGTACTTCCCCAATACTTAATTAAATACTTCCATCAATAATTGTTTTGGTAGTTTAAAAAAGTAACCAAGCAAAGTTGATGAAATTTTTTTGACACCGATTCGAAAGCTTCTTATACCTAATACTTAAAAGAGTATCGTGCATACGCCTCAGAAATTTCAGAGAAATTGTTAGAAGTTGATAAATACAAAATACGCATGGAATAGATTAAAAAAAAACCACGATCATTAAAAAAAAATCCATTCTTAATTTACGAAAATTGATTTAATGAAATTGACTGTAAACGATTCAATTTGCTTTAATTGCTGTAAACAATCTACATTGTTTTCTAAAATAATTTAACTATCCCAAAAAACTTTATGGATAAGGTCGTAGTTCCAATGCCCCAAGGTCATAACAGACTTATAGACACGGTTATAGCGCGAAGGCCAAAGAGTGTTACCGAAATACCGCATTAGCGTGCATGACTTATTGCAACTGAACGCGTATTTCTGGTTTTTTTTCCGGGCTGATAGCCGCTAGGCACAAGCACAAGGGCTTTTACAGTTTCACCGGGTTGAGAGGTGATAGAGCGCTTATGGCGCTCATTCGAGCCATCTATCAGTGGGTAACCAGCAGAAGGGCACCCGAAAGGGAGCATAAACCTGGACCATTACACCGTTTCGCGAGAGCATCGCGACTCGAGAGTACCAGAGAGAACCGAACCTCGGCTCGGTCAGTTGCTTCTGACTAAGAATTATCTCAATTAATATCGACATGATTATTGTAATATGTGTACCGCCACTTTCTTCGGCGCTGGAGAAGTGTACTTCTGGTCGGTTTCGACCACGGCTCTAAATATTTACAAAATATATATAAATAATCTAAATTTCCCTTCGCTGGCGGGCGAATGAATATCTAAGTCAAGGAGGTATGTGAACTGACCAGCTGTACCACGAATGAGACGAATTGTTAGGTCGGTAGGCACATGTTTTCCTTGTCTGGTTAAAAGAAGAAATCCGAGAATTGCGTCGTAATAGCGTATCTGCATTATTATTCTTTATCAAGGATTCAAGTCATGGGCCGTAGGAATCACTGTATTTGTGTGTACTGTAGCTATTTTATTTTTATTACATTCATCCTAGACAAGGAATCATAATGCAGATACGTTGTCACCCTTGAGAACCGAGATGGAATGCCTCGTCACCAGTAACAAAGGTCTCCGGGTCCCTACACTCACCATACGAATCACAGCAGCATTATGCTGCTATTTTACGCTCGTATTCTGTGAGAGCGTGGTCCTACCCCGATCGAGCTGACCCATTCATACTGCAAGTGTCAGAACGAGTTAGGTGATTTGTTATCCGTAATATCACATAAAAATATCATATCAGCTTTTTTAGGATTTTCTCTAAGTGATAGAATACCAATGGACATGAGTTGTCGCTGTGAGGCCATATATGAATGGATGCCTCTCTACCAGTACATAAAATACATTAGGAAAGCAATAACTATGTCTCTGGGTCTCCAAACCTACCGACTGAAATACAAGAAGCAGCGTTATACTATTTAATCCGTCAGAAGTAACTGCAGCCGAGGTTCGGCTCTTTCGGGCACCCTCGAGTCAGTTGCTCTCGCGCCCAGAGTAACGGACCAAACTTCGTGCTGGTTACCCATTAATAAAGGTCTCGACTTAGTGCCCCAAGCGCTCGACCAACTTTCAATAAGCTGTAAAAGCCCTCGGGCTAACCGTGGACATCAACCATAAAAAAGGTTATACGGCTATTTTAGGCTAGTATTATATGAGTGCGTGTTCCTTACTCGGTCGTGCCGACCTCATTCACTATGTAGCTAATGAAATAAATTGTGACTAGCAGCAACTACTTACAGATTTCAATACTAATAATAGCTAAAGCTTAAGACCGCGCTAAGCGGCATGACCTCGTAGCCCAACAGTGGACGCACGCTGATGATGGTGTTACTATATGAGTACACATTACAGTTCCCAGTAGTAGATTTATTCGACATCCTCGATAAAAACTTTCCATAAGGATCAGTCCAACTATAGGTTAATTTTTTGCAGTGGTTAACGAGGTTAATCAGAAATACATTTTAAGGCATTGGCATTTAAAGCGACCTATTTAAAAACAAAATTGTTCTAAGACCTTTTAATGAAACCGATCAAACATAACGTAACAACATTAATTCACACTCATTAAAATAATCACTCATTTACCATGTTGGTTCATATTAAGTAAGTCGATGCCGTTTAAACATTTTTTACTCTGAATTTCTGCAGCGTGGATTAGAGTTTATCAAAGAGTCTGTCTGCGCCCAATTAATGAGGTAGCCGTGGAGAGGCGTTTGTACATATCAGGTAATGTAATTTAGCGCGTGTCATTCATTGTTCTGCAACAATATCACCCGCATAGATGACAAGATAGCGAGTCCGCCACCGTGCATAGCGGTGATGTTGAAATCGATGAACACAAAGTGTTCGCAATTATTTTCAGCCAGTTTACACTGGTTAATCTTAGGCTTTTTTATGGTCTTAAGGGTTACAAATAGGGCAAAAGTCTCATAAATATCTAGATCTATCCTCAACAAAGACTCAGGATGATAATGTTGTTCCGACCGCTGAGGCCAGAGCTGGAATAACAAGCAAATAGTAACTGAGCCTCCAGAACCCTTAGCTCATCATACGTTGTTTTGAATACAAAGACAAATAGTACTATTTCAAACTGGTTTCCTGTGGCGGCGTGGCCCTACCTCGGTTGAGCGGACCAATTTACGATACTAGTTGGAACCTAGGGAAGCAGTTATGGTAAGTGAACATCATTCGAACTGTGTGCACGTTTCTCACTCATAAAAAAATATTCAATTCATATTCATATTGTTATTGTCAATCTTGATTTTGAACCTTTTTCAGAAATTCGTGTGAGATTAGTGACTGTAACTCGTTTAAGCTTTACTTTATATTTGAAAACGGACGAAAGTATGTTAACCTAGAGCAGGGATTCCCAAACTTTTTTAGTCAAGAGAGATAGATTTTCCAAAATTAAGTGACACCTGAGACCCCAATTGCCAAATTACTTTAAAAATCCCATCTCTAGTTGTTTTCCTATTGATACAAAATACTTATACCTATTTAAAAACTTTGCGGTTGGTTAAGTGAGTAAACTTGACATCATTTTCAATATTACACATAATAAATAGACTTATAGAGTTTTTTAAAAGTAAAATAATGATACTTCCTAGATAAGAAGTTGGTACACGTAACACTTTTTTTTTTCGGGCTGGTGGCCGCTGTTAGCATGAGGGCTTTTACAGTTTCGCCGGGTTGAGAGGTGACCGAGCGCTTATGCCGCTCAGTCGAGACCTCTATTAGTGGGTAACCAGCACAAGGGCTCCCAAGAGGGAGCCTCGGCTTGGACCGATACCCTGTTCCGCGAGAGCGTATCTACATTAATACCTCTATTATTATTATTGGCTATCTGTACCACCACTTCGGAATGCGTGGGTGCTGGAGAAAAAGAGGCGCAAGAAACTCCAGCGACGCTTCTATCTGTATTGACTCTAGATTCTGTTGATGTTTATGCTGTTAGCCTATGCGGCTCTTACAGCTTCATCGGATACAGGGCTCACGGAACTGAGGGGTCCGTGAGCTGGTTTTATTTTAACCGTGTTTTGCCTACTGTGGTTCTCTTACTTACACAAAGCGCTCATAACGAGCGTGTCGGTCTACTCTTGATCTCATACCTGTCTGATGATGCCACCTAAGTTGCCAGTTCCCTAGCTATATTGCGATTCTCGAGTGGAGAATGGATGGTGATGACTAATGACCGTCCGAGGTTTCGGTATGCGAACCTAGCCTCTGACGGACGCCACCTGTTGTCATATCAATCGGAGACTGTGGGCGGTGAGAACCGCCCTGACATGGGTGTAGCGAGTGTACGCGGTGTCGCGAAGGTTGCGTCGCGCTCGGAGGCGAGGGCGACGCGACGAGGTGTAGGTATTGTGTGTGGGTCCGGGGTCCGTTGAGGACGGACTGGCGTAGGGTTCCCCATGAAGTGGGGGTCGTCGAGACGTGACGGGTCTACGGTTCGTAGTTACCGGATTCGGATCCGGATCGTAGGTTGCGGCGTTTACCACTAGCGGGTTAGAATGCGAAAGCGCTTTCTCGAAGAAGCGCTGCGAGAGATTTGAGGTATTCCGGTATGGTGACGAGGTGTAAGTCACTGTGCAGATCGATGTTGCGTTGGTACGGCTCTGCTCCGGTTGCGATTCTAGTGAAACGGTTTTGAACCGTTTGGAGTTGATTTATTTTGTTTTCGGCTACGTGGGCGAAGACGACGCTGGCGTAGGTCATAATAGGCCTTACGCAGGTCTTATATAGAAGAGTTTATGTCTTAAGGACATTTTGCTTTTAGCGCAGATGAGCGGGTGAAGCCGGCTCATGACAAACGCAACCTTATTTCTCGCATTTTGATATGCGGACGGAAGCTGAGTTTACGGTCTAAGGTGACCCCTAGGTATTTGACCGTGGTCTTACCCGATCGAGCTGACCCATTCATACTGCAAGTGTCAGAACGAGTTAGGTGATTTGTTATCCGTAATATCACATAAAAATATCATATCAGCTTTTTTAGGATTTTCTCTAAGTGATAGAATACCAATGGACATGAGTTGTCGCTGTGAGAGCATATATGAATGGATGCCTCTCTACCAGTACATAAAATATATTAGGAAAGCAATAACTATGTCTCTGGGTCTCCAAACCTACCGACTGAAATACAAGAAGCAGCGTTATACTATTTAATCCGTCAGAAGTAACTGCAGCCGAGGTTCGGCTCTTTCGGGCACCCTCGAGTCCGTTGCTCTCGCGCCCAGAGTAACGGACCAAACTTCGTGCTGGTTACCCATTAATAAAGGTCTCGACTTAGTGCCCCAAGCACTCGACCAACTTTCAATAAGCTGTAAAAGCCCTCGAGCTAACCGTGGACATCAGCCATAAAAAAGGTTATACGGCTATTTTAGGCTGGTATTATATGAGTGCGTGTTCCTTACTCGGTCGTGCCGACCTCATTCACTATATAGCTCGAAATAAATTGTGACTAGCAGCAACTACTTACAGCTTTCAATACTTAATAGCTTAAGACCGCGCTAAGCGGCATGACCTCGTAGCCCAACAGTGGACGCACGCTGATGATGGTGTTACTATATGAGTACACATTACAGTTCCCAGCAGTAGATTTATTCGACATCCTCGATAAAAACTTTCCATAAGGATCAGTCCAACTATAGGTTAATTTTTTGCAGTGGTTAACGAGGTTAATCAGAAATACATTTTAAGGCATTGGTATTTAAAGCGACCTATTTAAAAACAAAATTGTTCTAAGACCTTTTAATGAAACCGATCAAACATAACGTAACAACATTAATTCACACTCATTAAAATAATCACTCATTTACCATGTTGGTTCATATTAAGTAAGTCGATACCGTTTAAACATTTTTTACTCTGAATTTCTGCAGCGTGGATTAGAGTTTATCAAAGAGTCTGTCTGCGCCCAATTAATGAGGTAGCCGTGGAGAGGCGTTTGTACATATCAGGTAATGTAATTTAGCGCGTGTCATTCATTGTTCTGCATAATATCACCCGCATAGATGACAAGATAGCGAGTCCGCCACCGTGCATAGCGGTGATGTTGAAATCGATGAACACAAAGTGTTCGCAATTATTTTCAGCCAGTTTACACTGGTTAATCTTAGGCTTTTTTATGGTCTTAAGGGTTACAAATAGGGCAAAAGTCTCATAAATATCTAGATCTATCCTCAACAAAGACTCAGGATGATAATGTTGTTCCGACCGCTGAGGCCAGAGCTGGAATAACAAGCAAATAGTAACTGAGCCTCAGAACCCTTAGCTCATCATACGTTGTTTTGAATACAAAGACAAATAGTACTATTTCAAACTGGTTTCCTGTGGCGGCGTGGCCCTACCTCGGTTGAGCGGACGATACTAGTTGGAACCTAGGGAAGCAGTTATGGTAAGTGAACATCATTCGAACTGTGTGCACGTTTCTCACTCATAAAAAAATATTCAATTCATATTCATATTGTTATTGTCAATCTTGATTTTGAACCTTTTTCAGAAATTCGTGTGAGATTAGTGACTGTAACTCGTTTAAGCTTTACTTTATATTTGAAAACGGACGAAAGTATGTTAACCTAGAGCAGGGATTCCCAAACTTTTTTAGTCAAGAGAGATAGATTTTCCAAAATTAAGTGATACCTGAGACCCCAATTGCCAAATTACTTTAAAAATCCCATCTCTAGTTGTTTTCCTATTGATACAAAATACTTATACCTATTTAAAAACTTTGCGGTTGGTTAAGTGAGTAAACTTGACATCATTTTCAATATTACACATAATAAATAGACTTATAGAGTTTTTTAAAAGTAAAATAATGATACTTCCTAGATAAGAAAAAAAAAGAAGTTGGTACACGTAACACTTTTTTTTTTTCGGGCTGGTGGCCGCTGTTAGCATGAGGGCTTTTACAGTTTCGCCGGGTTGAGAGGTGACCGAGCGCTTATGCCACTCAGTCGAGACCTCTATTAGTGGATAACCAGCACAAGGGCTCCCAAGAGGGAGCCTCGGCTTGGACCGATACCCTGTTCCGCGAGAGCGTATCTACATTAATACCTCTATTATTCTTATTGGCTATCTGTACCACCACTTCGGAATGCGTGGGTGCTGGAGAAAAAGAGGCGCAAGAAACTCCAGCGACGCTTTTATCTGTATTGACTGGAGAGAATCGGCCTGAGTCATGGCGGTATCGCGAATCACCTTCTTTGCGACGCCCTCGCCGTCGGCGGGGGCGGTATGAGGGTACACGTAACACAACTTATACAGTATCTTCAAAGTTTCAAATAAGAACTTGTGTTAATTAATAGACAACTAAAATATTAGACAAGGTCTAAAAATAGGGGTCGATTTTTAAACCTTGTCGACGCCCAAAATCAGTTTTTCAACCGAACTTTGGGAATCTCTGACCTATGTTTAAGTATATGCATTTCTTTTTCCCTCAGATTTTCGCGTGACAGTTTTTATCATTATTATGAAAAGTGTGTTGAGCACATTCAACTCCTGGTTTGAGATGGTTTGGTTCATTTTCGACGTCATGGTAATTACACACACGTACAGTGCTACCTAGATTTGTCTAAATTTTTTTCGAATGGCATATTGTAAATGATACACCGTAAGTAGTGTCATTTCTTTATCGTTTGTAAACTACGAGTCTCTTTTCTATTAGTTAATAGAAAAGAGACTAATTCAACTTTTGTGTATCTTCATAAAGTAGACATTGTGCGTACATTCCTCGCATTCGAATAAAGCGTCGTGGCTTTTAGTGGACATCCTGTAAGCCAGTGCCCCAGTTAGTTTACCAACAAGGGCTTCATCACTGGACATATAGTATGCGCGTACTAAACAATAATAAAAACTATTACAAAATAATAAAAACATGAAATTTTAAACAGCTAAATTAAAGAATAATATATCACTTATGTAATTTCGATTAATAATTTAAATATTATACGCGATATTAATGTTCACTTGTTTATTACTTTACGTTGCGAACAGCGGCGCCTTGCAGCTCGCATAGAATTTGTCTGACGCAACAATGGATCGAGGTCCGTTCAGGTGCGATGGTTAAATGTCGACGTCAACGCAGCGTACACAAATATTTCACAAGCAAATGATAACAACGGTACCGCGTGACACTCGTGCAGACATAAATCACTGGTGAAGTACATACATTAACACGGCATTTAATGTAATATGGACCTGACAAGGTCCATATGACATTAATAATAACTAAGACAGCGAAATGCATCTACGCATGACATGGTAATGTATCTGAGAGGAAAAGAGACGAAGATAATATTTTTGCCTCTGTCTACTTACGCACTCATTATGAAGCAGGGCGAAAGTTTAAAAATAAAGGTTTTATTTAAACAATTATGTTCATACATTATTCGGCTATTTTATACTATAGTTTTGAATTTGTCTAATTACTACGTTATTGGCAACCGGTAAAGGTAATATATCCCATAAAGGAATACTACTATGTAAATCTTATATCCTATTGGTAAAATTATTTATTTATATTGAAGGTAATCTTCTACTTAGACACATTAAATGACCCGTTTTCGCTTTTTCATTGGTTTCTATTTTATACTTCTGGCCAGCTTAGTTATGTAATGATTTTACGTTATTTACTTGTCTTCTTCAAAATGTTAGATAACAATACGGTGTGTTTATTATTGCATCAGTACTTCCACGCAGACGACTAAATGTAGAGAAACTAAGATACGAGTATTACGTCTATCATTTATTTTGGACACTATAAAATTCAAGATTATTACACAAACCGCCATATATGTAGTTACAAAATAAAAGCCCACAAAGAACTGGTTATGCCGTGTCGGTAAAATAAATTGCAAAAACTGTGTCGTAACAAAGTGCGCAACGTAATGTAACGTTAGTTGCAAACTGTATTATCCGCGTGGAAGATATAGAGCTAGTTGCTAGTAATTGCTAGAGCAAAGTTAAGCAATAGAGGAAAACGGCAAAGACCAACTTCCTTCATGCGGAGCAAATTTCTTTCCTTTTTATTTTATTTTTAGCCATTAACTTTTAAAAATATATAGTTTTAAAGTAGAAATTGGTATATTTATCTTCGACAAGCTCTTTTTTTATTTAAAAAGATACATCGACTGCATACATATTACACATTTCAAAGATAGAATCTTTATATAATAATATTCTAGTGTGTACACCAATGACAGATAATTTCAAATAATATCAATGTGACAAGGAGTCGGCCAATACCATCCATCACCAATTTTGGAGTGTAATTTTTATATATAAGTACGAATTCGAACACCTTAAACTGGTACAAACTAGAAAGATTCAAGCACAAGACCGCTAGGCAACAAGTCCGAATATATTTTTTTTATATTATAATTACAGGGGACAAACGAGCACATGTTCACCTGATGGTAAGTGACGGTAATAAATACGGTGCATCCGACCTTAATATCGATTCAAGATATAGGGTGTAGGGACTGGAAGGATATATAATGCCTCGTTCATAAATGAGTATCCGGCTCACGGTACGAAACAATGTTGCTATTTCACACTGTTATTCTGTAAAGGATAGGATTGCTCTATCAATGTAAAAGTTTTAATATATATTACGATTAAATCTTAAATATAATGGCAAATATATGCTTGACACACCAATGAATAAATTCAACATTTCAAATTGAAATTGCTTGATGATACTAAAATGTACAACGGAATTTAGTTCCGGCAATAAATATTAATTTGGCCTATCAAGTGTTCGTTTTATCTCGGAATAACACATATGTCAATATACTGATCATTAATTTCGGAGCGTTCTTAAATATTTTTTTCACTTTGCTCATCGCGAATCAACATATATCATTACCGTGACCCTAAATTATAATTATAGCTTTGAGATGTAGGCGTCAAAAACGCCAAATTTCTTTAAAAAATTGTTTAGTTTTTTATAAGTAGTGCCTTTTTGTATAGTTTAGCATCAAAGCATTTTTTTATAAAATAATCATATTAGAAAATAAAAATATAATGAAATATTTAAAATATGAGAACCTCTATGTTAAATTATCTCTCCATTTTAGGGAGATTTTTGGATTCGATTTTAGATACGATTTTTGGTCCTATAAATGATATGTCGGATTATATATCATATTAAAAAAAAGCTATTTATTGTGAATTGTACGGATTGATGGTTTATTGAGCGAAAATAGACACAAGAATAATAGAGAAAAGAAGAAAAGGAAATCGAAAAAAGTACTGAAATTAAAAAGTATGTTATTGGTAACTTACAAGTAGGTAAAGGCGCCAATCAACATGGCGCCCCTTGGGCCAGTGATGGTGATGGCCGAAGGCACCAACCAGTTGCACACCGCCAGCGTTGCGTATATAATGGCGAGCGACGTATATCCATCACCGGTGAACGACGCGTCATCTTGTGTTATACTGTCCAGTATGGTTTTCTAAGGACAAATAAATGTTTAGGATTAATTAATGTATAATATTTATATTATAAATAATATAATCTATCTTCTATATATAAATAAAAATGAATTGCTAAACGCAAAACTCGAGTACGGATGGACCTATTCGGTTTTTTTTTAAATATTCCTTGAAGTTCATGGAAGGTTTTTATAAACAGATGTTGTCCTAAGGGCTACCCATCAATGATCAATTCGGGTTTCATACCCAACACCCAAGCACGCATCAACGACATACCGCGCACTCGCGGTGTAGAGCTAGCCCTTTCTCTTCACCGATGACACCGGCCTCTAGGCGCCTGGATCAAACCAGACGCTATCTATCAACGCCTTAGGGAAAAGGTTTCGGAAATAGAGGATTGAGGTTAATCCCACCAAAAGTGCAGCCATGTACTTCTCTCGACGCAACAAAAGGCCGCATCTCTCAACCATAGAGAAAAAAAATTATGAATAGATTGTACAAAATTTCCCGAAAAAACATAAAAAACTCCACTTTTCTTTTTCTAATACAAACTGTTCCTATCTGTCATTGCCATAAATAATAATAAGAAAAACAAAATAGCATAAGGATTGGATTTGATGCTAACTTCACTCGTTATCTGTCAATTTTAAAGTTGACAGACTACTGAAATAACTTTTCAAAGAACAACGTCTGTCGGGTAGCTACTAATAATATCAAGGTAATTATTCCCTTTAGATCTAAATAGATAGATCTAACTTCAAAGAATACGAGCGTAAAGTAGTAGCTTACTGCTGCTTCGTTTCGTATAGTGAGGGAAAGAAACTAGCGAACTTATTATTATCCAGGGCATTCCATCTAAAATCATTAGGGATGTTGGTCCATTATAATTCCTAGTCGAGGATGTATGTGGGTGGGCGCAGTAATCACTTAAGATCAGGTAGCCTCTGTTCTCGTTAGCGACCCTTATATAATAAAAAATTGTGTACTATATTTATATTTAAAAATCAGCTTTGGACTCACGTCAATGATTAAAAGTAAACGAAATGTTCTTAATATTCATCATAATTCGGCTTGATTTTAATGAAATATTATTCATGATTTTATAGAAATATATTAGTTACCAAAACTATGGGATGAAAAGGAAATATTTAATGGGACGTTATATGAAGGTGGAAAATCCTTAAATCACTGGGCTGAAACAGGATTCGCTTCAAGTCAAGAGAAATAAAAAAAATATAAATCATAAACCATTATAATAGATTTTAACAAGTATGATCCGAGCTTTTTCCTTGATTCTTCTCAGGAGAGCCAACATATTTCTAAACGGCATTAGAATCATATGAATGTAGGCACTTTCCAATATTCTAATTGTATAAAATATATTTTGAGTATCTTACATCATCTTAAAATGTTTAGTAAAAGAAACATTATAATACCAATAAAAATAGTTGTTATGTATATATAATTTTATAATGGCACTAATGGACAAATAATGTATTCTGATCCTTTAATCAAATATGCAGATAATTTATGAGTAAATAACATATTTGCGTATCCTTAAAGTATATGAATAAACAAGTGGTGTACCTTGCGAAAATTCAGAACAAGGTACTCAAGTGCATTAAATACACTAATAATTTATGGTATTTTAAGTGCGATAAATTTCAATCAGCAACCTTGCTGCATTCGATAAGGTTGGATAAGTGGCATCTTACGCAATGGATGAGGTGCGACCGCGTAGGATGCACCGTGGTCCATTTTTGGTAAACAAAAAAAGCGCCCGAACGCTGCTGTCATCTGTCAAGGCAAACGGTGTTGCAAGAATTTAACACCGATGTTGTATGTCGTGACAAGGATTATGGTTTTATTGTTTTGAAATCACAACAAAATATTGATAAGCACATTCGTTACTCAATAAGCATTTCCATTTATGTACATGCTGTTGACAACTTAGAAACGTAATGTTATATGTTACGACCTGAACTTTTAAGATTTGTATATGTATTCTTTAATGTTATTTACGACGAGAATATTTCTATATAAGGAAATGAAGACCCGCTTTTGCAACATCTTACCGGTTTCAGATATCAAGAGCCTTTTAAAATGCAAAATGCGTATGGAGTATACTACATCGATCGCTTTAGCTTTTTAGCATCCTACTAAAAATCGCTCAGGCTTCTCAGTTTATTACTTCCATATAACTTTTATAACAATATTGTATATTGTACACATAACAGTGAATATAAAATGATACATATAAATGTCAAATAATTTCACAAATTTTATTAATTAAAAAAACATTAACGTTTTTTTAATTAATTAAATTTTTATGTTTCGATCATATACATTTTATATTCTTATAAATTATATATTCTTATAAATTTAAGTAATAAATCATCAGAATAGAAATTAATAAGATCGTTTACAAAAACAGTTTGTTTAACACAACACAACTAACAATTTGTTTAATGCGTATAAAAAATTGTATAATGTGAAAAGATACAAGTCACATGTTCCCATATTGAAATATTGGTAGCCGCTATGTAAAAACCGATAAAGAAATAAATACCCCAAATGATAAGAGGCAAGTGTTATTTTCATTATATATAAGAGAGATCTATATACTAAAGGTATCGGTGTCGGGCTGGAATGATGGCGACGTAATAAAGAACGTAATTAGGAAATAGGAAAACCTAGTTATCAATAGAAATGAAACAATAGATCAATTACATGACAATACCATAACGAAAGAAGTTGATTTTAACACAATTTTAATTACATTTCCTATGCAATTATCCCTATAGTTCAAGGCTGAATCCACTATATATTACGACTAGTTTATCCACCCAACAATTTTTGAAATTCTTAACTCTATCCTACTGATAGATTCCTATAGGGAGGCATCGATTATACATTTACTGACGCTAAACAAGGAGTGAATAACCTAGTCGTATCGAGTATCTAGAAGGGGTCTTATGCCCGTAATTAGAGGACAGAATCGTTATCTAAGAACGGCAGAGTGAATGAACTTAATGTAATGACAACCAGTTAAATTTAGTTCAAATGTATAAAATATCGAAATGTTAGTCAGTTATAACAGTACTATCGGAAACTAATTTATGTACAGAGACATCACTATTCAACAAAATTAAGAAAAATAATACATTTTGATATTTTTTTACAATTGACAAGTCAAATTTGACACGTTCATTGCCAACGATCAATGCTGAAATATGATAACCGAAATTAGGGAAAATTACGTACAAATGATAACAATTATTATCTTAACTTGACATGTTATTGAAAAAGACCATTGAAAAGTAAATATCTCCTCCAGTAAATCTGCATTGACCTAAATTTTGAACAGAATCCTTGAGTTTATCCACAGTAGGCAAACATAGATAACATCTAAGTGTTTTTGAATAGTATCAAGAGCGGCAAAATTATTTAGATTTATTACGAGTGTAATAACTGCATAATTATTGCTCACATTATTTCTATATATAATACAAGCTTTGCACATAACGGTGACATAATAAATAAAAACAATGAATTTTTTTTCTGCACGCAATAAATTTAAATCAACCTCCGAATTCGAATGAAGTTTGGATAAAAAACTTAGAACAAAATTGAAACATTATCTTAAATGTAATAATTGATTTTAATTTCATCACCATCGGCTCACACAATCAGAAAAAGCTAATTTTACAAAGATACATTTAAATCGCGACGGATCATGGTATATGATGCGCCCTCTATCATTAATAGCTCATAAAATCTTTACCATCTGAGCATAATGTAAATATGGCCCTTAATTTTAAAGTACATAAGAAAAATCCACCGAACATGAAGCTACGCTCAATAATATATACATATGTCCAGAAATTAACCCAACGTTCGCTAGGAAAAAAGTGAACGTGCTTTAATATGCATTTAAAATCACTTATAAACTATTTCTTTAAATTTATTTTTTAATACACGTCTAGGTCTCGTTAAAGATTTTAAACCGTATTCAACCTTTTATTTATAAAGACATTGATGATTTCCTTAGACTTTCAAATCTGGTATATGAATAAAGCAGAGAACTAGAGTATAATTATTTAATGATGATTGATGAAATAGTGCAAATTTGGAACGCAAAACACAAGCTGGCAATAATTTAGAAACATGCGCATCAAATGAATGTCATTTGAAAACCGCGTACCAGGGGTGCGTACAGCCTTACTTATTTGTTTCTAGTATGTAACTATTATGTATTCATAAATATTATATACAATTATAGGTATATCTATATGTGCATAGACTAATTTGAATCCATAAACTTCCCGCAAATTAGGACGAAACTAATCTATGTTTAAATTGCTACAAGTGATGATAGATCGAAGGTGGTGATAGACTAACGAATTAATGTAATAAAAAGAAATATTGTTCAGTAAAAATGAAACTGCTGCAAATGTAAATGATCATGTAAAATCAATAGCAAGGAAGAAAACAAATATATATTATAATTAATTTATCACATTTTTATACTTTCATATTCGGAATGTGTTCAATCAAATGTGGCAGTATTTAATCAAAACGCCACATTATTTTACCATTTATAATTTTTTTTTTCCCGAATAAAGCCTTCGTCTTTTCCTGCATGTATGTTCGTAAAGCGCGACAGTTATAAGAAAATATATTTACATTATTAATATATTATCATCAAATTCTTTACTACTTTCTTCAAATGTATATTGTACATAAACTCCTGCTATGTCATATCATACCAGAACCAAATACTGCAATACCTTCTTTACGGAACGTATATAGAGCATGTACTGATGTTCGGTATCCCGATTGGTTATAACAGACACTTGAATTTTTAGAATATCTGCTGCAGTGTTAATAAGCATTATTGAAACAAAAACTTCATCGTCTCCTACCTCTTTTCAGATCGAGTTTAGGACTCTATGCCTGCTTTGTCTAAACTGTTTTTTATTCATTCTGCCAATTCTAGGTCACCGGTGGCTTTATACTTGTACTTATAAGACTCCGAACTAATAAAATAGACTTATACCATCCTTTCATTAAAGATATCCCTTGCTTTCGTAATTTTTAATCTACCTCCACGTCTAATTATAAAATTAAATAATGTGAATTGACGCAGGCGACAGAAGTAATGTGAATGACGTCGATGTTTTCATTCAATGAGCTTCTGCTTGACTGCTGCACTTAATCATCAAAGATTATACTGTCACTTAACATCAGGTTGGATTGCAATCAAGTACGGGCTTATGTTTAGTAGAAAAACTTAAAATCATTAATGTCTGGGATTCACATAAGACAGTGCGTTAGTGATGTAACCCTGATAAAAGGTACTTTATAGTACAATTGTAAAATAAATAAAACGACACTTTTCCTTTTACTCCTATAACAAAAATAATATCTTAAAACTAAATGTCACCTTTTTTATTATATGTATTTATTTTTCGCATACGTTAATTCTATAATAATTATTAATACACACACACACTCCTCCCTGGATGCTGTGTATGCGAAAGCCGGCACCATATATTTACTTGCGGAAGAGAGAAGCATCTTCGGCCATAGGAAAGAAACATAAACATCCCGGACCAAAGCTCAACAACGGCCCGAAGAAAAACTATCATTAAATGGCAAAAAGAATGGAAAAAGAGGAAATCCACTAAAGGACGATCGCCACACAGGCTGATTGATCAGGTGAAGTGGGTTAACCACATGACATGGGGAGGTCAACTTCTATCTGATACAATTACTGATAGGCCACGGATACTATCGAGCATATCTTCATCGCTTCGGTCATGAGGATTCCCCGGACTGTCCTCACGGATGTTGGGTACCAGAAGACGACGAGCACGCTTTATTCGCATGCCCGCGACATAGATGAAAACGCGAAGAGCTGAAGCAAACAGTGGGGACCAAAATGGTGGACAACCTAGTGCAGACCACGTTAGAATCTGAAGTTGTATGGAATGAAGCAAACAATTATGCATCTGGTGCTAATTGCACAGTCGCAATGAACAAGAAAGGCGCAAGGCCTGAGGATTTTGGAAAAGCAATGATTGCTAGACCAACCCCACGAAGTCGGTATTACCTTTAACACCAGGGGTTGAGTCCGAAACTCCGAGCGCAAAGGCGTTTCTTCTCTCCATAAAAAAAACATACACAAATACACATAAAGTGCGTGAGATATACTTTATTACCTAACACCCGTGATACCCACGGGAGATGCATCTCGTCAAGGGATCATAATTTAAACTCTAATAAGGTCTCCGGGTTTTTTAATTTCACAAATACACATACAATAGCGATAAGCTACTTATACACCGGCATTCTAATTAAAGTATGACTCTACTACTCGGCCGAGCCGACCTATTCGTGCTACAGATATTTCAAAGCTATCGTTTGGCTCTAACACGTAAACATAATATGGAACCCTAATTAATTACCTTTACCAATTTCATATCGTTCTTAAATACCTGACGCTCGTGTTGCGTATAAATACCGATGTCAGAGATTTTTTATCATTTTTCACACGACGTACTTTCTAATTTACATGATTAAAATGGCGTAACAAACTTACTAACCGTATTGGTTACTTGGGCATTATTAATTTTTACCAACAATACGTAGTTAAAAAGGCAATTTAATTAGAAACCGGATAAAAAATATTTTAAGGTTTCATTTTATTTACGGGATGATAAACGAGCAAACAGTTGAGTCAGTGATAGTAAATTATTCCCCCGACCTATGCCACCTCCATGTAGATATTTGATGGCCTCGTGGTCGACCTTGGCGATATCATCTGGTTATCACCAGATGACATTCAACTGCGCAGGATATATAGTAGTGCCGCAAGTATTTGCGCAAGCACAGAGGCATTCAATCGTCGTCCCCTCTCCTAATAAGATGCAATACGTGCACAATTGTATGGGAGGAAGGTTCAAATGCAACACTCAACACATCCAGACCCGGAACCCGACAATTCGTTATACACAAATATTACAAAGGATTAACAAATGGTTACACAACCACAAAGGCATCGCCGGCATAGTTCATACGATTTTTTTTTTACATTGAGTGAAACAAAATAAACAATCATTTACTATCAAATGTAGGTGAAAGTAAATGATTCTTGCGGCCGATGACATCTAAATTAATTGTTAACAAGGAATCATAATGCAGATGCGTTGTCACCATTGAAGGTTGCGATGGAATACCTCGTCACCAATAAGAAAGGTCTCCGTATCGCTACACTCACCAGACGAAACACAGCATCATTATGCTGCTATTTTACGCTGGTTTTCTGTGAGGACGTGGTCTTACCGCGGCCGAGCTGGCCCATTCATTCTACAGCTAGAATCAAACTGCAGGGTAGCTCTACGACTGTTACTATTAATTAATCGTAATGAAGATATTTTGCCGTGCCTAAGGACTATATCGCATTGCGTTACAAATAATACAAACTATTTTTTTTACATGGATATTCTGTGAAAACAAGACAATCAAGACATACTATAGCAAGTTTTTAATACCATGTGCTAATACTATCCAAAATAGTTTATAATTTAATTGTGCAAGACAACTTATTCATAGTGTTTCACATTTCCATTTATCAAAGTAAATAATAACTTGGTAAAGTGAAATTAAATTAGAGATATGTGATATGTTGTTGTATGAGCAAGAAGGTTGTCTATTTTATTGTTGATTATTGGTTCAGTCTTCTGCCTATTGTGCAAATATAATCAGATTTCACCAAAGCTATCTGTCTCTTAAAGGACATGAAGTCCAATGCAAACTTCATTTTAAGGATGTCTTGTGTTAGAACTCATACTGCACTTGCCTTAGCTTGGTAGGACCTTTAGATCTTTGAAAGCTTTTAATCTAAGGAGCATCATGAAGCCGGTCAAGCCAGTGTTAATGCAATGTAGAAATTTTGGTAAGTAAAGTATTTTAGTAAAGACTTTTAAACTTAAAAAAGGAGATGTATTAATTGAATTAAACAAAAGGATGCTAATACATAATAAATAAATAACACTGTTATTTAGAGGTATGTAATTAAAATACGAGTTACATATTTATTGCAAACCATAGGACTAAAATGCAGAATAAACATTATACTAATGTACTAGCTAAAATAAAAGAACAACAACACAACTAATAAACAATGATAACAATTCAATATGGAAAAATCTAGTATCTCTCTTGATCAACTCAAGTACTTGTGCAGTGTTGTGACTACAATGTTGCTCCCAAATTCTCATTTACTATAATTATTATTTAAATTATTTATTAATTTGCTTATTGTTATGATAATGGAGCAGATGACATATATGTTAAAAGACAATCAAGTCCTGCAGTTGTAATATTGGCAAATAAAGACAAATAATTGTTTTATTTCATTTTTAAGTTCATTGTTTAAGTTTAATTATTTTATTATTATGTAGGGGGTATTTTTTGGTCAATAGAATAAATAAATAATAATAATTATTATTATTATTTTCTTTTTTTATTGTTATATCAAATTTTAATTACATGATTCCAAAAGCAAATGCTTGTACTTTTTTCATAGTTAAATCTATCTAAAGCATCCTAAACTCTTAAAATATTTAAATTATTGATTAAATTATTTTATTAATTCATACAAAATGTAATAATTAACTAAAGAAATATACAAAATTATATTAAAGCACAACTTTATATCATTAAAATTGTACAAGTTAATGTGAAGGTTGAGCTGTGAAAGTGTATGTTGAATTCTGCCAGACTTAAAATTTGTTAATCAAATAAATACTTAGTTATATCAATTTAAATGATATTACAAATATAAATAAATATATATATATAAATATATATATATATATATATATATATAAATATATATATATATATATATATATATATATATAAATATATATATATAAATATATATATATAAATATATATATATAAATATATATATATATAAATATATATATATATATAAATATATATATATATATAAATATATATATATATATAAATATATATATATATAAATATATATATATAAATATATATATATAAATATATATATATAAATATATATATATAAATATATATATATATATATAAATATATATATATATATATAAATATATATATATATATATATAAATATATATATATAAATATATATATATATATATATATATATATATATATATATATATATATATATATATATATATATAAATATATATATATAAATATATATATATAAATATATAGCATAGATAGTTATTTTTCCTGTTTCACTAACATCAATTTTGACACAAAAAGCAATAACAATATTATTTTAAACTTAAACTCACCTCTATATTTCCCATAGTTTGGAATGCAGTGAAAACAAACATGAACCCAAAACCGAGTAAAATAACATTAAAAAATCTTCGCTCCATCTTTACGTTAGTTAAAATACTGCCAAAATATCAAAACACAAATGTAAAACTAGAAATATATGACGCGACACATTAAAAAGAACTCAAACTTAGAGACTACAATCGATTATTGTCTTTCAGTCGCAACTGGCTTTTGCAATGTTGTTAAATAATATATTCCATTTCCATTCTCCAAGTGGCCAATCTCCCCCCACAAACGAGTGCCAATGAGAGTTTCTACTCCATTTACAGGTTTTCGTTCTTATGTATACGTGCTTTAGCGTTTACTACAAGTATATTACCACCACCCACAATCCGTTACCAATGTAAAAATTGTAAATAAATAAGAAATTTGACATTTGATATCGACTATCTATTAAATGTCATTTTGACATTTCGACTTTGACTTTTGAAAGAAAAAGGCGTTATATGACACATATACTTAGTGACAATTGACGATCGCTCATTTTCTAAGCAAGAAATAATTATGGCTTAAAATATAAACTCTTTTATTTTTTCTGCGTAGACTTCAGAATTGGGTGCAGGGAGAAATGAAATATAAATATATTTCATTTATTATTTATACATATAAATTTATAAGTAATAAAAAAATATGGGTATAAGATGTCACGGGTCATATCGCTATAAATTGTTGTAGTTGTAGTTGTAGTTGTAGTTGTAGTTGTAGTTGTAGTTGTAGTTGTAGTTGTAGCTGACTATGTGAGAAACAAAGAGTGCCCAAATTAATTTCAGCCACTTCAGCCTTTAGCCTTGGGACTTATTAATGGTCATTGTAAATGCCAACTTTAGGGGAAAGTAATACGTACTGGCGGAAAATAACAAATTATACATTATCGTCTCACACATTTTCATTTCACTCTGGACCAAATTCTGAATTCCACGCAGACGAAGTCGTTGTCGATGTCCAAATTGCTAATTTTAATATAAATAGGTAACAGTCGTTACGCCATCCCATTAACCGGGATAAATAGCATCCTATGTGTTAATGCATGTTACAAACTTGCTCACACACACATATGTATATATATATATATAAATACATATATGTACGTATATGTGTATACATATACATATACAATTATCTTAAAAAAACTAAACATGGTTATGTCTGACCAGTGGATGACTGAATTAAATATTACTGTTTCCGATTTACGATAGTTTTATAATTATTCCAAAATATAAATAAATATATATATATAAATACATATATGTACGTATATGTGTATACATATACAATTATCTTAAAAACTAAACATGGTTATGTCTGAACAGTGGATGACTGAATTAAATATTACTGTTTCCGATTTACGATAGTTTTATAATTATTCCAAAATATAAATAAATATATATATATAAATATATATATATAAATACATATATGTACGTATATGTGTATACATATACATATACAATTATCTTAAAAAAACTAAACATGGTTATGTCTGACCAGTGGATGACTGAATTAAATATTACTGTTTCCGATTTACGATAGTTTTATAATTATTCCAAAATAGTGTTTCCCGAATATTTTGGTAAATCAAGCAGCGTGTTATAATACGCTGTATAATAAATAACAAATATGTCATAATTACATAATCCAGAGTTTACATATAATGCTTCAGAAATGGCAATCAACTCTGCGTGCTGCTTAAGCTATAAGATTAACTAAGGTTCTGCAAAAGCTATATCAAAAACAATTAGTTCCAAACATATGTATATATATATATAAATATATATATATAAATATATATATATATATATATATATATATATATATAAATATATATATATATAAATATATATATATATAAATACATATATGTACGTATATGTGTATACATATACAATTATCTTAAAAACTAAACATGGTTATGTCTGAACAGTGGATGACTGAATTAAATATTACTGTTTCCGATTTACGATAGTTTTATAATTATTCCAAAATATAAATAATACGCTGTATAATAAATAAATAATAATAATTATTATTTAAATTATTGATTAAATTATTTTATTAATTCATACAAAATGTAATAATTAACTAAAGAAATATACATAATTATATTAAAGCACAACTTTATATCATTAAAATTGTACAAGTTAATGTGAAGGTTGAGCTGTGAAAGTGTATGTTGAATTCTGCCAGACTTAAAATTTGTTAATCAAATAAATACTTAGTTATATCAATTTAAATGATATTACAAATATAAATAAATATATATATATAAATATATATATATATATATATATAAATATATATATATATATATATAAATATATATATATAAATATATATATATATAAATATATATATATAAATATATATATATATATAAATATATAGCATAGATAGTTATTTTTCCTGTTTCACTAACATCAATTTTGACACAAAAAGCAATAACAATATTATTTTAAACTTAAACTCACCTCTATATTTCCCATAGTTTGGAATGCAGTGAAAACAAACATGAACCCAAAACCGAGTAAAATAACATTAAAAAATCTTCGCTCCATCTTTACGTTAGTTAAAATACTGCCAAAATATCAAAACACAAATGTAAAACTAGAAATATATGACGCGACACATTAAAAAGAACTCAAACTTAGAGACTACAATCGATTATTGTCTTTCAGTCGCAACTGGCTTTTGCAATGTTGTTAAATAATATATTCCATTTCCATTCTCCAAGTGGCCAATCTCCCCCCACAAACGAGTGCCAATGAGAGTTTCTACTCCATTTACAGGTTTTCGTTCTTATGTATACGTGCTTTAGCGTTTACTACAAGTATATTACCACCACCCACAATCCGTTACCAATGTAAAAATTGTAAATAAATAAGAAATTTGACATTTGATATCGACTATCTATTAAATGTCATTTTGACATTTCGACTTTGACTTTTGAAAGAAAAAGGCGTTATATGACACATATACTTAGTGACAATTGGCGATCGTTCATTTTCTAAGCAAGAAATAATTATGGCTTAAAATATAAACTCTTTTATTTTTTCTGCGTAGACTTCAGAATTGGGTGCAGGAGAAATGAAATATAAATATATATATATATATATATATATATATATATATATATATATATATATATATATATAAATATATATATATAAATATATATATATAAATATATAGCATAGATAGTTATTTTTCCTGTTTCACTAACATCAATTTTGACACAAAAAGCAATAACAATATTATTTTAAACTTAAACTCACCTCTATATTTCCCATAGTTTGGAATGCAGTGAAAACAAACATGAACCCAAAACCGAGTAAAATAACATTAAAAAATCTTCGCTCCATCTTTACGTTAGTTAAAATACTGCCAAAATATCAAAACACAAATGTAAAACTAGAAATATATGACGCGACACATTAAAAAGAACTCAAACTTAGAGACTACAATCGATTATTGTCTTTCAGTCGCAACTGGCTTTTGCAATGTTGTTAAATAATATATTCCATTTCCATTCTCCAAGTGGCCAATCTCCCCCCACAAACGAGTGCCAATGAGAGTTTCTACTCCATTTACAGGTTTTCGTTCTTATGTATACGTGCTTTAGCGTTTACTACAAGTATATTACCACCACCCACAATCCGTTACCAATGTAAAAATTGTAAATAAATAAGAAATTTGACATTTGATATCGACTATCTATTAAATGTCATTTTGACATTTCGACTTTGACTTTTGAAAGAAAAAGGCGTTATATGACACATATACTTAGTGACAATTGACGATCGCTCATTTTCTAAGCAAGAAATAATTATGGCTTAAAATATAAACTCTTTTATTTTTTCTGCGTAGACTTCAGAATTGGGTGCAGGGAGAAATGAAATATAAATATATTTCATTTATTATTTATACATATAAATTTATAAGTAATAAAAAAATATGGGTATAAGATGTCACGGGTCATATCGCTATAAATTGTTGTAGTTGTAGTTGTAGCTGACTATGTGAGAAACAAAGAGTGCCCAAATTAATTTCAGCCACTTCAGCCTTTAGCCTTGGGACTTATTAATGGTCATTGTAAATGCCAACTTTAGGGGAAAGTAATACGTACTGGCGGAAAATAACAAATTATACATTATCGTCTCACACATTTTCATTTCACTCTGGACCAAATTCTGAATTCCACGCAGACGAAGTCGTTGTCGATGTCCAAATTGCTAATTTTAATATAAATAGGTAACAGTCGTTACGCCATCCCATTAACCGGGATAAATAGCATCCTATGTGTTAATGCATGTTACAAACTTGCTCACACACACATATGTATATATATATATATATAAATACATATATGTACGTATATGTGTATACATATACAATTATCTTAAAAAAACTAAACATGGTTATGTCTGAACAGTGGATGACTGAATTAAATATTACTGTTTCCGATTTACGATAGTTTTATAATTATTCCAAAATATAAATAATACGCTGTATAATAAATAACAAATATGTCATAATTACATAATCCAGAGTTTACATATAATGCTTCAGAAATGGCAATCAACTCTGCGTGCTGCTTAAGCTATAAGATTAACTAAGGTTCTGCAAAAGCTATATCAAAAACAATTAGTTCCAAACATATGTATATTTCGTGTAACAAAGTTGTAATAGGATTTTTGTTTTAATTGCCTTAAAAGCGAAACCTTATATCAATACCTAAATTTTAATTAAGCTTATCATATTTTAACTAATCTTAAAAATTTATGTATGCATAAGGAAAACGTATGTAGATCATGACCTACAATATTTGTTAACTTAGTAACACTTTCCTTTTCCCTCTCAATTTAGGTGATATAAAATTGATTTATTTTTAAATTAAGTCTATTTACGAACTTTCTATTAATTTCCTAAATAAATAACTAAATATGAAGAAGTGGAAACAATGGCAATTTTGAATTAAATAAAGTGGAAATAAATTATTTAAAAATAAGAAACAAGAAAAGAAAAGAAAAAGCAATATTAGCATATATTATGAAGGGTTATTGTTATTATAAAAATAATTGGCTCCACGGCTTAATACTTGGCCTTTTCTGAAAAGAATATACTCAATAAAAAATGTCTGTGGTTGTTCTATTCAAAATTTTCTTATCTGTGGATTTTATTTTTCTTATTCATCATATTTTTAAAACATTAGAAGCTTGTATAACAAGTTTTAGAAGGAAATTTAAGTGTTGTATGTTTACCTAAGTGAAATATGGAAATGTAGTGCCTTATTGGATAGCTTTTGTATTGGACGTGTGGCTGTGCTTGTCCTAACATTACTAAATGAGGATGATCTCATTGACGTGCTGACATTAGCGACGTTCTTTTCGGCGATTCTTGATCGTTTTATTATTGACAAAGTCCAATGACCTTGTAGCTTTACTAAAATCATCGAAAGAACTAAAAATGAAGAAACAATTCTACAGGGTGAAGCAGCTTGCTGATCAAACATTTTCGAGGTACCATTTTTATCGACCACCAGATAAGATTCTTAACTATAAACATGTAATCAACCAATATAAAAGATATTCAACCAATGGTTATAATGAACTTTTTTATATTTAAAAGTACATGTTATTTATATTGTTGTTAAACATCTATTTTAATACACTTAATACTCATATCAGGTCTGGTAAAGGCGAAGCCTTGACTGATGAACTCCAAACAGCCGACAGAAAGGTAGAACATCTAAGAAATGCACTACATTTGATCAGCAAGAGGCTGGCTACTTGTGCCGGTAACACACAAGGCCAGGATCCTGCTGCTCGCGAGAAGAGGCTTAAGAAACTCCCTGAATATTTGCTTGGTCTGTCTATGTGTGAAGCCAGTAATTTTGATGATGATGACAGCATTTTGAAATACATTTTATATGAATGCGGTAAGTTAAATTTTAATAATAATATACACTTTTTATAAAATTTTATCAATATGACTACCTTTACATATTGATTGCCACTTGTTTGTGTATATCTATGTACATTTGATCTATATATATAACTAGATTCTAAAAAAAAATTATGTATATTAATAATAATTTCCTTACTTTACAATGCTATATAATAATGATATTTATTAGAATTTCATAAAATAAAATATTGTGAATGGCCTACCAGGAGTTATATTAAAAGTAATATGCACAGATAATGAATCATGTATGTGCAAATCCCTTATTGAGATCAAAATAGTTGAACTTTTTTTGAAGAGATTTTAAAATGAATTTTTTCAAACCAAAATTACATACTTTGTTTTTATAGGTAAGACACAGAAATTCCTTGCTAATGAAATAGCAGAGCATGAGTTAAAAGTTGAACAGCTAGTTTGCGCACCATTGACAGCAATTGGTGACCAAGATCTTCCAGCCATAATGAAAGCCAAGAAGCAACTTAGCCGATTGATTAGTGAAAAAGAGTCTGCCACCAGTAAATATCATGTGAGTACACAAATATCTAAACACCTAATCTTTTGATATTGGATTGCTACAAACAAGGGATAGGAGTAAACCACTTATCAGTCAGATTTATCTACATATAACTACATCCAAAATAAAATAGATAAAAACACAACTGTTATCATCAGATTGCTCATTGTTGTACTCATATATAATATATAAAATTATTTATAGCTAGGATGTAACAATAAAATTAAAACATTACAAATATGTGGGTGGCGATGATAATTTTCCAGACAATATTGTAGATATTTGTTACATGCGCATTTCAATAATATATATATTATCAAGGAAAAATAGAAACACAATTGTGCGCTTAACTTGTTTTATACACGGCAAATTTTAATTACATAAAATTAGAACTTTATCCCTTTTCATAAAATATTTCCTTTTATTATTTTGAATCAAGAGCAGATTATTCAATATAAAAATTACAAATATAATAAAAAGAATAAACTTCATGAATCAAATAGTTATGTAATATTATGCGAATAAGATAATAATATGTGTCCAGTCCATCCTTAATCCAGTATTGAATGGCTCACCCACAAATTGCCAAATATCTTGTCCTAATAATTGGAAAAAAAATTACATGTAATTAATGAAGTGTTGCTTTGGTCAATAGTTTTATTGTTTAAGGATTCTATGTAGGTCTCTATTTTTATTAGTTTCCTTATTCATAATAAATTGTATTTATTCACTTCCTCTGTGTTAAAATATACATTTTATATAACTGACTGTAAATCACTTCCAGATTATCCATTTTATAATGTTGTTTTTGTTATGTGGCTTAGTAGTCAGAAATGAACTATGCTACTGCATTGCGTGTGCTGGGTTTCATTACCAGTGAGGAACACAATTTCAGCAACACAAATTGTTTGTCTGGGTATGGTTATGTCTCGATAAATGTCCCACATCCCTGATACATCTAAACTTCTCCCACATTTTATTGCACATGCATAGATGAAGGGATGATGAGTTTTGTGCAAATGCTCACAGCACTATAAGTAGTAAATGTCAATTGTCATTCACCATTTTTGAAGTCAACTGGGAAAACATAATGATTGTTTAGTGCAACTGAGTAGTGGATCCTGGCTTCAGCTCCTAGTGATGACCTATTCATGTAACTCATTAACTATTGTGTTTAATTTATAATATATTCACTGATATTCTATAAAAACACTGAACTTGATTTCTGGTAAGAGAATGAAGACTAAGATAGAATAACTCTGCCAGTAAAGCCTCTGGTTTCCTTCTCATGAATTACATGAATTACACTAACATGTTGACTTTTATGCTAATGTTCTGTCTAGGTCCTTTTCCCGAAAATCCAACTGCTGATTTCGTACCAAACATGAATGGAATATGCAAAATTTATACTAAGACTGTCTTATTTTTAAAGAATCTAGAGCGCCAGAAAGAAGAGAATCCAGCAAAATTAAATGCAGCACGGGAGGAATTAGAAGAGGCAGGGACACGTGTGGAAGCTGCCCGTGATGCTCTAGCTGCAGATATGTTTGCTCTTGTTGCAAAGGAAGCACAGCTTGCTCACACCTTACTGCAGTATGTGAAACTGCAGAGAGCATACCATGAGTCCGCTTTGCATTCTCTGCAAGACACAGTCCCTGAATTGGAAAGATTTATCAGTAAGTTGAATTCAATTTACTTCTTTTACTATATGTACACCACCTTGAATTGCAAATGACACTTTCTTTTTAAATCATTTTACACGAACAAGAATAGCAAAACACATATTCATTTTGTTTTTTAAATATGATGATGATGCAATAGGTTATTGTTAAAATATCAAATATAAATGATATTAAGACAAGATTAAACAGAATAAATGTTAATGTGACAGATTTCTATAAGCATACTAGAATAAAAGTCATGATTCAACACACCTTTTCCTCCTTATATTGTGGGATAACAAGAAAACTTAAAAATATACAGAACTAAATTTTTAGCTTATAAAATTTGTGGCTTTAGCATTATTGCTTGTATAATGAAATTTAAATGAGAATGAATATTTAAAATATTCTTTATACACATTAGGCAATTGTTCTGGGGCAATTTCATTTTATTTTAAGTTATTCATAACTAATTGAGTGTAATATGTTAGTAAATAATTCTTATTACTTATAAGTTCATTGTTTTAATTTATCACACCATTTGTTTGCAAAAATATCATTACATTAGTGACATAAAAACAATATTTTAACTAACTCTACAATGACTTGTTTATCTAATTATATTTACACATAATTAGACAATAGCTTTGGATAAAAAAGTTTCTTAGTCATATTCTTCTTCACTTGTACTATAAGCCCAAAATTCCCCGGAAAAATGGTCCATTTTCAATTAAGTCCTGAGACATCTGAACAATGTAGGGAGTGAACAAGTTATTAATAGGCCACTTTGATAATCATGCTTTCAACATTGTTAGTTCAATAACTAATAATGTTTCCTCCTACTTCCATTAGGAGGATCATGTTTTAAATCAACTAAACAAAAGTCACTTGAGTACAATGTTATTTTAAATTCTGCTTATTTATAATATTGATATAAACATATGAGGCTGCTGGCCACAACTCCTAACTTCTAGAGCTCCCAGTCACAGTTGTGGGTTTGATTTCTACTCCAGGCACAATATTTGTGTATCACCGATTGTTGTTTAGGTTTACGTGTGATGACCCATGGGTACATATATGTATATAACACTGCATCTGTACCATAAGGTTCAGATACAATGTTATATGAATACCTTCTTAGGCGTGTATGTAGTATATAAGTGAATGAAAGCACAAGTGAGTGTGTCTGCAAAAGCTTACAGCACCACAATATGTTCTGTGGAATGTAGTAACAGAAAATATCATGATGGAACTCAAGGACGTAATGTTACACATAATGTTCATTTTGGCTTGTGTTCAATGGTTTATGCCCCTGTTATTATTGCAGAAGTAACACCCTATGTTCAAATTCGACTGTGATACCACCATAAATACACTTAAGCTTTAAAATTAATGAAGTGAGATTTTATAAAAATAATAATAATAACCTTTAGTTATAAGAAACATTGAACTTGGCATAAAAAATATGAATATTTACAGTTTTCTGCCAAATTTTATGCCATAAAGGCATAATGATATATTTTTATGCTTCCCATATGTGACATTGATTACATGTGCTAATTATAAATCATGACCTTTAAATTTTTTGCTCTTTTATTCTAATGTAACTTAACATTATAATAATTAAAGTACATATAAGCAGTTCAGTATGACAAGTCTTTGTAAATTTATATAAGTATAATTTTTAACTACATTGAAATTAATTCCCTCAATTGCTTTGACATAAAACCGAATGGACCAGCGAACCACTTCAAGTATGAAACCATGATAATAATATGTTAATTATGTATAAACAATTATAGATAGTGCAAGTCCAATTTTAATTTTGTTGTTTAATGTCCTTAATGGCTTTTAAATGGTGCAAGAATCAGAAACCTTATGTTACCATAGTTGTATGTTAGTTGATTGTTTTTGTTGTTAGTGTTGCATTTTAATATAAGATAACCCCATCTATTGGGGATGCCAATGTTATTCTATTTAACAAAAACAATACTAGATGGCAGCTGGTGCTAGTCTTTTCAGTTACTTCTATAGTTACTTGGAATAAAAATTTGACTAAACTTTATTTTACTTTTAAAAATAAAAGAATAAAAATAATTCTGTTTTGGTCTATACCTTGTAGTTCACTACAGTAGATTGCTGATGTTCCATCCCTTGCAGTCTGATTTTTACATTATTTTGACTCTAATGAAAGAGAGAAAAGGAGTAAACCTCACTTAAACTCTGTAGCCAGATAATCTGCCTACTAAGTTACACGGTTCTTAAAATAATAGCCATGTTTCTTACAGATGATAGCTCGGTGAAGCCTGTATTTGGATATCCCTTGGAGGAACATCTGCGCGTTACAGGACGGTCGATAGCGTTCCCCTTGGAACTTTGCGTGTGCACGCTTCACGAGCTCGCACTCAATGAGGAAGGCCTTTTCAGAATTGCTGGCGGTAAGTTAGATCAAAAATATTGTATTTATATTATGGTGTGACAAACTATCATACAGTTCACCTGATGTTAAATTACTTATTCAGCCCATGATTCCTATGTTCATCCTCAATAAGTAACTGTGTATATATATAGATAATGCAGCACACTCGAATACATATGTCATAAGGTTTCTTTAACTTGGCAAAAGAAAAGCAGTAGTGTAATGCTACTATTTTGCTGTGGGATGGCACACCTATGATATAACTGCTGGGGAACAACCTGACCCTGAAAATTACATATGAAACAACTGATTAGACTGAAAAATGATTAGTGATTTTTACAAGATGTTTATGTGTCAATCGTTAGTCAGTTGTTGAATAATAAGCAGATATAATGATAATTAAGTCATCTTTAATGATTTCCTTATTTACAAGAACTTCTAGTGCTGATCTCGTTCAAGTCGACTTTGATTACGGCGACATCTTTAATTCTGATAATTGGATTGGTATTATTCCATTAATTATTATTTATATATTAATGAAATATTTTTTTTAATTCATCTAGATCCTAGTTTTTAGTTTGAGTTCATTCACAAAATATAATATAGTACCATAACACTCATGCAAATATCTTGTCTATTATGTATTTCTGTTGGATGACTATGGAGCTCGCAAGTCGTAATGCATAGTTTTTGAATCCACCGGTGCTTCGTTAGATTCCCATTCGGATAAAAAAATAGTTTTACATCAGAATTTGTGGTTTTACTGGTCTCAGTGTACAATATGTATGTACTGTATATTTTATACCTTATCTGAATCTTCAGTAGTCTTATTATTTGTTCATCCTCGACATAATTTTTAACACATATTTATATTTCTACAGCACATAGCACAAAAATTTTATTGTTTCTTTTTTTTATCAATTTTAAAAGGAACACATACCTTTTATTCCTAAAACCAACATTATGAATTTATAGTATTTAGAAAATTATGCATGGCTAATTAAATATCAAACAATGTATTCCTGAGTAATCATTTAAAAATAATTTACAAAATGAACACTGACATAGTATTTTGTTCTTAACACATAGATTGCATTATTTCTTTAATGGTTTTTCCATTATTTTTACCTGGTAGAGTCCCGTCGCGTGAACAAGGCTGTAGCAAGAAAGCGTCTATTCAATCGGGGTAGGACGAGGTTCACCGGAATACCAGATTACTATAGTAGTTTAACGTTAATGTGTTTGTCTAGTGAAAGAAAGTAACTAGATACCTAATAACTGGTGACCAGGCATTTCATCTTGGCCCTCACGGGCTAGGATTGAGATTTCTTGGGAATAAATGTGTTTGAGTATAAACAAGCTTTGATAGTTATGTAGCTTTCAAAATTATGTCATTAACTTTTAATAATAAACATCATTAAAAACGCATTATATCATTGTTCTAGAAAATTTTAAACTATTTATTTGTCAGTAAACATCAAAAAGGAAACTGCGATTGATCTAATATAGTAGTAACCAAGATTATTATATATATATACAGATATTTTTTCTAGAACCTTATAGAATATCAGGTTTAAATAGCAGCATAATGCTGTGTTTCGTGTGGTGAGTGCAGGGTTCCGGCGATCTGATTACTAATAATGTGGTATTCCATTAGAGTCCTTAGAGGCGAATGGTACATGTACATCGTTAATCTTAGTTGAGGAAGGGTTCCGCGGAACGACCAATATCACCCGCGCGCACTCGTACAGACACACCTCAAGTCGCTTTCCACCTACAGCGGCCTACACAAGATCCAATCGTGATCTAGGCCGCTTTTAAATCGTGGTGGTGCATTAACATTCCTCGTGCCGGCATTGCCAGCATAGTCGATATCTCACTACTCACCGGGGCTTGCGAGTCTACTTAGATAAAGCTGTAAAGATCTCTGGACCAACAGCATCACACAAACTTAAAAATATAGTTGAGTCGCTTGTCAACCGTATCATAATAAAAAGAAATTTCACTGTCTATAACTGAGCACTGTTATTCATTTATTATTATTTTTGTATAACATGACTGGGGTGAGTAAACTTGGTAAGTAACTTCTAAGACTAACCTCCAACTCTATTTAAAGTCAATATTATTTCGTTTGGTTTTCTTCCCATGTCCTCGTCATGTAGTAACTCTATTTGCTGTGTGTCCAATAAATACACACTATTTTTTTGGTAAAAAATTTCATAATGGAATACAAGGTTCCAAACCAACACAAAAAAAGCAAAAATTTTTCTACAATCAATTAACACCACTACTCCGCTGACCAAGGTTTGCTCTGTCTCAAAATTTTGGGATATAGGTATCTTTTATCATATCAAATTTGTATAAACTATAATCAAGTCAAAATTTCCGAATTCTCCCGACATTATTTATTTTTCATTGGTGAATATAAAATAATCATAGTTCTAGATTAATGAATTTGGCCGCTTCACGAACTTTCAACAAAAAGGTATACCCCGCCCTGCCCTCATAAATTTCAATCCAGGCGGAAATACCCATAAATAATTCTTACGTGCAATTATGAATGTGTGAATCAACATTATTTACAATAAAACGGACATATCCTAAGAATACTTGCGTAGTGATATAAATAAGAATATTAAAGAAAGCGTGTATTTGTACTGCACCGGAGCCAAAAACAAATTGCACACATCCGAAGAATATTGACTCCTTTAAAACTTTTTAAATATTCAATTTACAGGTCTATCAAAGGTAAGGAGGATGAAGCTATCCTTAGACGCTGGCTTGTTCTCGGTCCCACTGCCTCGTGACTACAGAGACGTGCATGTGGTCGCTTCCGCGCTTAAATCGTATCTTCGTGAACTGCCCGAGCCTCTCCTAACCTACCGGCTATATGAAAACTTCATCAACGCGTCCCGCCAACCCGCGGAGCAGGCCCGATTAAACGCCATCTGGGACGCCATACACCTACTCCCCCCAGCCAACTACCAAAACCTTAGGTATCTCATCAAATTTTTGTCTGCTTTGACGCAAAATCAAAGCACAAACAAAATGACACCGTCGAACTTGGCTATAGTCATAGCACCCAACCTCCTATGGGCAGCCGATGAAAGCACCCTCGATATGTATATCACAAGCGCCGTCAACTGCGTTGTAGAATTACTCATCAAGCACGCAGATTGGTTTTTCCAAGATGAAATTAACTTCTTCGTCACATTCACCAAAGAGGATCTGCTCCCCGACCAATGTGAGTATGGTTTTACACCGAATTTCGTCCACGGCTACAATCAAACCGCAGCTCTCAGCCAGGAACAGTCGAACGGCGAATACAACTCAATGAGCAAGTCCATGTTCGACTACAACCATCAAGCAATCCAACAGAAGAGCATCGCAGACGGACCGGGCCGCCATTCCCGAAGCAACAGTCATGACACTAGCTTAATATTATTAGATAGCGATATAAAGAAAGCTCAATCAAACAGTTCCCTATCCGACCAATCTAGTCCACCGCACGGAAGTCCCAAACCGACCATGAGGCGGAAAAACAAAGCCCCAGTGCCGCCTAACTTTACACCAGATAAAACAAAACAAAAAGTAGAGGCTCAAACCCAAGTGACCGACGCCGCGAAGGAACAAGTACCCGCCAAAGTCGAAAACGAAAAACCAGCAAAGCCGCCACGTCCAGTTATTTCAGAAACGGGCAAAGTCATCACTGGAGTTCAAACGATCAATCGATCAACATACCGGCAGAGCAAGGCGTTGAAAGAAGAAGCGGTGAAAAGCGGCAGCCGTGAAAACTTAGCCGACATTCGCCGACAAAGCTTAGAACTTGAAAAGGAGAAATTCGACAGTTTAAAAATGGAAAATCGTGATAAAGAATCGACATTAATCGTTAAAAACATAACGGCCACCACTGGGATAGTCGGCAGGTTGAAAGTAATAGGTGACGCAAGTAGCGGACCGGCTTCCCTTGGAGCGGAGAGCAAAGCACTACCAACGAGGATACAGATAACCACAAAGCCGACGGGGCAGCCTCCGCCAAGGCCAGTCGCTGCGCCAAGAACAATCCTGCCTGCTGTTGAAACTGACAATGGCGACGTACAGTTGCGACACAAACCGGCCGTTCCCGAGCGCCCAGCAACGTTACGCCCGCAGAGCTTCCGCGCCCGCACCTCCGCCGATAATACAGATATCGCACCAACCGTTTTAGAACGCACACACATTTACACTGTCGACAAACAACACCCAACGGTGATACAAGTCGGCGGACACAGCGAAGTGGAAGAACCGTCTAGAAACACAGTACAACGAACTCACAGCTCAGGTGGCAAAGACGCGGAGCTAGAAGAGCCTAAGAGTCTAAGCGCTAGTCGCCAGTTATCGCAATCGGAGGGTAGTATCACGGAAACGCCACTATCGCCTAGAGCGAGGCCGCCACGGCCAATGGTGCCAGCCCCACCACCACCAGTGCCGCCACCTCAGCATGAGAGTACAGACCTCTAGTCCTTCCCGTCCTTTAGTGTTATCGAGTAGACCATGGTTTGCATTTGTGGCGTAAGTAATAAAAGGGTGTAGGGGTTTGTGCATATAATTGAAACCTACGGAATTGAATTCATACGAATATTTGCAACATTTGATGTCATTAATGTCTTCTACACCTATACTATTTACACAACCGATGTTAACTGGTTTCAGCTCTTAAGTGCATGACTAAACGATACGCATCAGAGCGCACTAATGTTGATGTCTATTAAGAACATCAACAGTTGCAATGCGCTTCTACCGCTACAAATTAGTGATGATTTTTAAAATCACAGACTGATGCCCTCTATTTACAAATAAAATATAGGAATCGGCTGATTTTCAAGTATTAGTAGTGCAAATAGAAACCATAATGCATTATATATTTTGCATTGGGCAATTATTTTTTTAATTATATATTTTATCATAGGTACACGTCTTCATAAACTTAAGATCTTTAATAACAAGATGTATGTATTCATTGTAATGGCAAAATATAATTCCGTAAAAGACATATCACTCGCGACAAAGCTTTTTATGCATTCAATGATATGTTGTGCTCGGTGTATGAGATTTTTGTACAATATAGAAATGTTTCGATAATTCCTTGTGATATTAGGGAGATTGATTACATAAGTCCGTCGGGGCGATGCACAAAAACGTAACGAGTTGTATTATGAGTAGCCATATTTTTATGATATTTACGACGTGCATTGGTTAGTTGTTAGCCGCGCTATTTCAGTGAATATTACTCTAGGCTAAACTATGTTATGTAGTATTTACGATGTTTATGTGATACGCATTTTATTAATTATATACTGCAAGTATACAAGCTTCTGTTGTAAGTAATAATAATAATTATATTCTGATAAATGCTTTTTATTTCATCTTAAAACACACCAAACAGTATTAAAATCACGTTTGCCACTTAACAATATAATAATTCCTTTTACCGACTCGTATCAATGATATAAGATTTGGTAGAATATGGGCAGATTCTGTTATGACTTCATTGATGTTTTTTATTCTTTGGTGATTAATGTAAAAGCCGCCAGCAAGAATTATTCTCATTGCATCATCTAAAATAAATATAGGCATATTATTAGATAAAAAAATTATAAACTATAAGTGTAATCCCTTTTTAAATATTATATGGTCTTTGGCTTACGGTGGGCTAATGTCGGTCACCTAGTGACATTGGTATATTAGAACATATAGTCACATAACTAGAAAAGGTAGCAAAGGAAATTATAATGAGTTCAAGTAACTGTCTACACCAGGAAGTTTGATTTGCCACCAAACAGGTATCACTTTTCAGATTCTTATGTATGATAAAACTTAATGCTTATGATTTTTTTTAAAAATTGACATACTTTCTGTAGGGAAGCAATTTGCCATCATTCCTAGTTTCAACACCGTAATCCCAGGTGACAAGAGTAAATTCATAATTGGTGCACCCTCAAAAACTTGCTCTAAATCTGAAGAACTCAATGACACAAGAGATTTTACATCTTTGCTGTATATTGCTTCTGTTGCTTGCCGTGCTCGTGCAAGACCTTCTTCTGTAAAGAGTGTACACATTATTTGTCATTGGTTTTTTTTTTCACTTAAATTTAATTATGAAACAAAACATGTTTTATTCAAGTTTTAATTTTTTTTTGGATATAAAGGTACATTTGTTTATTATAGATTGCTATTTAGTAAAGCAGATTCATCAATAATGCTGGACATTTAAGTGAGTTTGAGAGAAGTTCTTTGGAGGCATGTATTATATCTACAACTTCAAACCAGAGGCCTATTGATGAATCCTACTAAAATATACTTTGTAGTATGTATAATATGTAATCAGTTACCATCAGATGGATTGTGTGAATAACAAGATATTAAAGTGGCTAAGTGAAACATTAGAAGCGTCATTTCTCACTATTTTGACCCTTCTACAATGTTACACTATTACTATTTAGTTTGTTGACTATTGCATAAACCTATTAAGCTAATAATTAAATAGTTCTCGTAACAGAAATGAATAATTTTTATTTACCTCCATGTACTAAAGTTGTCAACTGCTCAGCTAAACAAGTCTGTGGATATCTTTGCTCTGGGTGCTCTTTATGCTTAAACATTATATCCTTTATTTCACCTAACCTATAGAAGGTGAAGAGCTTTAGTAGCCTTTCCACATCTGAATCCTTAGTTCTAATAAAATACTGATACAAACTATAGGGACTGGTCTTTTTTGGATCCAACCACAGAGCATTTCCTGCTGATTTACCAAACTTATCACCTTCTTCTGTTGTAACTAATGGAAGTGTCATACCTGAATAAAAGATTATACCAATTTTATAAATATAATTCCAATATTATTTCAAGGGTGAAATAAAATTACATAAAATGATCAGTTTATGTAATTAGGTATATTACCAAAAACATCTTTCTTAGTCATCCTGGTAATTAGTTCATGTCCGGCAGTAATATTTCCCATTTGGTCACTTCCACCAATCTTTAAAAAATAAGCATAACTTATTAAACTCAATATATAAATAATAAAATAATATACTATTAAAATGATTGTCTCTAGTAAACTTAACTTTAATTTTATCTATTATCTGCTAACTGTAACCGTACCTGAAAGCGACAATCATATTCTTTTAACAGGTGTAACCAATCATATGACTGAAATATCTGGTAAACAAATTCAGTAAAGCTCATTCCTATTTCAGAATTAATTCTAGTCTTAACACTTTGCTTTAATAACATTGTGCCCATTCTAAAGTTACGGCCAATCTCGCTAACAAATTGTATTGAATTGATCTCCTTATACCAGCTCTCATTGTTGACAATCCTGTAATGTTGTATATGGTTAAATTAACTAAATAACAGTTAATAAATACAGTAACATTTTAATCAAATTACCTAATTGGTTTTAATTTGTCTTCACCTTCTGACCATATGTATTTTTTGTGATTTTCAAATACTGTTTCTAGGTTATTCTTTATATGTTGAATATTTTCTGCAATTACATCACTTGATAATGCTATACGATCTATATTCCTTCCACTTGGATCTCCAATATACCCTGTAGCTCCACCTAGCTAAACACTCTTTATGTTTATAAAGAATATGAAAGATATATAAAAATATTGAATTGTATTATAGATAAGAGAAGTAAACATTTTATAACCTTACCAATGCAATAACATTATGACCCCCTCTTTGCCAATGTATTAAATTAATTATTACAAGAAGATTTCCGACATGTAAGCTATTAGCAGTGGGATCAAAACCAGCGTATACGAACTGCGGACATTTGTTTAATAAATTTACTATATCTGATCTGAAATATTAAGATTTTCGATAAATAAAACAGGGTTAATTAAAATGTATTACTGTATATAACATAAACTGCTTACTTACGCTGCTGTATTTGGAAATATATCTTGATACATCCCTCGTTCATTTAGTTTTAGTATATTTCTATTGCTGTACAACCGTGTATGTGATTGACACCAATTTTTATTATATATACGACAAAGACGCTTTAAAAATACCATTGTTACAAATGAGGTTCAAGTACTTAGTAAATCTGGAAAGGTGAATGTATTTAATTGGTTTGAAAATATCGATGTAAATATAAAGTTTTATTATAGGTAAATGTTTCATGTTATGTAAGCTACAACAAAAAGTAGGTTTTTCATAACTTTAGACAGTTTCAGTTACTACCATTATAAGTTTGACATGATGATATTAATTTATCCCTCATGGAAAAAAGCAAAGGACTTTAGTCCATATAGCCAGGTCTTGTTCGTATGATGGTTGGTCTGAAGCTCTATATAAGTTTGACATGATGATGATATTAATTTATCCCTAATGGGAAAGGCAAAGGACTTTAGTCCATACAGTCAGGTCTTGTTCGTATGATGGTTGGTCTGAAACTCGGGTCTAGTCGAAATGTTTTAACGACAATCACCAAATGATAAAACCATGACCAGGACGATGATTTCTTATTTTTATACGAATATTACACATAAACATTTTGTTTTGTTTTATATCGAATTATATAATTATCTTTTAGATATAATATTTGAACTTTTATTTTAATCATTTATTACAATAATTTTGTTATAGAAAAATATTCCAGTATGTACTTATAAAAAAATACTTGATGCTTTTTGATTAATATTAATTTAAATATATCTATGGATTCTTTCCTTTAAAATGTCAATAATCAAAACAATGCAAAATTTAAAGCATGAAAGCTTTTAGGTTATATCAGATTTAAAGAAAATGGGTCTTACAAAGCAATATTTGCATTATGCTCCAAATGGAACATTTAATATAATTGCAAGTGCAGATTGCAACTCTTTGACACTGTCCAAGGAGATGCAGAGTTAATGATTACTTCCCGTTTCTTCTTATGTTTATGGCTTCTCTTATAAGAATTCTGCCCATGTTATCTATTCTAAGGATATTTTATTTGTTTGTGAATACCCCAATCTAAAACAAAAGACAAGACGTACACTTTTAACTCATCACGGTGGTTAAATTAACAATTTATTTTATTAATACGAATAAAATCACATTAAACTTTAATAAAAGGAGAAGAAAGAAATGATTACTGAAACCTCATATTAGTAAAAGTCGAGGGATTGAAGGAAAATCATGTAAGATTAAAGTTAATTTAGGAAAAGCAAAAATTAAATGATAAGGGGATCCTTCTTCAAGTAGTAGAGCCACGTTGCAGCTTGTTTCTAGCTGGAGCATGAATGGATCGACTCGACAGAAGGACCAAACCTTCACAGGATACCAGCATGAAATGGCAAAATAATTTTGGTGTTGCATCTGGTGAGTGTAGGGATTCGGAAACCTTTATTACTGGAAATATTCGATCTTGGTCCTCTGGGGTGATAACTAATCTGTATTATAATTTCTTATCGAGGATGAACATGGGTAGATATACGGCAGATTGTTGATTGCAATTGAAATTGCTCATTTACCATCTTAAGAAAATTTTGTGAAGAAACTGTGTTTAACAAATCACGTAATTCATTCGTTCTGAGACGTGATGTGGATTGGTACTCTATTTGTGTAGCTCAATGGTATACTCAAATTGCCGGTTTTCGTGAATTATAAAAAGCTATAAAAAATAAATAAATGAAAAAAAAGAATGAAGAACGAGAAATGTTTGCAATTCTTCTTTTAATATATTTATTCTATTTTAAATTCAGTATTCTTCTGTATTTTACCGCGTGATTCTTAGTGTTACCTGTTGCACTTTTATAGAGCCTTTAATGATAAATGTATCTGCACTTTCACTCTCTTGTGCTTTGTTTCGCTGGTTTGGCGTTCCAGTTTCAAGAGTTCCATCCCAACGGACGTTAAGAAACTTCGCTTCATAAGTAAAAAAAGTTGTAAAAGTTAATTATCATCGCTAGCCTACGTCGTAATTGTTAAAGTAAAAAGTTTGCTAGAAATTATTTTTAGTATTACATTTAGTAGAAATGATTTTGTCACATCTTTATAATAATTGTAGGCAGAGGCCGCAGACTATTCATAGGTTGTGATAACGATTTTGTCACATTACATGTCGGTTTGAAAGGTAATTTGAACTTTAAAGCTACTTTAAATTTTTCACCGTTCTAGAAAAGTACATGGATCATTATTGAAAACAATCAAAGTATTAGTCATAATATACAATTTCAGTAAGCTATAAATAAAACAAAATAGCTTTTAAAGTATTTATTTATATTATCTATTGTTCCGTTGAAGGACTATACACACTATTCCCGAAAGCTTTGGAAATTTATAACAATTTTTTTATATAATAGTAGTAACAATATGATGTAACCGAGTTTATAAAATTTAGAAAGGGTTAAATTATAATTGGTACAGCAAAATATCACTAGAGGATTAATAAGCAAGGAAATAAATAGTAACAAATTATTAAAATGCCTGTAAAAGTAACATGAATGTAAGTAATTGTGTTTATCTTACAAAATAGTGTTTGTCAAATCTTATTTTTACTATACTAAAGTGTAATACTTACTAGTTAGAGTTAATGAAAAAGAGATAACATGCATAATATAAATTTGTTAATATTTTTTCTTAATTGCAGAAGTTTAATATTGTTATCTAAGAAACGAGTTTAGTTTCATCCTATAAAAATATCCTTTCAAAAATACTAACTTTCGTATATTATTACATTTTACACGCAATTACGTAAATTAATCAAGATGCATAATACTTAACATACAGATACATAAAAGACTTAATCTTCAAGTGTGACATTTTTAAATAGATAGGACATAGATTCTTTATTATGAATGCGTCTGATTGCTTCACTTAGAAGTACTGAAATGTCAATTGTTTTAATTTTATTACACTGCATTTTCTGAAGCTCGTGTGGAACGGTATTGGTTACTACAACTTCGTCGATAGGCGAATCCTCAATGAGACGGGGCGCATCCGACGAGAGTAATCCGTGTGTTGCCAACACATATATTTTGTATGCACCGCACTCCTTTAAAACTTCGGCTGCGGCAACAAATGATTGGACATCGTCGATCATATCATCCTTTAAAAAAATACCAAGAAAGTTTAATGTTTCCTTCTTTTCGTAATTTACAGCAGTGCTCAAGCTCAGTGTCAGGCACTCGATCGCCGGTGCCGGCACTGGCGGTTAACATTGTGAAGAATTCTAAGAATATATAAGCAATTAATAAAAAAACGTATTCAGAAAACGTATGATGTCCGCCAATATGCAATGCTATCGATTTCAATTTTTTAAAAAAAAGTATAAGCCTATATAAAAATGTCTAGCAGTCTCTGCAACATTAGAACTATTTGAAGTATGTAATTACTTTGCTTTTCAGTATGTTATCACAACTTGGTGGCTCTTTTTTAATCTATAAAACCATTATCAAAAGTTGTAATATTTTTTGTAATACGAAATATGCACTGTTTCGATAGGTCAGTAGTATAGTACCTCTTAACTCTTTCACAAAAGTAATGAACCGAGATAATATGTTTAATATGTTATGTTTATTTACACCATCATTAATTTGTCCAACCTTTAATGTTTTATTTACAAATCTCTTTATGCACCTCACCAAAGTCGTTAAAGTAGAGGAAAGTTTACACACTTACTTTTAATTTAACTGCCTATCCACATGGACTAAAATGCTGTTATTGTTTAATCCATAGAACAATTATGTTGCAGTTAACATTACATCTGTTTCATTTTAATTATATGTAAAAAGAAACAAACAAATAGATCTAATTGAATTATTATTATTATTAATACACAAACATACACATATAATTGAAACATAAAATAACACCACAATGATATTAAAACATTGTAATATAGTTTGGTCAATATAATGTTAGAAACATTACTATTGGGAATTTAATTATTCCAAAATCACTTCTTATTTATGTGTTATGAGTTAATTGCTTAATGGCGAGTGAAAATGTAATGGGGTTTTAAGATCCCTTACAATCTTTTCATACAGGGAAATTCTTATGCACTCACAAGTTTTATTAAATCTATGTAACATTCTGTGTATATTTTTATCAATCCCACTATATTTCATCATTACCGTGAACCAAATATTTTACTTACCACCATGATAGCTATTCTCCCTCCTACATCTCCAACAACATTAATTGGTGGCTTCTCCTTAGCTGGGTGCACGGGTACACCCACTGAAACATCCATAGTGCGGGATCTGTCGACACTAAAAGGACACTTTAGTGTTATTTTACTTTACAATCCTGTGCCTTAGTGAGTGATAATAATGCTTGTTACTAGTCTTGGGTTGCGTCCTATTTTATTAGGTTTTGATAGTCAGATATGTGTTTTATAGATTAATTGTTCTCGCAAAAGAGAACAATTATTTTAACATTACTATTTTTGTTTAAAATACCTAAAAAATATTAGTAAAAAATATAAGATGGTACCTACAACATTAAATTATGGAAATCTAACATATACTATTAAGTTCATCACCATCTCATCCAATCACTAGTTCACTGCTGAAGCCTCCAAAACAGATTTCCATGAAAGATGATCTGGCATAGCAGAGGTTCATCCTACAATGTTTTTGCAAATAAATGGTTGCAACCTTCTCTGTTCTCAAGGAGGATTAAAGTTGTTAGATCAATAGATTTGATTTTTATTTTAGATTGTTAGATATATACTTTAGATTGTTGATGTAAAGTGTTATTGTTGTAATTGTCCAAATGTTTGCATTTGAAATAATTGAACACAAAAGTTAAAGAGACTGCCCCCACGCTATTCCAATGATTTATGTAGGTTAAATTAGCAACAATGTTATTATAATAACAAGACTGCCTTGTTACAAATGTCCTTATCACATTCATATATTATGATAATAAAAATATTTGCTTTGCCTCTATTAAATATACTTGCTAATAGAGTAGTAACAAGGGTTTAGTTATATATTGAGGAGCTGTTGTTCTTAACTCAAGTATTGTTTACTAAATAAGATATGTTAAGAGTTCACCCATTGTTGCACACTATGCCATGACAAGAATTCACCTAATAGTAAATGATTTCTGCAGTCCATCCAAACTGTGTCCATCCTAGAGGATCAAATCATGGAGCTTTCTTACTGATTGCTCTTACGCTTTTATTTCTTAAGTCTCTGGATTTCACTCATCATACAGAAGAACTAAACTGTCAAGTGAAAAACTATTTAATGATTTGGGCCAACTCCCTCATGGTATAACCAATTTTTAATTGCTGCATGACTTTACTACAGATTTAAACCATATCATTAAATGAAAAAGATAATATTTTTACATATTAAACAACATTTACCAAAACATTTGCCATTTTTTTGTTTTGCCGTATTCTATACACATGGAAATAGAAAATTGCTGTTGTGGTGGTAATAGTATTGATTCTGTCATGCACAACATGTGCTATATATATTTTAATGATCAGTACTTTTAATTATCATTGATTTACCTTGGAATGCAGGGTGGCGAGTACCGGCCATCTACTTCATCACTCTCAGCTTCTTTCTGCTCTCCATGTATTACAGCAATTCCGAGACGCAGACGCTCTGCATATGACGTTGCTTTCTTGGCAGATCCGGGATTACGTGCCACAATTACTGAGTTACGGTAGTCAGGTATCTGTATAAATTGAATAAATAGGTTCTAAAAAGCAAATATTGCAAACATTTTGACAATTTTGATCTACATTAAGCCCTCAACTACTTTTATTAGGAATTAGGATGTGGTTGTCATTTATGTTTTAAATGCAACACAAAAGATACAGCTTTATTCAAAATGGTGAAGTTTTGTCATTCAATCAAGTATTATAGTATCAATATATTATTGCAAATGACTTACAAAAATATCCTTGTTGGTAACAAATTTATTGTTAAAGCATCCATAATTTACCAACATATACACCAAATATATATATATATATATAAATATCTACCAAAAAACTAAACCAAAGTGATGTTTTATGAACATAATCAAGAAAGGTTATGTATGCAACATAACTTTTTATATAAAGAGACTAAAAGATGTGTTTCTAGGCAGATGTGTGACTGAATATGTCTTCGGTTTTTGCACATCAAATTTGTCAATAAATAAATAACTTAAAATTTCCCCTGTCAGCCATTTGAGTATAAAAGATTTAAATCAGAGGTGTTGTCTTTTGGTCACCAAATTATTACCATAAAAGTAATTTTTGATAATGAAATTATGACTACACAACACTGTGGCTATTATTTTAAAGGCATTATTAGGAATTAAGAGATAAACATACTATAACTTACACTTTCTTGAATGTATTGCAATAAAAATGGTGAAGCCCGCAAATTATCAACTGGACAATCATAAAATCCCTGTATTTCCTTTTGGTGGAGATCCATTGTGATTATGTGAGTAAGCCCAGATTTGCACATCATCTGTGCCAAAAGCTTTGTGACAATGCACCCACGCTTCCTCATTTTACACTGCTTGCTATATGGTAAGTATGGAATTACCCCAACAATGGATCGTGCCGATGATGTTTTGCATGCATAAGCCATGATCAATAACTCCATAATGTTGTTGTTTACATCCCTGTAATTGATATAAAATAAAACAAATACTCACAGATTGTTTATATAAGTTAATCTAATAATCTGTATAACATATGGTAAAGTGAAGTTTTATTATTATAGTATTCTCTTAGCCTACACCCATCAGACAATGCATGAGCATCTTGCGTTTAGAATCTTTGCTGACGAAAGTTGAAAGTGTTTTTGGGATGCAGTCATCACTTACTTTCAGTGTGGTCATTGGTTATACAATTTTTGGAAGAAAAGTGAGAACTTACATTAAGAATTTATTGGACTAACTTTTTGGGAACATGAGCATGCATTTACAAGTAAATAACAGATGCATCCATTATTAATTTTGTTTCTTTAATTGTTTAGTACAATAAAAGAAAAACAACATGAAATAATAAAATATGAAAATTTAAATTCACAGTTTTGGTATTTTAATTGAAATACATTTTATATTTAAAGTTATAAGTTTATCTACCATTTTTAACAAAGTTATCAATTTCAGTTATTACTCAAATAGAAATAAATTTCTTGGATATTTCTAACTATGTTCCGATAATTGTGCAGTTGTGTATTCCATGTGCCACAATACATTATTTTACTTCCAAAACATTCAGCTACTTCATTTATTTGCAAGATAACTATGACCAATGGTTGATAGTCACTAATCTGATAAAGTTCCATAACTTAGTAAACAAAACTTGCTGATAAGAACTACTAACCCTTAAATGTTTTAAAAGTAGGTATAAAAATATACTACAAGCAAACTTACTTTGTTCCAGTTTGGACAATGTAAATATTTTTGCCTCGGATAGAGTCACCAATCTCCACCATGGTCTCCCTATTAGTTTTATGGTATACTGAACATCCTCCTTTTCGCACACCAAGACGGCTGTAGAATATAAAAGAAGGATCGTAGGGATTAAATATGGGACTGAATTTTCTAAAATCAAATTTATTATCCTAAATGATAATAAAAGTTCACTTACTCAGCTACAAGATCAGCCAACTCAGGGTGCGAGTTGCCGCTTAAAATAACAATGTCCGACGTGGAGTTGCTCTCCATATTGCTCTTTCGAGAATGATTAGTAAATCCGACCAGCCTAAGAAAAACATAAGCACATGTAATTACAGTCATCTACAAATAATGTAGTAAATAAATTTGGGTCAGGATAAGAACTATCACGTAAGATCAAGAAGAAAAACAATAAACCTGCTTTTGTTGAGTAACATAATAACCTGATGTCAGTCTTGAACTACAGCACAATAAAATATTTTTTTACAAAATGATAATCCAAAAAATATACAGACGATATTGCGCCAACGTTTAATTCATACAAAACAGAAAAACCGGAACTCTTATATATATCAATGAAAACGGTCTAGTCGAAATGTTTTAACGACAATCACCAAATGATAAAAAAAATTCAAACATAGACTAACAATATGACCACAGATAAAAGTAAATATCTTTTATCATTGTAATTATTTTATGTTTTCAAGATTCAGTAAAATAGACCAGGACAATGATTTCTTATTTTATACGAATATTACATATAAACATTTTGTTTTGCTTTATATCGAATTATATAATTATCTTTAAGATATAATATTTGAACTTTTATTTTAATAATTTATTACAATAATTTGGTTATAGAAAAATATTCCAGTATGTACTTGTAAAAAAATACTTGATGCTTTTTGATTAATATTAATTTAAATATATCTATGGATTCTTTCCTTCAAAATGTCAAAAATCAAAACAATGTAAAACTTAAAGCATGAAAGCTTTTAGGTTATATCAGATTTAAAGAAAATGGGTCTTACAAAGCAATATTTGCGTTATGCTCCAAATGGAACATTTAATATAATTGCAAGTGCAGATTGCAATATAACTCATGTGTCTTTAAAGGGAATAAGTGGGAGATATGTCGCAGTTGGAGCATGTGAACATGTTATTATTTGGGATATGAGATTAGGAGAAAAGGTAAGGATTGTTATACCAATTAAAAAGCTGCAACATAATCACATGTGGTGTTTACTTTTTCAATCACATCAGACACAACACAAGAAATTTATTAATAATGGTAAACAGTTTTAAACTATTATATCTAGTTTGGTACATAATTAGTGTATGACAAGGTTCTCATAACATCACATTACATTTTTTTGATCGTAAAATATAAAAACTATTTAATTTTAAGGCACAAGTAATTCCTGGGGAGAATGTGGTAGTCTCTCAGATAGCAGCAAGTCCAACAGGCAATCACATGGCAGTGGGTTACGTCGATGGTAACATTAATGTGTTTGAGTTAACAAATAATGAGATAGTGTGTGTCTTTGCGGGACACAAATCTGCAGTCACGACATTGCAATATGATGAACAGGGCCACAGAATTGTATCTGGATCTAAGGTAATAAATTTTTCGCCACAAATATCCTATGATTTGAGTTATGTATCAAAATTATCTTTGTTATAGTAAGTATTATGTAATAAATATATTTTTCTATACATTTATACAATTACTTTACATTGCTGGTGCTTACACAAAAGATGAGATTGAAATGTTATTGGCTGCGAACAGAGTCCAGGCCCACACAAAATAAAATAATTACTGGTGGTTTATTTTTCTATAATATATTGTATAATTTGTCTATAGTCCAAAATCAAAATTTTACTTTTGCTTAAAATTGTTAAACCTTGCTTTTATTATAATACTTTGTATGGTAGCCTAGGATTACATATAATATTGGAAACTTAAGGAACTAAATATCTGTGACATTAAAAAAATATATTTTTATTATGATGAATACTATGCCATCGAATATGGTTGAGTGTGCCTCACTAGCGTAGAGGTCCAGCAGTCTCACTGCATTTTTCATAAATATATAAGCTACAATTTTTATCTATGTTGTATAATATTGACATAGGAAATTTTATCAATGGCTAATGTTATGGCATACTATTATGCATATTGATTATATGGCATTATATTAATAAACATGGTAGGCATATTTTAAACTAAAATAGTGTTTTAATTTATTACATTTTGTAATGATTTGATAGGATACAGAGGTTATCCTCTGGGATGTAGTATCAGAAACTGGTGTTGCTCGGTTCAGTGGACATAAAGGGGCTATTACAAGTGTTCTCTTCATTAATGGCAGAAACTCTATAGTCAGCTCTTCCAAAGATACTTTTGTGAAGTTCTGGGACATTGAGACTAAACACTGTTTTAAAACATTAGGTGGCCATCAAATGGAGGTTGGTAAATTTTTTAATATTATTAATTGTATTTTTAACATTATTCTATATATTAATAGTTAAAAATTTAAAAGAAAGATTTCATTACAAGATTTTTGATAAAGAACAAAAATTCTCTTGGATTTGAAACATTAAATAAACAAGCAACTTTTGTTTCTATTGCTTATAAATAATATTTCTTTTTTCGTACAGAAATTTTATAAAATGTGTTTTATGCATGTCTCTTTGATAGTTAGCAATCAAAATCGTCTAGTATAACAACACCATAAAGAGCCCATAATTGTTAAGTTTCAAAAAAAGTAAGAGGATTATTACTGATGATTTTATTTCGTTATTTAAGTTAAAAAATATATTGTAACTTGGCATTTTAAGACAGATTAACATAATTTTTTTTCTGTTTACATTTCTTAGATTCATATCTGTAAAAGTATGTTGTGCGTGTTCATATGATGTTAAATTGGGATTTAGAGAGTACAATTCAATTTAAAAGCCATATTGTACTATATCAAACTACAACTCTGACCATTAATTTTAGGTCTACTCACGCCATATATTGTTGTAAATATATTCTCGTAAAAAAATTGTTGCTCACATTTATATTATGTCCATAGTAGATTAAAGTTGTAGGTTTTAGCTTTAATAGAGGATGACATTAATATGAATAAATTCTTTTTATTAAAAAAAAAACACTAAACAAAATACAGACAAAAAGACAAAACAATCACAAATTAAATAAATAATAATAAAAAACAATTCAATATCTAGTGTTACCCCCCTCCTGGCTCTTATTACAGATCTTAATCTGTTCTTCATATACCGGATAAGATTTTTCACTGCTTCTTGAGAAACGCCATCCCATTCTTCAGCGAGTGCGGCTTGAAGCTCCAATCTCGTAGCTGGCGCAGGGTTTCTAACCCAAACTTTTCTTGTAAGCTCGTCCCATAAATGCTCAACAGGATTTAAGCTCAAAGGATCACGTGCTGCCCTGGCCACTCCATTTACTCAATTTTGACCTCCTGCACGTACCGCCGAACAGAAGCTGTATGTCAATGGGCATTGCCCTGCATTAGCACACAGTTTTCACAGATAAAGCCTGCATAAGGAATGACATTATCCCTTAATATCTCTTCAATACATCGATACGCCGTTAAGCCTCCTAGATTCCAATCTGCCGCTAGTTTCGATAAAATGCCAGCCCACACCATCCAGGTCATATTTCCACAACACTCTCCAGGTCTTCTGTAGACTCATTGTTGTCTTTCGCTGCCATGGAGACACACTCTGCTTTCATCTGAGAAGAGAACAGAGCTTTACTGTATGTCCGTCCAGTTCACGTGTTCTCTTGCGGCAACTTAGGGCCTTTTTGGAGTCAGGTTAGCCGCTTTTAGTCTTCTTCTGATTGTCCAGCCGCTAATAGCCACTCCACGCTTTTCTCTGATGTCCTCTTGGAATTGAACTTGGAGGTAAAATGGCGAGTAAGTTTATGCCAAAATATAAGAAAACAAAATAATTACTGTTAAATGATCATTATTGAGTTAATACACTAAAGATTCAATAACTTGTATAGTAAAAGACTTAAATATATAATTGCAAAATTCATTTGAATTAATTATCAAAAAATAATTTGTACAGAAATAAATGTGATAAATTTTAAATATAACATTCAAAATTTTTTAACAATAAAATATATTTTTTTTTTAAAAGCCTAAAAAAGCAATTATTTTAAGAATTAACTGTGAGACAGTTAATGCATAAAGTACCACTTCATGCTTATATGATTTCCATAATATCAACCTTTCTATAGCATACTACCTTCACCTAACGTTTTAAATGAATATGCAATAAACATAAAATAGTATTGAATTGTAAGTACCTTAGAGTCTTGTCTTGTGACTAACAAAAAGTGAATCAAGGAAATACAAATGTAATTTTATTTTGGTGTACCAATATCAAATTAGATTTGTATATAATATAATCTATTTTACTTTTGTTATTTTTGTTCTAAATAAATAAAAATAAAATAAAAATACCAGTAACATTCAGACTCATATGGTTAAGTTAAACACAATCTGAGTTAGTAAAACTGATATCTTACTTTATTTCATCTTAATAATGATTTAGTTACTCTTAACACTTTAAAAAAATCATATTTGTAGCGGTATTCCACATTTATTTTATTTTTGATAATGAATACTAGGTATGGTCAGCAGTTCTGTTAAAAGAGGAGAGATATTTAGTTACTGGTAGCATGGATAAAGAGTTACGTGTATGGAAACTAAATTGGACTGATAAGATGAAGGAAGAAGATAAATTGGTACAGCAACTGGAAATAGTAAAACTTGAAGAGACTGATAATACTGAAGATAATTCTGTAAGTAAATACGACATTATATATTAATTACAATTAAGTAAATATAACAAAAGGGTGGCCCCTTGAACGTGGACTTCTCTTAAAAGAAGTTTTTTTTTTATAAAGAATATTAATCATATATAACCGGAATATTAGCTATGTTACTAATATTACCAATATTCCGGTTAACGACTCCGACTAAGCAGAAAATCCTTGTGCTAAGAGATGGTTTACGACAATTGTCGAATGGTGGCTTCGAACCTACAACCTTAAGTTTTGCATACCGTACCCTAAACCAATAGGCTATTGACGCTTCTGACAGATGAGTGAGCAAACAATGTTTGTTGATGATACTTACCCAACCAGTTGTTACCATGTGTTTTTATTATTTTTATTTTATATATATAAAACGATATTTTATATCAGATCATCATTATAATCATTTCAGTCCATCACTAGTCCACTTCAGGACATAGGCCTCTCACACAGACTACCTTAGATTACGATCCTTGTGGCCTGCGTCTAGATTCTGTTGATGTTTATGCTGTTAGCCTATGCGGCTCTTACAGCTTCATCGGACACAGGGCTCACGGAACTGAGGGGTCCGTGAGCTGGTTATACACCGTGTTGCCTACTGTGGTTCTCTTACTTACACAAAGCGCTCATAAACTGAGCGTGTCGCTCTACTCTTTGGTCTCATAGCTATCTGATGATGTTGCCAGTTCCCTAGCTATAGAGTGATTTTCCCGAGTGGAGAATGGATGGTGATGACTAATGACTGTCCGAGGTTTCGGTATGCGAACCTAGCCTCTGACGGACGCCATCTGTTTTCATATCAATTGGAACCTGTGGGCGGTGAGAACCGCCCTGACACGCGGGTGTAATGAGTGTACGCGGTGTCGCGAAGATTGCGTCGCGCTCGAAGGCGAGGGCGACGCGACGAGGTGTATGCACTGTGTGTGGGTCAGGGGTCCGTTGAGGACGGACTGGCGTTAGGTTCCCCCATGAAGTGGGGGTCGTCGAGGACGTGACGGGGTCAACGGTTCCTAGTTTCCGGGTTCGGTACCGGATCGTAGGTTGCGGCGTTTACCACTTTTTTTTTTTTTTTTTTTTTTGCGTGGGGAAATGCCTACGCATACCCGCCCTCTCGGGGGCAAGGGCGGGTTATGTCGGACTCGCACCGACTAAAACCCCACGGTGGTCGCCACCAACGCTCGCGAGGGGTCGCGGGATCTCCGTAAGGAACGCAACCGCAACCCCCCTGCGCTTCGCTGGGATAGCCCGTCCCGGGGGCGTGCGTGAAGATCGCACCCCCAGAACCCTCGCGGAACTATCACGACGACACGGTACCACGTCGTGCCGTCGTCCTCCTCTGGGTCGCTATTACTGGACGGTCGGAGCCCCCACTCCGATCGTCAGCGACCCGTAGGGCCCCATTTACGGTAGGGGATCACCGGGAGGGCCGTGACGAGGCGCGCGAGCGCCACGTCGGCCCCGTCTCCGAGCAGGATCGGTCCTCTCTCTATCCCGCTCGGCAGCCTCCTTTCGGACCATTACGGTCTCGCAGAAGGAGGCTACGGCCCTCCACGCCGGTTCCCCGCTCAGCATCGCCGACACGACTGCTGGCAGGGACAGGTTCCGTCCGATGTGGCCGACCAAGACCCGCCGCTCGTCTTCCCACGCCGGGCAAGCCGCGAGCGTGTGCGATGCGGAGTCTCGGTCGTTGCCGCCACAGTGGAAGCAATTCGCCGTCGCCTCGCGACCGATCTTACACAGGTAATCACCGAAGCATCCATGCCCGGTGATCACCTGCGTAAGTCTGTAGGTGAGTCTTCCTCCTCGTCGCTGCATCCAGGCTTCGAAGACCGGCAGGAATGCTTCGACGACGCGTTTGCGCGCATACCGCTCCCCACCGAGCCGTGCGCGCCACGTCGCGAACGCGATACGTCGTTCCTGCCGTTTCACCGCCTCGAGCGCCTCTTCTGGCTCGCCACCACCGCTCTGGCGTAGGACGCGAATTCGGTGATACACCCTCGCGTCCATGTCCGCCAGTATATCCAGAGGTGGAAAGCGAGCCAGGATTGTCGCCGCCTCAAACGATACCGTCCGGTATCCTCGTACGACCCGTATGGCCATCCTACGCTGGACGCTGTAGATCTTAGTCCTACAGCGTCGGATGGCCAGCCTCTTCGCCCAGACGGGCGCCCCGTACAGGGCTACGGATCGTACGACCCCGGCATAGAGGCGGCGAACTTCCTCCCTCGGTCCCCCGAGATTGGGCAGCAAACTGTGCATAGCACCCGCTACCCTCTCGATCCGGGGGACTAGGCGCTCGAAATGCTCTTCGAAGCCCCAGCGACTGTCCAGAGTGAGGCCCAAGTACTTCATGTACCGCCCACTCTGACTTCAGACCCACCTACTCGGACGCACGAGTCGGGTGGTTCCCTGCTCCGCGGCAGTTTGTGGAACCATAGCGCCTCGGTCTTGTGAGGCGCTACCTCCAGTCCCAACTCGTGGACTTTGGCGACGACGATTTCCGCCCCAAGCTCGGCGAGCTCCTTGGTCCTCTCGAAGGAGTCCCCGCTGGCGACCACCAACGTGTCGTCCGCATAGCAGACAACATTAACGCCAGCGGGGGAGCTCGACTCGCAGAACAGAGTCGTAGGCGAGATTCCACAGTAACGGGCCCAGCACCGACCCCTGTGGAACCCCACACTGGATCTCCCTCCGGATCCTCGTACCGTCTCGGTCCATGTACAAGATGTACCTGTCGCGCAAGTAGTCCGCGATCACGCCGTGCAGGTAGGGGGGAACACCATGGTGTACAAGCCCCCCCCTAATCGCGTTCCAGGGCACGGAGTTGAAGGCGTTGACGATGTCTAGGCTAATCGCCAACGCCACTCCACCCCGGGACACAGCCTGCTCCGACAGGGAGCGGACGCACATAACTGCGTCGATGGTGGAACGCTCCCGTCGGAAACCGAACTGGTTATCGGCGAGATCGGGACCGACACGCGACAGATGCCCGCTGAGACGGGCGGCAAGAATTCTCTCGAATAACTTGCCAGCCTCGTCCAACAGGCATATGGGACGGTACGCAGAGGGAGAATCTGCGACTCTGTCTGCCTTCTTCAAGAGGACCAGTCGGGCCTCTTTCCAGGCCCTAGGGAACGAGGAGTTACGGAGGCAGCTGGTGAACAGCTGCCTCAACCTGATCCCTAGGGTAGCCAGACTCAACACCCAGACACGACCGGGAATTCCGTCGGGTCCTGGCGCAGTGTTCCGGCCTTTCAAGCGGCTCACAGCTCGGTCCAGCTCCTGCTCGGTCACCCCCCATCTCTTCTCTCCACTCCCACGAAGATTGGGGGTGGACTGAGGGACTTGACCTGCCCTCCGGAAAGAGCGAGCTGATCACTCCTTCCAAAAAGGGCCGGATCGAGAGTTTCCGTCACCGGGGGCATCCAGGGACGGAGCTTACCTAGCACCATCCGATACGGACGCCCCCACGGATCCTCGTTGAGTCCCTCCAGGAGCTGTTCCCAGGACCGAGACCTGGCGTTGCAGATGGCTACCTGCAACGCCTTTGTGGCCGCTCGATACGCCTCGTAGAGTCTGGCTATTTCCTCACTTGGAGCTCGCCTTCGTCTCCTTCGGGCTCTGGTGTACTGGCGGCGGCTCCGCAAGCAGATTGCTCGGAGCTCCGCGATCTCTGCCGACCACCAGTACACCGCCCGCGCTTAGGGCGACCGGTCCGGGGCATCGACGCGTCACAAATACGCGTCATCGTGTCCCGGAACCAGTTCGCTTCCACATCCGGATCGGACGGAACCTCTTCGGCGCTTTCTGGCCATATCGCGACGTTGGCGGCGGCCCCGAGCAAGTCTCGGTCTAGCCGCTTGAGACACCAACGTCGCGTGTGGCTGCCTTCTAGGCGGCTGGAGTCCCCGTCGGGGCGGCGGATTGCAAGATCGAACACAATGTGGCGGTGGTCGGAAAGCGTGACCACCTCCTCTGCAACCCGCCAGTCCGACAGCATGCGCATCGCAGCGGGAGTCGCCCATGTAAGGTCCACGACCGACTCCCCCTGCCACCGCACGCATGTGCTCACGGACCCCCGATTTGCCAGTCGGAGGTCAATCCAGCCGCCCATTCCATCACCGTCTCTCCCCTCGGACTGTCTCTGGGATTCCCCACGCCCTGGAGTGGGCGTTGAAGTCTCCCAGGACAATCGACGGACGAGGAGGCACCTGCGAACGCAGAGTGCCACCTCGTCCAGGTACACCTCGTAGTCGGCGAGTGACCTCGCGGGAGAGACGTAGCAGCCAACTATGGCCAGGGTGCCCCATTGCACTGCAACGAAGCCCTGACCCCTTCCCAATAGGGAGCAGGGTGGGACACCCTCACCACCCCCCCAGTAGATCGCCACGGAACCCAGCTCATCACCGAACCAGCGAGGGTGGTCCGGCACGGCATAGGGCTCCGCTACTACTGCCAGAGCAACCCCCCACTCCGCAACGGTCTGCATAAATAAATGCTGAGCATTGCGGCAGTGGTTTAGGTTGCTCTGAAGGACCTTGAGGGGTGCGAAGAGGTCTAAGAGACCTCCATGCCCGAGCTGGTGCTCGGGGTTGCGGCGGGTGCCGCTGGGACTACGGCTGCGCTTGTGGAGGCAGGAGAAGATGTTTTTCTCCCGCTCTTCTTTGACGGTGGGGCGCACCTCTTACCAAGACGATGGTTAGAGGGCAGCCCCAGGTCCGAGCACAGTGGACATTTGAGTGCAGGCGCTCTGCACTCCTTGGCCCTGTGCCCGGTTTCTCCACAAGCGTAACAGCGCGTGCTCCGGTTCACCTGGTTAGGGCACCTGCTACCAACGTGCCCCTTCTCCAGGCACCGGAAGCAGTGCATGGGCCTGGGGTCTAAGAGCTCCACCCCAGCAGAACCCCAGCCCACGCGTACGCGCCCAGCGGTCACCAATTTTCGCACCGCCGCCGCGGGGCACCGCACCCAGCACGTGCCCATACGCATGGGTGTTCGGTGGACCTCTCCGACCTTAACGTCCTCCACCGAACACCCTCCGGCCTCGGCCACCGCTGCCGCGACCTCGCTCGGGCTGACGGCATCATCGAGGTCCTTCACGCGTATGTCGCCCGACTTGACCGGGCGGCCAATTCGGACGTCCATTTCGGAAAGGACCTCTCGCATTCTGGTCGCGAGACCATCCGCCCTCGAGCTGCAATCAGGACCGCTGATCTCCAAAAGGAGACCACCGGTCACAGCCCGTTTTTGGCGGACAGTCTCGATGCCTATGTCCGCCAGCCTTATCTTCGACTTGGCTACCTCCATCACTTTTGCGTAAGTGGTGGAGGAGCCAGTCGGCAGCGTCACCGTCACGGCAGCCGTGGACGGAGTGCGTATGAGCTTCGCCTTGACTGTTTTCGCCTTGGTGGCCGCGGGGCCGCTGGCTGCTGGGCCTTAGGCTTTTAGGCTTTTAGCCACCTGTGCCCACGATGTGCTTGCGGGTACTTCCATCAGTGGCCTCGGTGTCGCCACTGGAGGCAGCTCAGCCACCGGAGGGTGAGAAGGCTTCTTCTTCTTAGCCTTCCGCGAGTGCGATGGTGCTACCTGTACCGGCTGTGGCAGTGGTAGCGTGTCACTCGCGGAAGTTTTCCCCGGCCGCACTCCCAAGGGGAGGCCGGGTTGCCCTCTCCGGGAAGATCTTGGCCTCAAAGGCAGCCAACCTCGCGTCAATGAGAGCCCCCAACCGCTCCATGAGCCCATCGTCCACGCTCCCGGACTTCGGGGTGCTAGGAGCTCTACGAGGTGGAGGAATGGCCGCCTGAGGTTCCCCACTCTTTCGGAGGGCACTAAGCTCTTCCGATAGCCTCCCCACTTTGGTCGAGAGCTCGGTCAACTGGGAGCGAAGCTCCGAGTTCTCACGCTCCAACCTCTCGACAGTTGGTGGCTGGGAGACCCTCCGCGCCAGTTCCGCGGTGGCTGCCTCGACCATCCTGGCCGCCACCCGCAGGCTATGCACAAATGTGCCCTTCAAATTGCCGGATTTATCGGCAACCTTGTCGACCGCCAGTAGACTGGACCGGATGCAAGCATCCAGGTCCATGGTCGACATGCCTTCCATCTCCCGCTCCAAATCGGCGGGTTTTGGAAGGCTACCCTTCGCCCTGGTTTTGGACTGGGCCACAGTAGGGTCCCAAATCCCCTCCTCGTCCTCCATCTGCGCCTCCGAGTCCGTGGCTACAGCTGCGACCGCCTGAAATTTATCGGCCGCCACCGTTGCAGGCTTGGCCCTTCTCTTTCTTCCCGTCTTCGCTGACACCTCCGAAGTTGCGGATATGAGCGACGCATCCGACCTGTTGCCATCGCTCTCGCCGCCCAGACTAGCAGGCGTGCTGGGGCGCACGAATCGCCCCCGTCTGTCTCGTGCCGGGACCACTGGTTCCCGCGACACGGCTACTCCTCCGCTATTTTGGCCCCCAGATGTTAATGGGCCGGCCACTGCTATTACGGACTCAGCACTTATCGCTAAGTCTCCTCCTCTCTCTTGGTTTTGTGAATTTTCCATGATAATTCCCACGAGTCAGGACGAAATAAAATGTCGGTCTCCGGGTGACGCCTATTCCAGAGACAAGGCTACATACTGTGGGGGTCGCCTGGTACCCACAGGTTTTTAAGACTTCGCTGTCTGGTTTTTATAGAGTGATCCTTCTCGCGGGCCGGCCAATTAAGGCAAGCCCTCCGCTCCGCTGCACTTCGACGTACCCCATAATCGTCAACGCTGGGGTCCTTGAAGAGAGTACAGCGGGTTACGGCGCGCTGGGAAAGCCGACGTAACTCCCCAGTTTTGGACGGTTGAATGCCCGGCGGCAGTGTGAGTGCACACCGAGCCCGTCCCTCCACTATGAGCATTAGGCACTGGAAACGATATATCGTCACCAGTTCCCAATACCCACCATCATTTGTTGCCTTTCCCCCGGATACAGAAATCAAGGAGAAATGCAACCTCCACCCGCGCATTGAGCACTGAGAACGACGTATCGCCACCAGTTCCCAATGCACACCCTCATTTTGTTGCCTTTCCCCCGGATACTTTGATCAAGGAGAAATGCAACCTCCACCCGCGCATTGGGCACTGAGAACGACGTATCGCCACCAGTTCCCAATGCACACCCTCATTTTGTTGCCTTTCCCCCGGATACTTTGATCAAGGAGAAATGCAACCTCCACCCGCGCATTGGGCACTGAGAACGACGTATCGCCACCAGTTCCCAATACCCACCATCATTTGTTGCCTTTCCCCGGATACTTTGATCAAGGAGAAATGCAACCTCCACCCGCGCATTGGGCACTGAGAACGACGTATCGCCACCAGTTCCCAATACCCACCATCATTTGTTGCCTTTCCCCGGATACAGAAATCAAGGAGAAATGCAACCTCCACCCGCGCATTGGGCACTGAGAACGACGTATCGCCACCAGTTCCCAATACCCACCATCATTTGTTGCCTTTCCCCGGATACTTTGATCAAGGAGAAATGCAACCTCCACCCGCGCATTGGGCACTGAGAACGACGTATCGCCACCAGTTCCCAATACCCACCATCATTTGTTGCCTTTCCCCGGATACAGAAATCAAGGAGAAATGCAACCTCCACCCGCGCATTGGGCACTGAGAACGACGTATCGTCACCAGTTCCCAATACCCACCATCATTTGTTGCCTTTCCCCGGATACAGAAATCAAGGAGAAATGCAACCTCCACCCGCGCATTGGGCACTGAGAACGACGTATCGTCACCAGTTCCCAATACCCACCATCATTTGTTGCCTTTCCCCCGGATACTTTGATCAAGGAGAAATGCAACCTCCACCCGCGCATTGGGCACTGAGAACGACGTATCGCCACCAGTTCCCAATGCACACCCTCATTTTGTTGCCTTTCCCCCGGATACTTTGATCAAGGAGAAATGCAACCTCCACCCGCACATTGGGCACTGAGAACGACGTATCGTCACCAGTTCCCAATGCGCACCCTCATTTTGTTGCCTTTCCCCCGGATACAGAAATCAAGGAGAAATGCAACCTCCACCCGCGCATTGGGCACTGAGAACGACGTATCGCCACCAGTTCCCAATACCCACCATCATTTGTTGCCTTTCCCCGGATACTTTGATCAAGGAGAAATGCAACCTCCACCCGCGCATTGGGCACTGAGAACGACGTATCGCCACCAGTTCCCAATACCCACCATCATTTGTTGCCTTTCCCCGGATACTTTGATCAAGGAGAAATGCAACCTCCACCCGCGCATTGGGCACTGAGAACGACGTATCGTCACCAGTTCCCAATACCCACCATCATTTGTTGCCTTTCCCCGGATACTTTGATCAAGGAGAAATGCAACCTCCACCCGCGCATTGGGCACTGAGAACGACGTATCGTCACCAGTTCCCAATACCCACCATCATTTGTTGCCTTTCCCCGGATACTTTGATCAAGGAGAAATGCAACCTCCACCCGCGCATTGGGCACTGAGAACGACGTATCGCCACCAGTTCCCAATACCCACCATCATTTGTTGCCTTTCCCCGGATACTTTGATCAAGGAGAAATGCAACCTCCACCCGCGCATTGGGCACTGAGAACGACGTATCGCCACCAGTTCCCAATACCCACCATCATTTGTTGCCTTTCCCCGGATACTTTGATCAAGGAGAAATGCAACCTCCACCCGCGCATTGGGCACTGAGAACGACGTATCGCCACCAGTTCCCAATACCCACCATCATTTGTTGCCTTTCCCCGGATACTTTGATCAAGGAGAAATGCAACCTCCACCCGCGCATTGGGCACTGAGAACGACGTATCGTCACCAGTTCCCAATACCCACCATCATTTGTTGCCTTTCCCCGGATACTTTGATCAAGGAGAAATGCAACCTCCACCCGCGCATTGGGCACTGAGAACGACGTATCGTCACCAGTTCCCAATACCCACCATCATTTGTTGCCTTTCCCCGGATACTTTGATCAAGGAGAAATGCAACCTCCACCCGCGCATTGGGCACTGAGAACGACGTATCGCCACCAGTTCCCAATACCCACCATCATTTGTTGCCTTTCCCCGGATACTTTGATCAAGGAGAAATGCAACCTCCACCCGCGCATTGGGCACTGAGAACGACGTATCGTCACCAGTTCCCAATACCCACCATCATTTGTTGCCTTTCCCCGGATACTTTGATCAAGGAGAAATGCAACCTCCACCCGCGCATTGGGCACTGAGAACGACGTATCGTCACCAGTTCCCAATACCCACCATCATTTGTTGCCTTTCCCCGGATACTTTGATCAAGGAGAAATGCAACCTCCACCCGCGCATTGGGCACTGAGAACGACGTATCGTCACCAGTTCCCAATACCCACCATCATTTGTTGCCTTTCCCCGGATACTTTGATCAAGGAGAAATGCAACCTCCACCCGCGCATTGGGCACTGAGAACGACGTATCGTCACCAGTTCCCAATACCCACCATCATTTGTTGCCTTTCCCCGGATACTTTGATCAAGGAGAAATGCAACCTCCACCCGCGCATTGGGCACTGAGAACGACGTATCGTCACCAGTTCCCAATACCCACCATCATTTGTTGCCTTTCCCCGGATACTTTGATCAAGGAGAAATGCAACCTCCACCCGCGCATTGGGCACTGAGAACGACGTATCGCCACCAGTTCCCAATACCCACCATCATTTGTTGCCTTTCCCCGGATACTTTGATCAAGGAGAAATGCAACCTCCACCCGCGCATTGGGCACTGAGAACGACGTATCGTCACCAGTTCCCAATACCCACCATCATTTGTTGCCTTTCCCCGGATACTTTGATCAAGGAGAAATGCAACCTCCACCCGCGCATTGGGCACTGAGAACGACGTATCGTCACCAGTTCCCAATACCCACCATCATTTGTTGCCTTTCCCCGGATACAATAGTATCAAAGGGAAATTCAACGACCAGGCACTCGAGGAGGTTTTCTGACGTGGCACCCCAACCTAACCTAACCCTAACCACCTATATCTTTGTGTATTAGAGTCTTAAGCATTCCAAATTGGTTTTTTGTTGTAGCATTTGTTCAGTGTAATCGTTAGACAGTCATCCTGCGCCGCATTTAGGCCATTTCTAGTCTAGTTGTAATCAGTTATTTTTAGTTTCATAATTACGTAATTTTATTCCATTTGTAAAAATTTTCATGTCTTCGTTTTTCGTGCTGATTTTGTAACCTAACCTAACCTAACCTAACCCTAACCACCTATATCTTTGTGTATTAGAGTCTTAAGCATTCCAAATTGGTTTTTTGTTGTAGCATTTGTTCAGTGTAATCGTTAGACAGTCATCCTGCGCCGCATTTAGGCCATTTCTAGTCTAGTTGTAATCAGTTATTTTTAGTTTCATAATTACGTAATTTTATTCCATTTGTAAAAATTTTCATGTCTTCGTTTTTCGTGCTGATTTTGTAACCTAACCTAACCTAACCTAACCTAACCTAACCTAACCCTAACCACCTATATCTTTGTGTATTAGAGTCTTAAGCATTCCAAATTGGTTTTTTGTTGTAGCATTTGTTCAGTGTAATCGTTAGACAGTCATCCTGCGCCGCATTTAGGCCATTTCTAGTCTAGTTGTAATCAGTTATTTTTAGTTTCATAATTACGTAATTTTATTCCATTTGTAAAAATTTTCATGTCTTCGTTTTTCGTGCTGATTTTGTAACCTAACCTAACCCTAACCACCTATATCTTTGTGTATTAGAGTCTTAAGCATTCCAAATTGGTTTTTTGTTGTAGCATTTGTTCAGTGTAATCGTTAGACAGTCATCCTGCGCCGCATTTAGGCCATTTCTAGTCTAGTTGTAATCAGTTATTTTTAGTTTCATAATTACGTAATTTTATTCCATTTGTAAAAATTTTCATGTCTTCGTTTTTCGTGCTGATTTTGTAACCTAACCTAACCCTAACCACCTATATCTTTGTGTATTAGAGTCTTAAGCATTCCAAATTGGTTTTTTGTTGTAGCATTTGTTCAGTGTAATCGTTAGACAGTCATCCTGCGCCGCATTTAGGCCATTTCTAGTCTAGTTGTAATCAGTTATTTTTAGTTTCATAATTACGTAATTTTATTCCATTTGTAAAAATTTTCATGTCTTCGTTTTTCGTGCTGATTTTGTAACCTAACCTAACCTAACCTAACCTAACCTAACCTAACCTAACCTAACCCTAACCACCTATATCTTTGTGTATTAGAGTCTTAAGCATTCCAAATTGGTTTTTTGTTGTAGCATTTGTTCAGTGTAATCGTTAGACAGTCATCCTGCGCCGCATTTAGGCCATTTCTAGTCTAGTTGTAATCAGTTATTTTTAGTTTCATAATTACGTAATTTTATTCCATTTGTAAAAATTTTCATGTCTTCGTTTTTCGTGCTGATTTTGTAACCTAACCTAACCCTAACCACCTATATCTTTGTGTATTAGAGTCTTAAGCATTCCAAATTGGTTTTTTGTTGTAGCATTTGTTCAGTGTAATCGTTAGACAGTCATCCTGCGCCGCATTTAGGCCATTTCTAGTCTAGTTGTAATCAGTTATTTTTAGTTTCATAATTACGTAATTTTATTCCATTTGTAAAAATTTTCATGTCTTCGTTTTTCGTGCTGATTTTGTAACCTAACCTAACCTAACCTAACCTAACCTAACCCTAACCACCTATATCTTTGTGTATTAGAGTCTTAAGCATTCCAAATTGGTTTTTTGTTGTAGCATTTGTTCAGTGTAATCGTTAGACAGTCATCCTGCGCCGCATTTAGGCCATTTCTAGTCTAGTTGTAATCAGTTATTTTTAGTTTCATAATTACGTAATTTTATTCCATTTGTAAAAATTTTCATGTCTTCGTTTTTCGTGCTGATTTTGTAACCTAACCTAACCCTAACCACCTATATCTTTGTGTATTAGAGTCTTAAGCATTCCAAATTGGTTTTTTGTTGTAGCATTTGTTCAGTGTAATCGTTAGACAGTCATCCTGCGCCGCATTTAGGCCATTTCTAGTCTAGTTGTAATCAGTTATTTTTAGTTTCATAATTACGTAATTTTATTCCATTTGTAAAAATTTTCATGTCTTCGTTTTTCGTGCTGATTTTGTAACCTAACCTAACCCTAACCACCTATATCTTTGTGTATTAGAGTCTTAAGCATTCCAAATTGGTTTTTTGTTGTAGCATTTGTTCAGTGTAATCGTTAGACAGTCATCCTGCGCCGCATTTAGGCCATTTCTAGTCTAGTTGTAATCAGTTATTTTTAGTTTCATAATTACGTAATTTTATTCCATTTGTAAAAATTTTCATGTCTTCGTTTTTCGTGCTGATTTTGTAACCTAACCTAACCCTAACCACCTATATCTTTGTGTATTAGAGTCTTAAGCATTCCAAATTGGTTTTTTGTTGTAGCATTTGTTCAGTGTAATCGTTAGACAGTCATCCTGCGCCGCATTTAGGCCATTTCTAGTCTAGTTGTAATCAGTTATTTTTAGTTTCATAATTACGTAATTTTATTCCATTTGTAAAAATTTTCATGTCTTCGTTTTTCGTGCTGATTTTGTAACCTAACCTAACCCTAACCACCTATATCTTTGTGTATTAGAGTCTTAAGCATTCCAAATTGGTTTTTTGTTGTAGCATTTGTTCAGTGTAATCGTTAGACAGTCATCCTGCGCCGCATTTAGGCCATTTCTAGTCTAGTTGTAATCAGTTATTTTTAGTTTCATAATTACGTAATTTTATTCCATTTGTAAAAATTTTCATGTCTTCGTTTTTCGTGCTGATTTTGTAACCTAACCTAACCTAACCTAACCTAACCTAACCTAACCTAACCTAACCTAACCCTAACCACCTATATCTTTGTGTATTAGAGTCTTAAGCATTCCAAATTGGTTTTTTGTTGTAGCATTTGTTCAGTGTAATCGTTAGACAGTCATCCTGCGCCGCATTTAGGCCATTTCTAGTCTAGTTGTAATCAGTTATTTTTAGTTTCATAATTACGTAATTTTATTCCATTTGTAAAAATTTTCATGTCTTCGTTTTTCGTGCTGATTTTGTAACCTAACCTAACCTAACCTAACCCTAACCACCTATATCTTTGTGTATTAGAGTCTTAAGCATTCCAAATTGGTTTTTTGTTGTAGCATTTGTTCAGTGTAATCGTTAGACAGTTCACCTGATGGCAAGTGATTCCTGCGATGCCCATGACATATACATTTATCCTTGACAAGGAATCATAATACAGATGCGTTTTCACCCTTGAGGACTGAGATGTAATGCCTCGTCACCAGCAGTAAAGTTCTCCGGATCCTTGCACTCACCGGACGAAATACAGCAGCATCATACTGCTATATCACGCTGATATTCTCTGAGGGCGTGGTCCTTCCCCTGTCGAGCGGTCTCTTTCATTCTGCAGGTAGAAACAAACTGCAGTGCAGCTCTACCACTCGAATCTCGGTATCTTCTTTCGTTCTTCCCTTTAGCAGATGTAAATTATGTTAATGCTGATAAGAAGTAAAACGGGAGAAACTAAATTTGCAGGTTTTGCAATGTCACCAAGTTGGTACATTAATACGCGGCGGTAGGGGAAGGGTGGCGGGCCTCTGCGCTGACCCAGGACAGACTGTGCTCGCTTGTTTTGGCACGGATTCCTTCCTCGATACGTTTAAGGTATTTATATAAATAATATATATTTAAATTCTTTCCATTTTTTTTATATTATTTCTCATTCGATTTACATTATTTTGTACTTTTTTTTCGTAAAATATTTTTTTTTTATCTTCTAAAATTGTTTATTTTAGATAATAGTCGATACCATAACCGTTTTGTAAATAGTCCCCTGTCGGAAGTAGGTAATTCTCCGTAATATACTAAATAATTATATTTATACAATACCCTCCGTATTTCAAAGTCGGGCAATAGCATCTGAATTGCGAGTCTTCTGGTATTTAGATCACCGGTCGTATATTAATGTTTGAAAAATATCACCTTAAGAGACATTCTAGCAATGTTAACTATTTACAGACGGAAGAGGAAAAATAAGTCTTCTTAAAAAAAAAACATTGAAACACTGCAGTTTCTAGCTCCGGCTTGAATTGCTCGGCTCGATCGGGGACGCACCTCAGACTACCAGCGGAAAATTAGTACCAGCATAACGTTGCTGTGTGGCGAGTGGAGAGATCCGGAGACCTTTAATATTATATTATATTATTAAATATATTGGTAACGATGCATTCCATCTGTCGCCAGGGTGACAACGCATCTGCCTAATGATCCCTTATCCTTATCGAGTATGAATGTGGATATCGTGGGTCGCAGGAATCGCCATCAGGTGTACTGTGTGTATTCGATTTTCAACCTCAATACAATAAAAATATGTCACTAACTAAGAAAATATCAAATTTGTTTCCAGTTTTACCTGTCCCTCTACGGGCACAAGCTACCTGTTCTCTGTCTCGACATAAGTTACGACTCCAATCTCATCGCGACCGGCTCCGCGGATCGTAACGTCAAAATCTGGGGCATGGACTTCGGCGATTGTCACAAGTCGATATTCGCACACAACGACTCCGTCACATCACTCGAGTTTATACCGAACACGCACTATTTCTTTACCACGTCAAAGGATGGCAAGATTAAACAGTGGGATGCTGATACTTATGATAATATTATCACATTGAATGTAAGTGTTTTAACTGTTTTTTATATTACATTCAGAGTAACAAACGGGCACACAGTTCACCTGATAGCAAGTGATTCCTGCGGCCCATGACATCTACATCCACCCTTGACAAGGAAGTATGCGTGTGTGTTAACGCTGCACAAAGCATAGTTATAACATCCGTGTGACTATTTAATAATAATATTGCAAGGTTTGAATCATTTGATCTTAACTAATTTGTTTTAAGGGTTACTTACAGACTAGAATGTATAAGCAAAAAGATGTACCATCTTAAAAACTGTGTAATATATTATTGAGCAAAACTTATTTGGCCATATGTTTACTATGAAAGTTTATAAAATATTTTATTTACTCTCTATACTTTCATCGAAGCCTATCAATAGTCCACTGCAGAACGTAGGCCTCTCCAATACATTGACACAAATCGACTTTCTGCAAAACTAATAAACATTAAGTAGATGCAACTTGATAATATGAGATAAATTATCTTTGTCATTTTATATACATAATATTGGCCAATGTTTACATATATACAATGTAATACGCAGTTGAATAAAAAAAACGAATATCCCCAGAATTTCTTCCCTATCCTTCTATGAAGGGAACTTAATTTTCGAACCTTTCGTCTATACAATATTTTACTTAGAATTTGATTTGACATATCCTGCAAAGTAAACATTGTGGATATAGTCACCAATTGATATTAGATATTTTTTTTATAAGAAACTCGATATAATAGTTTATTGTGTAAAAAATAATTTACAATTTGATTTATCACTTCTTGCAAAAGTAAACAGTGTTGATATAGTCACTTTTGATATTAGATATTTTTTTGTAAGAAACTCGATATTAAAGTTTATTGTGTAAAAAATAATTTACAATTTGATTTATCACTTCTTGCAAAAGTAAACAGTGTTGATATAGTCACTTTTGATATTCGATAATTTTTTTGTAAGAAACTCGATATTAAAGTTTATTGTGTAAAAAATAATTTACAATTTGATCTATCATTTCTTGCAAAAGTAAACAGTGTTGATATAGTCACTTTTGATATTAGATAATTATTTATAGTTATATCGTTTTTATAGAGACTATAGTTATTTGGATTTATAGTTTATAGCAAAATTAAAGTTTGAACTTAATTCTGATGTATGGGTATTGTCGATAACGTGTAACATTCATATATTTTAGACTAGAAGGACATTTAAAAAAAAAAAAAATTTGGGAACGGACATATTGTTTTCTCGTTTAAGAAACTGCAAATCTGATTGCGATAGTTCGTTTTGTAATGATTTGAGTATCTAGTGACTTCGGGAATAGTTCGAGTCATCGAAATTAGTTCCATACGGGGGCAATGCCAAAGGAAATTAGATACTCAAAATTTATTCCTTATTACAGATATCGAAATTTTCAAAGTAATCACCTTGTACGTAAGCACGTTTCCATTTGTCTAAATCACTTCACAAAACCAATAACCATGCTTCTTTAGACGACTTAGAAATCTAAAAGTTATAACTTGCCTTTTAATTGTATATATTTTTAAAGATTTCATATACAATAAATAAAATTGACAATTGCTTTCATTGAAATCAATATATGATATGATATATATATATATATATATATATATATATATGATATATATATATATATATATGATATATATATATATATATATATATATATATATATGATATATATATATATATATATTATATATATATATATATCAAAGTGAGGCAGAATTGATTTTGTTTTATATTATATAAGATTCAGTTTAACTTATTATATAGGGACACGCGGGGTCGTGCCATTGCGTGTGCGTGGGGGCGGGCGGGCTGCACGCTGCTTCCTGCGGGGCGGACGGTGCTCTCCGATTATTCACACGCACCGACGAACCCATAGTACTGGGCGATGCCGACGAACAAGACGAGGGACTCGCCACCGGGGAACAACACGTGAGTGATTATTTATCCATCGTTGGATATATAATTATTAATTGTGATTGATTAATCATAAAATTTGTATTACGCAATCACTATCGGATTCCAATATTTGCGTAATACAAATTGTTTTTGGCTTTGTGTGTTGCATTTACGTTTCTTATCTCTAGCATTCATCCGATCTTATTGTATATGCAAATCATTGAAGCGATGTATGGCCCCAAACGAAATTTTTGAATTTCAATACATTTAATATTTTTAAACATGTATTTACATTTTAAAAATTGTCAAAGTATTTAATTTGTAAGACTTATCTACAAATACTGCAATCAAATAGTTTTGCATATACCTAATTACCTTTTTATTTCTAGGCTCCAGTTCCAGGATTACCAGGTCTGATCATGCCGACAAAGAAAACGATAGGGGCCGAAAAAGCTGTGAGTATATAACTAAATTTTAAGTGTGTTTAATTCTAGTTGAATACATTTTTTTTTTTATTAATAATCACTACATAACCAAGACACGACGAAACCAAGTCGTGACACATGTTTGTCCGTCTGTATGCGCCTACCTCGGTAATGAACTACGTCAAGTTTCCGCCAATGGGATGGATAGACCGATTATCGAAGAAATGTTGTGTGTATAATTTAAAGACTTATTGTATATTCTGTGGACTATAAATCTGCATGAAACCGGGCCGTGCTATTAGTTATTTATAATATATATATATATATATATATATATATATATATATATATATATATATAAATATATATAAATATATATAGAAGTAGTTTTGCCTTTTGGAAGAAATTTTGGAAATTTCTTCCTTATGCCCCCATAAATAGTATTATTGTATGGAAGTCTATCATTTTTAAAGTAAGAAATACGAAATTTCATATACCTACTTCTTTTTAGTAATATATGTATATGTTTAGTAATATATATATAATAATTATCGGCCCAAATTTAAAATGTGAGACGAACAACGATATTATACAAATCTCGTAATCAATACTTTTTGATATTTTTCCACTAAAATGCCTTAAAAACAAAAAAAAAACGTTATGAAATTTGGCTTGCAGATTATTTTAAAAACATAACCGTTTTCTTATCTTTCCAACAATTCGTAACAACTAGGAACTTACGTCAAAGAAACTGAAAAAAAAATGTTCACAAGGGAAGCAGGTGGAAATTCTTATTCGAAATCCCTATCACCTCCTAAAGGGTCGTCGTATCACCAATAACTATAGATATGTATACAGATTTCTACGCATGCGAAGCAGCGGGCAACAACTACTATTATATATAAATAAAACTTAAATTGTAAAAGCAACCCTTAATCCTTGTAGGCCGATTCAATAATGGAATGTCTATCGGTCGGTGCGGAGTATCAAAAGCAAGTGTCTGAGGCGAGAGGTCAGTACGTACAGCCTCCTCTACTAATGACGGCTTACAACTGTAACACAGCGGAGGACTTTCTACTTGAAGTCCTTAAGAAAATTCGCTCAAGGTAAGTGAAACGACTTTTAACTCTTTTCAAACTCACTTTTTAAGTTTAAAACGATAAGGAAACCAGTATGTTTGTGAAATATATAAAAGTGAACATTTTGATGATACTATGAGAAGTACGTTAATCCAAAGTGGAACAATGATTCGATATACTTTCTAGAGAGGAGGCCTATGCCCAGCAGAGTGATCTTATATAGGCTTAATGATTTCTTATATTTATATATACAATATATAACCAACCTTTTAAATTCGCATTATACGCAGGAAGAGCTTCTTCTGTCGTGAGTTTGCTGGTGGTTTTATTATATTTTAGAATGTATAAAATTAGATCATAGATAATATAATTGATTTGTAATTTGCGAAGGGTTTAGTGACGCAATGGGAAATATGTATACATAATATTTATAATACATATGAAAAGTCCTGCTAGTGAATGTGGTACTGTTTGCCTCCTTGATCTATGACGGCTTCGTGTTGATACATCAGCGACTATTCCAGGAAATTTTTCGATCATCGCTTGTCTATTGTTGTCCTTCTCCATTGAGTGTCAAAAAGCACTTGCTCTAGATGGATTAGTAGGTTATCGCTTAATTTGGGGGTATCCTATACTGATGCTGAATTTTGTTAACTTATTTTACTAATATCGCAGTGACCTTGAAGAAGCTCTTCTGCTGCTCTCGCTTAGCGCAGCGAGCGATATGATCCGCATACTGGCAACACTGCTGGAGCGCGGCGAGCACACGGAACTCCTTTGCCGGACCGCCGTGTTCCTGCTCAAGTTGCATCGCGCACCGTTACTAGCAGACCAACGACATCTCAAATACATAATACAGATTCAAGCCAAGGCAGCCATGCGCCTCACCGAGCTACGGGTAAGTTGCATAATTATATACATATATATATATATATATATATTTATATATACAAAATAAAAAGAATTATATGATGTCTCGACAAAGTGTCGATTTCGACCACAGGGATAATTTTAGAATCTGGGAAAACGAGCACACATTACGCCCTCTCATCCCCGATAAAGAGTTATAATGCGTTGTCACCCCTAAATAATAGGAAACTATTGACAGTGCTGCCTTTGTTGAACAATCGGGTAACTAAATGTGCACTCCTCTATCATGATCTAGATAATAAAACTAACATATTTTCTTTCCTAACTACTTATCATTTGATACATCTAAACGTCTTGGAAATTGATGATGCAGACTTGATGAAATACTAATAGTAAACAATTATAGCAATAAATAATGAACGAATAAAAATATACAGGATGAAATATAAATATCGTTCTATCAGAAATATTCTCGTTATAGGGTCTCACAGACAAAACATTATTTTGCACCATTGCATAGTCATGATTACCGATTATAGTCGACGCATTTTAAACCGAGTCGTTGGGCAATAAATGTCACTGACAGTAGGAATGTGCACGCAATGCAACCCGTTATCGATACTTAGCTACCTGCGCACGCGTGGTCGATGCGTGCACTCTCTGACTTCTGATTGATCGTTACAAGTAAGGGTTGTCGTTTTTCTATAAATATAAGATTTTTTGTTATGACACTCATTACATCACTTACGCTTCTTTACGCAATACTCACAATGGAGAATTTATTTTCTAACGTGGTTTTGAAGAAATGAAATGGTGACATCAACGTTCAAGCTCTGTTTTTAAAAGAATTGAAAACTGACCCCTCCTTTTGCCTGCTTGCCTCGATTTCAATAATCCACGAGAGCTTGCAGCACTGATATGTGGAGTTAGTAGAGCGACCGTGGATCGAATAAAAACCGAAGTATCACAGGCAGGCAACCCGAATATACCAAGAGCAAATGTTAAGAAGACAGCGACTGTCACTGATCTAGATAGATTTGATGTCAGCGTACGCAAAAAATCATACATTTAACATTGCTGATGTTGAAATTCTTCTCCACAACGCTATTGATAATGTTACTCAAGAAGATTGGGCCAAATGTGTGAGGCATGCCGAGGAGCTCCAGGATAAGGACATAAGGAAAACTATTTAAAGAGATCAAGCAACACCTCTAATTTTTCAATTAACCGACAGGAAGATGACACAGATGGGGAAGATACGGATGAGGATTTTTGAAGAATTAAGAAATATCCCTAGAAAAGATTAAAACGGACCTTTTCAGGGTCACATAACGATCTATACAGTTTCTCTATGATTGCGTCGAAACAAACATTAATTCTTACAAATTAAAAAAAACTTTTATTTTCAGATAGCGATAAATTATTCCTATTAATACTTAACATAATTTAGTATATCGATCGTACCTATTCCGTTATCGATATGCACCTCTACAATTCTTACGCACATCACTACACCTCTCCATAAGACCTGTAAGAAGAGACACAGATAAATATAATTTATGACCGGAAGCCTCAGTTCATAATGCGTCGACTATAACTTATCAATACTCTGTGGTCTATCAGAGACAAATAGCCATTTTAGATTATTTGTCTCTCTCTGACTGATTATATTGGCTACTCGCATCACCATCCGTTCCCGAAGCATCCTGCCTTCATTTTGCAATTTCGGACTTGCTTTTATGCTTAATGATAACCCGAGTAATATAATTAGTACGAATACGAGTATATTTACTTTCATTTATAATTTATATAATATTGAAAATGAATAAAATTTAATTAAATTCATAGATGTGCACCTTTATATCTCAAATTTTTCACTGTTCACCGGGTTTTACAATGATGAACCATGAACCGTCGGTTTTGTTTTAATAATTTCATTCCACTGTTTGTCAAAAGTTGTTGTTGTCAAAATTTAAAATTTTGGTCCAAAACCCCTATTTGTGTCTAGCGGGAAGTTTGGCAAGGAAAAGAGAAAAAAGTTTGGAAAGCCTGAATAGAGGACTGGCTATCACTGTAATCCAGGTCTGGCTTTAATGAAAATCCTCGCAAAGGGATGAAGCTTTCGTCTTAAAATGAATCTATACGCTGATGTTTATCATAAGCGTATTCAAAAAATATTATATGTTATGTTACAGGACATGGTGGGGTATAATTTACACGCGCTCCAATGGCTGCGTCGTGATGCTGAAGCTGCGGAGAGCGAGCAGCTGTTCAGGGTGGCTGTCGGGGAGAAGAAAGCACGTGACTCGCGTCGTAGGGCAAGGCAGGCCGTCAAACGACCCATAATTACTGTCACATAGCTTTTCATTTATAAATATTATTCTTTACAATATCTAGTTTTATTCTTTGAATCGGAATCGGTATTACAAACTTTAGGTTGCGGAATTGAAGAGAAACGCTGACCTATACGCCTGAACTATCCTATACGCCGTGACTTACCCGATTCACGGTCCCAACGAAATCTTTTCTGTAACTGTCTTGTATCCCACACCGGTTTCACGTATACGTTACCCGTTTCTATGACCCTGTTTAATTTTCACGTCATACATCATTCGATGACACGACGACATACAAAGTAAATTATGTAAAAAGTTTGATTTTGTGGGCCAACTTTGAATCTATTCGTAATTTTCGAACTTACTAAGGTTCAAATATATAAGTAGAGATGTATTTTAGCTGTTGTGGCTAAAAAAGAAAGAAAATTCTTTTTTCGGGCCGCTGTTAGTCCGAGGGCTTTTACAGTTTCATCAGGTTGAGCGGTGACCGAGCGCTTATGGCACTCAGTCGAGACCTCTATATATAGGTAACCAGCACAAGGGCTCCCGAGAGGGAGCCTCGGCTTGGACCGTTACCTTGTTTCGGGAGAGCGTCTGACTCGAGGGTGCCCGAGAGGGCCGAACCTCAGCTCGGTCAGTTGCTTCTGACAGAGGATTCTTTAAATTCGCTATTATTATTAGCTATCTGTACCACTATTTCGGAATGCGTGGGCGATGGAGAAGTGGCGCAAAAACTCGAATAAAATTAAAAACTTATGAAATTGCAAATTACTTTATATGCATTAGCCAAAGTCAAAACTAGCTTGAACATTATGTATAAATTCGACTCCACTCCATTAAGGATTGGACTTTGGATTGGATTAGTTCGTTAAAAATAATAAATTTATATATTTCAATTGTATATGAATTAAAATACGATATATGTATGTGTGTATCAAGCCTATTGATTTTTTCTCGAAACTCTTAAACTATTTAATAAAAACGTAAGCGACAATTATTAAACAAATGTCTTATTTTAAGGACAATAAATATTTTTAGATTATTGCTTATTGTCGTTTCATTTAACTATTTTACCTTGTATAGTAAACCGCCTTTAGTGCGTTACTTACTTTAAAAGTATTATTCTGTTTGATGAATATATTTATTTATTTATTCACTGTACACCCGTATTCAATAAATATGGACCTTAAATGATGATTCGATCAATGTAGGAAAGTAGATTACAGTGGCATCCGAATATGACATCCATGTATAAGGTCTTAGAGTAATTTTCTTTCAGCGCCCTCTATTGTTGATTATCTGAACTTATCCAATTACTTGAATATGTAAAAAGAACTTGTGATTTTGACATTTCAAATAACTTCAATTACAGAGTTGTTATAAGACAAAATTCAATATGCGAATATGGTCTTGAGGATGGAAGTGGAGTCTTGTTACTCGGACTTGTTATATTTCTATGACCCTGTTTAATTTTCACGTCATACATCATTCGTTGACACGACGACATACAAAGTAAATTATGTAAATAGTTTGATTTTGTGGGCCAACTTTGAATCTATTCGTAATTTTCGAACTTACTAAGGTTCAAATATATAAGTAGAGATGTATTTTAGCTGTTGTGGCTAAAAAAGAAAGAAAATTCTTTTTTCGGGCCGCTGTTAGCCCGAGGGCTTTTACAGTTTCATCAGGTTGAGCGGTGACCGAGCGCTTATGGCACTCAGTCGAGACCTCTATATATAGGTAACCAGCACAAGGGCTCCCGAGAGGGAGCCTCGGCTTGGACCGTTACCTTGTTTCGGGAGAGCGTCTGACTCGAGGGTGCCCGAGAGGGCCGAACCTCAGCTCGGTCAGTTGCTTCTGACAGAGGATTCTTTAAATTCGCTATTATTATTAGCTATCTGTACCACTATTTCGGAATGCGTGGGCGATGGAGAAGTGGCGCAAAAACTCGAATAAAATTAAAAACTTATGAAATTGCAAATTACTTTATATGCATTAGCCAAAGTCAAAACTAGCTTGAACATTATGTATAAATTCGACTCCACTCCATTAAGGATTGGACGATTAGTTCGTTAAAAATAATAAATTTATATATTTCAATTGTATATGAATTAAAATACGATATATGTATGTGTGTATCAAGCCTATCGATTTTTTCTCGAAACTCTTAAACTATTTAATAAAAACGTAAGCGACAATTATTAAACAAATGTCTTATTTTAAGGACAATAAATATTTTTAGATTATTGCTTATTGTCGTTTCATTTAACTATTTTACCTTGTATAGTAAACCGCCTTTAGTGCGTTACTTACTTTAAAAGTATTATTCTGTTTGATGAATATATTTATTTATTTATTCACTGTACACCCGTATTCAATAAATATGGACCTTAAATGATGATTCGATCAATGTAGGAAAGTAGATTACAGTGGCATCCGAATATGACATCCATGTATAAGGTCTTAGAGTAATTTTCTTTCAGCGCCCTCTATTGTTGATTATCTGAACTTATCCAATTACTTGAATATGTAAAAAGAACTTGTGATTTTGACATTTCAAATAACTTCAATTACAGAGTTGTTATAAGACAAAATTCAATATGCGAATATGGTCTTGAGGATGGAAGTGGAGTCTTGTTACTCGGACTTGTTATATGTTTTTTATAATCTAAATTATCGTTATCCCTATATGACGCTCTTCCCAGGTGTATAAACCCCGTCCCGTTAACTTTTTATCTCTCGACGGACTCCCCTTTCTTCGAAAGCCTTTATTGTTTTATTATTAAAAAATTGCACATATGTCCATATCTTTAAACAACAATTCCTTCCACACTTTTTTATTACGTATAACTGATTGTGTCATAATAGAATGTTTAGATTGTGATTGTTGTCCTTTGGCCTATTATATTACATTTAACTATGTTCTCATGCATTCCGCTGATTGCTTTTTTTATGAATTTCATGTACCTGCCTCTTTCAGACTAGACATTGGCAGAATTACCACAACGATAGTTGCCATATTCACAAAAAAAAACAAAATTAAGAAAAACAATAAATTTTATGCAATTTTTGTCTTTATAATAATTGCCTATGCAATTTTGGTCAATTAGATTGGTTTTTGGTTTTCAACATGCATTTGGCGACACTGGTTTCCGTACTAAGTATAAAGGCACTACCTTTTGTTTTTCTATTCTCAGGTCATATTACTAGAGTAGTGATGAATATAAATGGGGAAATGTGCAATGATAGAGGAAAACCAAGAAACAGATGAACAACAAGAAAAACAAGACAGAGACAGAGAGTGAGATATTAGTGAAAGGACCTTACGTACTATTCCGATGCCAGTTAGAAATGGGACCTGATAAGACTCATGATTGATATTGAATAAAACAAATGGAAATAGCTGCTATAATTTATTTGTAAAAAAATATTCTACTCACTACATAGCCAATATATCAGTTAAAATTTTAATAATTTAAGTTTCCATCCCTGCGTAAGTCACATTAATTATCATCTATACAACAATAATTAATGTTTTTTCACAATGAGTATTCCGGCAACTTCTCTCGTAACTATATATATCGATCAGATAATTTATGCTGAAACTTACAATTAAACACAGTTACATAATTTGACAACAATCAATAAATTTTAATGGTCCTTCTAGCTTATTGGAAAGTAGACGTAACACTATATATGTGAATATTTCTATGCAAAATGAGACTTAAGTTTACACAAAATACAGGATATCTGTCTACAATACTTTTCGCGTATGGGTTGGTTTTAGAGTTTCACAGAAGTTTACAAGTTAAATAAGATTCTACTGCAGGACAAAGCTCACAACTTCTAGGTTACACCGACAATACAGATATACGAAAATATGTATTAACAAGATAATTTATAAAGTATCTCCAGCGGTTGTGAACTCGGCCGCTACAGTTGTACAATAATTGACATATTAATTTCACATTAACCATTTTTTTTTTCTGTTAAACGTTCGTACAACCCTCAATACTACTTATCACAATGTTATTGCTTCTCGAAAACACAACTACATTCTCAAGCATATCACATTTGGACTAAAATACTTTCATCGACATTTATAGAAAGACAACGATCGTATGTTAGGTACGTATTATGAACAGAAAAGGTTTTATAGAGTATGTCTGTCAGTCTTAACCTCTTGCTATTGCCAAGAGGACAAAAATTGTATATGATATTTAAAAAAGCCAATATTTCAGCATAAATTATAATTAACTCACAATAGAATAGGTAATATGCCCGCGCCATACTGACGAGACGGGAATAACAAAGTCGCAAACGCATGCTTGTTAGGGCATAAGCACACACAACACAACCGGTTTGTTAGTAACTTAAAATTGATATAAATTGTTCAGCAACTCTTTATACCGATATATCCGTAAGTTAACCTATACATAATAAATAACCGAAACGGAAGATCGAAGAGCGCGCGTTCTAATTTAATATATCTTAACGATACGTTGGCCTAACGAAATATTAACAGCAAGAAAGACAGCAAATCAAACATTTTCAAATATCACTCTCATGAATGTAAATTAATAACTAAAGGCGTTACTTTTTTAATGTCAAATAGTTAAAACTAAAAAAAAAAAATACGTATCTAGTGAAAATATACAAAGTAAAAATGAATAAAAATAATACTGTATCACTACTGCGAGCAGCAATGCTGAGCTGAGAATGGAAACTAATTGCACGATCACAAGATCAGACTATAACATTAAGTTGCTCCATACTGAGATGATCTAATACCTAAATTTCACTGCATTCAATCACTACACAATTTACACAATAGAACATATATTATCAAGACAACGTTAATTATTTTCGTAAATCAGATCTGAAAAATTTTAATTAGAGAGACTCAAAAATTAGAGAGCATTAATACACTATAAGAGATTATTGTCTATGCGAAATATCATTTCACGGAGATGTGGGAAGCAATTTTATATGAAAATTACTAAAACATCGACAACCATAATAGCGTTCCCGTTGACAACGAATAAATAATCTCAATTTTAAAGCTTTTAAAAATACGATAATCTTGACGACTGTTACACAAATATACTGCGTTAGCTGTCACAGACACACACACGAGTTAAGGACTCGAGCGCCAGACAAGCGAGCATGGTCTAGCTAAGTATTATCACAATGTCTCATAGACTGTGTATTTTACTGGCCCGTGGGGATTCGATAATAAATAAATTAACACTAAATTAAGTAAAGACGTTAAGTAAAGGACGGTGAATACATGAGTTTTCAATAATTATAAAACGGGAGCAATAACGAAACAGCCAGTTGTAAATAACATATAACGTAAATGCCGCTCGCCGTACAAGTACACAACACTGACCGCACTGAAGTGGTTCCGTACAAAAATGTAACTCAACATAATGCCACGTAGGTTTGGTTCGGAGTACTTACCCAAGATAATGAAGAAATTTCGCTCCCATATTAATAGTTATCCTAATTCACTATACTTAGTACACATAACGCCAAAACATAAGGCAATAATTAAAAATTAAAAAAAAAATGTCAAAAACATTATTTACCGCACAAACAGTGGTAAATACAATACAATTAATGGAGAATTTCTTTGTTATTGCTCATCTTTATTATAATTACTCCTATATGTTTGCCTTACATTATTATATACTTGAAGATTCGGAAAAATGTATATATGTAATATATCTATTATATATAATATCATTTTGTAGACTCACATGTCATTATTGCTTCGTAACAGATTAAATTCTTAATCGCTAAAAATACTCGAGGGAAATGAAAATACTTACATTTTAAATACTGACCGAAATGGGAAATAAATTACGTCACTAATTTTACCGGTTCACCGGGACCGTGGCTACTTAATTTACCCTAAAATTTACAATAACTTACAAAAGAGCCTACGACTAAATGAATACTTGCTTCCTGATATAGGTAACCGTAAATATAATTTCATCAGTATCGAGAGAGCATTTTAAGGCAAGGCGTGACTGCGCCGTGGTTTTCGCGATTGTTCCACAACGACCACCTCCGACCACATTTTTTTTATCCATAGCTTTGATTTCCATAGCTACAGCGCAATTATTATGATCCAATTTCATATATCATATACGAGCTAAAATGGATTTTTACATATTAAGCATTAAAGCCTCTTATTGCCTTTCCTTAAATGGAACACACTGAAGACAGAATAATCGAACGATTTTCTTTTTGAGTTTCCGGTCCTACCATCGATGCGAGATTGGTGGCAAACAAGCACATGATGGTAAGTTATGACGGCGCTACATTTTTTTTTAATTACATTGAGAGTAACAACGGAGTACACATTTCACCTGATGGTAAGTGATTTACACCTACATTCATCCTTGACAAGGAATCGTAATGAAAATGCGTTGTGACCCTTGAGGACTGAGATGGAATGCCTCGTCACCATTGTTTAGGATACAAAGACTCGAAACGCATATACGTCTATAATCACACCTCGTGTAATCTGGAGTCTCTGGTTCCCTACACGGATCATTCGAAATACAGCAGCGATATGTTGCTATTTAAGTTTTGGTATTCTGTGAGCATCCGATCAGATACAAAATCTAGATGCAGCGTGGTTGTATCACTGTCGTTGTTCTGTTATTATAATTGGCAATAATGTAACTTTACATTATGAAGCGACAAGTAGCCTCTCTAAATATAAATATGTAAATATATATATATATGAATATTTATATATAAATGTAATAATTATGTTTTGAAATGTACCACGTATTGTTTAGAGTACAATTCATTATTGAAAGTCAGTCATTAATCTAAATAATTTCCGTTTGTTAGTAACGAAAGAAATCGGTCGATTATTCATCAAATTCGTTCACGTATCTAATTAAACTCATCGCAGTAACAATTTAAGTTTCAAACGAAAATAAGATTTACTTATATTTCTTAACAATTTCGTGTTTAGTAATATATAAAAATATTATATACTTTAACGCTGGCCGAAAGTCTAGCTCTTAGTGACCGTTTCTGGCATATACTCGTATGTAATGGAATAACTGTTTAATTCTAAATATACATGTTTCGATGCGTAATAACGATAAACTTGGAAGAAAATTCTCATTAACTATTGTCTTTTAGACACTGGCCTTCCTTATCACTACTGGCGATTGATTACAGCATGAATATTACTTACTAGTATAGTATATAAATATATTTTTGTGTTGCATACCAAGTTTATGAACAGCTTAATTTAAATTCAACAATTATTCGAGTAGTTTCTTGGAATTTTTCACAAAAACTGATAACATATTAATATTTTCTCGGATTATGTAATCGTATTAACACTCTACAATATACATAATGAAAATTAACTGTCTTCAAATTCGAATTCACTATGCATCCGAGCTGCGTAACTCTCGCATAGAGAACGTATACGAGCCAGCGTGTCCGTACACGCAAATCTATATTCACACAAAAGCATCGGACAAAAGTCAAACAAAAAAAAAAACAAATATTACACGACTTATACAGAAACAATAATATCGTCTATTGTTAGCGATCAGTGATACATTAGAAATTCAAAAGTCATTGACGCGTGTTCAAATCTTCGTGTTGTATTATCTCTGCCATTAATTCCTTGTTAATCTTTTGGTCTCATTCTATAGTAGAGTATAAATGGCTAACTGGTTACAAAGACATGGATCATGAGTAAAAAAAAAAAAATAATGCGTTATGTGGTAAGAATCTTGTGTGGAGGCATGTCGGTATCACAGTGCGGCAGTCAGTGCGTTTCCTCTGCGGCCACATGGCTCGCGAGGTTCAGAGGCGCTTCGTCGTATTCGGTCATGCTGGGCCCCACCTGGAAGTAAAATAAAGACTTATTTGCAGCGTCTTTTCGAATACTTCTAGATGTTGAGTACTATTTGATTAGTTTTACACGCGCTTTTTTTTCGGGCTGATGGCCGCTGTTAGCCCGAGGGCTAGTACAGTTTCACCGGGTTGAGAGGTGACCGAGTGCGTAAGGCGCTCAGTCGAGACCTCTTTTAATGGGTAACCAGCACAAGGCACCCGAGAGGGAGCCGCGGTAAACAAACGAGTAGACAGTATGTCTGATGGTTGATCGAACCAATGATAATAACGCGTTGTCGTCCCAGAGAACTCAAAGAAAGTTAAAAGTAACCAAACGAAAACTGTGTTTTGTTTGTTCGGTGACGTAAGCGTATGGTCACTATTTTACGCTAGTATACTATGTACATACTTTTGCAATTCCCTCGTATAGCAACTATTTTCAACGTAGACATTGTTTATTTAATTATAAGATTGAACTTATTTGCAATGAAAAATTTAAAGTTAACCATTAACACGCAGTCCACGCTGTGGTGCACCATAATTGAGATTATTTTATAATTATTTATTTATTAATTTACACTTAATTGCAATAACCTTAACAATGTTAAAGGTTCACAAGAATTCACTTAATGCCAAAGGCTTTCTCTGCTCATCAGTCAACCTAAGATGTGGTGAGGAATTGTGATAGGTTTGTTACACCTAATTATTTTTTTATTAACAAATTAATAAAAAGAAAAGACTAAAAATAGCAAATATAAAATATACAAATAAACAATAATACATACATATATAGATGTTAAATACATAATACAATAGCGGTAGCTATTAATAAATTCCATATGTGGATGATGAACTTAACCAGCTCCAGGTAACTTCAATATGTATTCATGAACCAAACTTTTAAAACTGATTTCATTGCTTATCTTCCGATGTCATCGGGTAAGGAATTTCATTCCAGAGTAGTGTGGCTCGGACAGTAAATAAATTATTATGAATTTACAAACTTTCCTAATGGGTAACACATGATTATTAATCAAGAACAGTCTGTAAGTGTAACTATAGTCATTCTATCAATGCGTACTTAAGTGTCACCTGTGTGTGTGTAATTTACCTGCGCCGTGCGGTGCGGCTGGGGGTTGTGAGCGTGTAGGGCGGCGAGGAGATGCGGTTGCAGCTGCCTTCGCAGTGCGGCTAACACGGCTTCGTCACTTGCCTCGCTCCCGCCCCCCGCACTCACACCCCCTCCGCCACTCTCGGACACTTCCGCACACGATCCCGCGCTACGGCGTGACTCTGCGAACGTAACGGTTACAACTGATTAAAAATGATGAAGAAAATTAATTTCTCATATCCCAATAGTGGCAGAAAGAGGCAGACGATGTCACCTTTTTTAATTCCCAACTGTACAAAATAATGACGGTTTTTGTGCGTGAGAATCAGAAGAAATCAAACACTAGTAGAATTCGCGAAATCACTTGACCTTGAGATCGTTATCACGTCACTAACGATTAATATCAAAATAACTAACAATCTAACCACTCATTGAGTTCACAGGATGTTTACATGAGTAGTGTCAAGATAGAATTATAAACATGGCAAAGCACGATTGACTCGGAAATCTCCTAGAGTGAGGAAGGATCCCAAAATGCCCAACGTTTATAATTCGCTTTACACTTTGCTTTAGTGACAGGAAACAGTACTTACTGTTTCTCGCGTGTTTGGCGTCGTGGCGCGGGCGGCGGCGGCGGGTGTGTATTGTGTCACGACGCATGGCGGAGGGTCGAGGTATTCCGTGTAGTTTGTAATATAGTCCGCACGCGTTGCACACCATCTCGCCGCGTGCGTCGCGACGCCATATTGTGGTTGTGTGCGTGCCGCAGTTACTGCAGGAGAGTTCGACGCGGGCGACGTTGCGAGGGCCGCCCGCAGCATTTGTCGCGTTTCCTGCGCACGCGTCTACTGGTTCTTGCTGTGGAAGTGGAACGTTAGCGTATTGCGATGATCAACTTTGCTCTATCGGAATACTGTTCAGATATTTATTATACAAATATAAGTTGTTGCACTTTCCATAGACACAGTACAGAACCAGTAACAAGAAATAATACTTTAATTAATATTAAGCGTTCTATATGAAAGTATAGGTAACTTTTGACATATTATTGTACTGATAATAGATTAAATAACTTAATATATAAATGTGTAAAGAGTTTCCTCAATAAACAGCAACAGATGACTAAAAGAATAAAAGATGATATGTAACTGAAGCGTCAATAGCCTAATGGTTTATTGGCTGCATTCTGGGGATCTTAGGGTCGGAGGTTCCGCCATAGGGAATCCGCCATTCGACTATTGTCGTGGACGATATCTCCTATGCACAAGCATTTTTAGGTTAGTTGGAGTGGTTAACCGGAGTGTTAGTTAAGATACTAGCATTCTTTTTTTTAAAAAAGTAATTATTTATGTCCAAAAAAATTATATCTTACGTTCTCCGAAGCGGGGTGTGGCCATGTGGCGGGGGGCGGGTCGCATGCGGGCTGCGCGCGCGCCGGAAAGCTCTGCTTCCTGCGCGCAGTCCCTCCCGCCATACCTGCATTACCGGTGCGCCCCGAGTTTGACCACTCACCGTTCTACGATGTAAAGCAATAAATAATACAGTGACAACTGAACAGGTTGCCTAATGATAAGTGATCCGTGCGAAATATGACACATGCATCGATCCTCGATAAGGATGACCTTGTCTCTAAAATCAATAATGATGTCTAAAGGGAGATATTAGAATGCGAGAACATAATTCAATTATTACTATAAAATAATGCCGGTCTGTAAGTTTGTCAGCCTGCTGTAACCGAATTTAATACCCAGGTAGTTTGAATGAACTATGTACAAACAAAAAATAACATAATATAATAATTATAGTAATAGTTAAGCTTATTTTTTTTATTCTAAGGGTGACAAACTAGCACACAGTATCCATCCATCCTTAATAAAGATATAAAATGGACATGGGTTGCCAGGCCTGAGGACTGAAATGGAATATCCACCAGTAATTGGTTCACCGGTTTCCTTACACCACTATACGAAATACTGCATGTTTATAAATTTCGCATTAAAGACTATATATGTACACTGCAGGCCAAAGTTTAAGACCACCTTAATTAAATTAGGAAAATAAAGTAAAACTCCAATAAAATATTAAATGTGTAATTAACATGTTTAATCATCCAATAGAACATTGATTGACAAACAATATACTTTAAAAGCGTAAAGAAATATTAACAGTCCATGCTAAAAAAGGCTATAAATAGCTAAATTGATTTATCATTAAAAAATCCTCCTTTACATTTTATGACTTTTTTCTCACAAGTATCGGCATACGGGCAGTCAATTTGTTAAAGGTGTCTTGTGATAAATTATTCCAAATTTCGCATAGAGCATTCCACATTTCTTCTCGCGAGGATGGGCCAACATTACGGACGTTCCTATCAAGCTCTTCCCACAAAAGTTCAATGGGATTCAGATCCAGGCTCTCAGGAGGCAAAACCATGTTTTTTAACACCCCTTGTGCCTCTTTCTCTTCTAAATATCCCCTACATAATTTTGAGCATTGCTTTGGATCATTATCTTGTTGGAAAATGAATCCATCTCCAATTAATCGCAACCCGGAAGAAACGGCATTTTGTTCTAAAATGTTTTTGTACTGTTCTCAATTTTTCAAAATTTCTTCAATTTTAATCAAATTGCCAGTCCCTTGGCTAGAGAAGCAACACCGGACCATAATTGAGCCACCACCATGCTTGATTGTTGGGACTACATAATAAAACATCATCTTTTCTTGGGCACTGCGTCGAACATAAATTCTACGTTTTGAACCGAATAGTTCAAACTTGGATTTATCGATCCAAAGCCTATTTTTTAAAATCTTCTTCAGTCCAATCTCGATGGGCAAGAGCCCACTGCATCTTTTTTTGCGGCCTTAGCAGAGGTTTTCGAATGGCAACGCGACCATACAACTTCGCATCTCTCAGTCGCCGTTTTACTGTAGTCAATGATAAAGGTTTAACTCGGGTTTTATTACTTCAGCACGGATTTCTGGGGCTGTTAAGCGTCTATTTTGCTTACTGGTAACAACAATGAAGTTATCTTCACTAGACGTGATAGCTCTCGGCCTTCCCGAGTGTGGACGATCTTGAAAACTGCCTGTGTCCTTGTAGCGAGTTATTGTGCCATGAACACAAGTCGTCGATAACTTCAGTTGTGAAGCAATCGCACATTCAGATTTGCCTTCATTATGTAAAACAACGATGGCAGAATGCACTTCACTGCTAATTTCTCGAGCTTTTCACATTTTATGACGTCTTCACTGTAGAAAGCACAAGTTTAGACTAATTGAGATTGTTGGTGAACAAACCCAAGTAAACTCGAGTAATAATAAGTCAGAAACACGTGTTTTCAGGAGCTAAATAATCCTAATTATTGACCAATATGTAACAAAAGCAAAGTAATTAGAATGAGTACATTATAAAAATATTATTACGACTCTACCACCTGACTCTAGCGGAGCGTTTGTCGGGGTTTGAAAACAATAGTTGTTTATTGTCCAATAACTTGAAAGTAAACAAAAGAATGTCTTCTTTAAATATTCGATACTAATAATAGAATATGCAGATGTGCATTTCTTTTATTTATCTTATGGTATTTTACAATTGATGGATAAATAAGTTATTTATGTGCGATCTTAAACTTTTGGCCGGCAGGGTACACCGATCATCCGCATGAGTTGTTTACGATAACGCAAAATACGCTCCTGTTAATGAGAACGGCAAATGACATTAAATTTAAAAAAAAATGCAGTAAAGGCTCTCAATGGTTCTAAAATTTTCTTTACACCAAACGTTCAACGACAAAAGAAATCGATTTAAGTTTCGGGAACAACCAATTTATTATAAAATACCTAAATACCACTATTTTTTTATTTATTTATTTGAAACGGCAACATTCTCCGACTGGAAACAAAAACCTATATAAAACGAATCTAACAATATCTAGTCAAGACGTTAAGAACAACGTGCAAAAAAAATATACACTCCAATAACATTACTTCTGGGCAGATGGATAAAAACAAATTTCTTTAAATGCCATAAATATCTTATATATTGTAATGTCCTCACTAAAATTATATTTATTGCATTTCTGTCCGAACTATTATTTTATTTGGAACAACATTCTCTTAACATTTATTGGTCTTAGCTTACTACATTTTAGCGACGATATCGTCGCCTCAAGACTTCGATTCTTACGTACCGATTCGTCTCGGTTTCATATTTAAGCATTTAAATGATTAGAGTTATCAGTCTTGATAGAAATGCTATTAAAAATTTTATTTTATTTTATTTGTTTCAATTAGCAGAAGAACCTAAACTAATACTAGTTGATCACAGGCAATGCTGAAGATAGATGCGCTGAGCTGAACTGAAGCTGAGAACGATCCTGAATCTCCTGCATCTATCGACTACCAACTTCAAACCCAGATTTCTATCGAGGGTTTCAACGAGGATGGGCCGTGTTTGTGGCATATCTTCGGATCGTTGCCAGTGACGACCTACGCAACTGAAACGTGGTGACCTCATTGCTGGCCGAGGAGGAAACGCGGAAGCTTAAAATCACTCAGCGAGCTACGAAGAGAGCTATGTTTGTCTGCGTGATCAAATATCCGGAGAAGAAATAATGTCGACGACATAGCTCTAAGCATCAATAAGTTGAAGTGGCAATTTGCTGGGCTCTTAGTACTGAAAACCGACGAGGAAGAACGGGTGATGGAAGACATCCTCGATATATAAGGACGACCCCCCGCTTGATTCGAGTTACTTCCCACTTACGATACTAAAAATTCTTTGTCTTACTTTTTAACATTGATATGAAACATGATACATTAATATCGTAATTATAATTACTTTTTTTTTACCTGAAAATAATTGCAAACGAACAGTTCACCTATAGGTATGTTAATCCAATGAAAGATGGTCGCCCATTTAAGTACAATATCCCACATTGTGGATTATATTCCCAACCGAATCTACCTGCTGTTTTGTAAAAGGAAGGAAACGAAGATTGTCACTATAATACTAACTTCACTATCCTGCAGTTCTGCAATCGATCAGACAAAAGAACATCAACAATAAACAACATGTAACCTCCGTATGATGTAAAAGGCATATAATATAATAAACTACACTGCAGTTTGTTTCTAGCTTCAGAATGAATGGGTCAGCACGACCGGGGTGGGACAACGCCCTCACAGAATACCAGAGTAAAATAGCAGCATTATCCAGCTGTGTTTGGTCTGATGAGTGCAGGGATCCGGAGACCTTTATTACAGGTGACGAGGGATTCTATCTCAGTCCTCAAAGGTGACAACGCATTTGCATCATGATTCCTTGTACTGGATGAATGTAGAAATCATGGGTCACTTCCCATCAGTTGAACTGTGTGTTCGTCCGATGCTTTCAATGTAGTAAAAAAAAAGTATATATATCCCACGCCTACAATACATCGACATTTCGTAATAGGGCACCATTTCCATATATTTTGTGCGATATTACTACCGTTTTGCCTATGAAGCGCCTGCCACAAGGACTCTTTGACGTTTTCACCTTCGTGTGGCGGCTTCGGCGACGACTGCGTAGAAGGCACCGACTGTGTTTCCTCCGGATCGTCCTACAAGAATAGAAACAAAAGAATTAACATTCGTTGAATCTTCATGGTAGGCCAATTTGGAGATAGGTTCTGTATTCGCGTAAAAAAAATTGTTGGACGTTTTTAATCTGGGTAAGTTTGTACTTGTTACCTTTCTTGTATCCTAGAGCCGATGGTTTACGATTTGCGACTAAGAATAAGAGACTCTATGATTGCGCAAATACTGGAGACAGAATATATCCTATTACGTTGATATTGTCTAGTGACAACGAGAGATGAAGTCATTATCATAATTTTGAAACGCGCTCACATCCGACAATATAATGTTGTATAAAAATGTGGAAGCCTTATTTGATAAGCGATAACATTGTCTTAATTTCAAATAAAGACAAACATCGGTATAATCAGTATTTAACAGTACTTATGATTATTCTTTCACTTCACAAAACAATTTCACCTTCATTCCTTCGATTGCTTTAAACACTTTTTGAGTATAATAAAAAAATGCCAGTGACCCTTGGCGTCTTAATCAATATCCGATAATGATTGAAATTGCTAATAGACGAGATAGAATTGGATCTGCTCTCACTAACAAACGAAACAGAAAAGTTAATCTGTACCCTGGTGTTCTGTGACAGCGTTCAAAGTGGTTTTAACTTTTGATGTTTTTTTTTACTAACCCACTAACTAATGTTAAACTTCGCTCATATCATTAGAGTTTACAAAAGTAAAAGTAACATTATATTAGTTAAGATATTTGGGAAGATAGTTTTATTTTAAATATATAACTGTCCAAAGAAACGAAAATAGTATTTTAGTACTGTTGCAACTGGATAAATTAACCACTCAAATTCAGCACGAGACGAATAAAGATGGCATAAGCTTTTTCAGTGGATCAAAATCACCATTATCATTACATTATATTACCTTCGGCAATCTACTCCCGGACATATACCACTCCTAGGGTGCATCACAGAGCTCGATCTTCGGCTTGATTCCAGTTAAGAACGATAATAATGATGTTAAAAAGGATTGTAATTTTTTTTATTTTATAGAATAGGTGACAAACGGCCAAGCAGCCCACCCGATGGTGATCACCGCCGCCCATGAAAATCCGCAAATGCGTAGGCGGCGTTTAATAAAGGTGTAGGCTCTGTTCTTGAAGGTCCCCAAGTCGTATGGGAAACACCGCTGCAGACAGCTGAATCGCCTAGTTGTGCGTGGCAGGAAATTTAAAGTGATATGCACAGCGGTGTATTTTGCCAACCAACAATGTTTAACAATTAACATTCAAGGAATATAAGCAATGTGTTACCTGTGACATCTCAGATATGTCCATTTGTAGCCTGTCGGGATCCGAGCCGCTGCTACTTTGGCTGCATTCCTCGTAAATCGAACTGTCTTTTGTCTGCTTTGTTTTGCTGCTGGCGCGTCCGAATACGTGCTGCTTGTACTCGTCTGCGAAGTTCGTGCTTATACTGTTCGACACAGATCTATGCTTGTACAACTCAAAGGGTTCCGTTTCAGTTTGCTCGTTTTGATCGACGGGTTCTGCTTTAAGAGAGCTGTATAATGAGAGATCCATTTCCTTATTGTCATGGTCGTCGTTACTACTGGGACTAGCTGCCGGTTGTGAGGCACCGTATGTGTACTGGTCTTCGGAATATTCCTGGGAGTAACCACCTTCTGTGGCGCTCGCCGGGTGCGTCCTGTCTATCACGCTTGCATAGTTGGGGGGAAAGCTTTGAGATTCTTCGCTGTCGCGCTGTGCGACCGCAACAGTCTTAGTAATTATATCAATCACCGCATTACAGTGCATTACCTCTCTCGCTCTATCGGCGGAAGGTAAACTTGGAACATTGTTGAACATTATGTGTGGACTTTCTTCCGCCTTTACAACGTATTTCGTGGGATCGTAATTCTTTATTTGAAGAAGTGTCACTGCTGCCTGCCTGCTCTCCAAATTCTTCATTTCCTCCGTGGAATCCGGCGATCCCACTTCCGCATATTTATGTTTACGTGCGTGCTCGTAATCAGTCGGTTTGATAATCTCCTCGAGTTTGTCCGCCGCTATGCTCAGCACATCCTTAAAATAAAAATGAATTGTTTGAACAAACTACGTTCTATATTAGTAGCTTGATAACACAAATAAACATTAACCAATGACGCGTTCGTTCATTCTATGTCACTTCGTGATATCACTTGCCTCTTAACTGATAAGATAGTGCGCATTTGTATTGGAAGGTGCTAAAGCAGTATCCTTTGTAGTTTTATAGAAAATGTTGCATCTAAAAGAGTTTAAGCAAGTGAGTTGGGAAAATTAGTTCTCTGATGCTATGGATAGTGCGTGACAGTGCGTGTGTGATCAATTAGCACTTATGGTGTTTTTATTTGTTATAGGTGTTAGTGTTATTGTGTGTTCTTGTGGCAACGGGCGGTGCCGACAGCGATGTTAAGAACACAATGTGCGATGTTTCCATACAGGACATCAACAATCTCACACTCAACTGCTCCCGACGCAGTATCCATAACGTACCACAAACATGGCCGGAGAAAATTCACAACGTCGCGGAAAAAGGTGAAAATTATTTAATATATATAAATTGTAAAGGATGACGCCTAAAGGGAGATTCTAACATCTTTTATGAGTCTTACATCCGTATGCATGATCATCGATTACGAATGCTCTACATAGTTTTTCATTCGGGATATACGAGTCCATACGTTCCCTCTACTGCAGATTATGTAAATTACTTTCGGATACTAATTTTTTTTTGGTTAAAATATTTCAACAAAATTATCTTTAACTTTTCATAAGTTACAGGTTATTTACAATTACTTTAATCAATCGTTTATTTGACATACACAACGGTTCGTTTTAAGTACTTTTAATTTATTTTTAATCTTAAAAATATTTTATACGGAGATTTACAAAGCATTTTTTCCAAATTTGTAAACGATAAGGAAACCATACTAATGATATAACTCCTAACATTATATACCGCAAGTGTTGTCAACTTGGGAAGCTGATGTCCAGCATTGAGTTCTCTAAGGGGTTATGATAGCATAAATCAAGCGGGAAACCTCCAGTGTCGTTGACACTGCATCAGAACCTCCCTCAAATCGTTATCTTTTTTTATCGACTGTGGAAAGGCAATAACGAGCGAGCGACTTTGTGCCCGTTTGTTACTCTCAAAGTAATAAAAAAACATTGGATAGATATGCGAAATTAACGTAATCATTAGTCTTACCTGGTCCCATTACTAATTGCGGTCGGGGCTGTATTGCATATCTTTCCATTCATCTCTTTTTTCCGTCAATTGCACATCCACTCCCGCTACATTTCACTTTTCACACAATCCCATCCATCTATTCCTTGGTCTTCATATCGAATTGCATTTCCCTACATTCATCACTTTCCTAGTGATACGGTGGAGGGATGAACCCCATCACATGTCCAAACCGTGTCAGCCTTCTCAACTTATCTGTCACCGAGTTTATAGTTAAAACATTTCATGCTGGACTGAGACTGGGAGAGATAGTAGAGCATAGAATGAAACAGTTATTTATCTTCCGAGACTGGTGTAAAATAACTTGAAAGGAACCCAAGTATTGGGGTATTATATATTAGGCGAAATTAAGTGTATCGCAATCAACAAGAGGGAAGAAAAAGGTAAGAAAAAAGAAAGAAAACAGTATGAACCAGTTTTTCTTTCAGGACAGAGTTAAAACGGAAACTTTAGTATTACATTATTGGCGATAAACCTGACCGGTCACTAAAAACTAATAAATGATATCTTGCTGATCATAACACCGTTAACAAGGATGTTATGTAATGCCAATTAGCTCATAGATCTGTGTATATGTGTATTATAAATATTTAACTTGGAATGGGTATAGTCACTGAAAATTACGTAAGGTTAAAATTTCAGATGGTTATGTCCTGGTGACATTCTTCAACAACAGCATAACAACAGTGACGCAGCTGCCAAAGGTGCCCGGCAACAGAATTGCCATTAGTTTCAAGTCAAACACCATAGTGGAAATAGAGGAGGATGCCTTCAGAAACATAGACCGTTTGGTGTACTTGGATTTGAGCAACAATCGCATAACAGGTGCGTCTAATGTCATAAATATATAAATTATAATAATTTAATAATATATAATTGATGAACTTTAGAAATATATATTTTACATGTGCTTTTGTTTTTTTTTTTTAACATTATAAAGGCGCAACAAAATAATGAAAAACGGTAGTGGTAAAGGCATGTTGCTGCTTGTTTCTAGGTGCAGCGACCGGGATAAGTCGATACCCTCACTCGCTGCCGTGTTTTGTTTGTTGAAGGTGTATGATGTAGATGTTTATGCTCGTTTCAGAAATGAACTCTGTGTGATAAATGAGCAATCTGGATTCTTTGCTTCATCATAACATGGAGATAAAACGTACAAATTGTTGTTTTTGTGTAAAGGTATTTGAGGAACGCATGAGTTAGTTAGTACATTCGAGTCTAGTTCCAGACTATTCAAAGTTCGATTCTCTGTCGGGGAACGATTGATGTGCAATTACAAATTAGTAGATTTTACGACCAGACCAGAAGAATTACATATATGTTTATTCCATAACGCTGCATATGAACCTTCGTCTTATCTTACTGTGTCAAGTAATAAGCAGAAGATCTCGTCAGGGTCAAAATCGACTATGATTCATCATAAGGAACGTGTCCCTGCATTCAATGATCCGTCAGAATGCCTAAGATAATTTTTTGGTTCGTAATATGCACTTAGAATCCTATGGTCCACGTAACCTATGGATAGTTCAGAGTATATGTCAGATACCTGGACTACCAAAAATCTAATATATACACCGTTTTGTTTAATAATTATTGTCATTTTAATGAACAATTAAAAGTTGATTAGAAAGACACGTAAACTTGTGGTTACTACGTTTTCTCCAATGCATATTATTAAATCTGTCAAGACTTCCAATCTAAAGAAGCAACATAGTCTACAGATAAGCGATGTTAAATAGTTACATTTGATTACATACTGCTACGTTTCATATTAATAAATGAACAAACAACAAAATGTTATATACAATTGTTATAGTAATCTAAAAACTAAAGTCGTTGAGTGTATTTCATCGCTTTAATCTTTTACTCAAAAGAACTATTCCTTTTTTTCAAATCAGGCAATGAGGAGTCCAAGACTTATATAATAGGCGATTTATGGCAAGTTCTTTTAAAAACTTTATCGCCCGAGAACCCAAAGAGTCTTTACTTAGAGGCTTATATTTACTTTTTAGGTTTGAAATCACTCTTGCCGCCATAGAGGTACACGGAGGTGTGGTGAAGTAGTAACTTCTACATACCATATCCGTAACATACCTAAAGTAAAACAAATCGACTTTTAGAAAGCGACTATCGTGCATGATCGACAATCTTCGGGTTTGTAGAGCATTGTCTTTGTCATTAGGAAATGTGGTATTGTTAGTACCAGAGACGACGGACTACATAACTGAAGCTTGCCGAATATAAGAATATTTGACAATAGTGCGATATATGGTAGCTACATGCTTTTAAATACTTGAATTTAACTAAAAAGCACAATCTTAGCACCTCGACAAGATGATGATGATGTTATCTTGATCGTTTTCGACCACGGCGATACGTTCTGGTCATTAACAGATATCTTTAGCTGCGCCTTATATATAATAGTGTCCTAAGTATACGCTCGTACACAAAGGACACTCATTCGAAGTCATCTTCTCTATCTGATGCAATTCATGGTCTGTAAGATCGGAGGAACGACGCAGTGTCAGGGAAGGGGAGAAATTGTTACACTCAAACATTATTTCTCGGCTGTAAATCGAACTCGCAACGCACTAGCACGGTGCATTAACCACAATACCATGCAGTATCGCCTACAATACGTAATTTTTAAATTTGTATATAAAATTAAATACGTCAATAGCTTAATGGTTTAGGGCAAATTATTCGCGATACCGTCATATCTCAGGCCGTTTTTCACCAATTAGCACAGATACGAGCGTCGCTGGTATTTCTTGCGCCATTTCGTATCCAGCGCCAACGCATTCCGAAGTGGTAGTAGAGATAAATAATAATATTGTTATTAATTAAGACTAATCGTCAGAAGCAACTGACCAAGCCGGTTCGGCCCTCTCGGGCATCTTCGAGTCAGTCGCTCCAAAGTCGACCGAGCCGAGGCTCCCTCTCCCCCTTGTGCTGGTTACCCACTAATAAAGGTCTCGTCTGAGCGCCATAAACGCTCAGTAACTTTTCAACCCAGTGAAGCTGTAAAAGTCCTCGGGCTAACTGCGACCATGAGCCCGAAATAAAAGAAAAGAACAAAGGTTTAGGGCAGTGGTTCTCAACCTTTTTATTTGTCGCGGCACACTTTAAAAATTTGACATCACAAAAAGAAAAAGATAAGTTTAAAAATTGTTTGCTTATATTGCTATCTCTTAATTTTTCTTTTCTATTTAAATTATATTATTTAATATTTTAACATATTCATATACATTACTTTAAACTTTACTGGTAATAAAAAAAAGCATTACAATTTATACGATGTACATTTTTAAAATTTGGCGGCACACAAGTGGCGCGAAAGAGGTTGAGAATCACTGGTTTTAGGTTAAGACATTTAAGGCCGTAATTTCAAATCGGCAACGTCTTGTACATATTGTCGTAAACCGTCTCCTAGCAAAAGTACGTAAGCTTAGTAGGAGTGGTTACCCGGAATGTTTATAATATTAATGTGCTGTAATCCTAATGGTGAAGATCATTAAAATAAGAACACACCTTACTTTATAATAATTTATAAAAGTCTCGAACACTCAAGACTTATTGGAACTTTCCATAAGACACTTTGCCATATAGTGTTTACATCGTAGATACGTTTCAATTTTATTTTAATTATTTTTAAAAGCATATCTCACGTCTTGTTTATAAGCTGGCGGCGGATAATAATTTAACATTACTTAATTATTTTACATAGGAAGTCAGTGATAACAACTTAATGAGTATTAACACAAGATTACTAATTTTATTGATAACTATATCTATATGCGAATAAAAAATATATTTAGATTTTAAGTGGTAGTACCACGTCGCAGCTAGGTACAGCACGAATAATGCGGCTTGAAAGGGAAGAAACATTAAAATATAGCGCCACTATGTTTCGTTTGATGATTGAAAGAAACCGAAGACCTTAACTACTGATAACCAAAAATCCAGTCTAGTTCCTTTGTGGCAACCTGTGGTACCACATTTGATTTATGATTCCTTTTATTTTATATAACATAGAATTGCTAATTATCATTTCTAACATTCCGGTTAACCACTCTAAACCTAAATGCTTGTGCTAGGAGATGATCCATGACAATAGTCGAATGGCAGATACGAACCGACGACTTTAAGTTTTAGTTTAAGCAGACCGCACCCAAAAACCATAAACCATTAAGTTCAAGATTCTGTTGATTTTAGTGCTGTTAGCCTCTTCGGATTCTGAATAGTATCTACTGAGGGCTTCTACAGCTTCACCGGGTTGAAAGGTGGCTGGCCGAGCGCTTAGGGCACTCAGCCCAGATCTTAATTTATGGGCAACCAGCACAAGGGTTCCCGAGAGGCAGCCTCGGCTTGGATCGTTAATGTGCGTTTATTGATTAACGTATCTACTATATTAAGGACGAGTGTGGGGTGCCCTTTTAACTGGCAATCTGGGTGCTAGTGCTCGTACTGTATGTATCTGAGCGTTGGTTATCCGTAATATCCCAAAACAAAATCATATTAATTGTTTTATTCGTCTCGGATATAAAATAGATCTTAGTTTCATTTAACATAATACGATATCTATTATAAGAGTCAGAGTCCACCGGTTGAAATGAAAAATAGACAATTATAATTCTAAAATAAACAGAGACCGTTTATTTTAGAATTATTATCTGATTCATTCTTTAATCTCCAATATAAAACGTCATAGAATAAATTTTAATAATAGTCATCCGTCCCAGATCCCCACTTTCTCTTAAACGACGGCTTTATAGGTCGTGCAGAGACGCTAATAAGATAAGGTGAATACGTAAACCTGTAGAGGCTCTTCATAGCCAAGCAGATGTATGTATCTTATTTTTCGACGAAAGCATAGTTTTAGTGAAATAAGTGTGACACATGAGCACACTGTTCACTTGACGGTAAGTGATTGATGTAAAGTACGACTTCATCTATTCTATTAAGGATGCATTTGCGTTGTCGACCCGTGGAGTAAGATGTAAGATGTAAGATGACTACCTCGTTACCAGTTATACGGTCTAGTTCGGTGCTCCAATTTCAGTCGCTGCGGCCCATGACAAATAACACCTCTCCTCGATGAGGAGTCGAGACGCGGATGCATTGTCACCCCCGCAGACTGATTGTAAGATGGACCGCCTAGTGACCGGTATCTTTGGCTGGTTTGCGTGGCCGTACTTTCTATACAATCCTCATTTACATTTATTTTATATAATATTTCCAGACAATTAACAAAACTAAATCATAAAACCCTACTATCTACTTGCATATATAATACATTTGCTCACAAATATTGTTTTATGAACATGAAATATGAATGATTTACATTGACGCAAAGAATGAGTCACTCTTTTCACTCACTCTTATTTCTATATGTACTTCTGTTATCTCCAAAGTAATAGATATAAATACTAACAAATAATAATACTAGGAACTTCAATCGGAACAAGAATCTATATGCAATGTCAAACTTATGAGAAACATACAACTTCAAATTCATCATTTTTTTAATAGACAGCCTGATAGGCAGAACTGGTTATTACCGGACGATATCGCCTGCACGCGATTATTTACATTTCCTCGGGACTATTAAATGTAATAGTGGACTATCAAATATAAAGTAATGGAAATATAGTGGAACTTAAAGATATTGCCGTCCCCCCCCCCCCCCCCTCCACTACCACCACTATAACACCAGCAGAGGACCAACGGCTACGGGAAGCGGTGTACTTGCACAACGATATAGGTGCGAGTTTAAACATCGTAGATAACAACAGAATTCAAAATTTCATCCTCATCATCTCGATGGTTGACAATCCACCACTGTGCGCTTTACGCGGAACTTTCTGCCACGCACAACTAGTTTATGGATTCAGTTGTCGCAAGCAGTATTTCCGAACGGATACAACTTGGGGAACTTCAAGGAAAGAGCCTACATCTTTCTTAAATTCCGGCAGCGCTCCTGCGACTCCTGTGGTGTTGCGGATGCCTACGGGCCGCGGTAATCACTTGAGCTGATTGCCCGTTTCCAACCTATACCATAAAAAAAGTATCTTTTACGTCTTATGAACAAGTTCAAAATCAAATTTAATAATAAATAAAAATAATCTGCTTTTATGTCGAAGGTTTAATCCATTTGCAAATAATTGACCGAAAGCGAAAAAAAAAAAATGACCATTTGTTTATTACGCACGTAACAATTGTACGTTAGCTGCAGCGTATGCTAGCTAGATATGGGACAATTGGATCAGGTGTGGACCACGTTTTTATAAAATACTATGCTAAAAGCAGGTGGTATTTTACTTGTATAATTTGTAAGATGAGTGAAAGAAATTCAAGTCCCACCGACTACCTTGTGAGGTATTGAATTTCTTCTGTTCTCAAGAGCGACAACGCATCTGCATCTAGATTTCTACTGTAGGATGGTGGATCAAGGTGTCATGGGGCGTATGAATCACTTACTATCAAGTGAACTGTGTGCCTATCATCCTCACTGCGAACAAAGTAATGGTAAATAATGACTAGTTTTTTTTTTTTTAAGGTGAAGTACTGAGGAGTGAAATTTTCCAAGGGCCTTACAACAACAGTGTGTACAGCAATATAGCCCTGGAAACGCTGAACCTTGGCCGGAACGACATCCATTCGCTGGACAGGTACCTGTTCCAGTACACGCCTAACCTAACCCGCTTGTACCTCAACAACAATCCCATAGAAATATTGGATCACGTCACCGTGTTAGCTTTATCCAGCGCTACCAATTTAGAGGTGAGTACGTTTTAAATATATATTAAAATAACATAGTTCAATCAATTATACACCAGTGTTGCCATTTTACAAAAATGCGGAAATTATTTACGAAGTTTATTTATTACGCTGCGGGTTGACACATACAAACTTTTTTCATATTTCATAATTAACAAACATTAAATACGATATGTATTTAATGTTTGTTTGCTATATAATAAACATATATTATTACTATATATATATATAGAAACACTACCAACGGTCTTTAACATTATGTAAGATATTTCACCGCAATCGTTTTTATTTTACAATTAAACAATAAATAGGACAACAATATGTTCAACGATTTATCATTTATTAGAAAAACAATATAAATCCCATTACACAAGTGCAGTTTCAATATTACATTACGGACAAACATTTAAATCAGTTTTAAGGTATGAACAATAATGGTCAACTAATTAGAAACAACAACAAAAAAGTATAAAAAACAATATTTTTTTAAGTATTTGTAATTAGTATTGTTATTTACGAAATAGCTACTATATACAGCCTACCAATAGTTATAATTAATATTTAGTGGCGTATCCCTTATTTTCAATAACAGCACTGCAACGACGTGGCATTGATTCAATCAATTTCATACATTTTTCTAGGGGGATTGAATTCCATGCTTTAACAAATGCTTCATATAGTACGTATTGACTGGTGTTACGTTTGTTTGAAACTTTCTTTTTAACATTATACCAGAGATTTTTAATCGGGTTTAAATCCGGACTATTTACTGGCCAGTCTAAAACGGATATACGCTGTTCGCTAAGGAAACATTTGACGCATTGGCCGTACGGAATCATTGTGTGCTCTAAGATATTTTTGTATTGCCATTGATCCATTGTACCTTCAATCTTCCGAACGGGTCCAATTCCACATCCGGAAAAATACCCCCAAACTTTAATGTTACCGCCACCGTGCTTGACTATATCCTTGTGTATTTATAATTAAAAGCATTGTTTACAGCACGTCTAACATAGCGCTTTCCATCGGAATTTACCATATTTATTTTTGATTCATCTGAAAATAACACTTTTTCCATTCTCGTACCGTCCAATTAACATATTGCTTAGCGAATAATAATCGCTTCTCTCGGTGTTGTTTGGCTCAATTTTGCTTCCGGTGTATCAGTCTTGACGAGATGTTTCTCGAGTCATCAGGCGAAAAATCTTCATTTTAATCTGGTTGGAGTCTTTACTTGGATCTTTTTTAGCAACAAAAACGATAAGCTTATCTTCCCTGGGAGAGGTTTTTCTTGGCCGAGTTTTTCTAAGAACATTTTCAACAGTTCCATGTATTTTATAATGATCAATTGCATTAAAAACTTTCTTAACAGAACTATTTAAATGCTCAGCTTTTCTTCTGTACGCCCAAAAAATTCACAATTATTTGCCTAGTTGACACGTCACAACTTTTATTTTGTCCCATTATGAAGAAAATAAAATTCAGATTAAATTTTGAAATGCCGCCAAAATAATAGAAAAAGCCAAGAAAGAAATGTTATTCTCCAATTTCAAAAAAAGTACGAGCTATGGATGCTTTTTTTAAATGTTTCTTAACAGAAAATAAACTCCTACATGTGTAAGACTCATTTTGTAATTAAAAGTAAGAAATGTTTTATATTAAATGCATTTAATGAGTTTTTTATTTGAGTCAATTATTAATTTGAGTTAATTAATATTTGAATGATTATTAATTATTGTATGTGTATATCTTTTACGAACATTTGTACGTAGAAGTTATACATATATGTATATATCTATGCTCTATATATATATATATTGCAATATATAATTTTCACTATTTCATTAAAAAAATATAAACCTATATATAATAGATAAACTTCTATTCATCATGTAATTTTAATGTCATCTCATCTCAAATAGGGAGCGCCACGATATAATAATTCACGCTCTATGTATTCATGCTTTATGTTTCACACTTATATTGATACCCGTTGACTAATTTCGTTCCGAAAAGCCATTAACAAGTTCCGCCTAACTAAACCTTATCGTACAACATACTTCTAGCGCTTAAGTATGAATAGGCACCTAAAGTATGATATATTTCAATCAGATAGTTAATGATAAAACACAAATTCTTTGGAATCATTAATCAAAAATTCAAATAATCCTCTATATGTATCTGACATATTAAAAATATTAAGCCCCGACGTGTTACCTATGTAATAGCCGTTTTGTACGAAATAAGATAAAGTATATATAAGTATTTTTTTCAAACTTTTTTATTCAAAGTAATCAACTCATGGAATCGATGCATCTTTGCCAACGCAGTGGTAGTTTATTGATGCCCTTCTTGTAAAAATCAGCTGGACGGGAGGCAACAAACTCTTCAAAGGTATTTTGTACTGCCTTTCGGGAATTGAATTTATTTCCCGCTAAAAAGTGGTCCAAATTTTGGAAATAGTAATAGTCGATGGGTGCAAGGTCTGGTGAGTACGGTGGATGAGAGAGAGCTTCCCTTGACCCCAACTCTTGCAGCTTGGAGACTGTCTGTTGTGCACACTGGGGTCGCGCGTTGTCGTGTAAAGCAGCGGGGACGACCGATTGATCAAAGCTGCTTGCAGATGTGCGAGCTTCTCCATCACTGTCTTCACTTCTTCACAGTACACATCTGCAGTAATTCTCATGCCGTTTGGTAAAAAACTATGATGAATCAGATCGGCAATTCGGCAAAAAAGAACACCAAACAGTGACCATCAACTTTCTAGAGGTCATTTTTCGTTTAGGGCATGCTTTGGTGTTGAACCAGGACCTATCCAACTTGCTGAGCGCTTTCGATTGTCAAACAGAATCCATTTTTCGTCGTACGTAACAATTCGGTTCAAAATTCTTTCAATTCTGTGCCTGTTGAGCAGCGCGAGGCAGATCTCAACGCGTACGTTGCGCTGGCGATCGTTAAGTTCGTGGGGCACCCATCTATCGAGCTTTTTTACCTTGCCAATTTTTCTCAAATGGACCAATATTGTTTTAATGTTAACATCAAAAGCTGCTGCTCGTGTTCGGCTGTAGATTGAGTATCATCAGCTTCCACAATCGCCTTTAATTCATCATTGTTGACCAAAGTGTCCGGCGACCACGAGGTTCATTTTTCAAATCAAAATATCGAGAACGGAACCGGGCAAACCAATAACGGGTTGAGCGCTCGTTTGTAAAATTCTCTCCGTAAACGTTGTTTATGTTACGTGCCGTTTGTGCCGCGTTGATGCCACGACGAAACTCATATTCCATAATTACACGAATTTTTAAAGTATCCATTATGACGAAAAATGTTCTAACGTTATGAAAAAACAAAGCTAATCAATAAACAAAAGACTAACTTTGTAAAAAGAATATCATGTTTTTAAAACAAAATTAATTTGAATATGGAATTCACAGCCAATCAAAACTTTTTTTTGGTGATACGCTCTGCGAAATTTTCAGTCGTAGTCATTTGCACAAGCATTTTCAGCTTAGTTGCAATGTTTTTAATACTAATAGCATTATTATAATTCATTTAAAAAAAAATTAAAAAGAAAGTACCACAATTTTCTAAATACCAGAAAATTTGCATAAATTCTCGACCGGAGGTAAATGCAAATAATTTTAATTTCTTTGGGTTGTTTGTACCATTGATATTTAAGAAATTTAATTAGAATAATAATACATTGCATTTCAATAGCTATAGCCTGGTACTGTTGTTAATTTTTTATAAGATGTCTCTAAACGCATAGTGAAGATAAATGAAACTATTTAGCGGACTTGTAGTATAGAGACCTCCCATCCATCAACGCTGTATCGCCATGTGTTATATGAATGTGATTATATAGAAGATTGATCTTTTACAGAGATAATTTGTTAAGTTTTCTACTCATAATAACAATTTTCTCCTGGATAACTATCCTTGATTAGTGTTACATACTGGTTTCTACGTATATATTATACATACTGAATAACATATATTTCTGTTTCTATGAATATTTATGAATACTTTTATGTGTTTGTTAAGGTTAATACAATAAAGAGTGAATAAATAAATAAATATTTAAAGATATTTAATACATATAGGGAATGGAATACTTTTACGGGTATACCACATTTTTTCCGTGTCGTGATAATTGTGAAGATATGGTGCTATTTTTATTTGGATTGATTTCGAGAAAACATAATATATTTAACCTATACGGCCGATGGCGTCATTTTACACATACGCGACGGATCGGGGCCCATGTTAGAAGTTAACCAAGATCTATATCGTGCTCATTGAAATAGGTCAAAAACCAAATTCTTAAGAAATATTATTTAAAAATAAACGCGTTTGATTGTTAAAGTTCCTTAAGGTTCAAATAACTGCTGTGTTTTGTGTTTCTCAGCTAATTACATAAATATAAAAGGAATAACATAATGAAATATGTATTAACTTTTAATAATATCACTATAACACTAGGAAATTCCCTAGCATTTTTATACTTCATACAAAAATCTTGGGGGCTATTGCAAATAACGTCGATGTTACAATTATTCCAAAATAAGTAAGCATGGGCTAATATAACTGCATCCACTAAAGTACATTTACACGTGCCTTACGTTTCTTTTTTTTTATCTTTCAAAGCAAGTTCTTGACCACGATCTCACCTGATGTTAAGCGGAAATGCAGTCCCGGATGGTAAGGCGCACTAGCCCATTAAATGCCTATTCACTCTACTCTTGAAAACACGCACATTGTAATCGGAGGGTAAGACAGACGCGGGCAAACTATTCCAGTCCTTTGCTGTACGAATAATGAAAGACGAAGCAAAGCGCTTCGTACGTTTAATTTACTTCAACATAAATATGCAAAAGTGTACGTACAATTGTTGATAAATCTTCTTATTTTTTAAAAAAAGGTTCCAATAAAACATAGTAAAACCAAATTTACGACCGAACAATCTTCCGTAATGCTGAATTTATCGAAATCTTTGTAGCTAAGACAACTCTTTTCCCAACAGAGTCGTCGTCTATATTTTTTTGAAAATTTACGGTTGTTGCTTACACCAAAAAGACGGTGAAAACCTTAACAAGATTTGTACGATGGTTGCAAATACACAGGCTTTATTTTATTATTATTATTATATCGTCACTCAGTAAAGAAACGATTATACATTTTGTACCTTTGTATTTTAAGATTTGAAATAGCTATGAGATAATTTTCCACCTTTACCCTTTAAACCAATTGGCGGACCGATATTAAAAAGTAATTAATCTTAAAAAAGCAACATGAGTACCTGTTATCAGCGAACGAGGATTGAATTATGGCACCAGTCTAAACAAGGTCATAAATTGCGGCGAAATGACACTTACCGCGCAATCGGGAATTTCCTCTTGAGGTTCTTTATATAAACAACGTACCTACTAAATATACTTATGACATTAGAACGATTGAAACGTGAAATACGAAATTACAGGTATTGTTAAAAGTAATCGAAAATCAAATGTCCCAGTATCAAAACGTTGTTTACATTGAAATTCTTGCTAGCATTTCAATGTATACATCGTTGTTTACAACAACCATATTATAAGATACGTTACAATTAAGTTGTAAATTTATTGTACGTACAGACGAGATTTTGTCGTTCTTTTGCAACAATAAAACTTGTTACCCATGTCAAATTATCTATTCTTGTTGTCTATTTCGTCTTAGCGCAATATTTATGAATATCTATAAGATTTCGGGTTAGAGTCTATTTGTCTTCTACACTGCATGTATCTATTATAATCTTATCGGTTGTGTCGTAGGACAGATTACAGGTAGTGAAAACAAGTGAGCGACTTTGTTTTGCATCACACTAAAATATTTAGACACTGCGCAGTTCATATCATCGGGTTACAACCAGAATAATTGGCGATGGTTGATCTGACATTCACAAGATATAGGTATATATCATCATCAGCTTTATCTTCCTGAGCATATCCGGCTACGGTGATATTTTTCTGGTTACTTTTTCTGAAAGCGACGGAGTAGAATATACCGTAATGAAGAAGAGCATTCGGAAACACTAAAAACGAGTCATCTCCTTTTTTATATAGAATATTAGCAATGGTTAATTAACATAACTAATTACTCCAACTAAGCTAAAAATGCTTATGCTAGGAGATGGCTCATGGATGGATCACAATTTTCGCATATCGTACCCTAAACCATTAGGCTATAAACGCTTCACAACTTTCCTACTCCAGCAACAGCATCAAGGACACCAGTGCTGTTCTTCAGCTACAAATCTAACGCAGTACCCTTGATACAACAGCTAGACACTCTGACGGTCGCCGCGATTGCCGTCTTTAGCATCAAAGATTGGGTGCCATAATTTATTTAAAGAACAGAAAAAAAGCCTAATCGCCTATATCGTAGCACAATCGTCCGCATATAAAGATATTTTTAATCTGCTGAACTGAAAAGGGTACGGAATTAACATTAATGACGAGCACATCATCCACCTTCGATCTTCCGACGATATAATCATAATGGTAGTTTTCTCTCTTTTTTGTTGATGGCCACTGTTAGCTCAATGGCTTTCACAGCTTCACCGATTCAATAGTTGGCCGAGCACTTAGGGCACTCAGAGGAGACCTTTATTTATGGGTAACCATTACAAGGGTTCCCGAGAGGGAGTCTAGGGGTCTTTGACCGTTACCCTGCGCGTAAAAGCAACTGACACGAGGGTGCTCGAGAGGGCCGCAACTATGTAGGACGGCTAAGAGACTTTACCAATAGGCTCAATGACCTCAACAGTGTCTATCAGCGTGTAAATCTGAAGACATACATGTATAAGACGAAGATCATGTCTAACAGCCATGTCAAGTCTATAACGGTAGTTATAGTGAGCACTACGCACTAAATGGTTAACGAGTATATTTATACCTAGAGCAAAAAGGTCCGTTTATTCATTCGACGAATTGAGTTTACATGAGCAGCCCATAACGAGAAACTGCAACACATCTATCTTCTCGTCTAATATCCTTCAACGAAGACAATAGTCTTCGGCCAGTGCGTCAAGAAGGGCTCAATAGTCCTTAGTCAAAAAAGTCAAAAGACCTTTAGTTACGCAGATTATTTACTAATTAAGGCTAAATTTTATTAAATGGATAAGAATTAAATAAAGTTAACACAAACAGAAAAACAATAGAAAAGTGGCGGGAAACCATTTTACTTTAAATTTTTCTGTTCTCTAAATGTCATCTATTTAATGTCGCGACGCACATGCTAGTGATGACTTTTTTTGCTGAAACTTAGTCCTTCACTGATACAAAGCATATAGAACATAGCTCCTGATGTGGCAATGGCCCGGTCACATAGCACAAAGTAAAACTGCCAAGCATTGGGGAATAAAAGTGACAACGTCGGACTGGCAATCGCGCCTCCCACTAGATGGAACGACGACCTACACCAGTTAGCGGGAATTCGATGGATGCAAGAAGCCCCGAATCATGCATCATGGGAATATATGTACAAGGCCTATTTCCAGCCGTGGACTATTGATGAGGCTGTGATTATGATCATATTCTTATCCAATTCCTCCGTGGGAAATATATCTCAACGATATGCAAATTAACTCGATTATTATTCATATATTATTCTATTTCATATAATCAAGTCCTATACTAACTGTCCTATACTGTTTAAATATATATATAGGTAAAATACTCGTATAATGCTTCTTTTTAAATTTACGTTTTTTTTTATATTTAATGGTACTAAAGGTGACAAACACACAGTTCATCTGATGGTGGGTGATTCCTGATACCCATGACAGCTTTTTTTATCTTCAGTATATAGTTATTTTAATATATGCAGCAAGCATTGTCATCCACGGGGATTAACATAGAATGTCTCACCACCAGAATTATAAGGTACAAAATACAGTAGCACTAAACGTTTTTACGCGAAAAGCCAGGTCTACCCCGGCCTAAGTCTGCATTACAACATAGATGACAGCACGTATAGACAGACGCGGGGTGTGGAGAATTTGTTTTATTCTGAGCATGTTAATGATATATTGTGCATATCAAATTTAAACTTTTCAGTTAATTGTGTATATAATTTCAGGTTTTAGATTTATCCAACACCGAAATCGATTCGATACCTCTGGACGCCTTCAGAGGTCTTGTGAATTTACAACAAATCGATTTGTCCGGCAACAAATTCGTAAACGTACCGGAGAGTCTGAGTCTGGTCGGCAGCACCCTTCAATATCTCACGTTCAACAACAATCCGCTAGTGGAACTCAATGATGACAGCTTTGTTGGTATGTTAAGATATATTATTATTAGTATGTGATGGTCGCGTGGCGTTGTTTTTAGACTACCAGGCCGCAGCAACGTCGTGGGATCTGGGTTCGATTCCGTGCCGTCAGGAACACAATTTGTTGGTTTTTTCAGTATGAGTAAATTATGGTGCACATCCTGAGTCCTTTCTTCACACTACATTTAAATGTCCTATTTTAATGTTGATACATCGGAGTCGGACTAGGGACGGGGGCGAAGAGTGAGTGCCTTTGTTTTCGCAAATACTTACGTTTCGCAAATGCATACGGAACTATACTCTGTTTGTTAATATCATCTGGTAATAACCAGACAGTATCGCCTTCGTCAAACCTAGTGGAGGTTTTTGCACATTGAAGCGGTGACCAGTCAAATGGATAAAACTTTATAGTGATAGAGCTGAATGACAGAGTTAAAGATTTTAAAGTGGTTGAGCGCACGGTGAAATTTGTTTCTAGCTGCAGAATGAATGGGTCAGTTCAATCGCCGAACCACGCCCTCACAGAAAACCAGCGTAAAATAGCAGCATAATGCTGCTGTTTCGTCTGGTAAGTGCAGTGATCCTTTAGCAGGCCTTTATTACTGGTGACGAGGCATTCCGTCTTAGTCCTCGAGGGTGATACCGCATCTGCATTATGATCCCTTATCAAGGATGAATGTAGATGTCCTACATGGGCCGCAGGAATCACTTAGCATCAGGTGAACTGTGTGCTCGCTTGTTACTCTCAATAAAAATAATAAAAACCATAAGATATCATTACGGTACATGAAACAGACCGGCAGGAATTCATCCACTTAATAGATGTTTACGACGACCGTTAGCTTTCTATTTCATGGTGCGCATACGTTCAATTGCGTATCTACCTATATTTTATATTCAACGTGACTTCTCTTTTATAATATTAGGACAATTATAACAAAATAAATAACATAAATACACAGTTCACCTGACGGTCAGAGATTCCGGCGGCCTATGACATGCACATTCATCCTAGATAACTAATTATAAACAGATGCATAATTACCCGTGAAGACAAGGATAGAATTCCTCATCACCAGTTTAGTCTCCGCTTTCTTTTACTCATCAGTAACATCCGCACAAAAAAAATTTTACAACGGTGTTCCTTCCGTGTTCGAATCATACTATGCTACTATGAAATGGTGTGCGTTGAACACTTTACTAATGAAAAATAGGCGAAACGATACAATTATATCTTTACAGTAAGTTATTATTAGTTCGTGTTTTGATGGACGGCACAAATTTATCTTAAACAGTACAATATTTGAGGTAGCCTATTCAAATGCAGATAAGAATAGTGATAACGTTATACACGAAGATGTATTATATTGCAAACACCGATTTTTTTTTTTATCACAATAGGCGACGAATAATCTTTTATGACCTGTTTGAAAAAATATATTTGAAAAAAAAACAAGTTATCAGAGATTAAGTCTACGTGTTAACCGAATTAGCTCTATTGGCAATCGCAGTGTAGAATGACCTACTAGATTGAGTGACGACCTGTGCAAGTGTGCGGCATGTCGATGAATGCAGAAAGCTCGAGATTGTACTGCATGGAAATGTGGTAAGGACAGAGGATGCTGACGTGACTATGAATTGATAAATTAATTATCTATACATATATAATTACTTGCACTGACTGACTGACTGATTCATCAACGCGGAGCCTAGATCACTGGGGCTACAAACTTGAAATATTGGCAGCTGATGCCTTTTATGTTATAAACATCCACTAAGGAAATTTCACCCCTAAGAGGGTAAAATAGAGGATGAATATTTGTATGGATGTCCGGTATTTTCAAAGTGAGAAATATGCAAATTTATGCTGCTTCTATTTATAAATAAATGTATACGTGTATCGGCGTGTGTCAAAACAGGGGTTGAAATGTTTATATGGAAAGTTTGTCACTTTTGCAGGAAGAACCATGAAAGTTAATATGAAAGCTTGTTATATAAAGTTTAAAAAATATCTAAATAAGTTTACATCTAAACTCGATAGGTGGCGTTGTGCACTGTTTCGAAATCGCGCTTGTTATATTGGTTACGTTACACGGCTTTCAGCTTTTTTTACCACTCAAACTACGGCCTTATTTTAATATTCATATATCAACGCATGCGAAGCTGCGGGCAACAGCTAGTTATTTATATTATTCATTATTAATAACTATTACTATTAAAACGAAAATAAAAGATCGTACACACGTTCTCGAACTTTAGAATTCAATGATCACCAAGAAAAAAAAATACATATTGAAATGGTATATTATTTATTATCTATGATTGAAGAATCAGAAAAATTCTGAACTATTATCACGGGACCAAATAATATTCAGAGGAACTTAACAAATGAAATGTATGTATGTATTACTTCAATAACATCTCATGTTGCACACAACTACATAAACTTGACGTAAAGCATGTAAACAAGAAATAAAGATCCGATAAAAAATATTCATTAGTAAAAAGAGACAAAAATAACGCTACTCAATGACACATACACAACGATAGATAATTGATACGACGAAAGCTTACGATACGTAGATACGAGGATATTGGTTCGTACTAAATCGGTTCATGATAATTGGTCTGAATATACGTGAAGGCAAATCGGGTCGATTTAAATAGATAATTAAATAGAATAAAATGACTAAATGAAAAGATGACTAAACAGTCAAACAATATTCCTTTGATACCAATTATTTTTTTATATTATATTATATACAGTGTTAACTCTTTATAGCTTTATACTTTATAACGATAAACTCTCTTTAACGTAGAAAAGGGCACATTTTGGTTGGTTTACCTTAAACTTCCGGCCATAAGTTCTGTTTTGTAATGAAGTAATTTAATATTGTTAAAATTTATACCTGCATATTTATTAGTCTCAGCAAAAAATAAAAAAATATTCTATTCTCTCTCTCTATTCTATTCGAATTCGGGCCACCCCGTTTGGTTTTTAAACAGACCTTTAATCTTTTTACGCAATGTTTCCAAGGGAAATCTCGCCACTGCTTGCTCCAATGATTTTTTAAGTGACTAAATGTCGCCGTGTTGTTAAGAGCAGGCCATGTCCTTTAAAACTGACCATAATTTGAAGTCTAAAGGGTTGAGGTCTGGGATAGATGAGGGCCAATCTTCAGCTCTTATGAAGTCCGGAACGTTGGTTTCATGCCAGGTTTGGGTAGTTCGTGCCTTGTGACCAGGTGCAGAGTCTTGCTGGAAAGTCCACGGTATATTTTTAAAATGTGTATTGCTGAGAGGTTTCACAACATGATCCAAGATCCTGTACCTTGATACACTTTGACTGAAGTTTTCACTCCTTTTTCACCAAAATGTAGTTTTGTGACTCCATAATAAGCACGACAAACCATCACTGACGCAGGATGATGACCACGTTGTGCCTTTCCGACCACTTGAGCAGCTTCTTTAGAACTGTGAGCGTACACTTTATCATTTTGCTTATTGTAGTGTTCTTTAATCGTGAAATTTTTTTCATCGGTAAAGAGAATATTTCCGTGCCTTTCACCTGCGTATCGCGACAGAAGGCGTTTTGATCGATCCACTCTCTTCAAATGTAAAGATCGATTTAGGGCGTCCTGTATATCGACGATAAGCACCGAGCTTCAGGTCTTGTTTTATAATACGCAACAGAGTCCTAGCGGGAATATTCATTTCTCGCGATAACATTTTTTGCTTCCTAGTGGGGTTTCGACGAATTCTGGCTTTAACAGCATTAACAGCCTTTGTAGTTCTAACAGCACGCGGCCACCGTAATCTTTTCTGGTCTTCGATAGAGGAAAAGAAACACCCCATTCCACATTGTAATTTGATAATGAACACGAACAAATATGTGAAATGGCGCAAAATCGAAAGAAGTTTTTAAAATAATATACTTGTTCCAAATTCAAAATAATTAAAAAAAAGGATATATATATAAATATATAAATATATATATATATATATATTTATATATATATACATATGCACTCGTCTCTCTATAACGATAAAAAATGCTCCGTCCCTTGAGTTTCGTTTTAAGCAGTTTAGACTGTATATATAGAATCAAGATCCAGATTCAATAGGTTTTAGTGCCTAAAATGGAATGCCTCGTTCCCGCCAATTTCGACTCCTGTTCCTTCACCCACCGTATAAGACGCTGCAGCAACTTCGTAAACTTCCAGCCGATTCATACGTACTACTTACGTTACTTAGCTACACCCTGCCCGCGAAGAACTGTAAACTTTGGATATTAATTTATTTGAAGACCGCGTGACAGACTGGAGTTGCGGTCGAGAGGCCTGAGACTCGGGTTCTAGGTTCGGTTCATATCTGAGCACTATAATTGTGCATCACAAATCATTGTTTTTGGTTTCGAGTGTATTTACCATTTATCTACCCGTTTCTTTGACATAACATTGGACTTTTCTTTCTATCTTGTAGATTATATAACTTATTAACATCATGATTCTAATGTACTTTAAATCTTTCTGGAGGTTTATAATAATTATTTAAATATATAATATATTAAAAGTGTAATTAATTAATTAAATTTTATTTTGATAATTGAACAATTCAAATAAGACGTTACAAGTTTACTCTTTATTATAGGTGTAAACCCGAAAACCTAATTTATAATCGAATAATAATTATTATATATTATTTAAGTACATTCTACTTGCATAATGCATGAAACTCACAACTTTCTATTGGCCAAAATTAGAACCAAAATTGGTATGACGTTCATATATGTATATGATAATATATGAAAGATGTTGACCAATAGTTGACCATTTTTTGACCGAAAAGCTTCTGACAACTAATCATTACGTAATGATTAGTTGGGAGCTCTTAGAAATTTTGTGTTGATAATAAATATAATAATGGCGAAAATTCTTGTTTGACGTCATATCATTTTATTATCTGTATAAAAGTAATACTGATTAATTTATTCCCTATATATTCAAACTTGAAGCTACAAATTCATGGCACCACTGCGAATACCTATGAAACACTCGCCAACTATCGCAAAATATCAAGACGTAATATGTATAACAAAATACAAATAAATTCATCGAATTCGTGAATAGTCGTTCATTATTATGATGCATGCGAAACGAGGTCTGCAGAAGATATATTCTTAAGGAAAATAATATTTATTTGTGTAAAAGCATTTTAGCGATAACATTTTTGGTAGATTAATTATTTTAGAAATGTACAAACATTAAATAATATGATTTATCAAACCGTTAATACAAAAAATGAGTGTGCGGTGTTAAAGTAAAACATGATATAATTACTAAATAAATTTAATAAATAATAACAATTATAAACGATATTTATATTTACTCCTTTTCTGTATTTATTTTTATTGTTATTATTTATTTACTATTTTAATTAATAATTATTTACTTTTAATAAAATATATATCATTTGTATTGAATTAATAGTAATGGAATAAAAATAAATTTAAGTATAATGTCTCTAACATATGTGTTATATTTTGTCTATTACTGATTATTTACGAAATACTATAGTAAATCATTGCTTTTATAAAAGCGCAAAGTGCATAAGCGAATCTGAAGAAAGAATAATTTTACTTAAAAACTATACATGAGTATAATAATAAAACGGCGAAGTTACTCAATAATTAATTGTACTTATGCGTCATGAAACCAAGTCGCCCATAGAAAATATTGAAGGTAAATTGTTGCGATGTCACTACTAACAATCGCTATCTCTTTCCCTCAAAATCCTTTCCGCGATCAATAATTCATATTTTTTTACGCCTTTGTAACTTAACTTTGATTATCAGTCAAATATATATAATACTTTATTATTAATGGTATTACATTATGACATGTTGCAGTTAAGAATTACTAACATTAAAAAAACTTTAATTTTAATAGGTCTATCAAATCTAGTGCAACTGGAAGTCGGCGAAAATAATTATTTAGAAGAAGTAAAAAGGGGGACGTTTACGCCTCTTAAGAAGTTGCGCATCCTTCATCTCTGCCATAATACTAACCTGAGATATATTAGCCACAATGCATTCCGAACTTTAAAGGACAAATGGACTTTGAAAGAGGTAAGTTTCAACAAAATATGCTGTTATAATCCAGGGAAATATGACCCCACTAATAAAAGTCTAACTATACTCTGCATATCCCGGAAAGGGCAATGACCTTGAAAATATATACATGTAATTAAAATAACATTTCTATTAAACTGTTATCTATAAAGTAAATGTCATTATTAACCACACAATCATCTTCATAATCATTTGAATCTTAATCATTTTAATCATCACCATAATTATGATGTATTAACACAAATTCGCTGCATTATCTTGAAATCACACAATGTAATCATTATGTGTGTGCAATTTGAATTGCCCCACTTTGGAATGCTTACATGACAGCTTTACAACTGGGTCAACCGATTAATCATTTTATGCTTATTTTATATCAATCAATATGTTGCAAAATTAATTTTGTAAGTGGGACACACCATTACTACTAACATACTAAAATTATAACATCCGTAATAAATATATAGTAAAAGTATATAAAAGATTGTATATGTTTAACTATTTATTATGTAAAATTTCTAACAGGTGTACTTGGATGACAACAATTTAAGTGAACTATCAACTGATCTAATGCCATGGAGTAAATTAGAAATATTAGGAATGACAGGAAATAATTGGCTTTGCAACTGTGACCTTGCCAATATCATCACCAAGCAAGAGGCTGGTACAAAATTCAAAGAAGGAGATATCCCGTTGTGAGTAATAAGTGATATAAATACTTTTGAAATGGCAAATTAAAAATGATGAATCATTCAGGAAATTAAACAACCTAATAAGCAATAGTGTAGTATTACAATTTATCAGAAGTGATGGATCTTCAGAAAACCTTATTGATTTGGATAATTACTATTATATTAAATAAAGAACTTTTTTCAGCTGTGCTGCACCAATGAAATATGCTGGAACCTATATAACAAACATCTCATTGACCTTCTGTCCCACATTTGACACAACATTTGCCTCAAAAAGAGGTTTCTCTATTACTAACTTAAGGCCAAAACATGTGCTGTGGAGTATTTTTGGTGTTGCTGTGGTAGTCTGCATTGGAATGTTGATAGGACTGCTTGTGAATACAATGAAGGCTTTCTATAATAAAAAAATAAGAAGCCAGCCAATTCGTTACATTAACCTACACTCTGATTCAAGCTATGCTTGATAACAGCAAGTTATTTTCTACTTCTATTATGGACAAAAATTGTATTGTACAACTAAAATATAGTACTGATTAGATAAAGTATTAAATTGTTAACACATATCATTGATTAGTGGTAAGAATAAAATTGCAATTAATCATGTCTTTTTTTTTGACTCACCTCTTTTGAACCAGAAAGTGAATTTGCATATTGAAGAAACTGTTCTAGAAGTCTTTCTGATTTATGTGTTAATTCTCTAAAAGTGTGAAATTCATCGAGTTTGTGTGCACAACTCCCACATACCACCTGTGGCAGCATATCTGATGGTGATACCTAAAACAATTTTATAGATCAATATATCAAATACATTTATTTTCACAATATCCTAGTCATTCAAAGAGATGATGTGGCCAGTGACCTTTTGCAAGTATAATCATAGAGGATGACTCACTGTAATCTGATAATAAACAACATGAAAATATCTCTCTAGTATAGTTTTTTTTACAAATGTAAAGATAAGTTCAAGATTACAGTGTGAGTGCAGTCCCCCCACATAAAAATCTGTGTCTAAATTTAGAGAATATTGATTCCGAAAATAGCAGTGTATGTGGTTAAAATGAGAATGTGCAGAGTGCAGGGAGCATTAGTTTCATGGATGGCGGAGACGTGACGGTGGCGGGGGGCGGGGCGGGCGAAGCAGGCACAGCAGAGCGCGATCATCTCCGCGCGCTCCTTTGTTATCAGCGGCAACTGATACAGCGACCGCCACCCGCCTCGCCTATCACTTCCACGAACGACATTAGTCATACACACGAGCACTCGACGCGTGGGCCGTAATATGATATCACAATGCGAAAATACCCAACACTCGCGAGAAAGTTAATGGCGCTTATCAGTATCCACAATCTCTTACGCTTAGACTAAACTTTCACATGAGAAAACGGCATCTTCATAGTGATAAAATATATAAAACGACTCAATGCATTACCATTATTGATAAATATGTCATTATCATTTCAGAGAGACGTGATTTATCCTTATCACGATCGAATATTGGAAGTTTAACATCACTGCAATTATCGCCACAGAATGATAAACAAAGGCGACACACTGAATGGAACTTCGGCGGCAAATTACACATATTTAGAAATCAAAATAGAGAAACGTAATCACAACGAAAGAAAACATTTAGAAATTAATCTTTTAACTTATATAAAAATTAAAGTCTCGTTGAAAATATAACTCAGCATGCGATGGTGTAGAATACATCACATCGCGATTGTCAACCAAACGAACGAGCAAGCTACACACACACAGAAACACCCCATTGTTTACGGTACGCTGATTAATGCGCGTGTATGCGCGTGGTTGCGGCGCTAGTGTTCATCAAGTTGACATACTGATAAAATGATAACATTGTCAAGTGATTTCTGCTATCAGTAATCTAAATATTACGATTTTTAAACGTTTGCTTTGATAAATGTAAGTGAAAATTTAAAACTTTCAAAGCTTAAGGCCTTTTAAAGGAATAGGGAAGTTTTGAAAACACGTGGTGATGAGCTTTTTCGCGTTCGATATATTTCGTAGATCATTTCTAACATAACTATTACAAATAAAATATAGAGAAAAATAGTTTAGGGAAAACAAGGGATAACAAAATAAAAGATTATACTTTTTTATTACTCAATGTAACTTTGTAAACATTTAATTAAATAGAATAGCTTTATGAGAAAAATATTCTACGACGTCTATAATAACCTAGTATTAGTTGTCTACCGTATAATGTAAAAAAGTTATAGCAAACAAATTTGTAAATGTGTAATTTAACCACTCCTCTAAATCTTCTTGATGGCAACTTGATAAATGGCAACTTTCAAACGTTTTGGTTGTGTCAAAGTTTCTGACAGACTAAGTTTGTCTAAAGCGTGTTGTTCATGTTTGATATTTAAAGATACAAATAGAATATTAGGATTAGAGTCTATACTTTACTCCAGATTTTTTCCAAAAATTTATTTCTTAGTAAAGAATATTATGTACCAACAATCATGACTTCGATTTTATATTTTAACATTTACACGTATTTTTAATAATTATGACATAAAATACTTCATCAAAGATTGCCACAAAGTATAATCCCGATCCACCTGCATACATTGACTTCCTGTAAACTTGCTTAAAATAAGCTTTCAATCATCACAATAATAACTATATATTTATTTTATACAACACTCCTTTATTTTTAAGTTGGGACTTAGTTTAATATGGAATAAATACATTTATAATATTTAGATACCTAATTTGTATTCCAGAGACAAAACATAAACAATCAGTTATGTCGTCGTTACTTTTTTAAGAGTGTAGACATGTTATTATAATATCTTATTTTACCTACACAGTTGCAAAATAAAATGATATGAAATTAGGTGTTAGTACTTTAGTACTTTTGTGTCAAGTGTCAGTACCTTCGTAGGAGTATATTGTTCTGTGTCATGCTCTATCCTCTATCGTAATAGGACTAGGAAGTGTCATCCCATGTTTATTGTTCATACGGGAGTTTCAGACCAACCATCATACGAACAAGACCTGGCTGTATGCACTAAAGTCCTTTGCCTTTCCCATTAGGGATAAATTAATATCATCATTATTGTGCATACTGCGTACTGTCATCGTGAAATTGTCAATTTTCTTTCAAGAAATAAACGTACAAAACATTGATATGTTTGAAGTATATATACAATAGAATAATCTGACAATATGATATTATTTTGATTAATTGTTCAGGTTATTTAATAACTATAAGTTAGTTCGATCGTTCATTGTTTTAACAACATGAGTAATGATTTTCGATCAAATCTTATTGACGATATTACAAGCGGAACTACATCCGACACAGCGCAGTTATTAAACAATGAAGAAACTACCACATCGACCTATTCACAGCTCAATAGACCAGTAACGTTTCAGGTATTTTCAATGTTTTAAATATTCTTCAAAGATATTTATTCAAATAATTTTTAAGTTTTATGAAGATGATGATATTAACAAAGTGATTTTATACTATTTAAAAAATATGTTATTATTTTATATGTGGAAATAGTCTTTGAATTTATGAAATTAATATTATCGTGTGTGTGGTGTTATATCATTACTTATTATCATTACTCATAGATAAAAAAAAATGCAAAATTTAACAATATAGGCAGGTTTTAATAAGACATAAACATTTGAAATAATAGACGACTCTTGCGAATATTTTCAATGAGAAAGAAATTTTTTTGATCATATGCTAATGAAAGCGGCCTAATAAAACTTTTAATAGAAAGGCAACTCTAACACAATATAATGTATAAAGCACAATGTGTGCTTTATACCAATGTATATATACTTACATATCAGTTTTAACATTTTCCATATAAGTTTATGCTTAAATGATTTCTATAATAAATGTAAATAATTGAACTGCTTCCACTGTGTAAATTGTAAATTATGAAACATGGCATTATTGTATACCTGAATATTTATACTTAAAAAGTTTGCTTTTTAAATATAATTATTTACATTTCTTCTTCTTAGTATATTATTACAAATAATCTTTTAGCCTTCTGATGAAGATGAATGTAATGGTAGTCATGGAGTTAGAAGGAGACAGCCAGTTCAGAAATTTGAACCAGGATCTATGAATATACTATCAGTTAAATATGAGGTAAGCATTTCAAATGAATAATTTAGGCATGGTACTTAAAATTTTTAAAATAAGAAATATCTTCGACTTTGCAAAGACGAGCTTTTCTATAGCAAATATGTCAATATCCTCTTTTTTTCCGTAGAATAATACATTTTTAATGATTAGTGAGCTATTTTGAGGAGAAGCTATATTTGCATCTAATATATGGTTATAAAGTTAGTGTGCTGATATTATTGTATTGCAGAGCTTGGACTATGATACCTGTGAAAACCACTTGCTACTAGATGAAGAACGTAAAAGAGGCTATCCCTTTATAATCTGGAAGGACATAGCACGATGGTTTATTATCCTTCAGATTGGAATTGTGACAGCACTCATAGCTTTTATAGTTGATATTTGCATTGAAGAGTTCTCAGGAATAAAATATAAGCAGCTTAAAAAATGTATCCTTTACATATACATACACAGTTATTTATTTGCTAATATGTTTTTAGACATGTTTTTGTAATATTACCATTATTTAAAGACCCAGTTTTTAGACATTATGCTAAGAAACAAGCACATTTCTTCACAACTTTTTTTTAATTTATTTAATTCCCTATATTTCAAGTGCTTTACAGCATTCATGATTATACAGGGACTGAGGTGTTTAGCATTCTGATGAGTTGACTTGGGCTACTGTCAGTTGATAAATAATAAGTTTTGAATCCAATTTAGAAGACTCCAGCAGAAGTTGAGATGCAGATAAGTGAACATTACCTTGATAGCACCCAGCCACCTTCTGTATTGAAATTAGGATGTTTTTTTAAAGCCTCCTAATCAGCAGTAGGAATTGGAATTCTCGTTTTGAGGGGATTTTAGGGTTATTTTATTTTTAGCTGCTCCAATGCTATGAATAAACTACAATGGAAATTAATATAAAATGTTAAAATAAAAGTTTTATTCATGTGTAGTACTCATATAATTATAAGAAATCATTATTTGTACAAGCCTATACTTTACCTGATGCTAAGTTATTGATGGGCCTATGCTATCTTTAATAAACATCTTTGTAAAACTGTTGCCATCTCTGAGGGCTAAAATGCCATATTAGGCTATTGACCATTCATGTAATAAATATTTTTTTAACATATACAACAGCTGTTGATATCTATGTTCTGGAAGATAAACTGTACATACCATATCTATTATGGGTACTATCAAACATATGTATTGTTTTCTTTGGGTCAGTGTTGGTGGCATATGTTGAGGTGAGTCAATATTTACTTTGTTATTAGATCTAGGATATATGTTTTACATTTTTTGAGTCCAAATTGTATGGGTAAAAGAAGTTACAATATTTTTATTTTGCATATACTTGTACTGCAAAAAGTTGAAATAGTAAATCTTATATATCTCTGCATGTAATTTTTTTTTTATTTCTTTATTATTTCAACATAATTAGTTAACTACATATCATCTATATGAACTTGCTACTATAATAAGCTGTCTGTATATAATTCATTGTATTTATAATAAAATTATTTATGAAAATTTATTATATATATTTTATTAATTAAATGGTAATTATAAATAATAAAAGATGTTTGGGTAAATGCACTTATGGAAAGGGTGGGCAGCTGCAGTTGAAGATGTGATTATCTATATATGTTGGTTGAGTGTAGATAGTTATAAATGGTGATGAGGCATTCCATCTCTTCAGAGGTGACAATGCATCTGCTTTATGATTCCTTATAGAAAATGAACTGTGTGCTCATTTGCTATCCTCACTATCAAAAAAAAAGTGGAATATTAATTGTAATATTATTTAAGTTGTAATATTCATAGGTTAGTAGGTATTATAATATTAATAGGTTTATTCATGTTTACTTTATTTGACGTACTTGATCTGATTGTTCAAATCTATGTATAGGTATATGTTTTATAGATGTAACTTAAAACTTATAAACATTATAAATTATGGAGATAACACACAAAAAATTTGTTAACATGATACACATGTCTAGCATATATTTATTACTATATTGCGCAGATTTGTAGTTACTTCTTTCTATTCAAAACCATTATTACCACACAGCCTCTATGTAATAAATGTTTATGGTAAAAGTATTAAATAAAAGTCATTATATAATAGTAAAGACAAAAAATTCAAATATCTTTTATTAACTTTCAATACATTTTTTGCACAGCCGGTAGCAGCTGGAAGTGGCATTCCACAAGTAAAATGTTATTTGAATGGTGTAAAAGTGCCCCGAGTGGTCCGTATCAAGACATTGGTAGTAAAAGCGGTGGGTGTGATAACTGCCGTTGTTGGAGGATTAGCTGGTGGGAAGGTAATATAATTGTATAGTTGATTATTTAGTCATTTCTTTATATGTCTATACTATATCTTCTGTTATATTTTGTGTTTTATCTATTGTTCTACATAACTATAATGAAATTTCAATATCTTTATAAGTACAGTTCATCCACTGTTTTCATATTTGGTGAAAGCATTGGAGACAATTGTTGATATTGAAGTTGCGTAAGTAGAAAGTTCTATGTGTCCTTTGTGACGGCAACACATTTGCATCTTGTATACCTTAACTTAGGCTTAATTTTTATTTATATAGATTAATATATCTATAAAACAATTTCAGGAAGGTCCTATGATTCACAGTGGGGCTGTGGTTGCAGCGGGTATATCACAAGGAAAGAGTACAACATTCAACAAGGATTTCAAAATATTCCAGTACTTCCGTGAAGACCATGAAAAACGCGATTTTGTTTCAGCGGGTGCTGCTGCTGGTGTCTCTGCAGCTTTTGGAGCTCCTATCGGTAATATATCATTGAATATTGCCTATTATTGTGTATCCAAGTTGACAACCTATTGATTTCACTAATGTCATATTACCTGACTGCAAAATCGCATGTCATAGGTTTAGATGCAAATGAATATGTGCGTACTACTAATGGTTTATTTTCTGTCTTTTATTACAATTATTGGTATACCATAGAAATTCAAATTCTGTATTAAGTTTTTATAAATGTCATTTTAATTATTAATATTTAATACAATAATTTAATAATTAAAATTTAATGACATTAAATTTAGATTTAATATATATACATAAATATAATATACACATATATATATATATATATATATATATATATATTTAAATGCTGCTGTAGAATCTCTTAGCATCAAGTGAACTGTTTGCTTGTTTGTCATCCCTTATATTATAAAAAGATGTCAGTTGATTTAATTAAAGGATTTTAGATTTGTGATATAATTCTATGTTTATTTATAATTTCTTTAATTGTTAACTTTTTTTAATTTAACCTTGGAGCTATACTATGTTTTATATAAAGATGTCTACACATACATGTTTATCTGTGTACAAGGTGGCGTCCTTTTCTCATTGGAAGAGGGTACAAGTTTCTGGAATCAAGCATTAACATGGAGGACATTCTTTGGAACAGTTGTATCAACTTTCACATTAAATTTTGCCTTATCTGCCTACCATGGTCATCCAGGGGAACTTAGTTATCCAGGTATGTGTTACAACTATGTATATTTTTATTTCCCACCAGCCTTTTTATTTATTAGGAAATAACTAAAACAAAGTGACCAAAAATAATCTCCACCACGGGCTTTGTTTGACGGGGAAATTATGAGAAGTGGTAGAACTTTTTAGTTTTAGCTGCAGAATGAATGGGCCAGCTCGACCGGGTAGGACCTCGCCCTCACAGAATACCAGCATAATGCTGCTGTGTTTCGTCTGGTGAGTGTATGGATTCGGAAATCTTTGTTACTGGTCACGAGGTATTCCATCTCAGTCCCCAAGGGCGACAAGGCGTCTGCATAATAATTCCTTGTCAGGGATGAGTGTATCACTTATCATCAGGTGAACTGTGTGCTCGTTTGTTACTCATAATGTAATAAAAATTAAACCGTTTTCCCATCTTATTGTGATTTGAATTTGTTCTCTCAGAACGAACACGTTTTCCGTTCGTAGCAATCACACCCTTGTAACAGATTAAAACCCAAATGCATAACCAAGAACCATTCCGATAACTTTATTTGTTTTTTAATACTTTGTCTTCTTCAACAGGTCTATTAAATTTGGGCAAGATGGAACCATTTCCTTTTCAATTCTACGAGTTGCCTGTGTTTATGCTTTTCGGCGCTGTCGGCGGCCTGATGGGTGCATTGTGGAATCACATTAACTACAGACTCTCTGTATTTAGGATAAGGTAGGTAACCTATCAAGTATGATGAATGTGTTGGTCTTCCTCTTAGGATACTGAAATTGAAAGACCACCTAGTCAAGTGGTCACAATACCTGGCTGTTATGTCGCGGGTCCTGGGTTCGATTCTGAATATTGGTTGATTGTATTAAACAATGAATTAGAAAAGTGGACAACTAGTATATTTTGATAATTTAAATACTTAGGACATTATAACATATTATGCATAGGTATAATCTAGTCACCGCTGGGTGTCACCTACATAAATTTGAGTACATCACCACTGGCTGCTAGCTATGCTAAGGTTTGAACGCATTAGAAACCATATTGAAAAAATATTGGTTATGGTATTTGTAACACAGTAATAAGTGATTTTCGGATGTGTTATAATTCCGTCGCTTTGTCGTCTGTTCGGAAGTGGAACCCTGCCATCAGATTCGTTTGGATGGTAATATGTATCTAAACCAGAGGTTTCTAGACTTTTTTTTCTCATAGACTCGCTTTCAAAATTTTGCTGGTTCCGGTGGACCCCCTGCAGCTACAATTCTACCATCTCGACAATAAATGTTGAATATGCAAGTTTTTACAAGTGACAGTCGCTGAGATACTTAAAATATTATCTGCCTACATTGATAGGTGAAGTCCAGCTAACACTTTAGTTCCTTACTATCGAAAGCAAGTAAATTTTCGTGGACCCTCCCTCCCTCCTTACCCTCCCTCCTTATTAATTGTGAGCCCCTATTTTTTTGTCACGCCAACGTAGACCCCCGTCGAGTTTCCCATGGACCCCTGGGGGTCTACTGATCTATTTAATCAACCTCGGCATTTTTTGTTTTTTTTATCATACTAGTGTGACAAATATGCCACAGTTCACCTTTTGTTTATTATCAAACATTTTTTTAAATTTAATTGAGGTTAACAAACGAGTACACAGTACACCTGATTCCTGCGGCCCATGACATCTACATTCATCCATGACAAGGAATCATAATGCAGATGCGTTGTCACCCGTGAGGACTGATGACATGGAATGCCTCGTCACCAGTAATAAAAGTCTCCGGAGCCCTGCTGAACTCACCGGACGTAACACATCAGCATTATGCTGCTATTTTAAGCTGGTATTCTGCGATGGCGTGGTTCTACCCAGTTCGAGCTGACCAATTCATCCTGCAGTTAGAAACAAACTGCAGTGTAGCTCTACCACTGCGGATGTCGTGTGCAGGAACCACTTACCATCAGGTGACGCTTGTACACTTTGTTATATTTTGATTAGATGTAACATGCTGCACCCTTACCGCTTGTCATTCTGATCATAAAAGATAACTTCTCTCTATAGGTACGTAAGTGCGCCATGGTTGCGTGTAGTGGAAGCATGCTTGGTCGCGGCGGCGAGCGCGACGTGTGGCTTCATTATGATGTTCCTGCTCGACGATTGCCGACCCCTTGGCGAGGACCCCACCAAGAACCCACTCCAGGTATGTGTTAAAAAAAAATCGGTATCGCTCAAAACAACACTATAACTTTTTTTTTTTACAGTTTTATAACACTGAAACAACATGCATACATGTGAAATTATTGTTTGTGTCGGTTCTTGGTACATTTGCGAAATTTCAGATTAATCAGACATCCGGAAGTTGGTGAGAACTGAACTGAAACATTCCATTATGTTACTACATATAATGCATACGGTACATATAGGCCACGTTAAAAAAAGCGTGTTAAATAATAACTAATTAATATTTAATATCTAATCATTGAATCGGTGATAGCTTATTCTCACGTGGTTTCGTGTCGTGCTACTTTGTATGAAAGAGTGAACTTTTTCAGATTCTTATTTACCAAAAAAAGCAATGGGCCTGGATCACGGTGGTACACCCTACATGGTATAAAAACATCTGAATGCGTGGTGACGCCTTTAGACAATATCAGTCCTTGACGAATCGAAAGAAATTATCGAATTGTTCGAATTACTAGTTCACGATGAGGAATCTTAGTGAACTAGTAATTCGAACAATTCGACAATCCAATTATAACTCATAGTCTCTAACACCAAAAATAAAAATGTATTTTATTTCAGTTATTTTGCGCGGACGGTGAATACAATGCATTAGCAGCCATTTGGTTCCAAACTCCCGAAGCTTCAGTGCGTTCCTTCTTACACGATCCAATCGGCTCGTACAAGCCTTGGTCACTGCTTGTCTTCATAATATGCTACTTCCTACTGTCCACGTGGACGTTTGGCTTGGCGGTGTCCAGCGGACTCTTCATACCCAATTTGCTGACGGGAGCGGCTTGGGGGAGATTGCTGGCAATCTTAATACAGTACATGCTACCTTCTAATGTGAGTATATGTGTTATATATGTAAAGTATTAAATCCTATGTATATATATGCATATAAATAAACCACAATGCTGGGTATAGTATACTCTCTACAGAAGGTTTTGGAGCATAATCCCCCCCATGCTCGTCGGCCTTTACGTCTCTTTGAAATATTTGGTCAGCTTGCATATAATAGGACAGTTATATCCTTTTTAAATTATTATAAGCGATATTTAGAGCATAACACGAGTTAGATCTATTCTGCAATTTGTGCAACCCTAAGGATTAAGATGGATTGCCTCTACCAGTAAATGGGTCAACGGAAAAGATCAACAACTGGTTTATTTGTGATCATTTCAAAACAATGTGAGGTAAACGCGTCAAGTGGCTTTCTGAGAATTTTGCGTTTGTCCATCAAGGCTACATAGGCGAGATTTTCTAATATAACTACGTTTATTCTCACTTATACCCGTGTGACGGTATAAATAACAGTAAGTGTGTGTATGTAAACTGTCTAGAATAAGTACATTTGTTCGCAGAGCATTAATCCAGCCAAATATGCGCTAGTTGGCGCTGCTGCGCAGTTAGGGGGCGTTGTCCGTATGACTATATCGTTAACGGTCATCATTATAGAGACCACGGGACAGATATCGAACGCCCTGCCGATTATTATAACATTGGTTGTCGCCAAATGGACTGGTGACTTCTTTAATGAGGTATGTTAAATACTAAAATAATAATATAAATAAAAATTAATAATAAAATGCCACATTTGTACTGTTTTTTTTTTTTAATAATGTCTTTTCGTTAAATCAGTAACTAAAATGATATTGACAATAAAGTAAAATTGGCACTGTTAAGTTAAAACAATTTTGAATACATGTTCAGACGTATATATAATATGTTTGTGTTTTACGGCGTAAATTAGCCTTATAAGATATACCTATGTAAAAGTGTAAAACACTCTTAACTCTTTGTCAATCAATTTTTTTAATAGGCTCCGCAACGCACCCTCCAGATTATTTAAAATTCAATAATTAATACGTTATTGATAATGAAAAGAACTAACTCAAACGACTACAAGGTCTACATAATATCCATTTACAGCAAATACTGAATTTTATAATTTATTAAATTTATTGGCATGTGTGAAGGATGATTAGAATTTTTCATTACAACTAAATGAAAACCCAACTGGGAAGGTGTATTTCTAACGTATATAACTCCTATAGATATGTTATTACACAAATCAAATCAAAAGAAGCTTTATTCAAGTAGGTTTATACAAAACACTTTTATTTATTTATTTACTTTATTAGGAAACTTCACAGCATACAAGAAACATTAAACATAAATACAATTAACAAGGACTACCGCTTCGGATGGCAGCTGCTAGCGAGAAGATACGGCAAGAAACTTGACTAGTTGCTCTTTTTAAAAATTAAAAATAATAAGTCTAATCTAATATTAAACCCAGAGCACAAAGCTTAAATCCAAGCATATTTGCCAGACAAATATTCTGACAAAGAGTAGTAAGATTCTTTGATTAATTAGTTTTTAACCAAAATTTGATACTAAAATGGTAAATCCACAATTATTTGCGGAAGTTAATTGAATATGCGTATGCTATTTTGCCCAAGAACGATTTCTGTACCTTTTTTAAACGAAAAATAAGTGTCTTCTTAACATAAGGATCGATATACGGATCAGCGACGGAGCAGCCTGTTAATCTACCACTGCGCCACGCGGCCGTCAGTTTGCTACAATTAGATCCTTAAAAATGTATTGAAAACATATTGGTATGTTTTTAGGGTATCTATGACATCTGCATACAGCTAGCGGGTGTGCCGCTTCTAGGTTGGGAGCCACCGCCGTTAACGCACACTGTGTACGCATCGGAGGTGATGTCGCATCCAGTGTTCACGTTGCGTACGGTGGAAAATGTGGGCCACGTGCTTGAGTTACTGCGCCTTGTTTCCTACAATGGGTTCCCCGTCGTCGACCCGCCGCTCTCCGATCACGTGAGATGATTTTTTTTGTTTTTAAAGTAACTAATTCCTGTAGAGTCAGAACCAATCGCGTTTCCCATAACATCTAATCCACTATCTAAACATTCAATTAGGATACGAGAGTGATTCAGATTGTGACATCTACTGTACACACAATGACAGTGACATCGACTTCGAATTATCTGGAATACAATCCATAGATAACCAGCAAATAGTTTAAAAAATTAAAAAAAAACTGCTTGTATAATTAATTATACACAACACTACGACCAATACAATTAACCATAAAAAAAATAGACGATATTTTTTATGAGTCAGTACTTCGCTCTTACGTCATCCGAGCGAAGTCTCAAGTTAACTCTTGCGGGTAGTACTTCAAGCTAGCTAGATCCCAACAGTCATATATATATATATACGCATGTTGATTCTATGTCGAGGATATTGATGGCTCATAGACTATATCTCGCTATAAGATATGCTTCGGCTTTGGCGAATGTTATTTAATACCTCAATATGTATCATGGCTATTGATCTATTTTGTTATTTTAGACAGAAGTAACTACATACAAACGTCTAAGAGGCTTAATATTACGGTCACAATTAATAGTGCTCCTACAGAACAAGATATATAATGAGAACGCAAACACGTCGTGGTCCAATTTAAATGTTGATATGGACATGTTCAGAAAAGAATATCCACGTTATCCTTCTATTGACGAGGTAAGTCGTATATTTATGAAACTATAATATTGAGATTATAAAAGTATATTAGTCCATTCCAATAAGGAGCTTGCGTGTGAGAAATTTGTCCGTGGCCCATATTGTTTCAAGTACTACCGAATGTCGATAGATGCTGGTGAATTTCAAACGAGTGTTACCCATAGTTGTTGGTGTCGAACTTGAAAATCGAGAATAAGTAAGCTCTCATAAGAACATAATTAACATGACGAATACTGAGCAATAACACAATATACACTTACGAAACTTTTACAGGGGATAGCAAGCTACTCTTTACAAATACTGCAATAATAATGTCTTCTGAAATCGCGTGATTATCTTAAAATACTAGCGTATCGCTTTGCCACTATTAGCATCGTTAGTCGGTTCATAGCGCATTCTCTTTTACGTTCATAAATCAACGGAATTTATCGCTGTACTTATTAAATATAGGTAATATAAAAATCACAAGTTGATGAGAGTTATTATTACTCTTAATAGTGTGTCACAAATATAATAAAATGAAATGAAATTTCTAACATTATGCTATATAAAGTAATTAACGTACAAACAGACAAACAAATCTAATAAAACATTTGGGCTGGTTATTATTGCCAATAAAAAACAAATACGCACAGAATTAACCGAGGCAGATATTCTCTACACAATCTTATGTGACCTCTGTATGCTACTGCTATACAAAACATCACCAGCCACAGTCTTAAGAATTAGGTCCACTAATAAATTAGCAGTGGGTTTAAGGTCTTCACAGCTTGCTTCTAAACCGAATCTCCCACCATCAACCATGCTCTCTGCAACTCTAGGAACTCCATCAGACCTATCAATGCGTCCAAAATGTCAATGAGAAGATAATTAATTAAAAATAATAAAAAAAACAATCAGCTTTCAGAATGATTAGTGTCATCTTGAATTAATAATATTATCTTTCCTGTGTACCAGATTGTGTTTATTTTGTCAGGTCTAGGGAGGTCAAATGCAAAGGAATGGGAAATGGGAATCTAATATAATCTCGAGTTGGTAAATGGCCACACTAGACTGTATCTACTTTATTTTTTACTAACATTGTTGATTGAACTCATTCTATTTGATTTTAAGTCTCTCAATATATATTTTTTTAAATAGTCAAACATGGAATTGCCCACCTAAATTGATGCAAATATCAAGCATTATAAAATATTTTCAGAGTAAAGATGTTTCCATGTATCTGTAATTAAGGTCTCATGGTGAGGCTATATTCACATTTATACAATTGGTATTTCTTACAGTTACAAATAGAAGACTGGGAGAAAACCTGTACAATAGACTTGAGGCCATTCATGAATCCATCTCCATACACATTACCACATCGTGCATCTTTACCACGCTTGTTTAAATTGTTCCGAGCCCTTGGACTGAGGCACCTTCCTATTGTAAATGATGTCAATGAAGTATGTATTCTTTTGAGTTATGAGAAGGCTTCTAATCTCTTTGTCCTTTTAAAAATATGTCTATGTTTTAGGTTGTTGGGATGGTAACTCGAAAGGACATAGCCCGATATAGGGTCTGGAGACACAGAGGGAATATGGGAATGGAAGAATTATTGTTATCTAATGAAATTTAAATAATCAAGTTATAATAAATTATTGATGTTATTTATGCCATGTATATTACTTTCTTGTATAAATAAAAGACCAAAAAGAGGAATACCATTTATTTGTTTTTTAAATTTTAATCCTGATATACAATATAACTGAGTGAAATTTTTGGTTTACTGGTACTTTTAAATTTTACCTACAGGTAGATTAAAAGAGATAAATTAAGAAAGATAATCAAAGATACTATTTTAAATGCTAGTAGTATCCCATTCAATGAAGTATTGTAACTTTGTTTATAGTTTATTTTTCAAAAAAGCTTAAATTTATATAACATTAAGGGCAAGAAAATGTACAAAATATATCTAAATGTACTATATATATAAATATTTAACTGTTTTTCATTTTATTCATGTATGAATCATTTTTTCTTACACCAATGACGAAGCATCTTCCAGACCCAGGCGCAATTTCGACCCCTTTGATATAACATGTATTTAGATAAATAAACACCACATTATTTATTGCCTTTTCTCATACGAGGTAAACATTTTCGCACCCATATTCTAATTATTTACAAATAATTCCCACCCAATGCCTGCCCATAAATTAATAAATAAGAGCACTGGTAGTATGACTAATATTAAGAGCAGATAATTAACTAATTCATCCATTTAATAGAAAATGATACTATGCAGTTATTTACTTAAATCTTGAATTCGTTTCAATACATTGTATCTGCTCAAATTATAAAATTTATTGACAATGTAGAATGACATTGACATGTACTCACCAAAGATATATTCGATATACATCGATATGATTAAACTATTCGATATATCGATGTTTTGCTAATTGAAATATTCGATTAATACTGTTATTAAACATAATCTATCTGATATAAATTGAACACAAGTTAACATGTAAAACTATATAAATAGGTACTGTTTTTTTTGATTATTTACTAACATGAAGAAATAGTAATTTATCTTGTGTTCATAATACTATTTATAGTCTGAAGTAAAATAAACTCATCAACTGTCACTCCATATAAAACAAAAGCTATGCTGCTGTAACCAACAAATACAACATTTGTATAAATTACTGCACAACAATTTGGGCTCCTCTACTATGCGGTCTCTACTCAAATTTAATACTATTGTCGTAAACCAACTAGTACAAGCATTTTCAGCTTAGTTGGAGAGGTTAACCAGAATGTTAGTACTGATAACGACATTGCTAATATTCTTTATAAAAAAACAAATAATAAAATGTTAATAAATAACAAATCTTAAACATTTTTACTGCAGGTGTATATAAAAATAACATCATATACAATCAGTATCGAGCCAATAACGATATAATTTGTAAAACGAACATGTTAAAAATTAATTGCGTTTGTGTATATTTTAATTGAAAAGTCAAGTTATTATTGTTTCCAATCTCGTTTGTCTCATGTATGTTGTATTTTTAGCATGTAATGATTGCAAACTTTTATGTTTGCGTTAATAATAAATAATTAAATACTAGATGAAAAACAATGTTAATGTATCGAAAGTAATTTTTCAAAGGACAAATGACAGTTTTATTTAGATTAAGAATTTATCTGAGTAATACGTCATATGACAGTAATTCTTATTCACACACGGTTAGAAGTTTTATGGAACCGATTTGTTTCAGGTTAATGTAATGTAAAATGAGCTAATAATCATGACCGAAATAACTACACTCATTAATTCTACATGAATTTCTATTTTACATTTTTGAATTTTAGCAGATATTTATGTGTGGTGCAATACGAGGCCAAAAGATAACAAAGATTTTAGACATGTGGCAGCATTCTAACAAAATAAGAAATAGGTATCTCATGTGTATTTTCAATGAAACGCACAATTCTCTTGTCCACAAATTAATAAGATGTGTATGTTATATAATTAACTATATAAAAAATAAATATATAATTAATAAAACGAGTCCCACGCCATATTCACCCAGATCACGCGAACTACATTCAGTTATTTGTAGTGGTAGGAAGTGATTCTTAAACATTATTAATTATCTATTTTGAACAATTTAATTTCAAAATAAAAGCTTCTAAAGGCTTCTATACTAAACTAAAATAGCAAAATCAAAGTATTTTGACATATTACTGCATTTCCTCGCCGAATTATACTCGACTTTTGAGCGAAAAAAGGACCAGCCCTCTAACGGCACTGATGAGTAGTACCTTTAGTTCTTTTAAATACTTTTGAGTTCGATAACCCTCACGGACCCCATGTTTCGATGGAAAATGGCACAACAGCTACAAAAAAGTAAACACCATATTTATTTCGTATTGTTTGCGAATACATTATTTTTGCGGCTGCTTCTACAACGCTGATATACTAGATAGGTATGACGCCAATATGTCTACGCAGTAGAGTTCTTTACTAGTGCCAGCTGACGGAAACCGAATGCATGAACGGACCGACGAAAACTTGTACTATAAAAGTAATTGTAATTGACTCGACGACTGCAGGTTGGTGCCATAATAGTCGGTATAGAGGTTCTCTTATCAGGAAAATGTGTACACCTCTTTGCCATAATTTTGCAACATCAAGCAAAAAAAACAATCTATACTAATTTATGCGTTCTGGCTCTTTCAGACAGAAACCGAAAATTAACTATGTATTGTAATTATGAAACTGACACAGATCATAGAACCAAAAACTACTAGTTCTTGTTACAATCAATGTAGCGTATATTCATATAAATATACTATATATTACCTATTATTGTTCTTTTTTAAAGAATAGGTGGCAAACTAGCAAGCAGCTCATCTGATTGTGATTACCGCCACCCATGGACATAACCATATGAGACGCAGATGCGCAGCCGGCCTTTAAGAAAGGCTCTTTTCTTGAAGGTTCATAAGTCATCGGATCCGGAAATACCGCTGGCGACAACTGATTTAGAGTAATTGTGTGTGCAGAAAATTTCAGGGAAAGGGCACAGTCTTATGTCGCATGGAATTTTGTGATAATGCAACTGTTGTTGAAATTATATTTACTTTACAAAAGAGAGCTATTCCCACTATTTATTTATAATCCAAAATCTAGTGTATCGCTAGAAGAAAAAAATAAAGAAATAGGCATATTAACGGCTACCTCACAGTATATTTAAGATTACATATTGCTTATTCGTAAGAATTTACAAGAATGTTCTACATAAGCCGATGTACACGCTATCAATACAAGAAACAAAACAGAACTTGTGACATCTGTTTTGTCGTATAAAAAAGGCACAGAAAATATTTTTGGGCGTTAATATGGCAAATAATATGACATGTAAATTTGTTGTTTTGAAAAATATTAATTTTTATTTCATTTACACAACAGCTTTGCATGTATGGAACAGTTTGTGATCATTCTTTACATAGGCCGCAGCATTACAACGGAATCCTTTTATGTAGTCGACTATAAGTCCTTTCTAACCTAATACATTAAAAAAAATTATCCACTGCGTTGGAATAATTTACCTCTTATCTTCTCGGCTTAGTTAGTTAACAGTTAATATAGGACATTTTACCCTCGGTTCTTTTTAAACTGGCGCCCACAAAATATTAATGTCTCTCCCATAAATTTCCGTTTTACTAATTTGATAATTTCAAGTAATGCCTGCTCTCGCCATCTCATGTATTTATTCTGATGTTGTGACACTGAGCAAATTAAGGTAATTACTATAATATTAGCTTATAAAACCAAGGCTCCAGATGTTGCGCGGAAGTTCACTATACTAAGTAACTCGTTTAACTTGATAACTCGATACAAATCACATTTTGAAGCACTGCAAGATTCGCGAGACTGGTACGTTTGACGATTGCCGGCACAGGAACAAATTTTGCTTTCGGGTCTGTGTGTATATGTTCTGTGACCATGCCACTGGCATCTGAAACTTATTGCATATGCATAATATGCCAAGGGACCGATGCACCGAGTCCCTAGTGTTTGTGCTATTGCTGACGGCATTATAGGATATCTGCGCAGTTAATGTCATGTGGTTACTAACCATAAGATATCGTCGCGGTCATAACCGGCCAGGAGGATCACATCATCATCATATCGGTTTAATCATCAAATATAGGTATATTTTCGTGATTGTGCCACGAAAATATGCATATATTTGATACTGTGCGGAATACGAACGAGAGTTAAAATTACGTTTCAACGTGTAACGAACAAAACCGCACGAGGATCAAGCTCAAATCAGATCAACATTACAGCGATTGTAATTACTAGGATTTCAATGAAACTGACTGTCGCCAATAATTATGAGCCATTGCATCTCTATAATATTTTCCATATTTATCCATCCGCCTTTAAGTTTCTCTCCGCTTAGTATACCACAATAAAATTGTTAAGAAGACGTTACGTGTTCTTTGGCAAAAGAATTTTTACGTAAGAACACGTAAAAATAAATAAATTGAAATTAACAAGTGATACAGTTTTCTACTATTTGGGCAAATAAAGATTCAAAACCAAGTTATTTAAAGCGCTTTATTCCATAACAAACTAGCATATTAAGTATATGCTCTGTCTCAATATAATTATGATCGCCATGAAAAACAATCAAAAATCCTATTTAACAGTCAATAAATGTCATTTGTCAATTATATTAAATTAATTAATCTATGTTTATGATTCAACTCTTATTATACATAATAATTCAAAATTATAAATTATAAGTCTTAAAAAGGCAGTTGATGGCTTGTTCAGCATTTTTAAAGTATCGTGGCTTATTGGCCTTGATAATTCCATAATCAGGTTCTAATGCTGGCAATAAAATATGCATCGTTTTTGCAGTGTTACCTGAATTACATATACTATGGTTCAGACTGCTTCTAGACGAGTGGTTGGCGGTATGAGAGATGAATCTGGTAGGCTGTGGAGTATTGAAACGATTTTTCGACGTATTGTTGTTAGCCATCCTCATTGTTCTCTCAACAATACTCTTAATTGTCACTAGAATTTTATGGTTCTCGGATATATGAAGATATTCTGTGAGATCCTGAAATATTAAAATATAAATTTAATAGCATGTTATATGTTAATTTTAACCGCTAGTTTATAATAAGACAGTCTTATTATATATTATAAGGACCATTGGCAATCTAAAGTTAATCCCTGAGTTGAAAATAAACCTCCTTATAGATTTTGTATCATTATCTATGTAAATTTCATGTATATGCCAACCTGTCCCAGCTTCTTTTAATTTCAAATATACATTTTATTAATTTAACTGTGTCTCTGTGTCACGGTGCTATTTCAAGTTGGTATTGGTTCTCTGGTCAAGCCGTTAAAAACTGCAGTTAAAATAGGCTGAATTGTGGATCTATTACCGTTGTTTCACAGTGTGTATGTGAATGCAAGAGTTAAAACTACAATAACTTAATGACCATGACCATACCTCAAAGTAGTGTTATCAATATTAATCTTACTATAATAGTTTTGTTCTTTATATCATAGTAAAACATGACAATAAAATATGGTTTGAATTTACTTAAATCACCTGTTTGATATTCTTGTATTTTGAAAATAACCATAGATATGTTGAAAATATACAGAACAACTGTGTTTCACTATTGCTGAACCGCCACATAAATTTTAAGATTGGTGGTATTAATTCTCTCTGCAAAAAAGAAAATAATTTTAGGTCTCTTAATGTATGCATCAAAAATAAATTTATTGAAATTTGGGTCTCACCTCATATATTTTGGGTCCAGTAATCTTATACCTGGTCAAATTAACAAGCATGGATGCGGCAGATGTCAACACTTCGATACTAGAAATGGATCTGTTCGTCGCGGACATGTAGACATACACGTGACGCACAACAGAATGTGCGTCGGTGTTAAACATCATCGGAAAAACTTCCGTTAATAACTCTGAAAAATCAATTATTGAAAGTTTTGAGAATCAACTTTTACAACCGTTATACAGTCACGCCGCAATTATGAAATAGCTTTAGCACGAACAGGTGGTCCACACTTTTCAAAATATCTTCATAGTATATAGAAGAAAAGTAATTCAGCTCTGCAGTGTTTTTTTCATAGTCGAACGATTTATTTATGCGAGGCATTCCATTTTAGTCAGTATTAGTTCCTTATCAAGGATGAATGTGCTTTGCGTAGGCCGTAGAACGGCCACCATCGGATGTACACTATTCGTTTACAATAAATATTTACGTTACGTATACGTTGATTGTCGAATATTGATGAAAAATAACTGGTAGTATATTAGACGTGAAGATGTATTATGATAATTCCTACTGATCTATTTCATGCAAATTTACTTAAATAAATAAACTTTTGCATGACATAGGTCAGGAATTTATCTTAACAACACATTTTTAAAAATGTATTTACAAAGACGACTAAGGAAGAAAAATAATAAGTTGAACACATTTAATCTCACCTAGTGATCTGAACGTTCGTATGACAGTCTCGATGTCGGACATTTTGCTAAGAACCTCCATGGCTTCATCCTTACGTTCCTTGAGAGATTCCTGTGTGGAATCAAGTGCTCCTGCACGCCACCTTTGGCGTAACTTGTCCACACGGCTATCTTTTAGGTTTACTCGGACGCTATGGCCGCGGAAAAGAGCCTAAAACGATGTAGTTGTTTTCATATTCAAATTAAACAACTAATACCCTGTTATTCCTGTTAGCTGAATTAGAAGAATCGATATTCAAACATAAGAAATAAATAATTTGGGATATCAAAGGTCTTTAGTAAAAATTATCAAATAAAATATTTAATCATTATTAATTATAAATGAAATTGATTGAAAATGTATCAAACGCGTCGCAGCCACTCGCTACGAGGTCGTAAACTCATTTATTCACGTGTCGTACGTCACTGCGCTATTTCCTGTTTGTCATTTTAGCGAGCGAACTTTTAAAATGTTTATATATAATAGGGAGGGTTAAGAGTTCGCGGAATGGATGGGTCAGCGGGTATATTTCTTTACCTGCTACACTTTGTTAGCTCCTTACAACTATAGATATCAAACTTCAGTATGATCCATTCATTATCCTTTGAAAAATCACTAGATCAACAATTGCAATCGGGGAAAAAAACACCAATTTAGGAACAAATTGAGTTTCAAGCTGTGCTTACAAAGCAAGGAAAAACGCCGCAGACCATTATGTTGTGTTCCTTATGGAATGGTAAAAAGGATACGCAGTTGGCAACGCGTGCCATTAATGGCTATTAATTAATTACGCAGATTTTTTATAAATTAGACTGCTACTCGAACCTATTGGGTCAGTACTATGCGGCCATAGGCTGGTTAGATAAGTGCTTGTAAACATAACGATGTTAAAAACATCACATTGAGTGACAACAATAGAGGTAAGCTCTGTTTGTTATTTTTTAATTATTTATTCTTTTATGGTATGTGTTAATATATACGCCCCTACAAGGAACAACAGGGTTTTTATTGCATATATTATAAGCCCTAACTTTTCATTGGTAACATACCGCGATCTATTTCGTAAAGCTTTACTTTTAATAGTTCAATGTATAATGGCAGGTTAGGTATACATTGAACTATTAAATATAATTAGATCTATAAATATTTAAAGCATACCTGAATTTTAGACGCAGCCCAGTTATTTCTGTGTTCCGTCTTTCGTTTTTTCAAGGTCTCTATTTGCGTTTGAACGTGTTTCCTAATCAAATATCCTCGTGCAATGGCCTGTAATTTTATTATGATTTGTCTTTTTTGCAAAAATTCCCAACGTATAAGTCTTGTTATAAGCTTCCCTCTCCATAACATTTGTATAACTTTCACGTGCTTCATATAACTATTGTACCATCTCTTCTCTAGGTAACATCTAATATGTTTCTGAATACATATAGCGGCGGTTTCCCTTTGTTGCTTCATAAGTTCTCTGTGCTTTTTGAGTTTAAACAGCGCTTGTATGACTAGAACTGCTGAACGAATTCTCAAGAAACGTTTCCTTTGTATGTAACGTCTCACGTATGCTTGTATCCTTATAATGGAAGATCTAGTTTTAATGTAATTTTGCCTTTGCATTGTAGCAAGTTTATAAAATCTGTAACGTCTTTGTATTGTGATTGTCGCGCGTTTTAACTCGAAGTATTGTTTTCGTTTGATATGCATACGAATTGATGATTGTATTGTAATAACGCTTTGTCTGATTTCTAAATATCCGCTTCGACATTTAATACGCAGTTTGGAGGATTTATACCAATTCTGTATTTTCCTAGCCGCTTCTTCTCGACGAGTTTCTCGTATGGCGTTTCTGTTTCTGATATACCTTTGTACATATTTAACAGTATACAGGAGTTGGACATAATTGTATCTGACTTTTTTTGTCTTTACAAGGTTTCTATAATACTTTTGAATCATGATCGCTGCAGTTTTCATTTTCAGGAATTCTTGTCGTGTCTTTTTCCCAATAATGTATGCTCTGTAACTTCGCTGAATAGTAACAACTGATTTTAGAATTTTTATATACCCGCTGCGATCTTCTAACATACGTTTGTAAGCTCTGAATTTTCTCTGAATAAATACAGTTGATGATCTTAACAATAAATAATCAGTTCTAAATTTTCTCATTTTAAGCACAGCCCTGTATTGTTGTTGAATCTGTATTGTTGCATTTTTCATTGTTAGATAATTACATCTTTCTTTCTTACCCATTTGGTAAGCTCTATGGAATCGTTGAATTTTTATACAAGATTTTACAACAGTTAAATACTTAACTTTTTCTTTTTTCATAGACATTTGTGCTCTAAATCGCTGTTGCATTACTATAGCAGCTGATCGAAGCTCCAAATAAGATCGTCTTTGTAATCGCATTGTAATCAATGCCCTGTATTGGTGTTGAATAATAATTACTGAATGCGCTAGTTGTAAATAACGTTCGCGCTCCTTTTTCATTGTACGCAAAGCCCTGAATCTTTTCTGAATATTAATAGTTGCTATCCTCAGTTTTTTATACGCCTGTTGTATTTTTTGTGTCTGTCTATATTGTTTGTAGTAAATTTGTATTTTTAAAGCAGCTGTTTTAAGTCGTAAGTATTGCATTCTTTGTTTACTTGTCTCTATATAAGATCTGAATAATCTTTGAATTGTTATAGTAGCTATTTTTAGAGTTATATACTCTTGTCGCACTTTTTTTGTTAGTAGATAATTTCTATAATACTTTTGAATGGAAATTGCGGCCGTTTTAATGCGAATAAATTCTTTATTTACAGTTCTTCCAATTATATAAGCCCTATATCTCTGTTGTATGGTTAAACAAGCTTGCCTTTTTCTCATAAATTGTTGTTTAATTTCTCTACGTTTTTTGCAAGATCGGAACCAATTTTGTATTTTTGCAACAGATTCTTTAAGCCGAAGATATGCTTGCCTTTCCCTTTTTCCTTTAATATAAGCTCTAAAACCATTTTGAATTATAACTATCGATCTTTTAATTTTGAGATATTTCGATCGTTCTTCACGCATTCGTATACAAGCCCGATATCTATTTTGTATAATTGTTGTTGATTTGCGTACCTTTTCATACCTACTTCTACAATTTCTCATTAGAATAAGGGCTCGAAAACGTCTTTGTAAAATTATGGTTGCATTCGTAAGTTTTGCAAATTCATTTCTTACATGGCGCATCTTTAGAAGACTCCTATAGCGTGTCTGTAAGTTAATTACTGAAATTCTTAACTGAACATATTTTATTCTTTCTTCCTTCGCCATCTGGTAGGCACGGAAGTGTTGTTGTATCAAAATTACTGATTTTCTTTGCAGGAGATATGCCATTCTTTCTTTCTTCATAGCCAAGTATGCTCTAATGTGACTTTGGATAGTTACAATGGCCGTTTTGATTTGTAAATATCTTTTACGTTCTTTTAGCATATGTTGCTGAGCTCGTATCCTTCTTTGCATGTTCACAATAATATATCTAGATCTTTTATATTCGTTAAGACATTTTTTGCCTTTAAAAATAGCTTGAACTTTTACGGTTGCCTGTCTCAGAAGTATGTAGTTCGTTCTTGCTTGTCTCATTTTTTTTAACGCGATGTAACGATCTTCAACACATGTCACTGCTTTTTTGTATATCAAAAATAATTTCCTCCGTTTAGCCATTCTGTAATAGCTTTGAATAACGACAATACTTTTAAGTTTTACAGCAAGTTTTTGCATTTGTTCTCTCATTAGTAACTTGCCTTTATATTTATCTTGTATGTAAGAAACAGATTTCTTTAATCGTAAATAGTGCTTTCTTGCAAGGAAAGATCTAACTACACTCTGTATAATTATAACTTTTTTCACCAACACTTGGTAACGTTTCTTGCAAATCCAGCGTCTTACACACGCTTGTATCTTTGTCGCTACTTGATGCCGTTGCTCTTCTCGTTTCAAACGGAGATTATTGAGAATGTTGCGCGCTTGTCTAATCCTTTGAACGCCATAATACCATTCTTCAATTCTAACTACCATTGCTTTCATCTTCAGAAAACGACTTCGATGCAGCCATTTGCGTAAGTTCTTTTGTATAATGATGGTCGCATAAGTCAACTGTTGCATTTTCAGCTCGACCATACGATTGTACTGGAGCCTACGCCACCACATTTGTATCGTGCTCGCAGCATTGTTCAATCTCTCTCGTATCTCCTCCTCCTGTTTCCTTTTTTCGACAATTACCACGTACTTCTTCCTCCACCAAGTCTGTATAACATTCGCAGCTTTTATAAACAACGGAGCACGGAATACATGTATTAGCTGCCAAAGTAGAGATAATGTTTTCTCCCTGTGCCCGTCAGCGATGTCCGTAGCAGTTATATCACCTACAATAACAAAATTAGCTTCCTTCAAAGCGTTTAGAGCTACTTGCACATTGTGTATTTTCTGTAGCCGTGATATCGCTGGCGTTCTCAGTTGATTCACTAAGCCATTTTTCATTAGAATTATTTCCATAACTTTAGTCAATCTTACGCCATCTCTAATGTCTATAGCGATATTATGAACAGCGTATTTATATTCATCTAAGTAAGATTGTTTATAGGAAACAACATACCCAAGAGGCCGTAAATGCCTCGTTATGTCCCCGATTCCGGCAATAAGCTCTCTCGTAAACCGTATTATGATTTCTCTACTTTCTTTACAAACGGCGTTTCTGCAGAATAAGCAAGGATCGTGTGATATCAATTTCTTTTGCTTAGCTTGGTCAAGAAAGAACACCAACATGAAAAACTTTTTCAGTGTAAACTTTTTAATAGCTTCCATATAAGCAGGCAAAAGCATATTCGGAGCGCTCGATTTAGAATTTTTATTCTTTAGATGAGGATTTTTAAACATTCTCTGAATTATGAATATTGTTAGACCTTCAATATCACTATTTGATTTAAGCGGTAAAATGAGTCCATAAATTGCTTCCAATCCGATACGAAGCCACAATGGATTGTACGATAGTAATAGTTCCATTATGATTTTCTGTAATCCCACATCTAAATGAAGATTTCGGTCGTTACGTATTGCTATTAATTTTTTTTCTATTTGTACATTCAGTTTCACAACCACTTGAGATATTTCTGGGCTCAATAACAAAGTCTTTGCAGAGCGTCGGAGACTCTCTAATCTGTGACTATTGTGGTAGACACTGCTAACTTGCTCCTTGGTAGGAGCTGCTGGTATTTCTTTGTTTCTATTATCAATCCAAGCTTTTCCAACGTCGATTTTCTGGTCAACGTTACTATCCAGGTCGGTAGGGGGAGTTAAAATGTAGTTTAGCCATCTTTTGAACTCTTGCTCAAATTTATCAACTGCTCCCTCGTCGTAAAAGTATGTAGAAGACAAGAAAGGATCAACTGTAAATGACTGGGTGTAAACATTTCCCACTTGATTGAGTGATATGTTTTTATTAACACTTTTGTTCGCTTCAAAGGACGCATTAGACATTCTACCAGACATCGAATCTTTATTTCGAACGTTACTTTTGAGTTTAACGACCTTTTTGGATAATGGCATCGGAACTTTCCAGAGTTCTGGGTCAGCTCTTACAGCCTTTTTAGACCACGTTTGTCTTGTAAGAGCAGAATTGTCTGTTGTCTTTTCAAAAGTACGATTTATTGTAAATGAAGCCATTTGTTTTTCTTTTTTTTCCAGCTCTTGCGTGAATGACATCTGCCCACTTTCTTCTGGTATTGATTGCATAGGTGAAGTAAGAGATCTCGGTGGAGACCGATTTGATTGTAAGTCGCTGCGCCACAGGTTCTGTTCGTAATTTTTATGATACCTGTCACATACGTCTCTGTTTTGTTGGTTCTCCTTGAACAAAGATTGCCTACACAATTTTGGATATTGGTCTCGGTCAACAAATGGCGGTCTTGATTCAGTATACATTTGATAGTTATCCATTAATATATTGGGAGATTCTTTGGTGTATGTATCAGAGTTAAGTCTAATATTGGGATTGGTGTCGTTTATTAGTTCGTGCGTCTCGTTATTAATTTTATGTAGTACTTTTCTTTCGGTTGAAAATTTTTGGGGTAAGAAAGACAAGTCACTAATACGTGAGAATTCCGTGTTTATGGAGAAATTCGGACTGTTTAGCTCCTTTGGTGATGATGTGTTTGGTATTTTTTTATTTTTCATAATAGGTGTTTCCAAACCTTGGTTTACATATTGTGAATGGTCAACAGTTAGCCAATTATTGGGTGGCTGTGTTGACATACATATAATGGAATGTGTCTCATTTTCTTTGTTTGAATTTTTTATATCAAGACTGTCATCAAAATCACTATCAGAATGCATACTGAGAACTATTTTCGGACCATTGTCTAATTTACCACTTTTGGTTTGCAGAGCTTTTAATGGCGTAAAAGAAAGATTATCAAAAATATCTGAAGCTGATGTATTAAGTCCTTGGTTATTTGATGGTTTTAAAATATTTTGTTGCATTTTACTGTTACTCATCTCATATGTTTTGTCGTAAGTGTTTTGTAAGATTTCCTTATTGTACTTTTTCATATTACAAAATATTTCTGAGGTATCGAAATTTAGATCATTGCTTGTGAGGGAAGTGAATGGACACTTAGTGGGTTGAGTGTCAATGGAGTGTTCTAGAAAGGAAACATTTTCCTTGTCATCTGATGTATATGTCTTATATTGCGTTGATTTAACAACATGTACTGTATTTTTAACTTGTGTCGTATTATAAATGACCTCGGCTTTTTTCTTGTTTACATAAAAAGGTGACTTTTTCCCTGCTTTCTTTTTAATCTTACCTGGTGAAACTTTCGAAATGTTTGGTTGATTGGCTTTTCCTTTAATATTCTGAAAGGGAAATATCAAATAAATATATGAGTTATGTGTGAAAATGTGTTTCATAAGGCAATTTGCTATTTCATATCGATGGTTAGACACAAAATTTCCCATTACCTTTGAATTTACAATATATAAATGCAATAATAATTATTATAAAGTTTTGTGTTCATGACAATGCACAAAAATATGTGTTGAACCAATAAACAGACATGATTCTGCTTTTATTTGACTATCTTACAATTTGGTTGCCTTGTTTGGTACTCTACATTTATCATATTATAAAGAAATGTGTGTTTCGTTAATTATTGTTATAGTTAAAGATATTAACTGTGTTGAATGTTATAATAGAATATTATATTATACACTGCAATCTTTATTATTAGGATTAGGTCAGTTGAAAGTGACATGTTTATCATGCCACATACCACGTAATATTCAAAAGTTTTGGCCAATAACATCAAATCAATAGAAACATATTATCTATGTAAATCTAGAAACTTGTAAGTATATATGCAATAAATGGAAAGTGCAAGCAATTTCAGGCTAACTAAGACTAGTGGCTAACTTATTATCATACTGGTACAAAAGAAGCAACCTCGATTGAGCAACAAATGACTTCCCTTAGGCTTGGGAGAGATAACCAATGAAATATTGTACTATGTAACTGCCGAAAGTAATTTTTCAATAACTAAATGTATGTTCATGTTGTTCCTTGGGTGAAGTTTATATTCAGCAAACAACTACCACAGGCTGACTATGATAATGATGTTCCTTTGTTTTTTAAACAATGCAAGCAGACCATTGTTACTTGCTGATCATTTGTTGTGGAGCCATGTTGCAGTTTGTTTCAATATATATAGATGTAGCATCAATGACCACTCTCACACAAATATAAATAGCAGAATACTACGGCTATGTTTGATTTGGTAAGTATGAGGATCTCAAAATCTAGTTTTAGTTTTAGTCCCCTCCTATTATTATAATGAAAAATTACCACATACAAGCAACAAGAAACAATTACCATTACAGACTTCAGAACTACTATGACATCATATCTGCCTCTATTCTCATTAGTGAAACGAATGGTTTCTCTTAGAGCAGTTGGTTGAATTGGGGTCCACATCATAGTTAGGCAATAACATGTTTCAGGTTCCAAACATAGCCATTCCTCTGTTAAATGTATCACCAGACCAGCTGGCAGGGAACGACCAAGGGTAATCTGTAAAGTACAACAAAAATAAACTGATAGTACATTAATTTAGTCTTATGTTGTTAATTAAAATTAAGCATGGAAGTGAATGCATACTTCCACTATAGTAAGCCCTATTACTGGTTATTAATATTTTTTAAAAGTAATAATGCATCTGCATGGCAACACATTGTCTATAGATGTTATGAGCTACATGTATTACTAACCATCTGATGAACTGTTTACATGTTTGTTATTATTTAATTTATTTATAATATATAAAAACTGTTAAAGGTTAGTTAAATATTTTAAAAAATGTATTGGATGAAAAGATAAGAATAACACTTCTTATAATTTACGGATTTTATAGTATTTAGTCCTTCCGATGAGTACTTTACAGCACACAGGGGAGGACCTCCCCATGACCATTTGAGCTGTAAAGCACTAGAAACATCGGGATAAAAAGTTTAAAATAAACGCGATTAAATCCGTAAAAAATAGTAGTAATCAACGCGCAGTATTAGCCTAAATTTAAGAAATCGTTCTTTATTGCCTCAAATGGACCACAAGAAATAGATTTATGAGTTATGGTGTTCTATATTTTAAGAGAGTATTACCTGTTGAATTTGCTTTGTAGGGTTGAATATTTCTAAATATTTTTCACAAGAGGTCCCTATAACAACATTTTCGAAAACAACTTGAGGAGGCCTCGAAAACGGAGCTAAAATGAGCCGAGGGCACTCCTCTTTTGGTGAATCATTTTTGATTCTTTCTGTTTTCCTTGCTTTCCTAATATGCTCTGGAGTATTTTCAATCTACGAGAAAAAGTAAATGTTCTTAATCGTTTATAAAAAATATCGTTACACAGTTGAAAATATGAACAACAGGTTGATCCACTTACTTGAAAATACATTTTTAATATTTCACAAACAATAATAATCTCAAGATAAAATGAATCATATTCTTTAGTTTGCTTAAATTAACGGTGGTACCGTTTGCAACGAATACGCGCAAATAAGAAATCACGGTTTTAAATTTTTAAACATAAACTGAAGAAACCGTCAGTAAGCTAACACCAGAAATACAATCCTTGTCTATGGTAAGTTGGTAAGGTCTCAAAGAGTATAAATTATAATATAAAAATGGGAATGTCTACTTCTAAAAGAGTAATTAATTATAATTATAATTACTTCATTAAATCAATTGATTTGACTTTTATACAGATTGACTCATTTATAAGCGGCATATTTACAATTTTAAGGCGTATTTACTCAGGTATTTGGCTATCTTTTAAGTGACACATTTGTTCAGTGAAAATATATGGGTTTTAATTTTTTTCAAAATTGAAATTTTTTTTGGATTATAAATAACATAATCTACTGAAACTTTATTTAAATCTTAGTAATGTATTATTATTTTTACTGTACTGAGATGTGCAAAAAAATCCTGTAAATGCATACCGAAACGAAAATTTTCCCTGGTTAAATAACTTTCCGGAATTTTTTTTCTGCTTTATGTATATATCATTAAGCATTGAATCTCTACGGATCTTACAGATAAACAAAGACTCCATAACCCTAATGTCACTAAGTCATCAGTACAATACGATCAATAGTCAAATCGAAGACAATAAGCTTTGTTTTGCTCAAATCAAATGAAGTTTGTATTTAAATGTAGTGAAGGTTCTGATAGTTTATCTGTTTGTCTATAATTATTAAAGAAACACATCTGGGAATACATGAGATATAAAAACATATTTGATGTCAATAAGTGTTGCTGCTGCTGGCTTAGTGGAGCAATATTTCAAATAATGTATGACTCCTAAAAATTCTTATTCCAGAACTTTGCCGACTAATGCAGCAAGGAAGTATACTTATCCTCCCTGTCTACTGGAGCTAATTAAGAGTATCATAGCGTTACTTAACAACCAAGAATAAAATAAAAAATATATTACTACATATAGCAAACACGTTATGTAAACAAAGATATTAAATACCACTAAATATACAACTGCAATCAAAATCTTTAAATATAAATAGTTCTCCATTTTATAAAATTATATTTTAAAGGGATGAACCAAAACAAACTTGCAAAATAAATTTATTTAAAATTAGTTACTCTGTTATCAAAAAATGGCGATGGTCAAGTCTTTATCTCCATCTATCGGGGTCCATGAGAGCTGAAATACAGATCACTCGTAGATCATCCAAGAAATTGGCAACAAGCTTATAAAAGAGCTTAAAAACAAACTCAGAGATCAAAAATAAGTAGTAACTATTATATATACTTCAATCATGTCCAAGTGCGGATTGTCCACTTAATCAGTATCCTGAATTTAGTTCAGTGTGAATAGAAGCATTTTGCTGCTGCCATTTCTAATTCCTAATTGTGTACGGAGTGCTAAAGTGCTTAGGCGTCCGGAACTTTTATTCATTAATTTATCTTATTATTATTTCTCGCTTATATTTATATAATTTCGATGAAAATTTACAGTACGAGTGTAGAATATATATTTGCTTTTTTAAATATTAACTAGTAATAGACTATTGTTCAACAAATAAATCATACAATGTTCAACTGTTTTCGAACGATAAAATTATGAGAAACTGTCATGGACTTCGGTACACACGGCACTGTCTCTGCTTTGTCGTTTCAGTCTGTCAGTTCTTCGTCTGTCATTTTAACGCTAAGAATTTTCTCGGGACTACCCATTTTCGTTGTAATCCAGTTAATTTTTTTTGAGGTAGGTACGTTTCCTAGTCATGTGCGATAGAGTTTCGTTTTTATTTTATAAAGTAACAGTTGTTTTTCAGAAATCTTGTAAGAATCATGGCCGAGTCTCCATCGAACGATAACAATACTTGCGTAGTTTGTTTCAAGAATGTCCTGTATTACTCAATTGGCGAATGTGATCACCCAGTTTGTTTTGAGTGCTCGACTCGTATGAGAGTTCTTTGCCTGCAAAATGAGTGCCCTATCTGCCGTTCAGACCTTTCAAGGGTAAGTAAAATAATACTACATATTTACTTTATTTATGTCGCAATGTGACAATATATGTTTCAATTTCTAATTATAATAATTAAATAATCATTATCATCAAAAACCATATTACATTACATTTTTAATGACGAACATTTTATAGAAAAATAAATAATAAAATTTACATATTTTGAAATACTATTTTTTTTTATAGGTGGTATTCACTGAATCCATCCACACTTATAAGGAGCTTCGTAACAGAGTGTTCAGTGATAGACTCTTTGAACGACACTACAAAATAGGGTTCTGTAGTGAAGAGATTAAGAATGCATATGAATTGTTACTGGAGCATTGTTGTAAACTCTGTGATAACCATCCACCATTTCGTACTTTTACCATGTTGAGTGACCACATGAGACGGGTACATGAGCGCTATTACTGTGACCTCTGTGTTAAACATTTGAAGGTAAGAATAAATTTTTCTCTCCCTCAGAATTATTCATCCATGGTGAAATTTCAGATTATCTAAATAGATTATAAACTAAAAAAACAATTACATTTACTTAATAATTGTGACTAGGAAATAAAATTAAATACAATTTAATTTCCATTTTAAACTATTTAAAAATAGTGCTCAATAACTTCTTTTTCAATATAAAGTAAATATTTTAACTGTTAGAATGTTCAATGTTTACTATTTGTAAATTTATATATAATAATATATACACAAATCATGTGTATAAATCCTTTATATGGATAACATCATTTTTAATGCTACTAAAATTAAACCAAGAATAAGTACTAAAGAAAGGTAATGATGAAAGAAATGAGAATGAAAAAGTGATTCTGATGTTAATAACTGATATCTTTTAGCTGACTATAACTCATTGCCTTTTATTTTTACTATATTCTAAAATTTCATTTTATTCCTTTGTTATTGAAAAGAATATTCTTTGCCAAATGCTTTTTAAATTCAGGATCCAGTTTCATCATTCTAATTACTTAATTAATCTCATAACAAAAATCTTACTTATTACTTAATCAAATAAGAAATTTAAGTTTTACAACAATTTAATAAAACAAACATTTTATAACAATGTATATGCAATTAATGATTATCATTTATTACAACTAATTATTATGTGCAGCTACAACTACCTTAATACTAAAATTATTATATAGTCCTGCTTCTTATGGTAGGGTGCCAAGAATAATTTAAAGGGAGGAAATAATTTGCGCTCTTGTTGTAAATAGGAAAAACAAATTGCTTTAAAAATAAAGAAATATCAAAATGTTTTACAAGTTAAGAGCTCAGGGTCATAGACCAGTTGGACATTGATGGTACATAGCCAATCTTGTGCAGTAATTGCCTTCTACTTTATTCTGGTAACTCCCTGCATTTTTGTGCCAAAGCAGATCAGGTACTCAATGGGTTGTTGTTTATTGAAGAGAGTTAAAAGGGTGTTCTTAACTTCTGCATAGCTTTAAGGGAATGTAGCAAGTAAAAGGAAGGTTCCCAGTATGGTTACCTTTCAGTAATGTACATAGGAGACTTGACAACTATAGGCTGCACAATAGTGTTAGCTCAACCATATTTACTGAGATTATTTAATTACACTATGTAACTTAGTGTACTCAAAAACAAAGAAGGGGTATGACCTGCTACACATGTGGCATTGCTTGCAATTAATTCCTTCTTTCTCCATGCTCAGCTCTGTCCTGACACCGATTGAAAAATCTCTATGAGTAGCAACCGAATTCTCTATACATATTGTACTCACACAGGACTTCGCTTCTCTTCCAAGAGACTTATGTTCTACAATCGGCTCTTCTACCATTGTCCTTAAAAATTCCACAACATTCTAAAAGCAAAGAAACACATGGAGAATATTGATAATATCATTTGCGAAACTGAGAAGGGCCTTTTTTTCTGCTTTTTTTTTTCGTTTCGTTTAATAGTACATGGAGACCAATTCGCCAATGATGCTCCATTGTATTTTGTTTATTTATACCAATAGAATATATATTATGTTTTTGTGGCCGAGTTTCTAATGGAATATTCCAGTTAGATTAGAAAGTTTGCTTCGCTAGCTAGTTTTCCATAGTAATGTTAACTTCATCAAATCTTGGCTAAAGTAGCTTGTGCTTAGAAGGTGAATTAAGGATAAATTTAGAATTATTAATAAAGCTATTTTCATACTGAGATGAATTTCTTTTAATGAATGTAGATGGAAGTATACTGATGGCTCAGGGTATTTTAACAATAATTCATGGCAATGTGCAGTAGTATTACTCATTGGCTAATGATAAGAAAAATATGAAACTGAATAGACAAGTAATTTGTCTTTGAATTTATCACTTAAATATAATTACATCTGTATTACTTAGATATTTTCAAGTGAACGGAGATGCTACACACGTCAAGAACTGGCACATCACCGTCGGAAAGGAGATCTAGATGACACATCCCATAGGTAATATATATATTTATTTATATGTATATAGATTTGGGATATTTTTATTGAGACTTAAGTGATGAATTGTTAATAACCTAATTTCTTAGTGAAGGGAACAAGACATCTTACTTTGCATATTATCTGGTGAAATATCTTCTGTCAATGTTTTTGATAGAAGACATTCTGACAATGCTTTGCTACTTATTGCTGTAGGTTTATTTTTTCATATTGTTATTACATGGTAATTTTAAATAATATAAAACAACATTAAAAATCATTCCCTTAATAAACAAATTCTTTTGTATACAGGACTTATTTGCTAAACAGATTGTGACCCCCTTTAATAACAAATGGGACCCCTCTAGGGGTCACAACTGCCAAATGGTGAAAAAATGCTCTAAAATATAAGAAAAGTGAAGGAGTGCTCAAGCTATCACTGTATAAAAAAAGACATTCCATTGATATTACTGTAAAACAAAGGAAAATGCTTGCATGCTTTAAGCCCAAGCTTAGTTTTGACTTGACCTTTACACTTGAGTGCAGACTAGGTTTCGTGATCAGGAATAAATTGATATTTAGATTCTTATGTTAAGTATTATAACATAACACATTATATGGATTTGCCAGCCTTATCTGTTTTGGCACTTTCTAAAATGTAACTGATAAAAATGAAGCTAGATTATCATCTTTTTTAAATATTGTGAAATACTTATTCTATAAAAATTACAATAGATAATTTATTTGTCTTCTCATGTTCAGATTGTAAAACACACAATGCTGTAGGTATCTTAAAAATTGGAAGTAGCAGGCAGATTCCAATACAAGCTACAATATTTATGTACGCCTAATTATTGGTTTTTGGGTCTGGATGAATTTTATGTATGTTCTTAAATATATCTGAATCTTCCACCGATCTTATGATGCATGTACTGAACATTGGACTATGGAAGTGTGTGCCTCCGTGTTTGCGCAAGTGCTAATGGCATAACAATAAAAGTTATATATTGAGCACCTACTGACATCTGGTTACCAAAAGATGTTGCCGGGCTTGAAATAGACTGGGAGGACATCATCATCATAAATGATGTTTTTCACAAAATCAGTCTTTTTTTACATATAATTAAACAATATAGCAATTATAATATTGTAAACAACACTATTTTTATAAAATAATAATTTACATTTCAACAGCTATGTAAATTCATTAGTTAATTAGTGTTATTATAAAGTCTTAATATGTACACAGAAAAAAAATATAAATAACTAAATTATGACTCCTTTCTTGGCTAATACTGTTTATATTTATTGACAAAGTAAATTTTCATATCTGGTTTTAAGTTAAACTAAAATCAAATAGATGTACTGTTCCAATAATTTGATAAAAATTCAAGTTTAGCTGTATGTGGGGATGGTAATGGTTATGATTATAAAATTTCATTATTTAAATTTATATATAAATATAACTTGAAAATATTTGTAGTTTTTGTAAAAATGTATATACATATATATACATTTTATATATATTATGTACATACATATTACATATTATACTCTTAATATATAGAATATTAATAAAGTATGGTGTCCTCCATGCAGAATTATTAATGTGTAATTTTTAAAGCATATATGTTTACATTATAATGCTTTAACAGAACTTAATATAACCAATAATTGTTACTCATCACATTGTTTTATAAATATAAGGGTAAAATATAAGCATACTGTTGGAGAGTATTGGATGGTGAGGAATGACTGTAGCCCATAAACACCTACATCCATCCTCACAAAAAAACAAGATGAACAGTTTTTGTCTCCACTGAGGTCTTATTAACATTAGTTAGGTCACATAATAGTATAACAATAATTCTAAGTCGCTATACGTTTTTTTAATATCTGATAGTTATCATGCATAGGGGTCATCCTCTTTGCGAGTTTTGCGAGGAGAGGTTCATGGATGCCGACGAGCTGTACCGCCATCTGCGTAAGGAGCATCTCTATTGTCACCTGTGCGACGCGGACGGGAGGAATTTGTACTACGCGTCGCATGCTGCGCTCGCGCATCATTTCCGCACCGACCACTATCTATGCGAGGAGGGGGAATGCGCTGGAGAACATTTGACAGCCGTCTTTAGAAGCGAAATCGATCTTAAAGGTAAGGCTACATTTTTATTTACACATCATGTGTCAATAATTATTGGCACCAGATGTTGACATGATTTATTTAATCGTGCTAGACTTTCTTTTACCTATGTTCGCTGTATTCGGGCAACTCACTTGTAATTCACAATACACAAACATAATTTCCAGGTACTGGGCGTCATAAAGGTGATTTAGAAAGCAATTATAGTGCTGATTTAACAAATGATAGTCGGCGAAAGGAATATTTGTGAGGAAACTGGCATGTCTAAAAAATTTAAAAGGTTGAAGATATGGGTTATCCGTTAGACCGCATTGGTATAGAGTGATTTGTGCTTATAATTAAAGCTGATTTACATGTTGGTTCACCAGTTTATACTATTGCGGGATAAGATAATCTAAGGGCAGCATCTAAAACTAAACCTTGTTATTTTTACGTAAACATCTAGCTATGAAGATGCAAAACATCTTTGTGCTAGTTTTGTTGCGACATTTCAACGCATGCATTGAGATGGCTGGTCGTAAGAAATGTTGAAACATTTTCTTAACACAAATCTTTCCATGAGAAGGATAGCATTTCCTTTGCAACGATCAACGAATATATTTGTTTCAGCTCATAAGGCTACGGTACACGGAAAGGGAATGAATCGTGGCGCGGCCAGGCAGGCGAGAACTCTAGAACTACAATTTAACATCACCCCACATCCTGTCGGACAAAGGACACCTCGGTTAGTAACATCTTATTTAAAGTAGTAACACAATTTGAACGTCGATTTTATTTCTTGACTTATTATGTACACTCGTGAGCAAAATGTTTTTATGTTATTAAGACTAACAAACGAGCACAAAGTTAGTTCACCTGATGTTAAGTGAATCCTGCTGCCCATGACATCTACATTCTTCCTTAATAAGGAATCATAAAGCAGATGTTACCCTTGAAGACTGAGATGGAATGCATCGTCTCCTCTAATAAAGGTCTCTGGATCCCTGCACTCACCAGATGAAACACAGCAACTTTAAGCTGGTATTCTGTGAGGGCGTGGTCCTACCCCGGTCGAGCTGACCCATTAATTCTGCAGCTAAAAACAAACTGCAGTGTAGCTCCACCACTGTAAAATACAAATTGTTGCTCAGGATGATCAGGTAAATGACCTCTTATAGGGCATGACGTCCCCTTAGCGATACTGAAAATAGGTGCAAAAATAGCGATTAGAAATAACAAAATTTTTTTTAGGTCATGTTCTTGGAAATATGACAATACAGCTTTAATAATTCAAAAAGAAAATTATAATTCAGGGCGCAGTTATTTTTTTAAAGAACAAACCTCGTGCATAAAGCTTGAGTCGATTTTTTTTGCTCACGATAGTATTTTGGACTAGTTAACTAGTACGTTGGATCGCTGCCTGGAGGTCGTCTACTCGAATCCTACTGACATGTACCATAGAAGTTCTGGATGTCGATTTCTTACGTTACAAAAGTCAGTTAGATTTCATGCCAATAAGTAATTTCAGTCAATAAGAACTTATTCAGATTGGATTATGTAAGGGCTTATTTTTAATCAATATATATTAAAAATCTCTCACAGATAACCAGCGTGAAATAGCAGTATTCAGCTGTGTTTCGCCTGGTGAGTGGGGATCCGGAGACCTTTATTACTGGCGTCGAGGCATTCCAATTCAGTCCTCAACGGTAACAACGCATCTGCATTATTCAAGGATGAATGTAGATGTCATGGGCCGCAGGAATCATTTACCATCGGGTGAACTTGTTACTCCCAGTGAATAAAAAAAAACCAATCCGCATGGTGGTCTATGACTCCAACAACCTTTCTATAGAGAAGGCCTGTGCCCGACAGTGGGATGTATATATATTGGGCGTTACTTTACTTTTTCTTTACTAAATTAAACAATCTTTTAAAATACAATTGACATAATTTTCAAATTTGGAGTTAAAAAAATTTTATATTATAGTAAATGTAGTTTATTCTTGTTTATCAATGAAAATTTTCTATTACACAGAGAGAGGGCGGAGCCCCCGCCGTTGGCGATTCCAGCTCCTGCGCCAGACATTGATACAAGAAGCGACGAGCAGTTCCCTCGTCTCTCCGCCGTGTCGGCCCCTCCAAACCTCATGCATGGACCTACTAGATCTTATAAAGGTAAACTATTATTTATTTTTAATTAATTTCTTCAACATGTACAAATCAAATCAAATCGAAAGAAGCTTTATTCAAGTAGGTTTATACAAAACACTTTAGAATCTTCTTCTTCTTTAAGATAGCTAATAGGTCGAACCTCTGCTCGGTCAGTTGCTTTTGACTAAGGATTATCTAAATTAATATCGCTATTATTATTAACAACCTGTACCACCACTTCGGAGTGCGTGGCCGCTGGAGAAGAATTGGCGCAAGAATAGCTGCTCCATTTTTTTTTTACACAATAATTTCCAAAATGTCCAAGAATTGTCTAGTATTGAACCCACAGCTCAAAGTTTAAATCCAATCATATTTGTCAGACAATTACTCTGACAAAGAGTAGTAAATTTTTTTGATGAATTGGTTTTTAACTAAATTTTTAAATCGATAATTATTTGCGGAAATTTGTTAAATATGCGTATGCTATTACTTACTAGTACTTTTTTCCGGGTCAACGTTTAATATTTTTATCAACGGATAAAAGGTTTTTTTTTCTTCTTTAAACTGAGAGTAACAAACGAGCACACATTTCACCTGATGGTGGTTGTATCCTGCGGCCCATGTCAACACCATTCATCCTTGACAAGGAATCATAATGCAGATGCGTTATCACCCTTGAGGACTGAGATGGAATGCCTCGTCGCTAGTAATAAAGATCCTTACACTCACCAGACAAATCATTGTGCTCAAATACATAATTTGCGCGGACATAGAGACATTCTCTAATCATCCACTGATGAGTCTAATAAGATTTAAGGAATGCAGTATTACCATACCAGACTTCTAAGTCAACAATTTGTGATACGCAACTATTGTTCCTTTTTAGTCCTCAAGAATACACACTGTTCTTTCTCCTTGACTTCTTGTCGAGTAACTGAGGTGTCTATGAGCCGCGGCGTTTAGGTTATTCATTTACTCGTATGCTGCCTCTTTGTATAAATTGTTAGATTCCACTTTATAAAAAGAGGCACAAAATAACTTTATAGCTGCGATAAAATAAATCTATTTCGATCATTAGAGTTCATCTCAAACTCTTAGCTGCATTTTTAGTGTCTTGCTTCAGACTAAAATAATCGCGTTTTTTTTTATCATACTGATGGCCGCTGTTAGCCCGAGGGCTTTTACAGTTTCGCCGGGTTCAGAGGTGACCCAGCGCATATGCCGCTCAGTCGAGACCTCTATTAGTGGGTAACCAGCACAAGGGCTCCCAAGAGGGAGCCTCGGCTTGGACTGTTGCCCTGTTCCGCGAGAGCGTCTAACTCGAGGGTGCCCGAGAGGGCCGAACCTCGGCTCGGTCAGTTGCTTCTGACTAAAATTTATCTACATAAATATCACTATTATTATTATTGGCTATCTGTACCACCACTTCGGAATGCGTGGGCGCTGGAAAAGAAGTAGCGTAGGAAACTCCAGCGACGCTTCTATCTGTATTGACTGGAGAGAACCGGCCTGTGACATGGCGGAATCGCGAAGAACCTTGTTTGCGACGCCCTCGCCGTCGGCGGGGGCGGTATGAGGGTGCGATGTACGTGTGTAGTGTTTTATGAATGGCTTGGGGCCTCGTTCTCCTTCGGACACGGGTCAATCTATGATTCGCGATATATTCGCGCAATTTAGAAATATAGTAGAGAGATTTTGAAGTTAAATTTCTTTGGGCGCGATGAGAGTTAAATACCAAGATCAAACAACGCAACGTTTAATGAAATGTTTTTGACATAAAAAAAAACTGAAAATAGTTTCTTGGTTGGTCAAAGAGAAAAAGAAGACCATGCTATATTAGGTGTTGGGCTTTTAGTTACTTCTCTTTCGTCTGTCTCTATCTCTCTGCCGTTTTACCCTCTTCTATATTTACATATCGCCTATATACTATATTTATAGATAGCCACAAAAAGCTCTTTTCTGTATTATGTGCCTAAATCGAAATATAGGATAATTGTGTCATTATCGACTGACTGCATTTGCCAATGTTTATCTTATTTAATTTTAAGAATCAAGAGAACGCAACCGCACATTCACTCATCATGAATAACATTATTTTTATCTTACATTTTAATTTCTTAACGCCTTAAACCTTGGAACTCTATGATAACGCGAAGACCAGGTGATGTTCTTTTGTGAGGAAAATAAATAATATTTTCCTCATAAGTCCAGTCATAAGAAGATGAGAACACACAATTGTGATTGTGGATTATTTACTGATAGTTGAACTGAGTGATCGTGTGATCGTAATTCTATAAAAATCATAGATAGATCGTAAAGATTATTATTTTTTTTGCAGGTGGCCAAGGCTTGACCCGTAATGACAAGAATTTCCCCGCTCTAGAAGGTGGATCGGGACCATCCCGTAACGGTCCACCTACGACGCCCCGCAACGCCGCGCCAGTCGCCGCAACTATAGTCAGGAACTGTTCGTATCTCAACTACCGAATGTCACTCGTAGCAGCATATAAATAAAAAAATAACTGTACTATGTATAAGATAGTTTGACTGAGGAAGAACTATGCATATATGAAAGAGATATGAACAGCTGTGGTTTGCGTGTCAAGTTTCCGGAGGCCATTGATAAAAAGGCATACAACTTTATCCCTAACTGGATGGGTGGAATCTTTTCTACACTCGTAGCTTCTGCTGCCTGCGTCCCTGTTCCCACACTACCCACCCCATCTACTGAAGAACGCTCTTAACATCCTTACTGGTCCTTAAATTAACATTCGTGCAGTATGTGCCTATTTAACATTGACAGCCTCTACCCCTTTCCCGGATCTTATCGTCTGTAACATTGGACCACAGAAAGAGACTATATGTACCACCACTTTGGAATGCGTAGGCGCTGGAGAAGAAGGGGCGCAAGAAACTAGCGACCCTTCTATCAGTGTCGTCTGGTGAAAACCGACTTGTGACATGACGGTATCGCGAATAATATTGTTTGCGACGCCCTCCCCGTCGGCGGGGGCGGTGTCAGCTGCGAACGAGGCTGTTATCGAATGAATGCACACACAACAACGACACGTATACAAATACGATATTTTTTTATATGAACGTATAAATAGACACACGTCCATTCGATATTATAATATTATTTCTGAAACGGGCATTAGTAATGCTATAAATGGGTGTATATATATATATATATATCCACATATTAGACTAATGATGGTGATATATAACTAGCTGACCAAACAGACGTTGTCCTGTGCAAATTTCATTTAAATTGTTTGTTTTGTGAATAAGTGAAAATTGTCTACTGTTCGATCGATTTAGGGCCTTGAGTTCATACAAAAGTTCTAAAGAAAAATCAACTATTAGTTTCTCCCGACAATTTTTCCACGCAACTTTTCCAATTGCAAACATTTCTTGCCATAAAAACCTAATTCGAACTATTAAGAACGTTTTAAAACTAAAACTAAGCAAATCAAGTTATGCGCTTACCAGCGAACAGCAATTGATTTTTATTTATTTATATATATGTGTTTCTTACTTTTTAATATTTTTATTAACAGCTAAACCAAGCGTGTCTATAAAACTGCACAGTCAGCCGGCAAGCGCAAGCAATTTCAGGTTAACACAGACTAGTGCCAACCGTATATCCATACCGCCCCAAAAGAAGCAGCCTCCACTGTGTGACGATGATTTCCCATCATTGAGCGTTGGAAGAGATGACCATCCAAGTATTGGCGTCGGCACTATTCAACCTCCCAAGGTAATTCGTCAATAACCAGTCATACATATGATATTTCATTTGTATGACATTCAGAGATTATATCATATTTTATTTATTTATTTATTTAAACTTCACACCTTAAAAAAAGGGACACAAAGAGCTGAGGACTTCATGCCTTAAGGTATTCTCTAATAGTCAACCCGTTGCGTGGTGATATTTTTGTAGGTGTTGTAAATAAGAAAAAAATATAAAATATAATATCTTAAAACTTAATATATATATAATTGTATATATATATACATACACACACCCATACAAATATATATTATAATAATGAATTAGAAGTTATTCTACTAATAAACATAAAGATAATATACCATACATATAAAAGGGCCTACATATATATATATATATATATATATATATATATATATATATATATATATATATATTTACAAATTAAAAGGAATACATAATAAACATATAACAAACAATGACAAGAATAAGTAATAATTTTGTTATTCTTAACATTTTTATTAAAGGTGACGTTGATCAACAGTGAAGAGATGCAGGCGATTAAGAACAACAATATCAACAATCATAAAAAGAAAGCTAATCATAAAACCTCGGAAGCTTTCCCTGCACTGTCCTCATCATCGACCCCATCAGCACCACCACAATGGATCAACGTATCTAAATCAAAAGAAAAAACAAAGCTCAGAACTGAACCTGTGCCTCCGCCCAGAGAACCATCTTTCAACGCTGTAGCTGATTTCCCAACATTGCCGATTAATGTGTCGAAGTCTAAATCCAAGAAACCGCAGCCTCAGGGGCCAATCACCATTCAGAATGAGAGCACGAAGGTGAAAAGAGAAAAGAAAAAACAAAACAATAACTCCAAAAAGGAAAATCTATTTGAAACGAATCATATGAATGGTTTAAGTGACGATAAAATCAAAGAAATGTCTTACATCACTTCAAATGTAAATAGCAACAATCAGAGTGTTGAGAGTGATAAGAAGATCAAAACCATCACCGACACATCTACAAACGCCTCTACCAATCAAAAGAATCGCAGCAACCCCAACCATAACTTCAAGTTAGCGCCAAAAGAGTATCCCCCGTTGACTTCAAAGAACGAAATTAATGCCCCCGTTAAAAGTGTATTGAACGGCAACATGCCCCCTGGTTTTAAAATACGTCCATCGGTAAAATGCGATGGCATGACGTTTACAAATTCAGCAGGTCAAGTGTTTTCAGCACCATTGCACACTTATATACCACCACCGGACTTTGAACAAAGAAACCGTGCGTTGGTGAAGAAATTCGCTGTTGCTCTGGGTGGCGCTGCGGCGGTTGAAAACTTCAAAGTGGCTTCTAGGGCATTCAGAGACGACATCATTAGCGCCGAGGAGTTTTACCAAACTTGTCAGACTGCATTGGGTTCTCAGCTTGTGTATGTGTTCCCGGACTTAGTTGCACTTCTACCCGATATAGCGAAGCAGCAGGAGTTGGTGGTAGGTAGGGATGTGAGTTCACAATTGGACGTGTGCGCCACTTGTGGTCAACTGATAGCGCAAAGCGATCGCATCACCCACGACACCGCTCATTGGCCGCCCCTGGCACCTCATTAGTTACAAGCTTTTTATTGTAATACATACTTTAAATAAGTTATACATGTATAGCGTTAAATCAAACCACGGAGCAGTGCTCTGCTCACGAATTAATTAATAGTCTTCATAGTGATTTGATGTTTGATTGTTAAATCATTTGCCCGAGATAACAGAATACTGTGCTAATATTTCTAATATATTTGTATTCAATGTATGATTACAGTAAATTTTGCTAACGACTCTGTGACGTGAGCATAACAGCATTCACAAACGATATTGACCTCCATTGTTTTGACGTAACAGTATCGCAATGAATAAGACGGGATGTGATTATATTTAATGTAAATGTTACACAATGTAAAAAAATATTGTTTTAATTTTAATTATTATATTTTTCTACTTGGAGCAAAACCGTTGCTTTAGTTTGTGTTGCATCTTTTGTTAGCTACAAATAATTTGTTTGATTACAAATTGACTTTTGTATTTTTCCAATCATAAGAAATAGTCATTCTTAGAAATGTTGTTGTCCAGTTACATGCTATGATAAAAAATAAATCTATTGCTGTTAATATGTGTTCTGGTGATGAATAATGAATATAGTTCATTAAAAATCTAGTTTTTTTTTTATCTTGTTGAAAATTGATATCTATCTCTATCACTACCTTGGATGACAGGCACAATCATTAAAACCCCCTTTCCATTCATCAACCCGGTGAAGCTTTAAAAGCACTTGGATTAACAGGCCGAAAAAATATTTAAAAACGACAATAACTGACAAACTTTAAATATTTATATATGGTTCAGATGACTGGTTGATGATATGAAGATAGTTCAAAAGGTTAATCTTCTAACTACGACATATTCTTCCAATTAACAAAAAAAACTAAAATTTAAAATTTTCTAAAAAAAATTAATTATTACTTAGGTATTTCGACGCTTAAGTTTTGTGATATGTTTCAAAAGATTAACAGTTTATAGAACAAATATATATATAACGGGTGTTGTTGCTTATGTTAAACACTTCCACTCGGAGGTCAGAGGCACTAAACGAATTTGATGGATCTAATCATTTTACTATTCTAAGAATATTCATCTTTAGGAAAAAATATGACTTTCTTGTTTCTTAGAAGAGGCAGGACACATCATCATGCATGATTGTGACGAGATATAAATAGTCGATAATCAAAGGATCGATTATCTGAATGTAACATTCGAACTAGGGTTAAAACTAGAGTTCACTGACTTCACCCGTCGAAGTGTTTGCCAAGACTATATAAACGTATCGTCCAAGCCCTAGTAGGATCTGCTGTATGGAGACCATGACCCTGCTTAACCTTGTATACTTACTAATATTCCTAATATATGCTTGCAAAGTGCAAATTTAAAAAATACTGAAAGGAAGTATAAACTACTACTGTAATCAAAGTATTATAACTTGTCATTGGTATGTAATTTATTTAATAGCTGTAGTTAAACAAGTGCAAAATTATATAAATATATATTAAAAATGATAACATCTTTTACGGATACTTATACAGTGCGTCTGCCGGCAGATTTTATACATTAAATTGTGCTCGCTCTGACTACAGTAGAGAGAGAACGGGGAGAACATTTGACACGGAAATGTTGCGGGTTTATAGATATTAGTATAAAGTGTAGTATTATCTATATCCATGAGACGATAGGAGCGCATGCGCTAAAGTGGTGTGGCAAGAGGTCGATGCCGTTTTAAAATTATGTTGCTAAGAGAAACAATCATCGATCAGCTCCTCACAAATGGTCGATGATTGTTTCTCGTAATCTCGATGTTCAATTTCTGTTTTGATATCAGAAAATATAAACTGAGACTGAGAGATGAAGTTTTACGAAATCCTCACAAATCACATTAAAATCAACTACCACGCTAAAACTAAATAAAAATAATTATATAGAACTATGAGTACCTAAAATACTTGAGTTTATATTTTTTCCAAAGTATAAAATCTCCTAGCAGACACCTGTACTTCTCAGAATACTGACGCAATTTTTCAGGTATGAAAATATATTAAACAACAAGTGCTTGTTTTATAAAACTTGATATTTTTAATAAGTAATATAGAAAAAAAAAGGAATTTATTTATCACTACCCCATCCCAAAAAGCCTTTGACGAGACCAGTGATACCAGCCCCTTGCTTCTTGCTATTAGCCGCACCAATTTTATCGTCCAAGTTGGGGAACTCGATGAAATTGCACGCCAAGTCGTAAAACAACGGCTTGCAAGGTATCGCCTCCATCGTGGGCGGCAGTTTGTAAATGTTTGGATTTTTTGTAAGCACCTGCGTGTCCTCTCTGTACTCGTCGAGGCGGTCAACCAAAGGTTTCTTTTCTTTATATGGTTTTCCACTCGAAGTATATTTGGTGTCGTCGTCCTCTTCTTCGTCTTCTAACACCGAGTCTGCGTGTACTACGAATTTACAGCTCTCTATGTCGTTTCCAAGCGTCTCCAATTTTTTTAATAACTGTTCGTCGTCGATTTTACTAGATATCGATTGGGTTGTGTAGTTGCTGCTACGTTCCAACATAGCGAGTGCTTCTCTGAAACGACGAAGCCCCGTCAACACTTGAGCGATGTAGTAGCAACGGAAAGCGCGGTATGCGTTCATTGCTGTCTCAATTTCCCTTTGATAAGACGCGTCGCTGTCAAATCCAGGTAGTTGCTGCAACTCTGTGTAATTCTGCAGGATTATTTCGTACAGTCTGGTCAGGTCCTGTGGACGGACTTTCTTGCCATCTATTTGTGTGTTCTTCTTGCGAGCTTCCTCGGCCTGTTGCACCAACAAGTTGTTCCGTTCTATCGTGCGCATTAGACGCAGATACATCAAATAGGAAAGCAGATAATTGATGCTCGAAACTTGAGTCTCAGATCCAGATTTCAGTTTGGGATCGTTCTTTATCTCATCTTTAATGGCCGATATTGCGTCTTTGCAGTCCATGAGAATGTTTTCGAGGATTTCGATCTTGGCGTCAACGGTATCCGCGCTCTCGACGGATTTGTCGAAATCCTTTAGGGCAATAAGAAAGTGGCGCACTTTCTCAGGGCGTACGGTAACGCGACGTCCGCGCCATTCTATTTCGTGCATTATACCAGACCGTGACTCCCTAGAAAATAGAAGAATTAAAATAAATATAAGATTCACATTTTATATTTCAGTCGAAATATATAAAGTTAGCGAGTTCTGTCCAGTTTTGAAGTTTACACATTCTAAATTTGACAGAAATAATTTAAAATATAACAAAAAGGAAATTGGTGTATCTTGTTTAGCGATTATAGTGCGCTAGCGTGTATCCTGGCGCTTATAAAAAAATAAAGATTAGCAAGATTGACCCTTATAGACTTTCCAGCCTATACTCACTAAACAGAATGGTACCGGTATCCAATAATGCCACTCAATATACTATATATGCCACTATATAATTAGTAAAATGTGGATTCTGCAAGTTTTCCATTAATCGATTGATAGAACCTCGTCCATGTTTTAACGGGGTGCATTGCGTGCGTGCGCGGCGACTATAACATTTGATGAAAAGTTAAACATATATAGTATATAGGTTGTTCCACCCGTTTACATTGCATGTAATAAACTTAGGATTAGATGGGCTCATACTTAGCTTGAGCCATGAGCGTGTCCAGATTCTCGATGAGTCCCTGTCCACGCATAGCGACTAAATCTCCGGCCGCCGATTGATCGCCGATGTTGTACGCGCAGTATCTCAAGCTTGGCTTCAACTCTTCGACCTATATACCATTACAATGTTAATTTAGAACTATGTATTACTAAAAAAGCACTAGCAGATCTAGCACTTCCTACAAGATTCTCACGCTCATCGCTCGCATTCTATTCAGGATCTATTGATGAGTATGGTGCCGGTGCCCTCGCAGAAGTAATGATTCAGCTCGTCAATAGCCAGACAAATTTGCATATTTATAGATGAATTTTCTGACATCACATCGGAGTATTTGTTTATTTTTTTTTGCATGGAGGTGATATTAGCATTTGGAGAAAAGGTCGGTTAAAAATTGATTTGATTTTCAACTATAAAGATGAACGAGAAACCTACCACAAAGGTATATTTACTTAATTACTGCCAAAAAATGTGGTTTTGTCGTGAGGCAACGAAAATTATGTTTAGTCAATGAACATTTCACTTGTTGCTTTAACTCATAATATCTGCTAGTTAGTTTAATATCATGTGTTAGTCAAGTCTATTTGTGCTACAGGTTGCTAATTTTAGTCGTTGTATTAATCAACTATCCTTATCTAGCATGTACACTTATTCTAGATTCTGTTGATGTGAGTGCTGTTATGTGGCTATGCGGCTCTAACAACTTCATCCATTACAGGGCTTGCGGATCAGGGGTCCGTGAGCCAGTTGTTTGCAGTTATTTAATGTGTCTTACTATAAAGTGCTCGCTTTCCGAGCGTGTCTTAACTGTAGGTTCCAATAACAAAAGTATTCTAAATATTAACAATATATGTACAGCATACTTAATAAACGTAATAAAAAATCAGATATATAATAATTACATAAAAATCATATAACATAGACGTTAAATAAATTGATATAAATACGCAGTTAAATAGCAAATTCATATGATCTCGCTTGGTGTAATTATACTCACCTTCTGTTTGTAAATATGTCGCTCGTCGTCGGGTAGCGCGGCGCAAAGGTTTTCGAGCACGAGCTGAGCGCGTTGCAGGCTATCCGCTGCAGCACGCCACTGCTGCAACTCCAGCAGCAGCACGCCGCCCAGCCAGGCGGCGTACGCTCCCGCCTCCAGTTGGGTGCGTGCATCGCATGACCCGCTCTACACAAACACATGCTTGTTATGCATGTTGATGATGATGATGATATTAATTTATCCCTAATGGGAAAGGCAAAGGACTTTAGTCCATACAGCCAGGTCTTGTTCGTATGATAGATGGTCTGAAACTCTCTTATGCATGTTAACAATTGTTGTAGTCTTAACGTTTTTTTAAAAAAAATAAAAACCATTTGATGTCGATGGATCATTGCGGCCAATAGACACCTACATCTTAACATTTCGCACGAAACATTGAAAACCGATTACACTTATTCTGTTGATTTTGATAATGAATCTTATATAGTCATTAACCTAAAGAAAAGTATAATATAATTTGTAGTCTCAACATATATTGAATACATATTTTTTTGTAAATTAAACACAACTGACAAGCACTACGCTTCTTGTGATGTTAATTAAACCAACTATATGTTATTACCATCACGCACGGAAAATAAAATCGATTACACTCACTCTGTTAGTTTTATAAAGTTAATTAATATTATATTAACATAAATAATGTCTATAATAACCTCGCATAATTGTAGCAAAGTCTGAGAATGGGCGTGTGCCTTCTTAAGTCGTGAAACAAGATGGAATTTCTTCCTAGGCTCGGTGTTCGCCTCCTGCCTCAGCTGCATCGCGTGAGCCCAAGCCCTTTCGGCTTGCAAGAGCGGCACGCATAGCAGCCGGTTCTCGGCATTGGTGGCAGTCAAATGTGTAGAAGTGATGTCACGCCGGCGGTAGTGACGCCTGTCGCCCTGTTAATTATAACTTTAGGTATAATACCTTCACATTCTTGGCATATAAAATATTGATGCTAAGTATAAATATGAAAAATGTATTTGTGCAATGACTAAATGGAAGTTAAGGGCTACGCTCACGTTTGGGTAAAGTTTCACAATACACACGGCCAATGCCGGTGAAAATTTTATAGCGTTCACTTTTTATCATACAGCCATAATGAACCGTAATAGAAATGGGTTATTGTTACCCCCTGAGGATTATGATGGAATACCTCATCATCAGTTATAGGGCATCCGGTTTCTTTCACTCACCGGATGAAATAGAGCAGCACTAAGCTACAATTTTACCCAGTTCTGTGAAAGAATGGTTTTGTCCTGTATCTTACAGCTAGTTTATTTCTGTACCACAGATAAATCTTTATCTATATAAATATTACTATTAGATTATAATTATTATATTATATGGTTGCGTATGATATTGGTCGGCGGCCGTCTATTCCATAAAAAAGAAATGTATGTTCCAGACAAATATAAAAAAGTTGTAATTATACATAAATCAATCGAACCTGTGGTATTTTAAGAACTTTACGCAGACGGCGGAGGCGACGCGAGCAGTAGCCGCGGTAACGCTGGTAGTCTGCGTGACGGAGACCGTGTTGTTGCTGAGCATCCTTCGTGATGCGTAATACTGACACAAGTGAAGGATCTCTAAGTGATCTGTCTGAAAGATGACCGCATGGCAGAGAAGTGTGTTATAGATTTTTTTCATTTTTTTTCTTGTAGGAATTTTCTCCGATATGACTTTAATCATATCTTATAATATACATATAATATAAAATTTTATAAAAAGGCTATGTGCGTGCCTTCTGTTACACTAATTGTTCATTAATGTTTATTTGTTGATATTGTAAGATATTGTATAAAAGCTGAATTCATATATAGAGGTTATTACTGTTTTAATTAGTAAATCATAAACAAAACTAAAATATATATTTAATTATTAATAAAGTATATGGACAATATTGTCATGGTAAAATACTATGGGAAAGAGTAAAAAGGATGCTGTAGTTAATAAATATATTGTTTCCATTTAGGTATAATGTAATTGGAAATGTAACATTGGATAATAATAAGCATGGTGTAGTGTAAATTGGACATGTGGGTAGATGTGTAAAGAGAAAATTGTTTTAAGATCTCTAAATTTAAATTATAATACAATTAAAGTGTTTACTATTTATATTTTAGTCTGTTAAGTTGTTACATGGAGTTCCATAATTATTTACTCATGTAAAGGAGGGTTCAAACACTTGTATCCCACATCAGCACTACTCATTTCATAATTTTAAGATATTTTCAGCTTCTAAACTTCCACTACAGCAAATGTTTACAATTTCAATGCTCTCCATGAGAAATTAGAAGTCAATTGGACCCAAAAGATGGCTGAGTTTGAAGATTGGTTGAGGTTGAGGAGCGAAGTCAAGAGCATACATTTAAGGACCTGGTGAGCAATATTTTCAGTGTACTGCAGCAACAAATTCGAAGTACTAAGTAGAACAAACATTATAGATAATATGGATATGCAGCAGCGGCAAAACATCTTCCTGTCCAACAGTATTTCTGAGGATACCAGTGTTGAAGTCCTGAACTTTCTTAATAACCAATTGGGTCTTTCACATGTTAGCAGCATATCCTTTATTTATTTATTCAAAGCAAGTGCTTGACCACAATCCCACTCAATGTTAAGCGGAAATGCAGTGCTGGATGGTAAGGCGTACTAGCTTAGTAAATGTCTATTCACTCTACTCTTGAAAACACCCACATTGTAATCGGAGGGAAAGACAGATGCGGGCAAACTATTCCAGTCCTTTGCTGTACGAATAATGAAAGACGAAGCACAGCGCTTCGTTCAGGTTTGAGGGATGTTCACAACAAAAGGACGAAATCCAGCAGTGCGTCGAGAGGTCAGATGGTGGAACTGGGATGAGGGAATTCCATCATGTAATTCCTGAGCACAACAACAAACTCTCCAAAATGCATTCTGTAAAACACTGAAAGGCTAGCCACCTTACGCCTGTGTTCAAGACTGAGCAGATTGGTTTCAGCTGCGTCACCAATTAGCCTCTTAGCCTGCCTTTCCACCGAGCCCAAAGCTGCGAGATGGCATTTAGCGGCGCCTGCCTTAATGTGACAACAGTATTCTACACACAACCAGACTTGAGCTTTATTGAGCGTCAAAAGCTGCCACACAGAGAAAAAATCAGTCGGTGTCATCGGATGGGCCCTCAGGGCAACAATCATATTAGAGCTGTTCTTGTTCACGATGATCATGGCATGAAGTCTAAGGTATGGAAATCTATGTCCAGATTGAAAGGTACTTCTTTCACAGTATTAAAGTTACTTACAAAAACGTGTCTAAGTATTCATAAAAACAGATGTGTGCCCACAGACATCTCGACAGGAAGAAGAAGGCCTTTTGATGGCAATATATACATAAAGATTACAAACTTAACAATGTTATGAACTTCAGTACTTGTTTTAGTTTTCTGTAAGTTTGACATTGTCATGTTATTGAAATGCTTAGAGATGCTCTTCCAAAGTTTTAATTTTAATTTTTCTCTAGTATATGTTTATGATGTTATTACACATTAATTTTATGTTAATTGTTTAAAGGTTTCATTCTTGAGGATTCATTACCACTGAAGATTATTTTATGCACCTATGAAAGTTTTTCAATTTAGTGTCATTTCCAGTGGTATTTTATAATATTGTTTATATATATCATTATCTGCCGCTCAATGTTTTCTTTTTACTTTCTTTTTGTATCTTTGGAACTAGATTATTTGTAAACAGTCAACTGATTGGATGGTGTAAAGTGTAAATGAATCTACTAGCACTTTTGAAATCGAGTTTTAATATTGTATTTGTATATAGTATTATTTGTTTAATATTTATTTATTTACATATATTCCACATTTTACCATTATATGGAGTGAAGATATATATATATATATGTATATATACATATATATATGTATATATATATATATATATATATATGTATATATATATATATGTATATATACATATATAAGTTTAAGGTAAACCAACTGAATTGTGCTCTTTTATATGTTCTAGAGAGTTTATTGTTATAAAGAATAATATTATAAAGAGTTTACACTGTATTATATATTGTTTTGTTTTTTTTTACTTCAGATGATAAATTTTATTATTCAGCTTAAGAGTCAGACAATTTGTTCAGCTCATGTAACAATATCCTGTTGGTTCATGAACAGCTAAACCTTGTTTTTTTCCTTTCAACAAATCATTTAATGTTTGTTATATTAATTCTCAGATAATTCTAAACCATTTCTCTGATGTTGAAGATACTTATTGAGTTGATACTCTTCATGCAATCTTTATTTCTGAGAGGCAAACTCTTCAGTAATTGTCTTTATCTTCTTTGGTAGGTTTAGTTTAAGACAGAATTTTTTACCACTCATAAACCCATCCCACCTTACAAGAATTTTATGGCAAGTTTATTATCATTTATTTCATAAAATGGTAGATTGTTTTAGGTTACATTTTCATTTTTTTTTTTAATTGTTTCGAAAAAATAATTTCAGTCTATTCTCATGTAAATTATTTTTTTATATATTTATTACTATACAGTATGTGAATTATAACAAAAATAGCAACCCAGTAGTAAACATTTCACGATTTAAATAGGGAGGCACCATATGTAAATTTTTATGGGCAATAAAGTATAATTCTTCAATCCAATAAATATGAGAAAGATGGTTAGTAATTTATTTAACATTGCAAATTAAACAATTCGAATAAAATCAGGATATAAAGGACTTCAATACAAATTAAAGAAATATTAATAAAAAGGATACTTTCTAATGATAAGAGGTTTGTAGATTTTGGCTCCTGTTTGTCATCCTCCGTTGATACTTGTTTTATATCACCGTGTTCAGTTTCTAGGACCACCATGATAGTAAAATCCGTTACTGTAATGTGATATTTGTTTTATAAAATTAAATAAAATTATTTTGAAACACGTCGCCAGAAAATTTTGACTGAAATTAGACAGGTCAGTTGACACATGATGATGTTGATATTAATTTATCCCTAATGGGAAAGGCAAAGGACTTTAGTCCATACAGCCAGGTCTTGTTCGTATGATGTTTGGTCTGAAACTCAAGACACATGATGGAAAAGGTAAAGAGCTTTTACAATTATTACATAGATAAAAAAAAGTTACAGAAAGAAGAAAAACACAAGAATGGTTAGATTACGTTGAGTGCCATCTGGATAGCAAACTTGAAATTGATCGAATACTTCAGCCGATAACGTTTCAAAAATATAAATAGTGTATATTTTTTTTAATGTAGATGTTTGTTGGTTCGGAAATCAAAAATCGGGATAAAAATTTAAGATATCATAGAAGATCAAGACAAAGATTTCTTATGGTCAACTCGTTAATATAAACTACTCAAAACAAAATAGGGCCCACCATGTTTTATAAATGAATTTTACAGATTCTTTTTCTTTTTTTAGTTTTTATGATTAGGAATGAATAAATTAAGTTTTTGAAAGTGTGTGAACATTAACAAGAGTAAGTTTTGCCAATTTTATGGAATTTAGTCAAAATTTAAAGTTTTTAGGAAAGTTTACAGAAATTATTGATTTAAGTAAAGTTTGATTATGATTTTTATTATTTACTAAATCAATGAGTTTGATGGTGTTTAATAGCGAGTAGGTCCTCCTCTGTTCCGTATGCACTCTCTAAATCTATCTGGGACACTTTCAATCAAGTGGGTGATGTTTTCCTCGGGTATTCGCTCCCAACACTATTTTAGGGCGTTTATGAGCTCTTGTCGATTAGTCACATTACTAAAGTTCGATTTGAGGCTTCTTTTCAATTGGTCCCATAAATGTTCAATGAGGTTCAGATCGGGATTCATGGCCGGCCACGGTAAAACCGTAATATTGGCTTCAGAGAGAGCTCTCTGGGTTGTTCGCGCTGTATGTGGGCGAGCATTGTCTTGCATAAGGACGAAGTTTTCACCCACTCTTTGTGAAAATGGGATGAAATGGGGCCGAATTATTCGATCGACATACCGGGAGGCAGTTATGGAGCCTTCTTCCAGAATTAACAGCTCAGTTTTACCGAGCAAGTTTATTCCAGCCCATACCATAACATTTGGACCTCAAAACGATCCGTTTCATGTATGCATGGTTCTGAAAAACGTTCTCCTTCTCTTCTACACACGCGCACTCGACTATCATGGCTGAAAAACTTCACTTTACTTTCGTCCGTAGTGAGTACATTTCTCCAGTTGTTCATTGTCCACTCCGCATGCTCGCGAGCAAACCTCAAAGGTGCTGCACGATGAGCTCTTGTCAATTTTAGACGAATAACACGAGATCTAGAACGTTGTCCGTCTTCATGGAGCCGATTTCGAATGGTTTGATCACTAATTCGTGTGCCAGTCGATTGCCGCAGTCGGTTTTGTAAGACGCGGGCGGGAATCGTACGCTCTCGACGTGCAGTCAATCTGATATACCGGTCATCCTGGACGGTTGTAGCTCGCGCTCTGCCTGATCCAGATCTCCTCGCGACACTACCTGTCTCTAGAAAGCGTTCCCACGCGTTTCTAATAGCTCGTCGCGACACACCAAGACGTCTTGCCAATGATCTCTGAGATTCTCCCTCCTGAAGCATAAACACTGCTTTTGTTGCTGTTTCCACATACACATGACGCCGAGAACCAGGCATAATGATTGCGAGTAACACCGAAATCAAGTCAAAATGAAAAAAGTAGACGTGCGGCTGTAACGTTCAGAATGTGACTGAGCGTACAAATGCCTGAGAATTTGAGTAATAAACGTTTTTTGGAGTACTCTTCACTTTTTTTGTCTAGCCACCATTGAATTCCTGACTTGAAACATTGATAACGAAACTTGAAACATAGATTAACATGTCAACAATACTTCGAAATGCTTAACTTCACAATTTACTACCCAACAATTTTTTTTAGACGAGATTCGAGATTAACTTAGAGTGGGCCCTATTTTGTTTTGAGTAGATACACATTATCGTTAGTAATATACTACAAATTGATATATATTTCTTTAATGTATTTTTTTAATCTTTATTATTTTTAATTTATTAATATTTTCTAAATTATTAACAACATATGTATCAAAAAATAATAATAATAGTATTTTTAAAAAGGAATCTAAATATTTAATTATATTGCCTACTACTATCACGAATTATTATAGAAATACATTGCCATTATAAATGCATAAAAGTAAATATTACTAAACCTTACATCTGTCCAAATAAAACTGACTTAAAGTCACACCTAAAAAGTTTCACTTCAAATATAATTATAAAACATAACCATTCTAGAACCTCTCAGAAATTTGGAATAATTGGAGATAATATTTTTTGTAATTTTTAGTAAGCAATCCCCCTTTTTATAAGCACGATTTTATTTTTATAAACCAATGGAGACTTTAGATTTAAAAACATAAAAACTGAGGAGGCAGTGAAATTCTTTATATCCAATTATGTTATCCTTCCATCCTATAGGCTTTTCGACAAATTATGCAAGTAGGTCACCAGTTTTCTTCGAATCGTACCATCAAGTTCGTAATCGACGGTGCATACTCCGTCTCAGTAAACAGTAAATGTTGGTGTTCCGCAAGGCTATGTACTATCCTCTTCCTTGTTTTTTCTGCATATTATCGACATGTTGCAGATTAATTGCTATGCGACAGCACAGGGGTTGCGTTATACACTGGCCGCGCTAATATTTTTCGGGATCACGTCAATGTGTACCACAATCCGGAAATAACTTGTGTCTGAGGTCAAGATTTTGTTAAACTGAGTCTCAGATTGGGTTCTACAAAAACAATACACAAGTTTGCGCGTCATCGTTACAATAATCCCTTTGTTGACTCCTAATTTTGAAATCACTCCACTTTCTACTTTACATAGTATCGGAATCCTTGGCGTTAACATATCGTGCGACATTCAGTTCCGTGGTCACTTGCGAGGTTAAGGCCAAATTGTCCTCTACAACACTGGGTGCTGGGTCAACCCACTGTGTGCAACTTTACAAAGCGCAAGTTCGTCCTCACATGGAACTTTTACGTGAACTACTATGTACGTGCGTACGTAAAAGTCGTTTTAATTGTTCGCTAGTTTATTTACAATAAGTCCAGAAAATTTTTACAAAACTGTTATTATTATTATATTCCCACAAAAATGTGAAAATTGTAACAGTTAAATTATATAAGGCATATAATATAAAGAAATCACTATTTATGTTCACAACTAAAAATAAAAATCATGTATCATGTTGAAATTAATTGAGTATTAAAAATAAATTCAACACTACATATACATGATTTTTATTTTTGGTTGTGAACAGAAATGATGATTTTCTTAATAATTCATAAATATAAGTACTATTATAAATAAAGGCGTGAATGTGTGACGTTGCGAATGCGCCTATTGAAATAATTTTATCACCAATTCAGATGTGGGTGGAGAGAGTGAACGCGCGAATTTTACCTGTACCCCCAGCCCGCAACCACGATACAAGTTATTAAAAACGATATGTAGAAGAAAGATAGACTCGATAGTCGTGACGAGATCGCGATTGGTGGAGTAGCTTCAGCAGAATACCCCTTTTACATACTCGGGTTACATAGTATACTGATACACCCATATCAGTATACTATAGAAGAATATAGGCTACGGCTGTAATTATTCGTTAAAAAAAACGTTTATAGAATTAACAATCAATTTTATTCTAATTTCATGCAGGGGTGCATTGCAAGCTATTTTATGTAGGTAGTATCTTGAATGATTTTGACACTTGGATAAATGACAGTTCTTTCAATTGACACAAAGTTCTATTGTCCTTGTCTTGTCTTTCTCTTTCGCTTCAGAGTTTTCTATAGGTAGGAAGTGTACTATAAAGTAATATTTTATTTCCGTGAATATCAATTAAATCGTGAATTATTTGTTGTATTTTAATTTAGTGAAAATATAATTGTGGGAGTGACTTAGTTCTAATATAAATATTTTAACTTTCAGAGCTGTAAAACATTCGCTATGGCAAAGTCTAAGAACCATACAAATCATAACCAAAGTAAGTAAATATATTTTATTAGACTAGAAACTATCGCAGTTATTAAAATGTATAATAAACGGGTAATATCTATATTCATATCAATATATATATTTATATATTCAATTTCATCCCATTTGTATAAATTACCTTGTAAATATTTCAGACCGCAAAGCTCACCGAAATGGTATTGAGAAACCAAAGAAATTCAGACATGAATCGACCCTTGGTGTAAGTAATATTATTATATTATAAATAAGAAATTGTAGTTGTAGATATAGTCTCAAAAATTAATATGTGTAACCAAAATATTTAGTAAACCCACCTGGTTATATTTATAAACCTGTGCTAGTTTTTAAATCAATTTGTAATGAAATCAGGTTTACTGTGACCAACACCCTGCCGGCCAAAAATTTAGACTGCACATAACCAACATAATTTTCCATCAATTGTAATAAAATGCTTTAGGATAAATAAAAGAAATGCACATCTGCATATTCTATTGTTAGTATCGAATATTTAAAGAGGTCATTGTTTTGATTACTTTCAAATATTGGACAATAAACATCTATTGTTTTCAAACACCGACTAACTCTGCGCTAAAGCCAGGTGGTAGTTGTAATAATATATCTATAATGTCCTCATTACTAATTACTGTTACATATCGGTCAATAATTAGGATTATTTAGCTCCTGAAAACACATGTTTCTGACTTATTATTACCTGAGTTTACTTGGGTTTGTTCACCAACAATCTCAATTAGTCTAAACTTGTGGTTTCTACAGTGAAGATGTCATAAAATGTGAAAAGCTTGAGAAATTAGCAGTGAAGTGCATTCTGCCATCATTGTTTTACATAATGAAGGCAAATCTGAATGTGCAATTGCTTCACAACTCAAGGTATCGAAGACTTGTGTTCATGGCACAATTACTCGATACAGGGACACAGGCAGTTTTCAAGATCATCCACTCTCGGGAAGGCCGAGAGCTATCACGTCTAGTGAAGATAACTTCATTGTTGTTACCAGTAAGCGAAATAGACGGTTAACAGCCCCAGAAATCAAGCATGCTGGTGGCTCAATTATGGTCTGGGGTTGCTTCTTTGGCTAAGGAACTGGCGATTTGATTAAAATTGAAGGAATTTTGGAAAAGGAACAGTACAAAGAAATTTTAGACAAAATGTTAAGGAGGATTTTTTGATGAAAAATCAGTTTAGCTAACTATATATGGCCTTTTTTTGCATGGACTGTTAATATTTCTTTATGCTTTTAAAGTATATTATTTGTCAATCAATGTTCTATTACATGATTAAACAGGTTAATAAAACATTTTATATTTTATTGGAGTTTTACTTTAATTAAGGTGGTCTTAAACTTTTGGCTGGTAGTGTACATGTGATACCAACTACAACATAATTGTTGTCTTTTTATTTGGTTATTTATTTGTCACATTGCATTTAAATTGTCTCAAACTTTTTTCTTTGCGTTAATAGAAGTTTCTGTTTCAACCCAAGTGTTTGTGCTGTACTGAAACTTGTCCTATGTAGCTCTTGTTATTTAATGTAGTAATTAACATTGCCCTGTATATTTTGCTTCAAAATAGTGTAAATTTTCTTAATAATGCATTTTATTTAAGTTATTTGAAAATTGGTACACAAGAGTCCTTACCTATACCATAAGATATTGCAACTTAAAGTAATTTTGTTTTATGTGTATATTTTTTTCAGATGGACCCTAAATTCTTGAGAAATCAACGGTTTTGTAAAAAGGGAAACCTGAAACCAGCCAAGCAACTTGCACGAGCTGCTGAGAAAAAAGCAACAAGAGAAGCTAAGGCTAAAAAATGAATGAATAGATTATAAGAAATAAAAACACTAAAAGTGCAATACTTTTTCATTTATGAATGAGATATATGTTCATCGACTTCAGGTAATACAAAATCGTTTCATGCGCAAGGCCACCGGTGCGCCGTAGTTCTTGCTTAATGAAAATCTGCACATAGATTTTGAGCTGCTGACCATAGCTAAGTACCTGAAGCAGGCTTCCCGCTGATATATCGACTTGCCGTCACACACACTAACCCCTTGATTGTAAGTGCCGCCACTGACAAACCCATCGCGAATCACAGGTTTACCCGCGTTCAAAGGAGACTGTGGCACGCCCTCGACGACCCCGGCGACGTGACCACCAGGGTCCAAGCTCTTCATAAAACAACACATGTACATTGCACCCTCATATCGCTCCCGCCGACGGTGAGGGCGTCGCAAATAACGTTATTCGCGATACCGCCATGTCACTGGCCGGTTCTCTCCAGTCCATGCAGATGGAAGCGCTGGAGTTTCTTGCGCCACTTCTCTAGCACGCATTACAAACTGGTAGTACAGGTAGTTAATAATAATAGCGATATTAATTTAGATAATCCTCTGTCAGAAGCAACTGACCGAGCCGAGGTTCGGCCCTCGGGCAACCTCGAGTCGGTCGCCCTCGCGAAACAGGTTAACGGTCCAAGCTGAGGCTCCCTCTCGGGAGCCCTTGTGCCGGTTACCCATATATAGAGGTCTCGACTGATTGCCGTAAGCGCTCGGCCACCTCTAGACTCGGTGAAACTAAAAGCCCTCTGGCTAACAGCGGCCATCAGCCTGCAAAAAAAAAAGAAAAAGAGATATATGTAGGGAAGGATACACTATAGATTAAGCCATATGATTGTTTCATATAACATTGATAACAAATGCTGAACATAGGCCTTCACAATTTGATGAATTGTTAGTAGCTAGTTTTTTGGTAATCTATATACATAAACAAAAGTAGCAACAAGTACTATGATCAACAATCACCTGACAAGCATAGTGTGCAAACTGCTAATTGGGGAAACCCTAATAGATCATTGAGGTGTGGCGATCTACTACTAGGTCTCCCAAAAGTGCCACTTCTTGGCTTGATCTTTGGCTAGGCGAGAATGCTAATACATGTGTACATTATAAGTACTCTAATACATGTGTAAATTATTTTTTAAAATTGTTTAGTTTTTTTATATCATAACTATAGTCTCATGATTTTCAATGCTGGCAAATTAATGATGGAAGTACCTGATACAAGAAAACATTTCTTTATTCAAATTTGTGTTTGTGTGATTTAAATTTTTATGCCCGTGTAATATGGTAGGGTCAACTTAAACTAGATGGTACGCATATTTGTATGAAACCATCGATCCCGACCATTTATTACAGACCTCTCTGTTAACAAGTGAACATATCCGAAGCGCTTTTACATTGTACACGGAGCTACCCTACAACTGTAATAGAAATCAGTTTACTTCAACTTTTGACCGTGCATAAAGGAGAAATATTAAAACGCGCTTTTTGTAGATAGCTGCGATCCTAGTACTCTCAAGTAAATAAGTCTGTTGATCGTACGTCACCTAAATCGACTAGCTCTGATAATTTCCACTACGCCTCAGACCCAAACATGACTTCACGTGTTCAGGAAGAATCAGAATCGAGTAATATTAGCAAGAGGATAAGAGAAAAGAGTAATAAACATCTGATTTTATGGAATTTAAACGCGAATTTATGAAGATTTTTGCTGAATTTAAAGAGGAACAACGCTCGTATCTTGCATCATTTCGTTCAAGTGTTGATGAAATAAAGACGCAAAATATTAAATTGCAAGATTGTTTTTTTTTTTGAATTGAACTCAACTTCATGTCGGAAAGATATGAGGAAGTTTTGCAAAAAATATATCAACTGGAGGAAGAAAGAAAGGAGGATAGAAAATACATCCAGGTTTTAGAGAAAAGGTCCGATTACCTTGAGCGCCAATCTCCTTCGGCAAGCTTAGAAATTAGAAACGTGCCAAGAAAAACAACGAAAAATAACCTTTGCCACATCATCATGAATTTAGGAAAACCTACAAATGTACAGATAAAAGAAATTAAAGATGTTTTCTGCGTATATTTTAAGAAAGGGAGTAAAAATATTCATTGCAGAATTTACATCCGTTATAACGAAGGAGAAGGTTCAAAATGCAATAAAAAGTTCAAGCTAGAACATAAAGAGGATAAGCTCAACACCCAACACCTGTATAAAGAAGGATCCAAAACACCCGTATATGTATCCGAGAACTTATCATCAAAGAGCAAACGGTTGTTTTTCCTCGCTCGAGACTTCGCTACTACACATAGATAGTATTGTTGGACGTCGTTTGGAAAAATTCTAATGCGAAAACCCGATATACTAAAACTTAAAGTGGAGCAATGACTATTTATATGTTTAAAAAATTTAGTGTGTTTGTTTATTGTCATTTATGTTTTTTCGATGTATAGTTCCTTTTTATTTTTATATTTACATCAGTAATTTTAACTGCACTGTTTGTTTATCATATATGCTACACTACATGTACTCTTACATATCATATAACTCTCACCGACAGATGTCCTTTTTCAATATAATATATTGAAATTACTCAAGAAATATATGCCTTTATTGTTGCATGTTGAGAAGTAATATATCACTGGCTCTCCAACAAAAAGTAATATTTAAAGAGGTCATAATATACGGTATCTATAGAAATGGCGTTTGAAAGTATCGCCAATGAACTGGATAGTTTTTTTATACCCGATTGCCGAAAACTAGAAGATCCATTCCTACGTCCGACGTTGAGTGATGCGGGTGCGTTATCTATTTTATCAATTAATATTCGAAGCATTAATAAAAATATAGGCAATTTGCTGGTTTTTCTTACACAATTGCAAACGAACATTGATATTATTGTGCTAACTGAATGTTGGATAGATGAACACTAGTACCAGTTCCCTCAAACTACAATATTTATGTAAATTGAAATTGATGCTTACGAACCTGAACTGGAAGATGGAAATATTTTGATCTTTAATAATGTTACAGAGTAGTCCATAATGTGTTCTTAAAGACCACCATGTTTTCACAATCCTACAAAATATCTAGACTCCCTAAATACCATTCTCAACATTACAAAGGCTAATAATATAATATTTACAGGCGATATCAATTTAGACATCAAACCTGAAAATATTAGTTCTATTTAATGTCTAGATAACTTTATGGTAAAATCAGTAAAGCTATAAAGACTACTTTTCAATGAGTTAACTGACCTTTGTCCTATTCTTCTATACATAAGGAAAGCCATGATCTCCAAGAAAAGCACTAATTATCTCAAAACAACTTTTAATTTTAGTACTGCCACAAAAGCTAACTGATATGAACTTGTCAAATTTACGCTCTGAAAGAAATGTAAATGAAACAATAAATATTTTTATTAATATTATTACGAATGTTATAAATTCTAATACCCAAATTATAAGAATTTAAAAAAAAAACAAGCCTCTAAAACCATGGATTACAACTAGTGTAGTAAAATCATTAAGAAAGCGTGATAAACTATGTTTAAAAATTAAAAAAAATGTCTGACAATAACGAATTAAGAGAAAATTATCGCGTGTATAGAAATATATGCACGAACATAATTAAAACCTTGGAAAAACAGTATTACCAGAACGAACAAAAGCAAAATATAGGCAATACTAAAAATACATGGAAAATAGTAAAAGACATGCAACTTGAAATAACAAAAATCTTCACCATCTGAGTTGCTAAAAATTGCCGATACTTCTAAGGCTTCTCTTAATATAGTAAATAAGTTTTTCACTACTCTGGGTAGTTAATTAGCTAACACCACATTAAATAAATTGAACACGACAGAGGAGCAACTAGCAAGGGATGCAAATCATACTGGGCCAACGCAATCAATGTCACTATTCTTGACAGACCTCGTTGAGATAAGAGTGGATAAAGGACTAGATAATATTTCCCCCCTTTTTTGAAAAAGTTCAGTTCTTTTTTGTCGCCTCACATATCATACATATGTAAGTTAAGCTTTGAATCTGGAGTTTTTCCTTGCCATTTAAAGGATGCTATCGTATGTCCCATCTATAAAACGGGAGAAAAATTTGTGCCATCTAACTACAGACCAATATCATTATTGTCTTCTTTATCTAAAATTATAGAAAAATTAGTAAATACAAGACTGACTAAATATCTAGAAAACAACACCCTGGTAACTCCTCAAGGAGCTGTTAATTCAGACTTACAAAGCACTATGTCAAAGCATTTTATCATACTGTATTTATTCCTGGGGTTCTGCTACCAAGACTGTTCTTTTAGAATTAGAACATGCTCAAAGAGCAGTGCTATAAGTAATGTTGTTCCTCCCGTTTAGGTACTGTACAGACAGTTCATACAAAAAGTCTGGTGTACTAAGTATTCATAAATTTAGAGTCTTAGTCGATATCACAAATTTAACGTACCGAACTTGAGACCAGAAACCAGGACTATTCGTTATAGCATACCAAATATAAAAACTTTTTTGCAAGGAGAAGCTGTATGTATTTAGCACCGAAACTATACAATATTCTAAACAAAGATATATATACCAGAGAAACATCGAACTACAAAATTAAGAGTATCCTAAGTAATTGGCTAAAAAACTAGAGTTATGAAGATTGCGAGAAGCTCCCTATTGACATACTAAATATCTCTCTCTCACACACAACACACACGCAGTCAGGCGCGCACTTGCAAAAGACTCATACAAACACACACACATATGATAAACCATGACATCCTCCATTTGAACCAATTCTTTGATCTACAGTTCTATAATGATATGTGTTGTCAATATTTTAATATCGTTGAAATTATTTATTTTTTATATCGCCTGACTGCCTTAACTGGTGTTGGACAAAATAAATTAAAATAATAGTAAATATATCTATAGCCAACATCAATTGCAAAGTTGCATCCTTATAACACCAGGAGGCGGTGTCCCTTCCATGCTCGATTGATGTCTCATCTTAGTATATAAAATGTACTCTGTGACTGAAGCTCAATGGAATTCAAACGCTGTACTGATTTACTTAAAAGTGATATCTGGTTCCCTAAATGATAAATGTTAATTCGAAAGTACGTGGCATCTTGTTTAAATTCTGCTCATGGGAAAGGAATTACGCACTATTCCTGAGCCAACTGAACCTTTTAGAATCTTACATAAATAGATAAATGAATAGTATTTATTTGTTCAAAACTGTTATGCTATTTATTTTATATCCGTTTCAGTATATTAAAATTGGTTGAATTCGAGTAACTTGGGTTTAGCAATCTCAGTGATGATCTGCGTAAGAGGTATCGTTCAACAGCGACATGTCAATTGGTGTTTGTCGTTTTTTCTTTATTTGTTGATGGTAAAGGTAAAATAGAATCCATTCAACCAAGTTTTGGTGTATATGTACACTGCAGGCCAAAAGTTTAAGACCGCCTTAATTAAAGTAGGAAAATAAAGTTATTTCAAGAATTAAGGTTTTTTTTTCATGCTGATGGCCACTTTTAGCCCGAGAACTTTTATATCTTCACCGGGTCGAAAGGTGACCGAGCGATTAGCTGAGACCTTTATTAGTGGCTAACTAGCACAAGAGCTCCTCGTGAGCCTCGGCTTGGACCGTTACGCAGTTACGCGAGAGCACAGACTCGAGGGTGCCCGAGAAGGCCGAAACTCGGCTCGGTCAGTTGCTTCTGACTGATTATCTAAATTAATATCAATATTATTATTAATATATATATATTTGCATATTCGTTTATAAATAATCATTTTTTTTATATTTTCTTGCTTTTTATTCAATTTGGATGCAGTAATTCCAAAGAAAAATTTTTTTTCTTCTGTTCCCTTTGAAGAATAATTCTGAAGTAAAATACTTTTAATACTGAAGTTTTAAAGTTATTTTTTACTTTTAGTAAAATGGCGGTAACATGGCGGCCTGAGGCCTTTAAAGTATTTACAATTTAGCAAACTACTTGAATTTCTTGTGAAATGTTTTTTTTTACAAATTCACTGCAATATGTACATTAAACAAATATTATTACATAAAAGCTTGAAATCCTAAATTACTTATTATAACTTCAACTATTGTAAATTTACAAGAGTACATGACATCCAAACACTCCAGCACGTTATATTAATAAAAGTATTATTTTATATTACTTTGTGTTATGTAGAATAATACTTATATTAAATAAATGTTTTTTTTATACTGGCAAATAAACAAGTAAAGTACCTAACCAGAGAGAACATGTCTTTATTAAAATATGTAATTGAATTATGTAAGCTTTATTTTTTCAGAAATAAGGTTGAAATTTATTTGTATTAGATAAATCTGTTTCGACTCGTCCACATCTACGTTTTACTTCATCCATTTTGTACGTATATTCAGATAGCCTAATTAGATAACTAGTTTCTTTACGGCTTAAAACTACTGTGGCTGTAGGAATATTCTTTTATTAGTGTTTATAAACTTATTACATAATTGTAAGTATTCTTTATTTACTAATTACATACAACTTATTACATAATTATATTTCTACTGCAAAAACGTAAAGTTATGAAAAGTCTAATAATTTGATGATCAAAAGTTGATTAATTGTTATACTTAATTATAAGGTTTTTTTATCAGGTATACAAGTAATAACATATCAAGAATCTTTTAAAGAAAGATGGCAAAGGCAAAAGTTGGTAAAAAGTAAGTAATATTAGTTTGGTTTGGATTATAATATAATAAATATAACAATCACCGGCAGCAATGTGATTGTTTGACACATTGTTTACTTATTAATTTAGTTTATAAAATTGTTCGGTCAGTATAAATTTTTGGCCATAGTTGATTTAAAAAAAATGCTTATAAAAGGTTTGTATTTTTTTTCTAAATGTTTTATCAAATTTAATATATATTAGTATTATTGATTTTTTTTTGTTTCTAATGAATCTTGCTTTTAGAATCACAGGCAAAACAATGGAACTGCCAGAATGTCCTGTATGTTTGGAAACTATGTCGGCTCCCATATTTCAGTGTCAATCGGGACATAGCCTTTGCCATTCTTGTACTAAAATCTTGAGTCCTCCAATTTGTCCACTTTGTCGCCAATCTATGACACAAATGAGAAACTGGCAACTTGAGGAAATTTTAGCCAAGGTAATAGTATTTTTATATTATATATAAGCCAGTATCCATTGGAGATATTCTTATGAAAATTATTTTTTTAGGCTGATATATCTTGCCCTAACAAATCATTGGGCTGTGTATACACTATTCCTTCTGGAGGTATAGATGATCATCTTAAGGAATGTATATTTCGTGTTATGGTTTGCCCTCTTGGAGCTGTGTTTGGAAAATGTTCATGGTCTGGTAAGTTTGAAGTAGATAGTTATCTTTTCAAACCAATTTATATTATTTTACTTTAAAATTTATTTTATTAGGAAAGCTGAAAGAGATAATGGACCATTTTAAAGAGCGTCACCCTCAGAATTGCAACATCAATACAGATGCTGATGTGGAACTTAACAATATTTCAATTAATGAAGATGAGCGTTTCATGTATTTAGTGTCACAAGGCAAATTGCTTTTCATTATTACTATGAAGATTGATACTTTACAAAAAACTGCTTATTGGGCAATCCAGCACATTGGAAGTAAGAAAACAGCTCAGCAGCATATTTATGAGGTGCACATCACTAGTAAAAAAGATTCTAGAAGAAAAGTGATATTTATTGATCATTGCTTTAATGATGCATTATCAGCAGATGAGGTGTACCGTATTGGTAAATGTGGTATTTTAACTTTAGATGTATTTAAACATTTCATTTTTAATAAAAAATGTTCATTTCAATTCTTTATCAAAAGAATTCCTCTAGGACCAAAAAACAAGTTTGAAAAGTTGGGAGGTGCCAATGAAAATATACAACCCAACAAAGCAAATAAGGGCCTTAAACCAAAAGGCCCAAATAATCCACATTCAAAAAGTCCAAGATCTCACAGTACTGGTTTTAAAGGATAAAGAAAAGTTTAAAATAAACTTTATACATTTAAAATAACTGTAATGTATAAATAATAAATTCAAGTAACTTGTATTTTCGTTTGGATGTGATATCTAAGCTTTTATTTTATGTTTAAAATATTTTTATTGTGTTACAACTATTAATTATGTTATGATGTAACTAACATTAATTTCAATTTTCTTTAATTCTGATCATTTTATTGTTGATCATGATTTTTTTTCAGTCATTTACTGATTTGAGGACTCCTTACTGAAACACTATTGTATGTTTTAAATTGTTCCTTAATATGTTCAATTCTATGGTTCAGAATCACAAATGATGATCATAATTATGTGTAAATAGTGCGTCAATACTAAGTCTGAGGCTACAACAACATTGTTCATGTGTCACAAAGACAATTCCCATAGGCATTCGTAATTTATAAAGTAGACAAATAACACAACTTAATTATTAATTTGTGTGGGGTTTATCGTCATAATCAAAGTAATTACCACCAATAAAGGGCAATGAAAAGTCTTTCCATCACTATATTAAATTGAAGTTTTTCAAATTTGAGCATCTAATGCCATTTCTCTCTTTAAATATACTTTAATAATTAATTTTTCATAAAAAGTCCCTCCTGTCTATATATTGTAAAAAAAGCAGTAACAATTTCTGGAAGCATGCATTATTATATATTATTTACATGTGTAGTTTTTCAATATTTGGAACAAGAAAAAAGAATATTGCACATATTCATGCATTATGCATGACACCTGCTCTAGTTAATATATTGTATTACCAGTCATGAGCTTAACAAGTATCAGTTACTACTTTTAAGAACTACTGAAATGAATCTGGGTGATCACTGGAATTCAAATTTATTTCTTTTAGTTATTATGCAGGAAGATATAATACCCGGTCTATCTTATAATTATGCACGTGCAATATACACTACTGAAAACATAAAAGGTCTATGTATTTTCACTTGATTGATTTGAAATGACATAAGATTATGAGTTTTTTCAAACAAAAATAACATTAATAAATATCAAATTGGTTCTGGAATTTTTGTATTGGCTCATATTGACTATTTCTTTTGGCTTCTCTTGAATTGATCCCATAAATGTTAAAAGAGGATTAAGATCAGGATTCATAACAGGTCATTGCCCATGATATTGGCGTTTGAAAGTAGTCTGTGTGATATACTAATAAAAGGTCTGCGGTTAATCTTATTTTATCTCTTACTGTAACACTGCTTTACGAAATAGTTATAAACTAAATTCGTGATGGGTTCTATTCAGTTTTAAGTAGTTTATGTAAATAACCTATATAAATTGTTTAGGTTATGGTCTGCATAGGGAATATTATAGGTTTGATTCTGCTATTTGACTATTCTGAGCCATACCTTAACACATTCGTTAAAGTTTATTTCGAGTGGATAATGGGAATATTAATTTTATAAACGTAATTATCAAGAAAAATATATTTATGTTGTATGGTTTCTATTGATGTGGTTCAAGTGGGGCAGTCTGCTTTTTATGATTATAATTATCACTTGTTTTCTGTACCTATACTAAACATATATAGATTGGTAATTTGACTGGATATGTAAGGTAATATATTATAACTATTCATAATGCTCTTGAATTATTGTAGTCTTAGAAACTGATAAATCATGTATGAACATTCATTGGAAAAACGTGATAGAAAAGTAAAATGGCCGACTCCATTAATAACCAATCGGCAACAGAACGTGATTATTTTAAAATAATTATTTAGTAAATAAATAATTCTATTCTAGTTATGGTTTTTCTTTTTTAATTATTATTAAAAATTACACTAACGTCTATTTAATATAAAAGTATTACGCTTATCGATTATCAAAATAACTATCAAAAATATTACTACTGGAAATAGGAAGCTGAGAAGAACCGATCTGTCTGTAAATTTCTAAACCCTGCCAGCGTTTCTTCCCGTATTCCTCCCATTCTTTGTACAGCCAGCCACCACTGCTGCGCTTTTCAAAAAATTATATATTTTAGTAGCAGCACCGTTCAAAAGCAAAACTTATCTAAGGCACAATGTTGCCGCTGCCAATTATTTAGACATTCATTTAAGTATGGTAATCTTCCACTGCAATGTACCACAAATAAGGATCGTGATAGTCCTGCTTTGTTTCAATTGCAGTGAACAACGCCCTGCAATTTACGTCATATTGATCTAAAGTCAATCGAATTTAAGAATGACCTGCAAACAAGAACAAACATTCACCTTCATCAACAATTAAATCTATGCCAGTCACGACAAGGTTTAAATTCAGTCAGAAATTTAAATACGCTACATTATTACTACGGGTTACTTAGTGGGGTATCCCTTTTTTTTTTAAACTCATAGTCTACAACGGTTATGATGTCGTTGCGCCTTATACTTCCACGTTTATTGATTATTGCGGAATTTTTGAAATTCTCCGTCAAATCCCGATATGCTTATAGCTAAAAATTATCGAATTGTATATCGATATATTGGAAGATGTCCCATAATCCAAGCAAGATGATCAAGCTCACTTTCGGCTCGGCGTACGCCAGTCAGTAGATGAATGAAAATTTTTCACTTCGCTGGATTGGACGCGGCGCACAAATTCCTTGGACACTAAGATCCCCGGTCTTACACCTTGCTATTTCTGCCTTTGGGACTACACGAAGACGTACAGATTATACAAATATATCAGTCGACGAATTCACTAAGTAGTAATATGTAAGTCTTTTTGTGCCTGACAGGCCGAATATTTCCGAAATTTGTGTTTTTAAAAAATTATTTTAAATTAGTAATTGCGATATGACTTGGGCAAAGTAATTTCATTAAATTTTATGAATAAAAATATTTTGTCATATTGAAATGTAACAGGCGAGGCAATAACGGATACGGATATAATATTTGAAAATGTTCGTCTCTATACCAAGGTGATGAGAAATAAGGTGAAGCGCGGGAAACACGATTGTAGACGTACGCGTTTTTCGACTATTAATAAAAGTTTAATTTTTTTGTTGGATTTGAATAAGTAGTTTAGTGTAGTTTGTGTATATATATTTGTGATTTCTTAGTTTTATTTGTTTACATTTTATATAAGAGTGGAAACCGACAGATCCGTGAAGTCTAGCAGGGGTGCTCGGAAACGTAGAGCCACTGTGAATAAACATTGCTCTCGTTGTAACAAAAAGAGACAAAATCGGAAACGTCATGTGGGCAAGGAAATATAACAAAATTAATGTGATTGCATTCCTTTATCTAATAGTAATACCAATACCCAAATTAGTACTGCTTCCCTGTTCACTGACTCGCAACTTAATTCGTCCAATCAGTATAAAAAACCAGAATCTGTAGCTTGATTAAGATATCAGGCAAGTGATGCAGCACCATATGTTGTACATATACAAAGAATACGGCAAACTCCTAATGATAATGTTACAGTTCACCCTATTGCTTTTGGTCGTTTATTTAAAAAGGAATTCTATCCACAACATTGTTAACGGAAGCTTAAAAGGAATTGGCCGTAATAGACTATGTCTTTTAATAATTACCAGGACTCTAATTCTTTCATAAACAGCCGTGCTTTGCAATCAGCCGGTTTTTATCCCAACGTTTACTGTGACTCGTATGGGTGTTGTAAGAGGCATACCTGCTGAGTGGTCAGATGAAGTTACGGAAAATATTGATTAACCTGTTGGATGCGGTCCAATTTTAAAAGTAAGAATAAATGAGACGGCGTATCATTACTAGTGAAGACAGTGAATTTAAGCCTACTGAAACTGTAGTTCTTACATTTGATGGACAAATGCTACCCAAGCGAATTTTTATTTGCTACACTGCTCTCCCAGTTGATCTTTACATTTTCCCCACAATACAGTGTTACAATTGTTGCAGATTTGGTCATGTTAAAGCATTATGTAGGTCAAAACCAAAGTGTTTCAAGTGTCGCTAAGACCATACTGCTGACCAGTGCTCTAGTATGCCAAGGTTCCCATTTTGCCACAAATAAAAGATGTTAAGAATTCGAAGAATCGCCAAAAAGCCATTAAAGAAACTATGGCCCAGAGCTGTATTTCGTACGCTGAAGCATCTAAAATACATACACCTATTTCTAAAATGTCTTATTCTGATGCTTTTTCTTCCTATGTCGGGGCTTCTACTATTTCTACTCCTCAATATGAACAGCCTTTGAGTCACTCTTACAAAAATACTGTTTTTCTTAAACCAAAATCTATTCCTAAGCTATCTAAAGGTTATGACAGAGATACACAACAAGAATTAATTAAGGACTATGATATGCCCTCACCCAGGAATAGTTGTGCATTAAACTCAAATAACAATAATGAATTGACATTACAATCAATTGCAGACCTAATTAAAATACTCATTAACACTTTATCAGTCTAATATTCTTCCACCGTCCAACGCTGCCCCCTTTAATTGACACTATCGTTAACTTACCAAATTATATTAATAATGGTCAAGCAAGCCAAATCTCTACAGCGGAACTGTTGAAGTGCTTAGTCTAAGAAATGTGATATTATTTATCTTATAAATAAATATAAACCTTTTATCTTTGCACTACAGGAGACTTGGCTAAAACCAGGTGCTCCTTTTAGGTACTCTGGATATCTCCGTGTTATTTCTTAGTGTAAATAATATACAATATATATAAGTACATACGTATACAAATAGTCTATATGATATATTTTATTAATTATTGTTCCTTTCCATATTGTAGTTTTTTGTATTAGATGTAGATTTTATATAGATAGATATAATATATTTAGTTTTATAACCTGCTGTTCCTATCCTTTATCAAATGTTAATTTCGTCCGATGTAAAATTATTTTCCTTTACTATTCCGTTTCCTTACCTTTGTCTGTGGCAATACGCTATGCGTGCGAAGCCATTTAAATAAAATACCAAGATGATAGATACGATGTCTATGTACATTTGCTGAAGGCCCTTTCCGCAGCCAATAATATCTATACTCGGGTATCTGGACGACGGTATATGTTTCTTGTTAGATGGTATGAATAAATAAAAGGCGCTGGTACAATAGAAACTATATTCAGACTTCGGTTGGAGAACGTTAGGTTGCAATTTTAAGATGTGTTCTTTGTCGGCGATAAAAATGGGAGCTTTACACGAAATAGTTTGTTTACGACTTGATTTGTGTATGCTTGACAAAGGTAAATAATAACTTTTAGTTGAGCGTTGAATTAGGTACAGGCATGTAATGGTTGGGCAGGCTGATGCCAATCTGTGGAACACTATATATATAATATGTTCAAAAAAAGTCATTATCAAAAAGAATGTATATTGGCATCATAAAAATATGATGTATAAAATTAATAACAATTTGCACTTTCCCTTATCTGTTTAAGAAATTCAACATTTGTATATCTAATAATTTTATTATTCATTCTTGAAGTTTGGGGATCTCTTGTCGATAAATGCATTCATACCTTCTTTACGATCCTCCTGTAAATTAAAATGAAATCATTTTTATTTTTTTTACTCTTAATATCATCACAGTGTTTGCTGATAGCGATATCTGCTTCTTATCAAATGACTTCAACTATATGAAGATTAAATTATAGAGACGTAAAAACTATATACAGACCGGCTCATTCGGCTGGCCGAACTAGGAGACAATCAATGGTTACAGAACAAAATCTGCGTAGTCAGTCAGGACCGTAAACGGTCTACGAAGGTAACGAGAACATTATGGGAGCATCATCTTCAAGAGGGTATAATCTTTATTTGCAAGTATATGGGTTGTACAAAGATATTCTAATTAACATAGTATCCAGCACAATCCGCCGTAAAGGCATGGTAACATTAAAAATTTATCGAATAATGGCGGTTAATTAAAATTATAAATAACCTTTTGTATAAGTTACATTATCACTGTTGATTGAATGTCATGATCGCTAAAAAAAAGGGTCATTGTTAATATTCAATGTCAAGAGTAATAAATTAAATACAAGAATATTTAAAAATTCGAATTAATAATAAAAAAAATCAAATTGCCAAAAAATTCAATATTTATGGTGAAACATGTCAAAAAATTCAGCCACAATAATAATGACATTATGTAATAAAATTTCTTATATTTTTTTTATTGACATAACAGATACATTCTTTCTACGTGTAGCAACATTTATTTCGTACGCTGGTACCTATAACCTTTTGTATCTGCTTTTACTTAAATATACATGATTGTTACGTTTGAACAATCATGTATATTTAAGTAATATAGTGTATTACATTATAAGATACAAATTTCAAAGATGAATAATGAATGCTGTTAAAGTTTAAGAGCCAGAATCCCTAGAAAGAATCCTTATCTTGATATCAAATAACTACAAAAACGCATCGTTTTTCTTCTAAAACATTAGGAGTGGACAAAAGAGGACTGATGAACGTTGTGGATCTAACAAATCAGCATCTTCGGGAATGATGGCGTGAGATTTGTTTGGCGCCGACCTGTGGAAGGTTTTGTGCTCGAATGTGCAACGACAACAATGAATCATTCAGTGATTGTGATGATGTGACTAGTCCATAGTCTTGGCATCGGACGTATGGCTGTCATTGAGGACAATATCAATCCTTAAAAATATGAAGAAACTGTTCTGGAGCACAAACAATTGCCTACAATCCACGATTTTTAAGATGTTGACCGACAATAGTGCATATTTCAGCTAGATGGATCCTAGGATTTTTTTCAACAAGAATAAATAATATTTTGAATTTGAATCAGCTAATATGGATTTCGATGACGTAATACTGCAGCGCAGTGTAACAACTTCCAGTTAGATTTGATACACTAATACGAACATTTTATGAATCGCGATGTTGAAATGATCAAAATATGACTGACTGACTTAAGTTCCTACTTACCAGTAGACGTATTGAAAGCAACAGCGAATACCATACGTGTGACCAAAATTTTGTCCTTGAAAAATATTAAATTAGCGTTTAAAAAACAATGTTTCAAAGACTTACCGTGGCAAATGTGCCATAGAAAATAGACTTCTCAAAAAGAAGACCAGATTTGAGCGTAGTTTCGTATGCCTGATTGACAGATTGCTTGGCCATTTTGACAATTAGCGGGGAATGTGTTCCAATCTTCTCAGCGAGCTTTATTGTCTCTTCTAACAGTTTGTCTACTGGGAATACTTTACTGACCAGTCCTGAAAATGTAATATTCATTCAATGTCACTGTCTTCTTAATTCTAATTTGGCTATTTTAGTCCACTCAGTCTATTTTAGTCCACTACAGTACAATGGCCGTTTAAAAAAAGCACAAGCGCTTGGTAAAATGTGTATGTCACATTACGCAGGTATGTTTATACTATGTGCAGAAGTAGTACTTTTGCCAATGAGTTTAGTATAAAAGTAAGGATTTTCCATTCTCAGTTGGGCATATAAGCCTCGTCCGTTGCTTAGTAAGGAAAAAGAGTACATCACCTTTACTTTAAAAAAAAAATTGTGCCATTTCTGAATGGGCGCATAATTCGTGGGATTCCCCCGAAAAGGTCATATGACTAAATTAGCCTATCGTCATCGCCGCATGCTGGGGTTGATTTTTTTCTAAATATAAGGCATAAAACACAACCAACGTTTTATGTATATATGTCATTGCGAGTAATAGTGCTTTATAATAATTTTAATTATGAGGTAAGTGTCTGTCTGTTACTGTCTGTCTATTATTTAACCGCGTGCAGGTGTAGTTTAAATTTAGCACGTTTGTCAAACCTTAAAAATATGGGTCCAAGTTAAGTGGTATTGTGCCATGCATATGGATAATGCCCATGTCCTTACTAGTAGAGTGTTTGTGCTCTAGAAACAGCATGCAGTAACGCTGCTTTAAACTAGCTTTAACGCAAGTAGAACAGCTCAGTCAAGATTTCATACAATACCAAAATTGTAACATAACGCGGATGTACCTATGTGTATGGTAAATGATCGAGTACGAATGTGGGTGACGTAGGCCGCAGGGATCACTTACTCTCAGGTAAATTATGTGCTCATATTTCACTCCTTATCATAATTAAAATAATCTTTTCGTTATTGATGATACTCTTACCCATTTTCTCCGCCTCGTGTGCATCTATGAAATTGCCAGTGAGCACGATCTCCATGGCTTTGGATTTGCCAACGTATCGGGGCAGACGCTGCGTACCGCCGGCTCCGGGGATCGTCCCGATGTTGATCTCAGGTTGACCGAACTTGGCCTTCTCACCCGCGTATATGATATCGCAGAGCATTGCTAGCTCGCATCCACCCCCTAGCTACGTTCACATAAATAAAATGTTTTTTTAAAAAAAATACAAAGACCTGTAAAAAGGCTGTATTATATAACTCTTATTCTATAAAAATAAATTGCGTACCACAGAGTGATGCGGAATTAGTTGTCATTATTTAAAATACAGACATGTAGCTAAATATTTTAAACATAAATTAACTGTAACGAGTTATGACTCGCTAAAAGACGTTATAAGATGACCTTGGACTGAGAATTTATAAAACAAGTTGAAACAAACAAAGACGAAATGAATTACAATGCATGTTTAATTTTAATATTGTTTTAAATAAACGGAAATTTGCTAGAAATTTATTTTAGCGTTTTACAGATATAATGCAGTCAAATTATTTCAATTTGGTACGCAATAAAACAACCAAACTATGACGATTCGTTCAAATGTGAGAAATGCAGACTTGATGTCAAAAAAAGGATCGAGACTTACAAATTTATGATTGTGTAACTAAAGCTTTTTTACTTAATTTTTTAGCAATTTACTTAATTGAGTTTAACCATTGGGCCACCCATACACTTTTTTGCACATCTCTCTCCGAATCTAAACCTACAAGTTGGCTAATAAAAAAGGCTAATTTATTCATTTATTAGGTATTTACCTGAACAGTATTTGATAATAACAATAAAGAAATCGAACAAATGGCTTTGCAAATAGACTCAGGCCGAACAAGGTAATAAAAATACTAACAGCGAATCCATTTACAGCCGCAATGATGGGCTTCCCGCAGTTGGAGATATATTCCCACTCTTGCAGGAAACCTGCCTTAGTGTTCGAGCTGTAGGTGTTGTTCTGCATCTCTTTGATGTCTGCGCCGGCAGCAAAAGCCTTCTCGTTACCTTAATGTGTTAAAATCTTAAATGTAGAATCAGAAATTGATTTGATCTGTTTATATGCATAAGTGACAGAACATAGTACGTTGCTTTATAAGGTTACTCGGCCAGAATAAAACATTCATATAGTTATAACATTAACTTATTGACTTTCACTTATAAATTTGCGTTCAACTAACATAGTTCCCTATGTCTTATCGTAAATGCAAGTGATTTGCCGATGGACAGCCCTAGAAAGGCTCTGAAATGGTCTAGCAATTGCTATTTAAAAACAAATCTATGACAAACAGCTTAACATACCAAAGAAGTTGCCTACCTATAAGGCCCCCTTTCCATCAGGGATGTATGAGAATGCAAAGCAAGGGATAAGTAATGTGATACCCAGCAATAGGATCATTTAAATTTCATATCTTAGCAAAATTACCCAAGACTGATGGAAAAGGGTTTAATGATATAGTACATATTTTTTTACATAATTGAAAAATACTACCAACCAGTTATAATGATTGCAGCAATGCTCTGGTCAGCATCAAAGTCCTTCACAGCTTTCCCAAGCTCCACAAATAGTGGATTGGACAATGCGTTAAGTGCTTTGGGCCGGTACAATTGAACAATTCCAACATTCTTCTTAGTCCCCACAACTTCTATTTTAATGTTTTCATATTGGGGTGCTATGGAAAAAATAAAATAAAATGTTATGTTTTTTAAGTTAGTAATCATCATTCATTGCCTGAAAGAATGTGCAGTATAGACATCCTCATAGAATTAATAAACAATGGAGAAAAAAGATTCTCGAGTGGCATCCTTGGTCTGACAGTGGCTATGTAGGTTGATGCCCATTTTTCTTTTATTATATTCTTGCAAAATATATGTATTGCACAGCAAAATAGTTTTTAGATAATTGATTAATTGTAATAAACTGTGATATGCAATAACAAAATATGTCTTCATCCTATTCAACTAATATGATCACCACAGGGGCTGCATCACTTGTGACCATATTTTATTTTTTTAGTTAGCATAAGTAGTCATCACAATCTCAGCAGCTCATAATCAGTCCACTCCTGACAAAGGTCTTCCACTTGATTAATGAACATAAGTATTTAATGTTCTTGTTAGTAATTTTGATCATGATGACTTCTAAAACAATTTCTTTTGTTAGGACAGTAGCAACAAACCATTTATTTCAGATGGAGCACTATTACTTTACTATTGCTCTATTTTAGAAAATTAACCCTTTATAAATTAATTTGGATGTTGCCACCAAGCCAACAATGTTGACATTGAAAATATTTTATTTTTTTGAATTATTGAAGTGATTTCTATATTTCCCATCAAATCTTGCATACAAAGCAGTTCCTGTAACTAATGCTTTTATAGCATATCAGATATTCCATTTTTTTATTGAATGTGAGATTAAAATAAGATAAGAATTACAGTTTTTAATACAATGTAGTAAGAACTTAAAAGAAACATTTGCCCGATGCACACCTTAATTTTAAAATTAAAAGACTGTATGTTAAACAAGGTTAGATGATATATAATTTTTCATTGATAACTAAATTTAAGTCAGTGAAATTCTTGTGGCTGTTGCCATAGATAAGAGATAACAATTGGTCTTATTTAAACAAGTCAAGGTTGATGTAATACATCTCATTTATTAAAGCAAATTATTTATGTTATATAATATTATATAAGTTATATAATACATATATAAGGGACTAGTTTTATTACTCTGATAATCTCTTTATATATTATTTTATAGATTATTGGAATATGAATGTTTCCTTACTAACTTAGGCATTCATGATGGCTTGTAAAGTTTATCATTTCTACTTTGACCACTTGCACTTTGCAGTTTATTAGCTTATCCACAAGATCACTCTTTTATTGACTGTACTTTTAAAACTTTCCCAGGAGAAGAAGTAGTTGACACATTTAAAAAGCATGAAATACATTAATATATGGTTCCCTAAGATATAAAATACAAAAGTTTCTATTGGAATCAATGCATATACTATGTAGGTTCTCTTTCATTATCTTTATTAGCCTGAAATACACGATGGCTGGACATACGGCTTTTAAAGAATGAGATTCTATTCATATATATGTCCTCACATCATATCATATCATCACACTTGCTTGACAGAATGATGATAATTATTATTATTATTATACCAGACAAACTCATCTTTTGGATTGTGTTGTCTATTAATGATCCAGGTTGATATGATGTATATGTGAAAGACCTATACTGCAGTTAAAAACTACTTGACTTGACCAGGGATGAGCCACATTTTGATAATGCCTGATTTTTCTCCGCACAAAGCACAACATACAATATCTAAATTATTATATATACAACATAAACATTTGCTATCGCGATATATCACAACTGAAAAGAAACTTTAAGTGAATCTCAAGTTATTATACAAGATTTAATTTGGTAATGTGAGCAATGAAGTTAGCTTTTCTGTAATAAAAAAAAGGTACCTGTGCTGTAGAACTTAATTAAACCGGTGTTCGAGAATGTAGCCAATCGGCCAGTGTTTATAACATTTTTGCTTAATAAAACACGAGATATTACACCTAATGAAGCCATTTTCGATAAATACGTAGAAGTTAAAAAATTAATGTGTGTTTAGTAGAAATACAAAAAAAATAAAAGAGAAACTACTTGTGAACTTTGATACGTCGTTCACATTGATAACGAGATACGTATGAATTTAGGTAGAGTTGATTGGACTAATAGTCAATTACGATGTCACCATCAGTGTTTCCATATTAATTGACTTGGTTGTATTTTTGTTATTGGTCCACTACTATAGGTACTACCATTACCATGTCATATTCATTTATAACTTCAACTGGTTGGTCAATAAAATAAATAAAATTGTATAAAAATACTTTTATATATAAACACAATACAATAGAACAAACATAGCACACTTAAAACGACAACTTTGTACTTTGTAACTTACCGCAGGTTGTCTTTTTACCATCCTACACAATTTTTTTTTCGGGCTAATGGCCGCTTTTAGCCCGAGAGTTTTTACAGTTTCACCGAGTTGAAAGGTGGCCGAGCGTTTATGGCACTCAGTCGAGACCTCTATATATGGATGCAAGGGCTCCCGAGAGGGCCGAACCTCGGCTCGGTCAGTTGCTTCTGACAGGATTATTTAAGTTAATATCGCTATTTATTATTATTTATCTGTACCACCACTTCGGAATGCGCGGGGGCTGGAGAAGAAGTGGTGCAAGAAACTCCAGCGACGCTTCTATCTGTATGTACTGGAGAGAATCGGCCACTGACATGTCTGTGACGCCCTCGCCGTCGACGGGGGAGATATGAGGGTGCAATGTACGTGTGTTGTGTTTTATGAAGGTATTGGGCCCTGTTAGTCGCGTCGTCGGGGACATCGAGGGCGTGCCTCGGTCTCCTTCGGACACAGGTGAATCTGTGATTCGCAATGGGATTGTAAGTGGTGGCACTTACAAATTAGGGGTTAGAGTGTGTGACGGCAGAGTCGAAATATCGGCAGGAAGCCTGCTTCAGTACTGAGTTATGGTCAGCATCAGCTCGAGATCTACTATGTGTAGATGTTCGTTACGCAAGAACCACGGTGCTCCGGTGGCCTTGCACATGAAACGATTTTGTATTACCTGAAGTCGGTGAATGTGACGCGGGGAGACATGCGCAAAGACGGGGCTTGCGTATGTCATTATGGGTCGGATGCACGCTTTGTTTAGTGTAATTTTATTACGCAGGAACATTTTGCTATTTTTATTGAGTAACGGGTGCAAACGACCTAGGACGAACGCTGCTCGATTCCGTACGCGGTTGATATGCGCACCGAAGGAGAGTCTTTCATCTAATGTGACGCCTAAGTATTTTACTGTCTTTTCCCAGGGGATTGGACGGTCACATAACTCTATAGTTAGGAGATGCGGCGTTTTGTTGTGCCGAGAGAGCATCCTACATAAACGAAACGAAATGCCCTTAAGGTATAAGTTGAAAATCTATAAAACTTGCATACAACCTGTAATGTCATATGCAAGCATTGCATCCGTACAGGTCCCGGAGGCTCGATTAAAGCGCCTTCAAAGGTTGCAAACAAAATTCTCCGTAGGGTGACAAGCGCTCCGTGGTTTGTAAGAAACTCGGAATTACACCGAGACCTTAAGATACCCTCCATTAGGAAGTACTTAACGATATATCTACGATAGTCACGAAGTATCTCTACGATATTTCAATTCAACCGTAAATCACTCTAACTCGTTAGTGGTAGCAGCATGTGACTATACCCTTGTGAGGGACAGTCCTCCTAACAAAAGACATCCTAAATACGCAATCATAACGCCTGATGACATTTTGAAGAAAAACCTTTAACTTTGACACAGTACCGTCCTCGCCGAGCGGCAGGGGCTTAACCTCTCATGTTCAATTTCTTTTTCACCATTTTGTTCTGCCTCAGATGGTTCGACAGGCTGGTTGAATTTATAAGTTTGCAGACACGACTATGGGGATAACTTCGGTCAGCATTTTCCTCACTTATCGGTCATCTCATGTGCCAGGTCCAGATATTGTTTTCCAATTTGTTATTAACTATGGGGATCGGGAGGTGTTTCGAGATATCGATTCTACGTCATATTGGCATTCTCTGCTCGCAGAGATAGTTTCGGTAAATAATAATAATAATATTATTATTATTATTTACCGGATAATAATAATAATAATAATATTATAATATTAGTATAATTTAGTGATGGTATTACAAGTTGCGCCTCGCCCGTTGCGCCACTTCTATTTTCGTTCGGGACTCGGGAGGAGCTGGTAACGACATGATGGGGCCGCTTTGGAACACAAATTGCGTTTTCTACGACGCCATTTACATGCAGCATTCTAATTTCATATTGGATATTTATATTACAACTACAATGCAGGCCAAAAGTTTAAGGACACCTTAATTAAAGTAGGAAATTACAGTAAAACTATAATAAAATATTAAATGTATAATTAACCTGTCTAATCATCTAATAGAAGATTGATTGACAAACAATATACTTTAAAAGTGTAAAGAAATATTGTCAGTCCATGCAAAAAAAGGCTATAGTTAGCTAAACTGATTTTTCATCAAAAAATCCTCCGTTACTGTTTATGACCTTTTTTCAAAAGTCTCGTCATACGGGCAATCAATTTGTTAATGGTGTCTTGTGCGATATTGTTCCAATTTTCGCATAAAGCATTCCACATTTCTTCTCGCGAGGATGGGCCACGTTCCTATCAAGCTTTTCCCACAAAAGTTCAATGGGATTGAGATCTGGGCTCTGAGGAGGCCAAACCATGTTCTTTAAAACCCCTTGTGCCTCTGTCTCTTCTAAATATCCTCTACATAATTTTGAGCTATAATCGCAACCCGGAAGAAACGGCATTTTGTTCTAAAATGTTTTCGTACTGTTCCTTTTTCAAAATTCCTCCTATTCTAATCAAATGGCCAGTTCCTTGGCTAGAGAAGCAACCCAAGACTATAATTGAGCCACCACCATGCTTGGTTGTTGGGTCTACACAATCTGACGCCATCTTTTCTTGGACACTGCGTCGAACATAAATTCACACACACAATTTTTCTTGTTTTGCGGCCTTAGCAGAGGTTTTCGAACGGCAATGCGACCATACAACTTCGCATCTCTCAGTCGCCGTTTTACTGTAGTCAATGATAAAGGTTTATTACTTCAGCACGGATTTCTGTGGCTGTTAAGCGTCTATTTTGCTTACTGGTAACAACAATGAAGTTATCTTCACTAGACGTGGTAGCTCTCGGCTTTCCCGAGTGTGGACGATCTTGAAAACTGCCTGTCTCCATGTATCGAGTTATTGTGCCATGAACATCTCATTACTCGTTCGGATTTGCCTACATTATAAAACAACGATGGCAGAACGCACTTCCCTGCTAATTTCTCGAGCTTTTCCGATTTTATGACGTCTTCACTGTAGAAACCACAAGTTTAGACTAATTGAGATTGTTTGTGAACAAACCCAAGTAAACTCGGGTAATAATAAGTCAGACACACGTGTTTTCAGGAGTTAAATAATCTCAATTATTGACCAATACGTAACAAAAGCAATTAGTAATGAAGATATTATAAAAATATTATAACGACTCTACCACATGGCTCTAGAGCAGCGTTTTCGGTGTTTCAAAACAATAGATGTTTATTGTCCAATAACTTGAAAGTAAACATAAGATGGACTTTAAATATTCGATACTAACAATAGAATATGCAGATTTTTTTTAATTTATACTATGGTTGATGATGATGATATTAATTTATCCCTGATGGGAAAGGCAAAGGACTTTAGTCCATACAGCCAGGTCTTGTTCGTATGATGGTTGGTCTGAAACTCTTATACTATGGGATTTTATTACAATTGATAGATAATTATGTTGGTTATGTGCGATCTTAAACTTTTGGCCGGCAGGATATATTAAGGAGTAAATAATAAACGTAAAATTAAATTAGTGTAATAGTTAAGTTAGGATGAAAGCCTTGTAGCTAATGCCATAATTAAAAATAAATTATGTCTTATACCATCTCAGCTCAACCTGGAGTTTCAGACAAACCATCATACGAACAAGACCTGGCTGTATGGACTAAAATCCTTTGCCTTTCCCATTAGGGATAAATTAATATCATCATCATCTCAGCTCAACCCCCCTTCCCTTCCATTTCCATCAGACATTATTAGTGCTAAAATACAAAATACTCTCTGTCTCTAGTTCTCAATTGCTGTTATATTACTCTTCATTTTTAAATCCATTGAATTTTCCATTAGAATATTATTCATATGATATAGATTAAGATTAGTGAATAAATTAGTCATGACCCCAAGTAATATAAAATATTTCATTCTGACTGGGGAACCTGGTTAGATTTGTTTTTAAATCAATAACGAACCAAATAATGTAAAGATTCTTACAAAATACTTGGTTTTAGGAGTCGGCAAAACAACATTAACAAAAAAGATATCTTCAGTACTTTGTAATAAGGGAATAAAGATTATAGGTTTCTATACAAAAGAAATAAGAAACAACCGGGTTAGGGAAGGCTTTGATGTTGTCACTTTAGAAGGAGCTAGAGGCAGATTGGCTAGGGATCAGAGTCTCATAAATGGCCCAGTAAAGTTTAAAGTTGGTAAATATGGTGTTTTAGTACAAGAGTTTGAAGAAGTAGCTTTGCCCTCCTTAATAAAGGTACATTTTATTTCTAAATACTGTTTATGTTTACTAACATCTTTACCAAGGCATATCATAAACAAAAAAGTTATAGTGAATTTTTTGATGAAATGTATCAATGTTGCAGTACCACTTAGAGTAGTCCCCAGATTTATTTATCTTGTTAGTTAATTATTCTAGTAGTAGATTGTCTAATCTAGTACTAGTGTGAACAAGGAGACTGCTGCAGGATGATGAGGATATTTGGTGTAACTTAAATGTTAGTATTAAATTATTTGTAATAATATACATATTTGTTTTTATATTCAATTATATTATTTTACATTTCAGCCATTGGAGGGCCATGTGTGCACAGTTATTGATGAAATTGGAAAAATGGAATTTTTTAGTGAAACCTTTAAGTCTAAAATAAAAGAAATATTTAATCCCAATTCATACTATATAGTTCTAGCTACTATACCTAAACGGAAAAGTGATGTCCTCATAGAGTCCATAAGAAATAACAAGAGGTCTAGGGTGTGGGTGGTAAGTGGAATAAATTAAAAGAAAATGAATAATTATGTTAATATTTAATAAAACATAAAACTAATAATTTGTTTTATTAAATACAAATATTCTATTGGGTGGGAATCTATCTTATGGTCTCAGACCTAAGGCTGATAAACAAGGACTATGGAATCCCCCCCCCCCATGTTATAAGGTGACTAATAGGGGTTACCAGGAAATCAGAGAGTTGCATGTGTATATATATTGGTACCTGGTTGTGCATTTTAATATTGGTGGTCATTCATAAAAGTATATTTATATTACATCTAGACCTTTCTTATTATTTTAAGTGTTTGTCTTTGATATTCTTTAAACCTTTAATCTACAGTCACTCTTAAATGTAAATTTTGTTAGAGCTGTGAAAATTTATATACTAAGTGTCTGTTCCGTAATCTTTTTTTTTTTTTGGCTTATACCTATGACCATATTTTTGCTATATATATGCTGATTTTGTAATGTATTTGCTGCTGTTAGTATGACTTTTTTACATTAATACCAGCTTCAGCTAAATTGTAGTTTTTAGTGCTATCAGGTTATGTTACTCTGAAGACATCTTATGTCATTAATCCAATCAGTGTTATTGTTGTATATAACATATCTTTAAATCATTTTCATTTTAGTTGTTCTTTAGAATAGTTATCCATGGTGTGTGATCTGAACTGTACTCTGAAAAATTTCAAATCATTTTTGGCATGTCAGTACCCGCCCAAAGTTCTGAAGTAATCTGTAATGGTTTCTTTTTTTCTCATTGGAGTGGACATATGAAGGCAAATCTTACACTATGATCGGTACAAGTGGTTTATTGTGCATCTAATCTGTTTTATTCCTGCTAAATATTGTGCTGAATGTGCTTTTTTATCATGGCTGCTCCAGCATGAGGCAGCTCCATCAGAAAAAAGGAGAAATATTGTTTAGTAGTCAATTTTGACTCACAAGCTGTCCCAAACAACAAATTTTTTGGATTTGACATTTCATATTACAGCTTATTCCTTAGCTTTTCAACCTAATGTTCTTAACACTGGTATGTTTTGGTCCATTGAGCATTTGAATCTGAATGTTTTGTGGGATTCGGCTCCTTCACAATAACAGGGAATCATACAGTAATTTTTCAAGAAGCCATATTGCTGGAATAGTTGTCAAAGTATTTGAATCTTGGGTTTCTCAATAATAGGCCATTGGATCTTATTGGGGATTACTTACCTTACCGTCAGCTCATTTATCACCCTTAATATTATGAAAAGAAATATATAGGGATTTAATAAATAAACAATTTTCAGGTAACAAGGGAGAATAGAAGTACAATTCATGAAGATATTTTAATAGAAATGCAAAAGGTTTTTAATTTGTAATAAAATTTATTATACTATATTAGTTAAAGTCATAACAACTTATTTATTGGGAATAAATTACTTAAATAAATATGTGATTTTTTTATTTACATAAGAAGATATAGACAAAGTGGTCAAGTGTTACAATTATTACAAGGGTGTGGATACAGTCAATAGAAGAATTTAATACATTCACTGCTACCACAATTTTCTAGTGTTTTTAGCGATTCGGTCTTTGTAGACACTGTTAGCTGAAATTAATGGACCTTCCAAGCAAGCCCATAGTGTAAGGAGAAATATGGGATATTTTTTTTGTGTGGTTTGTTTGCTATGGCTGTAATATGTGAAACATAAATAAAAAAGATATTATTATTATGTATATTAACAGTTTAAAGCCTTATAATACGGAATTATTGCAACAAGACTAATAAGTATATACATAATTTTAGTATAAGTCAACCTTTTCTTAATGTTAAACATTTATTGTAATACAGATATCTATAATCTGATATCTATCCAACTTGTGTCTAAAAACCTAGGTTCTTACATAACTACCATTATAGGCTAAAATGTCATTTTACATACTTGCTAAGTTAAATTTTTAAGAAGATTAGGTAAAGATTTTCAGTATATTTAAATTTTTTAGAGATTACACTGCATTTTTAATTTTTAGTCTTACTGTGAGTCTTTTAGAACACTAATTTGATCAAAATAATAATAAAATAAGGTAATTTAGCTTATTCACTTTGATATTTGAGAACCTTAGTCTACATTTCACAAAGTAATATGAGTGGGCCATTTATTATAAGTATATTCATAAGTTTTATCAAATTTCAAAAAAGATGATTAAAAGAAAAAATCACAAAATTTCTATGATCATATACAAATAACATTAAGAAATATGGCCCATGAATATTAATGTAAATCCATATATAGATAATAAAGTAATATGTATAAGCTTGAACTAAAAATTGTATATAACTCCTTAAACCTCAAATGTCAGAATATTTTTTTTATACATATACTATATAATACGTCATTCAGATATTTAAATATGCTTAAAAATGATGTTTAAATAAATAAACAAGAGAAATTAACATAAAAATTTTATATAGTTTATGCAGTTTATTTTTACAAAGCATGCAAAGAAAATGTCAATTTCAAACCAAAATTGTGTGCATTACAATCATCTGGATTACAGCCGTTAATCTTCAAGATGATGATATACTTTTAATATTATAAAGCATTTTATGTTCCATACGGATAGTACAGGATATAGAGTGCCAATTTATGCTCATGCAATTGCTAGGGTTATCATTAGCATTTAGAAAAAGGAAGGAATGATATTACAATGCAAAATCTTACTAAGAAGCAATATTCTATCTATTTGTTAATATTACCTTACAGAGATCTGTCACTTATGCTTTGTTCAGTTTCAGGTAGATCAAAGTAACTGGGTGATTGCAGTAAAATCAACTGTCATCATCAGAATAATCATCAAACTGTCCATCAGATTCATATTGTACCTGTGGATGACACAGCTTTTCATACTTCACTTTTTCAGCTACAGAAACTGTGTGAACATCCATTGGGCAAAAATTTCCTTCTTCCATTTTTTGCTTCACAAAATATAGCCACCTTGATTGATATGGAGTAACATTGTGGAAATTATGGGGCACCCAATATTCATCAGAATCCCAATCCTCTATTGAGCTTGGTGGGCGGTTAGCATTTACAGGGTTACCTAAAATATATTTGAATTTTTTTTTTGATCTTGTTACATATGTATTTTTAGTATATGTTATTTCTTAATATCAAAATGTGTAATGGATGCAAAACTTACGCATTATATATAATATTGCTGTCTGATGACTAAAAACTGGTTAGCCAACATCAATCAATTCAATGATACACACATGTATTTTAGTAATAGCAGCATGACTAGAATGGCATTATCATTTTTGTAAGGGAAACTTGTTAATTAAAAAGTAAACTTGAGAAAATTTACTTTGTTATGAATGGAAATAAAGAACCACAAATACATAAATAATCGAGAGGTAGTTGCATTATTACTCTGATGATTAAGATGGATGCCTCTTAAAAATAATTAAGTCACTGGTTTTTTTATAGAGTCAAAGATAGCAGTGCTAAGCTGTTAGTGTTCCATAGTTGGACACCTTTAATGTTGAGGTAATCAATTCATGAGGCAGTTATATTTTAGCTACACCATTATCATATAGTTTTGAAATTGTTATTGTATTACTTTTACCTTTGTCACTACAATTGTCATTATCCAAATCATTCCATTCAATATCTGATACTTCCGAAGTGTATATACTTTCTGATTTAACATTTGAATACTTCCTGAAACAAAATATGTGTTGTTATAATGAATGATATATTTCAGTATTATTTACACTGTACTTTCTTAGAAAGTTTTCTTATAATGTATTGAAATATAATATTGATAAAAAGGTTTAAGCGCTATTGCTCTTTGATGACCATGCAATGCAATTGGTTAAGGAAACTGGCCTTTGAGTCACCAGACACATCTGTTCTGGATTCCGTTCCCAATTGGCACTAATATTTGTGTAATACAAATTATTTTTTGTATCTAGCCTTATTGTTAAATCATATTTATGTATATATTACTGTTACTTTGGTTTATGGAATGAAGACTATGAGTAAGTGTCTGTGTACTACTTATACATAGAGTGCCTCTTATGTACAAAGCCAATTGGCTTGAAAATATTGAGTAGAATTCACAATAGGTTTGTGAGCAAAAGTAATCACCTGCTATCATATCTTTCAACTGTATTTTGTCTTAATTTTGCTTTTTTTCTTATGTATTCTTCATCCACAGGTTCTTCTACATAGTTTTGTGCTAGATCTGTTTCTAGTAATCTATCCAAATTCAATGGCACATCACATAAATAATTATCATATAGGTCTAATTTCTTAAGATTAGGTAAGCAACAAATATCTTCAGGCAGCATACATAGTTCATTGCTATCTAAGCATAAAGTAACTAGGTTTTTTAACTTTCTAAAATCCTCAGGTAAGTATAAAATTTGATTGTATGACATAATGCACACTTCTAAACTTTCTAAGTTACAAAATTCATTTGGTAGGCTGCTTAACTCGTTTTGTGACAGATTTATTTCAATTAAGTTTTTAAATATATCAATATTAGGCTTAACACTAAACATGTGAATGTAACTCAAGTTAAGCCTTTCTATATTATAGCATTTAAAAAGACTATCACAGGGGAAATCTGTGATGGAGTTAGCAGCAATATAGCTTAATTCAATACCACCTAATTGTATAAACTTGGCCTTTGGAAATGTTTCAAGAAGTTGCATAAAGTTTTGCAGTTTGCAATTATATATCTTAATATCGGTTATAGAAGTTTTAAACTGAATCAATTCTTCAAAATAGCCATGTTGGAAACAATTTGTTAAGTCTTTATTACAGCTAATGTCAAGTTTTCTCAATTTTTTTGGAGAATCAAACCAAATCCATGCTGGTGGACCAAGAAGTGAGTTGTTGGATATATTTAATTCCTCTATGATATGGCAAAAGCTTGGAGTTTTATCAAAATATTCTATATTATTAAATGAAATATCTAACTTTCTAAGAGATTTGAGATTTATGATTGTTTCAAAAACATCGTTCAATTTATTGCAGGAAATATTTAATTCTATCAAATTAGGCGGAAATTTCACATGTTCACAATTGATTTTATTGATGGTACTGTGACTTAAATTGAGGTTCGTAATGTTTTCTTTTATAATGTCAATGTATAAGCCATTGAGTTTTTCTATTGGTCTATCCTCAGTTTCCTCCATTTATTTTTATAACAATGCTATATATTAATTAAAAAATATGAACATTTCATTATTACTCATTTCAATAGTTCAAAAAAATAAAAAGTTCTTTAGCGAATTTCAACAGACTAACTTAATAGTAGACCCAATATAAAAGCAATAAGTGAGTTATGTGTTGTCATTGTCAATGTCAAAAGACTCGAGATTTTTGACATTGACAACAATCATCGCATTTGTCATGTATCAAGTGCTAGATGAAATTAAACTGTTGAAAATATGAAAATTTTGATAAAATGTCACGAATTTTTCCTACCAAAACCTAGCTCACTTAATATAAACAGTACATGTAAATTATGGTACTGAATGTTTTTTCATGTGACTATGGACGATCAAGTTGTATACAGGAATAGCGAATAATGTCCACGGTAGTTACGAGGCAGAATATGAAAAAAATAAAAGACGTTAGTTTTTTTATTTTATATTTCCCTAGTCAGGAATTGATTAATGAAGTATAGCGAAAATCTCTCATAGTATAAGACACATTCAACACTCGTCCAAGTACAGTTTTTTTCTTATTACATCATTATTATAATGACATTCATGTTGCGTAGTGGCGGAGTCCATGGCAGCTGCACTGCGGGTCGTGCGATTATTCGCAGCCGAAGCAGTCATTTGTACAATAACCTCTTCCTCGCGTCGGTTTCCTCAATGCAGAGGGTCGCGACTATCTCGTGGGAACAGTCTGTTGTTGGTGATACGTCGCCACTTTCCCCTATCTGCTGCCCTGTGTGCAAAGCATTGCTAACCGATGTGCCGAGAGTGGTGCGGATTTGGTCAGACCAAGCTTCAACCTCTAGGTCTTCCTCTGCTGGTTCCCTGCTGGTTGTCACAGGAAAAATCCTGTCGATTTTTCCTGTGACAACCAGCTTTTCTAAGTTTTCTAAGTTGTCACTGTTTTTTCTGACAATGTGATCGAAATATTCCAGGACCCTGTGTAGGCATATGGTGGACAGCCTAGCCTTGAGCCTATCAGCATTTTATAAAATTATTGGTGACAAACGAGTACACAGTTCACATGATAGTAAGTGATCATTGCGGCCGATAATATATACTTCCATCCTTATTGCAAATGCGTTGGCACCCCAGAGGATTGAGATGGGATGCCTATAATGGAGTCCACAAATTCCTAGACGCACCATACAAAACAGCAGTATTAAGCCGAAATTTTTTGTTGGTGTTCTGTGAGGGCATGGTCATTACTCGGTCGAACACATTTATTCACCTCGCAGTAAGAAACTACATGAATCTTGTTCTACCACTGTCAAATATACATAGTTTTGATACAGTATACATAATCGCGCCAGTGTAAGTCTAAAATGAATTGCTTTTAAAAGTTTTTCTGTATTGATTCTATTCGTTAATTATGATAAACTAAAACAAGCGGAGGCATATTCAAAATGTGAACGAACTAAAAATTTAAACATTTTGTGGAATGTTGACTATCTATATTCCTCACCTTCCTAGAACCCTCGGTCTGTCAGGTAGCCATGACCGGCCACGCACTCATTACAATCGCTTCCGTCTACCTACTTTGCAGACGTGATGCACAAGTATTACGAAGCTTAGACTAGCTTAGACTTCATGACGCTCCTTTCTCTACTCTTTCAATTCGGTCATTTTGGCAGGAGATTTCAATAGCAAGCACACTCGGTGGCATGCAGCTAAAATCAACCCCCAGAGGTTGGCCTTAGACTCGCTAAGCGACGTACTCGACTTCGACGTCATAACGTCTACCCATTTTCCATACACATTGGGTCACGCACCGGATGTGCTTTATATTGCCATCTGTAAGAACACCAACCTCGCCTTCCAAGGGATAGACGTAATCCACGAGATCGCTTTCGATCATCACCCCGTTTTTCTTCGGTTAGGGTCTTCCGCCCCAACCTCACCCTCCACCAAAACCATAGTAAACTGGCACCGACTCAGGAACGACCTGAGAAAAGCCACATCAGCGCACCTAGATGCTATTCCTAGGAACATATCTTCAGTCAACGACACGAACCTCGCAATTCATGCCCTCACTAGACACATCCAGACTGTTGGCGAGGATTGCTCGAGGCAGTTTCCCTCCGGTGGTCATCAGCATGGACCTTGCCAAACGACATAAAAGAACTTATGATGCGCAAGAATGCGGCGACTCGTGCCCACGACTTATATCCCACTGAAAGTGGGTGCTACGTAGCCGTCAGCGTGAAGTCCGATCACGCATAACCGAGTACATTAACGATCGGTGGGATGATCACCTCTCTAACATCGAACCTTCCCATCTTGCCTTCTGGCGACTTTCCAAATCCCTAAAAGGGGGCACCGTCCAAACAATGCCCTTAGCGCGTCCCAATAAACCACCCGCCTTCTTAGACAAAGAGAAAGCCGAATGTTTGGCTGACAATCACGAGCTCCAATGCTTACGGAGCTCACTACCGACCGACGCCACTAACCTTGCAATGGTTGACAGCAAGGTCGACCGGGGGACTAAGGAATCACCTCGCTATTCCCGTTACTCAAGTTACATGCACCGAAGTTGAGTCAATAATAAAAAACCTGCGGCGAGGCAAGGCTTCCGACCCCGACGGCATCATCAACAAGGTGATAAAACTCCTACCCATGGCTATTTTACACCTATTGGTGATAATCTACAACGCGGTCATATCTAAAGGCACCTTCCCGAACACCTGGAAGGAAGCCAACGTCATAGGGATTCTCAAGCCCTCTAAACACCCAACTGATCCATCAGCCTATCGGCCCATAACCCTATACAAAGTTTCATATACCTTACCCAAAGGTAGGTATATGAGCTTACCCGCCTAAAGTTCATGCTTCATGCCGTCCCGAGGGCTACCAATTAATGACCAGTTCGGGTTTCACACCCAACACTCATGCACACATCAAGTGCACCGCATCACGGAGCACATTCTCAATAAACTTCTTCGGGACTACTAAACTGGGGTGCTTTTCCTCGACGTAGCGAAAACATTCGACAAGGTCTGGCACAACGGGCTCATATACAAACTATATGAGATCGACTTGTACTTATCATACGAGACTTTCTCCGAAATCGAACCTTTCGTTACTGCGTCGAGGGAACACGTACTGAGGTTCACCCCATTTGTGCCGGAGTACCACAGGGCTCCGTCCTAGGTCCGATTTAATACACACTCTACACCAAGGACATACCACGCACTCGCAGTGTAGAGCTAGCTCTAATCACCGATGACACCAGCCTCTACGTCTCCGGATTCAAACCAGACGCTATTTGTAAACGACTCCAATCTGCAGTCAACACCTTAGGGTTTCGGAAATGGAGATCGACTAATCCCCTTGGAAAAGACAGTTAAATACTTAGGCGTCACATTAGATGAAAGACTCACCTTCGGTCTGCATTTCAATCGCGTACGGAATCGAACAGCAGGTTACTTGCACCCGTTACTCAATAAAATAGCATACTATCCCTGCGAAATAAAATTACACTGTATATGCGTGCAGTCGACCCATAATGACATACGCAAGCCCCGTCTTTGCGCATGCCTCCCCGCGTCACATTCACCGACTTCAGGTAATACAAAATCGTTTCATGCGCAAGACCACTGGTGCGCCGTGGTCCTTGCGTAACGAAAATCTTCACATAGATCTTGAGCTGCCGTCCTTAGCTCAGTACCTGAAACAGGCTTCCCGCCAATATTTCGACTCTACCGTCACACACACTAATCCCATGTGAGTGCCGCTACTTACAATCCCAATGCGAATCACAGATTCACCAGCATCGAGGGGGACCACGCCGAGGCTCCCTCTCGGGAGCCCTTGTACTGTTTACCCATTAATAGAGGTCTCGACTGAGTGCCATAAGCACTAGGTCACCTCAACCCGGTGAAACTGTAAAAGCCCTCGGGCTAACAGCGACCATCAGACCGAAAAAAAAATTACTATAAATAAACCCTTACATTTTTGTAGGAACTCAATATAAAGGGTAGCTTTTACTAAGCTTATGTTACATATGCTATATATTATCGTTGCGTACATTATATAGGTATAATATTTTTTTTGCCAAAAGTAACTCCAATGTTAATTAAAATATGTGACAATCAACAGATAGTAAACCAAGCGGTTTTTATTAGCTTTACAGAAAGCGATATTTATACATATGTAGGAAATCAATAGGAATAATGTTTATCTGAGAAATAAGGTTAGAAGTCCGCCAATAAAGTGAATTCGTTCGTGATCCTCAAATACCCTCTAGATTCGTGTATGTGTGGCCAGAAGTGGGATGTAATTGTATGCCGTCTTAAATATTTGATAGAAAAAATCGGAATAAAAACAGTTTCGTTCTTAGTTATATAATATGTAGTATATATATAGCTTAATATATGTATAATATATGCCCTTGGTGGGATTTATGTAGACCACTTTACCCTAGCGTATACCGCAAATTTATAAACATTACAAAACGTGACCGAACTGTTCTTTAATGCGGTTATTGGTCAATCAATAATCATGTTTTGTAAACTCGAAACAAGAACGTAATTCATGTTAGTCTTCTTTAGTCGTAGGAACAGTTTAATTGCTTTAGACCGTATAAAATATGATTCCTAGCACATATGTCCGTATAATTTTTACGTTAGCACTTTTTGCTATTTTAGATGTAAGTGATAGTTTTGATGACTATAAACCTGACGTAGCACGAGTGGGCAAAACGAAAAAGGCAAAAATGGGTATGTTATTGATTTCCACATTTCTAGTCTATCAAAAATAATAGGCTGGTATTTATGATTTCTTTTTCGTAAATAGAATATTATACAAATTGCTAAAGATTATAAATGAATGATTTTAATTGTAGAATAGGGAAATCGATTTTTTTCAAGCTTTAAAAGTTTAAGTGTCTTTCAGGTGAAAAAACTGCTATCGGCACGTTTACAAACATTATAACACAAATTCAAAATTTGCCAACTATGGAACTTGGACGGAAATTCAGAACTCCTTGTAAGACGGGGAACAAGTGCGGAAAGGTTAACTTTTAAATTGTATTTGCTTTTAGATTATGAGATCTCACAATCTTCCCAAAATCAAATACCCTTCTAATATTTTTTTAACTCATTTTGATAACAGCTATCTTAAACCGAAACAGTTGAAAAGAATTCAACGGTGAAGTTTGAATTTAAACCATGATTTTCTATTATTTGTTAGTCTGTAATTTTTAAAAAGTTAATGTTTTTCTATAAATTAAAATTGGTAAGAGTCATAGATATAACACTTCTATTCTAGATTTAGATAAAAATGTATAAAAACCGGCAATAAATTAACATAATTCACCAATTTTCTTGGCATGTTTCAAAAGTAAAAATAGGAGATTGGAACCCAGCTATGGTACATATAGGCACGATGCTATGATTTACTTCAAGAAATTTATTGACTTATAACAATTTTTTTGATATAAAATGCTTTTTTATTAATAGGTTATAAAAAGGCTCATGGTACCTAAATTGGCGCAACTAGAGAACACAATTATGGGTATAATGAAAGAGATGGCCAAAATGCCCCCCGGTGCTCGTCTACCTGACAAGTACACCAAGACAGAACCAATCAAATTGTTATTAGACCAGAATTATAAGTAAGTTTGAATTATTAATATTTTTTGAATAAATATTTGTTGTGTGCAATTAATTGAGTCCCACAATATTGATTGTGGCAACTATTTGTACAGGATTAATAGACCCAGGTTTTGGGCGAGAATTAGGGATAGTTTTGCGATGTACACATTGAATGTTAGATATACGCATATCTAACATGTACCCGTGTACCCGATTTTGACAAGGACTGAAGAACAAATCGGCACACGATAAGAGGTGACGACAAGTTGATCGATAATTCAATCACGTAACACTGCCCCCGAGCCTAGCCTTTGTTTATTAAACAGACCTGAAAATTTATTTCCGCGTAGTTTCTGAATAGTTCCGCGCACAAAATTGGGTCTAATTCGTTTTTATTACTAATTGTACCGTGATTCTCTGTGTCACAGACACTATCATAAATCACTTTGTCTTATTATTGGTAGCAAAAGTCAGGTGTTTCTATCCAACTCTAGGATTGGGAATTCTTCCATGGTGGGATGAAAGAGAACGAAAAGCAGTATGTGCTAGCAACTTCTCTTTACGACAAAATGACAGTAAAGGAATTCAAGTGATACTCGCAAAATTAATTCCTTTATGGTATCTAAGTGTTGTCGATTATGGCTTCAAATAACTTTAGGACATCGATGATTTCCTCAAAGGCCATACAGCATACTGTTTCAATCTGATAACAACTTTGATATCGACATTCGAAGATTGGCAAAGGGGTTATAATTATCATAATAATGATGATAGTGTTCATAGCGTCGAATTGAATCAGTGATATCTATCTGGTTGTTACTAGAATACATCAAAATAATAACATATACATATATACATAACGCCATCGACATAGCCTAATAATCACCTGTACATGTAACATTTTCAAAGTTGTTTTTACCTTTTAACATAAAATTTATACTAATTTCCAATAAATATATTTTCTATTCTTTTCTTAGGGAAGATGTCTGCATGGATAAGTTGGAGTCTTGCTTAAAGGAAGACAAACGACGTAAGAGGATTTTGAAGAAGTTATTCTTTAAAAAATACAACGCAATGCGACAAGAGCTTATTGGATATGGTGGACGGAGACTCTGGGGCGGCGAAGGAAACCTTTTCTATAAACGATAATTTGTTACTAAACATATATAATATTACTGTTATATTAAATTTTATAAATAATGCATTCCTTATTATTTTCTTCTATTCTTTATAATTTGGTAAATAAAAGATCTGTTACTAAATGAAGAGGTCAATGTTGCTCAATATCGGGTACTGCATGAGTAAGTCGCTTAGGGAATTGGTTAGGGTACGTGGCTACTGAGCATTACAAATTCTTGGGTTCTGTCTTATTTGTAAAAGAGCATTGCCGTTACCACCAGAGGAGTTGCGGGTATTAGGCTCTTGTCTTAAAGGCCTCGTTTTAGAAATACCGCTGGCAACAGCTGATTCCATAAAGTAGCCGTGCGTGGCGGAAAACTTAGAATAAATGTTACGATGTTCGTTGGCTGCACTCAGTGGGTTAGATTAAACCGAACAATTTCTCTAAATAGCCCGTTAAGTAAATGCTGTAAAATGCAGAGATGCGACGTTAGTTAAGAATGAAACACAGTGGATCAATTCGATCGGATATATCTCGGTCATTGAAGATTCGAACCGCCCTACGATGCATGCGGTTTATAAAAGGAGAAATAGATGCTAGGGCACCCCCTTTGGGCTATGTAAAGTTGTAAGCATTTTTCCTCGGCAGTCCAAAACTTTTAGCCGATAGTTTGGCCCTTCCCTTCAGGTGATCGTGGAACTGTACCTAAATTGACATTTCAACGCCTGGGGAACTCGTTTCAGCTGTTAGTGTTGGTATAAGGGAAATGTTCTCGAAATGAGGAAATACGACAAAGAGATTCTTATTTTATTATTTCAGGTATGTAATGTATTGATCGGTTCCGTAGCCCCGACTGGTTTTGATAGCCCCATAGCAAAATACGTAGACTGCTTATAGTAGTAAAAGTATTAAATATATATACAATTCCCACTGCTGGCTACAAGCCTCGTCTTTGGAGAGAGTATTATTATACTCCAATACTCTATTTGTTATATTCAAATTAGCTATTGTGGGTTTAAAAACTTGCTAAACTTCCATAGAAAGCAATTGGAGCGCAAATAGCCTATATAATAATGGTTTAGGGTACGGTCTGCGAAATAAATTGTCGAGAACCATCTAGCACAAACATTTTAAGCTTCAAGGAAGTAGTTAACCGGAATATTAGTAATGGTAATTAAAAAAAAATGTTTTTTAATTACATTTAGCACTTTTTTTTACTAACGAGCACACAGTTGGCCAGTGATTGAGTGAGTGTTGACTGCGGCCCATGACATCTAACATTCATCCTTGACAAGGAATCATAATGCAGATGCGTTGTAAACCTTGAGCACTGAGATGGAATGCCTCATCACCAGTAATAAAAGTCACCTGATCCCTACACTCATCAGACGAATCACAGCAGCATTATGCTGCTATTATACGCTCGTCTTCTGTGAAGGCATGGTCCTACCCCGCTCGAGCTGACCCATTCATTCTGCGACTAGAAACAAAATGCAATGTAACTCTGCCACTGAAAAAATGGGAATAGCTCCTTATTCCTCTAGTGAAATATCAAATTAAGGAAAATGAAGCACGTATAATATTAATATATACTGTGATATTAACACACACATATTGTGTTATTATCACATTCTCATCACATATTGTCTAAGTGGAAGAATATGTCGTGGTCGAAAAGAACTATAGGACATGATCATAACCTTATTCTAACTTTAATGTCAAACATAGGTTCTTAGTTAAGATTTAACAAGTAGTCATATCGAATACATATTAAATCTGTTTTGTTTAGAACATCTTTCAATCTTCTCCGGAAAAAGCAGTAGAACAATATATTCTTACTAGCTTAGGTTCTCGAATCAGACGCAGTAAGTAGGCCAAAGGTAGCTGATAAACGGTAAATTTACTTGAAAATAAAATGGTAATAGATATTTCACTAGTTGGAGCCTCCAACGTTAATATTTTTTTTATTACATTGAGAATAACAAACGAGCACACAGTTCACCTGATGGCAAATGATTCCTGCGGCCCATGACATCTACATTCATCTAAGACAAGGAATCATAATGCAGGTGCGTTGTTACCCTAGAAGACTGAGATGGAGTGCCTCGTCACCAGTAATTAGTGTCTCCGGATCCCTTCATTCACCAGACGAAACACAGCAGCTATTTTATGGTGGTATTCTGTGAGGACGTGATCCAACCCGCGTCGAGCGGACCCATTCCTTCTGCAGCTTGAAACAAACTGCAGTGTAGTTCTACCAATGATAATAATACATTTTCAGCAAGCAATGTCTATCTTTATTTAGTAAGGGGCCCGACATATTACCTATATCATATATTTACATAGTCTTGTCCTTCTTTAACGAACCTATGAACTTCTTAAACAAAATTGAGTGGTTTGTAAATATTTTTTCAAATTGTGATTTCGAAGTCACGTGTTAGTAAGTTACACAATAAGATTGTTCCTCAAGCCATGGTTTAGCATGAACATAGAACAATGGAAAGGGTTTAATAAACAGAAACTATATTTTTCAAACTGAAAATTAGACGGAAGTTGTAATTCTAGTACCGTAAAATATCAGTAAAGTACTCCGAACCATCTTAGAAATTTTTATCCTAACTAGAATAGCTTAAGTAACTATGACATAATTTTTATTAAATATTGTTGAATTATTGGATTAAAATTATATTTTCCGTGTTACTGTCACAATTATAAAATGTGTGAAAAGCAATTGAAATTACATATAGTTATTATAATTTTATGTATATTATTCAAAGGATTTCAAGCAGTTGATGATAGTAAGTATGAACGCAGATTTAATGTATAGTACAGTAAAATAAGGGTGGAAGAACATTTCTATAACCAGATCCGACTCCGACTCTCTTGGTTTTTAAAGGTAACCGGGGTTTCAAAATAATTGGATAAGTGTTGTTGTATAGATTGCTAGAAATTGTGTAACGCCCTTGCCTTGCGTCAATCCATAGAGAATATATTTTTTAAACGTTTTTTCCTTATTCTTATAAGACTGTGTAAGGACCACACTGTCCCTCTGTAGTATTAGATATCTGAAGGTGTTGGCAATCAGTTCCCATCAATGAATCAAGGTGCCATTGATGATGCCTCTTTGCTAGTAATTGGAATCTCTGGTTTCTTTCACTCATTGTTAAGCTACTTCTTTACATTAGTATTGTGGGAAAGTGTTGTCCTTGTTTCATTTTCTTATCATGCTGTCTCACAAGGCACATTGTAACTTTAGAATTTGTTATTAGTGTATTATAAATTTAGTTTATCTGTGGTCGTATTTAGATATTGTACGTTATAGTGATGTTCACATTTCTTGCTTCGCTTTCATATCTTAGAGAATTAAACGTGTTTGCCCCCGAGCTAGCACGGGGCTGCTGGTTCCGATAACACGCAAATATTTTGTGCATGTTTAAACCACATAAATTATACTCGTGATTTGTCTTAGGAAGCTTTATAACCTTATATATTTCATAAAATACATTAGCTTTATAATTAAAAAGTAAAATGTGAAATTGTTTATGGACAACAGGCCTTAACAAGCGCTGCTCACGCATAGAAGTTATGGTCTTTAGATATACGTATGCTTCAATGGAGGTTTGAATCCACCATTCGAATATTATCGTGAACCACCTGGCACAAGCGTTTTCAGCTTAGTTGGAGTGGTAAACTGGAATATTAGTAATGTTAATAGAAATGCTAATATTCTATAAAAAGAAAACAAAAAGAATAAAATGGAACGAGGTGATGAAGATTATAATGACGATGACGTCGTCAATCATCATTTAGCCCGAATCCGTCCTAGCTCAGTGTTAGGGTACTCGATTTTAATTTTACGGTACACGCAAAACTAGATCGATATCCAGTGAAATTAAATCGTTAATTGCAAATTTAAATGCCGATTAATGTGTTTATTATTTGTTTATGTCCAAAGAGTTGAATATATAAACAAATTATAGCCTAATACTATAACTTAAACTAAGGATAACACCTTTCCAGTTTATTTTGAGAAAACCGTAAATATACAAGCAAATCAAACAGGACATTTTTGAGACAGTTTATTCATTTGGTCTCAATATTTTATGTATAATTCTTTAAATTTTTGTGTGGTATTTTTCTAATGATTTTTTCATAATAAATTCCCAGCTCCCTTATTTACTGTGACACGTGCTCCACGATATTTCGGAATTCTCCAAGATCATCGGGGTCAGCCACTCTCAGTGGAGATATCGGAAGAATATATGGACCAGGATTATATTGCAACTAACAGGTAATTATTGCCGAAAAATTTCCATGCGAAGCCAGTATGATTAAGCAAATCTGCCACTCATGCTGAATTCTGTAAAAATCTCTAAAAAAGAACCGAGCAATTGGGTATATTCTTGACTGACAACTTGTTATTGAGAGCTACGCCTAAGCTATAGACTGGTTGTAGCATGAATTGGTTAACCATCGACTGACTATGCTTCGTATACTCAATAGAAAATAGTGTCTTATCGGAGCTGTATTTCGTTTCGTATGTAAATGAAAGTAGAGACCTTACTGGTAATTTCGAGTACTTTGCATTATGATTCGCTGTCGATAGAAGAATATTGGTTTCACAGACCGTAGGAATCACTTACCCTCGGGTGAACTTTTATGAACATTTACAAAACAATGAGGTTATGTTAGCAGTGTATAGATTGTTTCTCTTTTTTATTTCTCATCAAATAAATTATCTCTCGAATTTCAACGAGACATCAAATTCATAAGCATAAGCAATAACCATACACTATGAGCTTTTTACGTACCAAACGTGTTTGGGGGTAAGATTTAAATAGGGGTATCGGACTTAAGAATTGCAAAACAGAGAAGGATAATATTTAATAGAGCCACTCTGCAGCCCGGGGAAGGACCACGCCCTCACAGAGTACTGGCATTAAATAGCCACTTAACGCTTCTGTGTTTGATGAGTGCAGGCATTCGAAGAATCAGTTCCTGTTAGCTATGTATTTCATTTCAATCCTAAGGGATGTGCATGTTGAATCTTTATTTAGGATGTAAGTGTCACTTATACTTAAGTTATGTGTACCTAAGTGTACGTATAGTGTGTTTGTCACCTTCAATTTAATTTAAATATAATTTTTTTTGGCAGTTTTCTAACTTTGTTTTTCATCGTTTTGTTGATTTTTAGTGTGTTATAAAATAAATACTATTAAATTACGATTAATAAATAAATATCAATTTAATTTCAGGAGACGACATAAGATTGATTGGAACAAGTAAGTGCCTTTAAGATAATTTTAGAAACTATATTGCCTAAAACGAATATATCTTTCCTGTTCTGAATCATACTAACGTTATGTTTGGACATTATTTTTGTAATTTTGAAATTTATAGAATTTTAGAACAATGAATTGTACGTTTTGATAAATTAATGATAATGATAATTAAATATATTTCTTTTCAAACTTTTAATTTTAGGACTCCTTTGGATATGGATGATTTTGATGACGACGACACTGAAGAAGCTTTCGATGAAAAGGACAAAGATGTGAAACTACCTACTAAGTTTAATCTTCAAGCTGGTCCAGTTTAAAATTAGTTATTAACTTATTAAGGATTTTGTTACATTACACATTAACGTAGTTTATAGGCGATGTTTAGATAGTACAATAAAATTAAATTGATTTAGTTTGATCATTTAAACTTTTATTTTTATCTCTTTTTGTAAAATGGTTTCTAGTTTGGAAGACCCGTTTTAGACAATATGTCTACTATGAAATGGTCATAATTTATTTGTTAAGACGACTCACCAGGCTTTCGTGCATTCGAATTCTACTGATAGTATAAAGGAACTTAAAAATGTAAGTGAAAGATCTCTAGTTAATATTTGTGTTCTGTATACGGCGTTAGGCTTACGTGTGAGACCTAATATGCTAGATGAAATATTGTAGCGCTTTCTATCTCTGTATACACCAATTTAAATAAAAGGCGTGGAACTTTTGAATGATTCTATGCGAATCTTGTTATCTTGAATATTGGACGCCTATACTCATAGGAGTTACTTTTCAGCACACGAACTATTGCCGTGGCGTATATCGATACGAAGGATTTCATCACAAAAATATATCGGTATTTAAGCAGGTCGTTTGATTGACTTTGGTGAACGAAATGACTACAAAAATAATAAAAACAACAATATATTGCAATAAGAAAATACAAAAGTAACAAAAACTTAACATTACTCCAAGTCGCTGTAGATATGCTCAAGTCGCTTCTCGTCACGGGCTAGTGGTACGCCCCCGGGGAAGAGCGGCATTCGAGCCATCTCCATCGATTCCTCCGAGTAGTCTGCCGATTCTTCAGAGTACTGTTCTTCCAGATGGTCCTGGTATATTTTCTCACATTCGCTTGGGTGCTCGCTCTTTATGGTGCTCGGATGGTAACCAATTGCTTCAATAGGTCCAACCGTCAGATAGGGAACTTGTGTGGTTATTTGAAAGTGTTTATCTGGAAAATAATTACATCTGTTTGACATGTTTTTTTTATGAAAAAGGGTGACAAACAAGTACACTTTGAGGGTCTGTGGCCTATAATTCCTGCAACGATCTTTGATAAAGAATCAAAATGAAGAATCATACATTTTGTCAATCCCGAGGACAAAGGTAGATGGCAATCTAGAGAAAAAAAGAAATAATATCTGATAACGAGGTTATTTTCTGGCACTCGTTAAAGCCACAATAAAAAATGGTGGCTGATATTGTGTGAAAAAGGGCTCTATCCATACTTTTGAGACGATTCGTTGTATCAATTATAGCTGTAGAAGATCACGAAAGAAATCTATATAACAACAGATCGGTCTTCCCTTATGGTTTACAAAAAAAACAGGAAATAAAACTTGATAAAATAAATAACAACAAGTGAGATAAGAAACAATTAAGACTGAGACAAGATAATGCATTTCTAACCAAAGACTGCTGCTACTGAACATCAGCCATACAATAAATAAAACTTACAATCAATATGATCAGGTATGATCACTGTGGCCACCGTCTTCGCGATATCCTCATCGTAATAGTCTCCAACTATTTGTACCCGTGGACCATCGTGCACTTCATTCCAAAGGGGCTTCTGTGTACACTCGTCTTCCATATGCCGCCGGCCTTTTGGCATACGGACCCGCGGTGGCGGAAACTCCGTTAAGGGAACAAAGCTTTTTTGTACATTGTTTCCTACCGGTTTTACTTTGAGAAGCCTATAAAAGAAATTCTTATTAACTTTTTAATTGTGTAATCCGCAGCGCGTGCAGTTCTGTTGTCATTTGCTGTTACGTCGGACATTCTTTTAAAGGATATTATAGTAAAATAATAGACATAGTCCGCCAAGTGGCTCTGCTGTGGATTGGTGAACTTTACTTGCTTTCGATTTTTTTTTAATTTTTTTTCGTAGACATTTAGATATGGTGTTATCTTTTACCGCCAAGCAGGCATTAATTTTTTTTAAAACAAACAGTCAAACTCAGGTTGCTTGCGAACCAATTAAATAAAAAGAAAGCGTATGTACCCTGATCAATAGGATTCTATCTTGTGTATGCTATTATACGATTTTGTATTAAGATATTGAGTGTTATGAACTGGGATTACGCATTTACACATTAATACACAAAAACTATTGGACTGATGGATTTACAAGATCCAGTAGTTAAAAGTTTAATTTAAAATGAGACATTTAACGCGATATAAGTGATGACAATGAGAGATATGAGTATATCGGTAAATATTTGAATTGTGGTTTTAGTGGTCGGTAGATGATCCATTAGCTATAGATTAACTAGGTTTTTAGATATGAGTGTGTTAGCAATATATTCTTTGTCACTGTCTCTTCACCTTACATATTCCTATGATCGCCTATATGTCTATATATTTTCCAAAGGGGAACGGAGTGGGGAAGGTGAGAACATCTGAGTGTTGGCAATTTTTTATATAATATTGGATGTGATAAGTCCTGAGAATTGAGATGGAATGTCTCGTTACCTGTAATTACGAAACACATCAGCGTTATGCTGCCATATCACATTGGTATTCTGTAAAGGCCTAACTAATTGACTATTAAAAATGTTTGCGATACCTCGCAAAATTGGGGTGTCATTACCTTGCGATATCATATTACAATAATTTAATATCGCTATGGTCGGAATTGATGAGGATTTTTTTTTTCGGTTAATGGCCGTTGTAAGCCAGAGGGGTTTTACAGTTTCACCGGGTTGAGAGGTGATGTCGCTTATGTCGCTCAGTCGAGACCTCTCAATTTGATCAGGGGGATATCGTTATTTTCTATAGACATGTCCAGCAATGGCTATGCGTGCGAAGCTAGTAAATAACATAAAAACATATACGATTCAAATCTTAAATTTTACATATATAATGATCACTCACTTGTTGATAATCACACTGCCTCTAATTTCAGCAATCACATGTCGTCGAAGCAGAAAACTAACGAGGTAGACAAATAATATTCTCATTATTTTGAACCACCTGGCATGTTACTGCGTACTAAATAAGACAAACGTGTGTTAAGGACTCTTTTAAAGCTTGCTCGTGTACTTATCAATAATTATCTCGATTGGCAACAATGCCAGAAACGTGCATTGTTGTAAGCACAATGAAACAGGTGGTCTATACTTTTTTTTTATTGCAAATTGCACGTCACGAGTTTGCGCCGCTGATTGTTGTCTAAAAAAAATGGTACTGAAGATGTATCGTAATTTCGTGTAGCAAAGACATTATATATTGTCTTGTATATTTTATCTAGTGTCTTTAACGATATAATTTAAGATTTGAAAATGATTTCCCTCGTCCTTGTTTTGTTATTTATTTTTTCATTGTTTCTATTATATATAGTATTTACGCCCGACTCAAAAGTGTCAGAAAATGACCACAAATGTAACGTAGTTCACTAGTAAAAACTTGGTATTCCTTGTCATGATTCTTCATTAAGCAAACTTAATTTATTACTTAATTTTCTTTATTGTGACAATCGCGGACAATTTGTAACGGTCTCTAATTAATGAAATCGCCGTTTCTAGTACTGACTGTTTCAAACATATATTACATACATTATTATATTATCTATGGTGGCTCAGAAAATATTAGATTTAAATAAATTTTATACAACCTAATTGTAAATTAAAACGACATTAAAGATTTAGCTGTTTCTCTTCCAAGCAACTTTTACAAAAGGGGCATCAATAAATGACCACTACACTGGCAAAGATGTATTGAAAGCTTGGGCGAATATTTTGACTAACGAAAATAAAAAAGAGTATAAAGTACTTTAAATTTGATTGTAAAAATCGCAATTTCCTATCGAAAGGCCTAATATTACCACATAAGCTTAAACGCTAATGAGAAGATTTTTTACTCTACAAACTTAAAGGTAAATAAAAGATCAATATGTTGTGTTGTACAGATAGTATACACAAAAGGAAGGTGAATTAAAAGAATCTGCTCTTCTTTTTTTTATAAACAACTGGATCCAGGTGCCAGGTCTGGTTGCCACCGCAGGAGATAAGTGTGAAACACCCCCCATACACGATTGGGGGGTCTGTATCCGGCACGCAAATGTTGTCCTGGCAGAATGTCGCAGTACCTGGGAACATGTTTGTAATTGTGTACATCATTCAATCAAATTTTTTGTTCATATACTCATATCGTATTCGTATTGTCCATTTGATTTTCATTGTATTTTTCTTTAACATCATCATTTTATAATAAAATTAATATTAATAGTTTGATTACTTATTACACTTAGTTATTGTTCCATGTTATCCATTTAATAATTATGGTCAAACGGCAATAAGTATTTCCGTTGTAGAGGAACATTATAGTAGATAAATTAGTTTAAATACGAATAGACTCGACCACGCTTTTTGAATACCCGTAGCTGTTTCGTTTGGCGAGTAAAAAAAAAGCATTCCCATCCGTATTATAATTTCTATCGAGTATGAGTGTGGATGTCATAGGCTGTAGAAATCACTAATGATCAAGTGAACTTTGTGTTTGTTTGGTATCGTTGATCATTTTTTTTATAGATTATGAGTGGCAAACGAGTAAGTAGGCTCAGCTGATGGTAAGTGAAAATTTTAAATATTTAATTCATGATAAATCACTAACCAACGTATCCAGTAGGTCGCGCCTGTCTCTTGTTTTTCACATAATCAACCACAGCCTTTGATAGGGCATAGAAATGTTTGCTGGCTTTGTACCGCATCTTCGCCAAAGCCGCATCGCAGTCGCTCTTATCAGCCCTGCAGTGGTAAACCAGGTTGCGGGTATTGATTTTAACCATCTCTTCCCTCAGCACTTGGTACTTGGTGTCGGTGTACAGCAATTGACCGAAGCGCACATTAACTGAGATGTAAAATTAAAAAAAGTTTAGTCCTACAATTTCATCTTCATTGACAAAGTTACTGCATCTGTATATTGTGTATACTAAGTATCTGTATATTTTTCTGAAAACTTGTTTTCATAAAAAATATAGCCTTCAAATCTTTCTTTGTCCTTACAATACTTATATTTGAACTTACGTCCAGCGCCAACTAAATATCCCTCAGTAAGTCCAACATAGTTGGCTAACTTTACGAAAATAAACACTAATATTACAGATCTCATGTTAACGCCTGACTAACGTAAGAAACAATAAAATTCGCAAAAGACCGTAACGATGTCCTTGAATTCTAAAGTCCAATTATTTACGAACAAATTGGCTATAAAATAATCGTAGTGAGTAACTGATTGTTTGGATAACTGCTTTTTCTGGGCTGATGGCCGCTGTTAGCCGTAGGGCTTTTACAGTTTCACCAGGTTGAAAGGTGGTCGCTTATGGCGCTCAGCTGAGACCTCTATTGGTAGGTAACCAACAAAAGCGCTGCCGAGAGGGAGCCTCGGCATGGACCGTTACCTTGTGAGAGCGACTGAATCGAGGGTGCCCATGAGGGCCGAACCTCGGCTCGATCAGTTGCTTATGACTATGGATTATCTGAATTAATATATCTATTATTATTGACTAACTGTACCAGTACTTCGGAATGCGTAGGCGCTGGAGCAGAAGTGACGCATGAAACTCCCGCGATGCTTCTAACGATGTTGATTGTTGCTGGTAAGGATAACTGAGTATAATGAAAAAGTAAATCTTTTTCATTTTTATGCTAGGTTGGCAATCAGCGGCGTGATGGTAAGTTGTCAGTATGACCAATATAGTATATAGACTATATAGATAATCGCGTAATCGATTCGTAAATCGTCTAAAACATCTTTTAAAATAAAAAAGATATTCATATTTAAAAGAAAAAGGGACAGACTTTAACACGTAAATCCTGTTAGAGTTAAATTATTTTCTCTTTGTATAGCTATCGTAGTGGTATACAAAGAGAAAAACGAAACAATTTTTTATTTATGTAAATTATAAAAAATATTTCGCAGACAGGCTAAGTCCGTCAACGCAGTGGAGCCGCGGGTTATAGGGTAATATTTTACATTTGTTTTTAATCGAATTAGGGAAACAGCAAATGTCATCCACGTTTCAGGTTCATATTATTAGCCTATAAACGTAATAGAGGCTGAGCCTGTTATCGTGCGACGCTCAAATGTTATAAGGTAACTTTATGATGTGAACAAAGGAAATCGATAAAGGGAAACTTGTAAATATAAATCAGATTTCGCTCTGCGACTATCGTTTGCCCGATGACATAACTACTAGGCTACTAGTGCTCTAATTATTTTAAACAAAGTATTTTATAAGTAATTTAAGTAACAGCATAAAATCAAAGAGGAATTCATTATTTTAATAAGGCTATTAATAATGTAATATTAATAATAATGTTATTAGTTTAGTTAATTCGTTATATGTAACTGACCGTGACCTTAGAGTTTGTTGTGCTCGCGCCCAGGGTAACGATCCAAGCCGAGGCTCCTTCTCGGTAACCCTTGTGATGGTTACCCAAATAAAGGCATCGGCTGAGTGCCGTAAGCGTTCGGCCAACTTTCAATCCGGTGAAGCTGTAAAAGCCCTCGGGCTATAAGCCAAAAAAAAAGAAAAAACTGTTAAAAATAATGATGTTGTCCAGGTTGATTTTATCCACGGCGTTATATTTTTATTCATAATGAGATGTTCAATAGCGCAGAATATATATTCACATATAGGGCATATAGTGCCGTATTAATTCGCAAACAAGCAAAAGGGAATTCGGAGTTATATTTCATATCGCTGGAATTCCTGTGAAACAAGGAAGATTCACATGTAGTTTCAGGGACACGTAACGTTCAAAAACTATTATTTTTTGTTGCACGAATATTGCCCATAAACACTGTTCATCCATAAAAAGTCATCATCCAGGTGCAAGTTTTTATGATATAAGTGATGAGAAACAACCTCATAGGTCATTAAATGGTAATTGATTCCTATAGCATAGCAAGACTTACATCCGTCCTTTTTAAGGAAACATAAGAAGCAGATTGCTCCACATTGTGATTCCATAATTATTGGGTTAATACTCGTCGTGCATACTACTTAATTATCATACTAAATTATCATACTAAAAAGTACAGTGTTTTTAGCCACTTTACAGTGGGATATATTCTTACGTAAGATCTTAGCAAATATATGTCTTACATCAGTTTAAGAAAATGGCGGACGACTGCGGGACTATAATACATACATATATCCTGTGTTGCTCATGTGATCTTGTAACAGTGTGAAGATATGTAAGATTGTGTTGATTCGGTAGAGATATGATCAATGAGTCAACACAATTTGACGACTGTGTACGCTATCTGGACCATATAATTACCGGCTGCTCCAGCTTGTCCATAGATAAGCATTTATTGTGCTCACATTTCACGTTTCAACTATTATCAAGCAAGACATGCCACTAGCGATTTTGTTAGGTCAATTATATTTTCGACACTATATTTATATTACTCCTCAGTGTCTTTTATAGTATATTCCTAATTTCTGTATTCTTATGTACTATGCTTGTTTGTAAAGTTTAGTTTTAGGCATATCGCACGAGTACTAATTTTACTAGAGGTCAGAGACATCTGCAGCCCAAGTGTTAGCAACCGAACCAAAAAGAAAAGATGAGAATAAAGTACGTAATATGCATTATAAGTAAAAATCAACATTGCATCCTGACATGATAATTGTACTGGTAGTCTTAGACCGGCTTCAACTAATATATTTCTACCTTCAAGCGGTCGTTTTATTCGAGTTACTTGATAAATGTCGTATTGATACAACACAGAAATAAATTAAACAAATACGCCTACCGTTTTAAAGTGTATAATAGTAGTGAGGATAAACTTACTTATCTTTTGCAATGTTCAGATGGAAAGCCTTCTCACCAGTAATAAGGAACGATTGCAAATATTTCGACTTCTAATCGATCCAGTTGTCGTTTTTAAATTTATAATTATTATTTTCCATATATTTTTATATACTTTAAAAGATAAACTATATTAAGAGTTCTAATGCGCAGCATAAAATCTAAATAGATTCAGCTGCTGCTCAAGAGAAGAGACCAGACGGGATCCGAGCACAATTCGCTACGTCGCTTCATAACTCATTGGCGGATTTCACACGTCTTCGAAATATTTTAATTTTATTTATTTCTTAGACATGCTGTATACTAGGGTATACAGCATGTCTAAGATATTTCCATTCACTGCCGAACAATTGATTAATAAAACAATATTTAAAAATGCAAGAATCGTGATAATTCATCGTCCGGGCGCTCGCCTTTATTTTTATTGTGTCCGAGAAAACTGTACTGGGATATCAAGGAGTGAAAATAGATTTAGTTTAAATCTTAACTTAAGAAAGCGTAATAAACTTTTGTGGCCATGCCTCTAAACCATATTTATCTTTCACCAATGTAAATCAACTAAGTGAAATATCCAACAACGGCATTGTCACCGGTACAAATTGTAAACGTCACTCAAATGTTGGCACTAATTATTGTCCCACGAAATAATAGATCATGGGCTTATCGCGGCCATGAACATAATATTAAATAAAGACTTGATATGCTAATAATAATAAAGCTCAGTGAAACTTACTCGAAATACGAGTACATTTACGTACGATAAGGGCAAAAGGTTTCTAATAAAGTTTGTGGTTATTAAGCCGTTGCCAACATTTAAGGTTTAGACGGTAAAATATAGATTACTAATGGCTATTTATTCTTAATCTCGTCTTGTAATAAAGTAAAATACAATAAATTAAATAAAACAAAATACGAACATACATAAATAAAATTAATAAACTTAATAAATAATAATAAAACAGACCAGCCAGACAGGAGTTACAAGATACAAGAGTCCAAATGGATGAAGGGTCAGAAAATGGGAAAGAAACCATACACAATACACACATACTTGAGAGGTGGGTGGGAGGGGTTTGGGATTAACACATTTGCAGTGATACTCTGGGGATAATTTCGTTCGGCATACTCACATGTAGATCTCGTGTACAAGTTCCTGATGGTTATTAATGTTATAAATGATTAATCTTTAAGTGTTACGTGAATATCAAATCTATATCTTTCGTTATCTATGATCATCAAGGTTGAAATTTCTAAAATATTGGCGCCAATTACAAACAACCGATTCGACGGCATTGTGGCATTTGTCCCACCAAGCCACGCCGTAGTATTGTTGTCAGATTTAAAAGGATAATATTGATTTATTATTCTGCCGACAGCATATTTTCTATAAATTGGAATCAACTTATGTAATTTTAAATATAATAGTTCTCGGAATTTGATTAAAATTACTATATATTTCTATTTGTTTAATAAAGTATAAAATATATGAGTGGCTTAAATTCTCTACATTCATTAAAAAGAAAAGATACGTGGAAAATTGTCTAAAGAAACTCCATATTAAGTCGAATTTAAAAAGTCGAGGCGGTTTTCAATTCAATGCCTATTTCTCTGTCCTTAAATTGATTGGTCCAATTTCAAAGTCGATTAGCACGATTCTTCGATTTATTATTTCCATAAAAATACATTATCTCCTTGAACAGTTTCTAAACAATTTCCAAAACAATGAGTTGATACTAAAAAATCATAAATAAAATAAAAACCCGACTTCAGTCAACGCAAGAAGTTTGTTCGATTTACAAGATTAATATTTTATTGTTGTGATGCGTCGAAATAAATATAGTGATTTTTTTATGTTTTATTTAAATAATTTTATATTTTGATATATGTAAGATAGGTATATCAAATTCTTCCAACATTAACTCAATTTATGCAAGAGGTATGGTTTGTTGGCAACGATGCATAAAATACATCCACCACAAATCTAACTAGCCATATAGTATTGGTAGGTAACGGTAAAAATGTACATCACATGGGAAGATGCAAATGTCGGAACTACAGTATCAAACACTTTCCCAGCGTAATGACTACGGGGTAATGTCACTAGAAGTTTCAGTTGATGCAGATTTTTGGAAAGAACTGTCTTACAATGCGTTTAAAAAGTAATACACATGTAACGTATTAAACCTAAATACCATATTAGTTGTTTTATTGTGTTGGTTACTTCCAATATTCAATGTTACAAAGAATTAATTCATTTGAGTTCCAAGATATACATTTTAAAACAATAAATTGAATCTTTAAAAATTCAGTCAAGTGGCCGTGAGTTTATTTTTAAATGACGACCTTAATATTAAGGCACTCATTACGTGGAGCTTAGTTAAACTGAACAGATAATTAAATCACGAACTATTTCAGTTTTAACGGAGTTCTTTGTATTAAGTTTCTTTGAGCATTCAAGATATGGCGTACACTTACCGAAGACTAAGATAGAATACCTCAGTGGGAGTAATGCGATCTTTGCTTTTTTGTTGATAAACTGATTTGAATTAGATAACTATTTGGAGAAAAAGTTGGTATATTCTCATTTACTAAAGGAACAACGCAACTACTTTTTAATTCTTCATACTAATTATCGCAGACCATATATTTGTTATTATAAATAATGTAAAATGCAACAAAAAGTAATATTTTATTCAGCACAGAGTTAAAGATTATCCGATGCGGCCCGTAATCGCAGTGGGTGTCTTTCAGCTTTGATGGATGGACAGCCAGATGTACTGTAGTTGTTACAGGTAGATTTATATCTCGGATATCTATTAAACTTGTTACTTCATGTTGCATCTTGATGTTTACATTTGCAGTTATGAAAAAACATTTCTTGCAAATTTAACTCTTATATCGTTGTCTTAAGAGTATATGTACGAGTAAGTCGCGTTTAACTGTTTCTTTGCAATTAGGTTGGTATCTGTGTGGGGGTAGCGTCTTAATGTGATTTTATTAAGGACTAGGTTTTACATGCGACATCGCCCGCTATAACACTAGCAATATAATAGCGTATTTACTGATCGCGCCACTCCTTCGTTACGGCATAATAACTCTTACTTGGTTTTTAAGTTAAGGTTTAAGGTACTGAACTTTGAAACATATATTAAATTCCATTCATAATTTTTCAGATTTATAGTGATAGTCATTCAGTGGTCTCTCAATATTTGGTATTTAAAAATATCGTTTATAGTTTAAGACTTTACTAAATTACGGTTTTGTACTAATACTGAACAGAATAAATTGTTGGTTTGTGTCTGTGATTTTGTCCATACAGTTCATAGGATTATATTGATATCGAATGTAAACGAATATTTAGAAGTTTCAACACGCATGTTTTCAATGTATTTAAATGGGATAGATACAAACACATATATAAAGTTATAAAGTATTTTTTTTTTTTTTTACTTCAATCCCAAAAATTTTTTTGCTTATCATTTTAAACATACGGACACTCATACAGTTTTATTATAGAAATGAAATGCTAAGGGATGTATATTGCAAGTCGATAACTAGTTATGAAGTTACGATAAGGCCTTGAATATACGCCTCGATGAACCAATGTCCCGTATTGAAGACGTTGTAAATCTGACTAGGAATGAAGTTTTAATTAATTTCTAGATATTAAGAGATTATTTGAATTAAGATGCAATGTAAACTTTAGCTAGTTGTGAATTTATATAAAAAAATTAAAAAGTTAAAGCGAAGATTCTATTTAGGCATTCCTTTCATGTTTGATCATTATGATCCTTGATATAGACTTGGCCAAGAGGCAGTGACGAGTTATTTCCAGATTTATGGCTTTAAACTATTCCTCTACTATATATAGCCTTTCTTACTAAGATTATTTAGGAAATATTTATTATGTTAAATTTGGACATTACCCAGCAGATAATATTTGTTCTACGAAATTTTAAGGCTAAGGTTAAAAAAAATCATACCATCAGTTACGGTGTGTGTTAGCGAAAGAAAAATGTGGATTTGCCAATGTTGTACTGCTAACGTGTAGGATGAAAATCCTACGAATTATGAGATGGAATGTGGAAAAGTGAATGATTCTAATGCCCAAAAATAATTTTTATAGTATATATTCGGTAAGGTTATAGCTAGATATTGACTGAACTAAGGAATGACGCATGTTCTGGAATACCCTCGTAAAATAGCAGCAATTTCAGCCCTTAAGAGTTTTATCGAAGTGTTTTAAGTTGTTATCGAAAGTGGATATGTGTCCATGGCCACAGGGATCAGTTAATATCAATTGAACACTATGCCACGTAAACCAAGAATTAAGTGTGGTTAATTATATAACAAAATATAGTTTCACTTGCTAGCGTGGTGATATCATTTTACTAGACCCAACATGTGAGTTTGAATTTAGGAAAAGGTCAGATCAAAAAAAAAAATTACAAATATCATCAAGAAATCGTCTAAGATGATTTGGGCTTTGGCGATCTTCTTATTAAAAGATGAAATCGACTCCACAGGTTGTATTATAGTGCCATTAGCATTCGGATAAACAGAGGCACTCACTTGTTGTCCTCTTTTTCTAACATGATTTAAAGCATGTAAAATTAGGATGGAAGACGGTTCAGATACTCGGGTCTACTACTACGATCGGGGGCACTACTAGACTATGGTACAGATAAATAATCAAACATGAATTTGAATTTAAGTAGAGTAAAACCAGGAGAAGAAACAAGCATGTCTTAGATTCAAAAGAGATATTTCAAAGACTAGACTAAAGCAGTGTTTTAGTGTGATTATTATCTAAAACAACGTTAATGAAAGGTTTATATTTGTATTTCTTCATTTATAATTAGTTTTATTTTATTATCTTTTGTTATTAAGGGTATTTACAAGATCTATAGATCCGTAGCCCTAGTAGACCGGTATGGGGGTACCTTTTTATGTGGGTAGTTTTTGTTAACTGATTTGATAGTCACGTGGTCTAGTGGACCCGTTCTCTTGTTCCTCGGTTCGAATCCTAGTACAGGACTGCATTCATACTTCCTTCCGATCTTTGCGAATGCTTTGTGAATTAGGTCGATTTAGGAGGAAATATGATGAAGAGTATATACATATGTACTCTTCGTCATATGTTCTCGTACGTACATATGTGTGTGTGCGAACCATGATGTATATAATCTAAGTCATATACAACCTGGGCAATTATTTTCACCATGTCACCACCAAGAGATATCGCTGCGATCAATATCGACCTTGAGGACAAATTTATCACTTTTTTTTTCTACAAATGTTAAATGTTAGACACATTCCTCCGTAGTACAGATAGAATTACGAGCAATTTAGTGTCGTGCTAGTGTAATGAGGTGAGACGGTTATCTGTCCCATTGTACTGCTTATAGTAGATACCAACGTCTCGTTACGTTGTTTCCACCAATCGACTCATGTATTATGTCCCCATACTACATGTAATTGTACTAACCGGTGATTATTGCCGGTGCATTTGCTAAAAATTGCGAATTTATACTGTGCTTTTGCTTCTGTGATATGAGGATTACATAAATGTATATGCACAACTACAGATTTGTATATTTCTGTAATGTTGAATAATGTTGCCCTGTAGTTTTGATTTGGAATAAAATATATTGAGACGTTGGTGTGATGACGGCGTTTATGTAATTTTTGGAACATTCCCTGGATACATACAGGAGGTATTATTTTACAAATTCCGTTAGATCTCGTAACTGCGGTGTTCAGGAACAGAAACATGAGGCCTATAAATCCCATAGAAACATCTAAAATGTCGAACACAAAATCTATAAAAATAAAATAAATGTTAAAACTACAAAATAAAACTTAAACATCCAATACCTCGATGTCAGAATTGTGTCATTGATTTCCCGCTATGAACTTTCGAAACAGGACAAATATTATTATTGTTTTAGTCCTTGTTCGGCTTAAAAGCGAACCTTGGGTTCTGGTATCGCACAGACACAAAGGAATATTACAAGTCTACTTTGACGTTGGTGACGATTACTGTGGCCCATGACGAATGAATGACTGAATGAAATTAAGATTGAAAATATTGATGCGTCATTACTTCCGAGAACCAAGACAAATAGACTTGCACCACTGGATCTCCTCGCTCTTTCAGACCATGTTCATGATCGGGCCGAACCATATATATACAGCATACACATACAGCTTACAGGTAGGTGATCACCTCGGCTTATGAGAACCACGAGTACACCCATTCTATATATAGAATTACATAAACGCTTTTCTTTTTTCATCTTTTTAATTATTTTGAATTTGGTACACGATTTTGCGACATTTCACATATTTTTTCGTGTTCATTATCAAATCACAATATGGAATGGGGTGTTAAAGAAAATAGGATTGCAATGATCGCCTTGCACAAAGTGGGTATGGAGCCGTCGGTCATATTCCAGACACTTCAAAAGCTTGGTATCAGCCGTATGTTCGTATATCGTACTATCAACAGATACAACAACACTTCCTCTCTCGAATACCAGAAAATATCGGGGCGGCCGCGTGCTGTTAGAACTACAAAGGCTGTTAATGCTGTTAAAGCTAGAATTCGTTGAAATCCAATTAGGAAGCAAAAAAACTTATCGCGAGATATGAAGATTCCCGCTTTTACTCTGTCGCGTATTATAAAACAAGACCTGAAGCTCGGTGCTTATCGTCGATATACAGGACATGCTCTAAATCAATCTTTACAATTAAAGAGAGTGGATCGATCAAAGCGCCTTCTGTCGCGATACGCAGGTGAAAGGCACAGAAATATCCTCTTTACCGATGAAAAAATGTTCACGATTGAAGAACACTACAATAAGCAAAATGATAAAGTGTCCGCTCACAGTTCTAAAGAAGCTGCTCAAGTGGTCGGAAAGGTACAACGTGGTCATAATCCTGGGTCAGTGACGGTTTGGTGCGGCGTGTCAAGGAGGCACAAAACTACATTTATGTGAAAAGGAGTGAAAACTTCAGCCAATACACTTTTTAAAAATATACCATGGACTTTCCGGCAGGACTCTGCACCTGGTCACAAGCACGAACTACCCAAGCCTGGCTTGATACCAACGTTCCAGACTTTATAAGAGCTGAAGACTGGCCCTCATCTAGCCCAGACTTCAAATTATGGTCAGTTTTAGAGGACATAGCCTGTTCTAAGCAACACGGCGACATTGAATCTCTTAAAAAATCTTTGGAGTAAGAAGTGGCGAAATTTCCCTTGGAATTCTCGTGCGTAAATCCATAGATAGGCCAAACAGATTAAAGGCCTGTATAAAAGGTACAACTGTGCTGACTGACTAATAAATATGTAGGTATAAATTTTAATAATATTACATTACTTCAATAAAAAATAATGCATTTTCATTTGTAACAGAACTTATAGCCGGACTAGGTATATGTTGAAACAAATATATCATTCAAAAATTTGGCAAAATGTTAATTTGACGAAAACAAATCTGGGCGGATGAGAATCGTGCGTTTTCGTATTTAAGTTTTGCAGATTTTTTTAACGTTTTTTGAATTAACATTTAATGATCAAATCGTGATGAAACAAGTGGCGTGTATGCTCCGGACCGTAAAAGCTCATAAAACGGCGGAAATGTAAGCTACGATTGAGATGATGACGGATGCTATCAGTTTACAGTACGGAGGTAGATAGAGGCTCATTACGTGACGGACGGAGGTTAGGCGCAATAACATCTAGTCACCGAATGAAGTTTAATATATCATTTTCGCAGGATATATTAAACTTCTTTAAGCATACGCGCAAATAATAATTATATAAAATAATAATTAACAATAATAATTCGCGTACACTTAATTATATTTCTATATATTTGTGTTTCCATACGTCGACATCAATGAAATCAGTTTCTTATAATGATCGTCACGATTTTACCACCTTTCTTCAACAAAGATTCGAGACAAAATGCGATATTAATCGCGAAGACATTTCTAGCTAAAATATGTCTACTACACTACGTACTATTGCTATTGAAGGCTCTGTAAAATAAAGAAAGGGAATAAGTTGCCACATTGTACAGTCATGCACTTTTTTTTACAAATGTGTTTTTTATAATTCATGAGAGGAACAAAAAGCGTACAGTTCACCTGACAGTGTATCCAGCGCCCCATTACATCAACATTCACCCTTGACAAGGAATCATAGTGCAGATGCGTTGTCACCCTTGAGGCCTGAGATGGAATGCCTCGTCGCCAGTTATAAAGGTTGCCAGATCCCTGCACGCCCCAGATGAAACACAGCAGCATTATGCTAGTATTCTGTGAGGTCGTGGTTCTACTCCGGTCGAGCAGACCTATTAATTCTGCAACAAGAAACACACTATATTTTAAAAATATATATATATAACTTATAACTATGTTTACTATATAATAAATGTAGTTATACTTTTAAAAAGTTATGAACACTGTGGCTGTGGCTATGATGATGATGATGTGGTGTAAGAATTGACGATAATGTTGCCCTGCTGGTGTATTTCAACCACGGTGAAGTCATTTTATTCTTATCAAATACAAAAAACAATAAAACATATAACCGTTAATTGTGCCAATTCTGAGTCAGTCATCTATCTTCGTTTTCTTATGACATTAGAAGAAGGCGCAGATGCAGTATAAGCGCCAATGGATAACTGAAATAGGCCTAAACTAAAACGAAATTGAGATAAACAAATGTTTAATTTTGAAATTAAACCCGGCAATTCAGTAGCATTTCAGAGCATTATAAGGAAAGTATTTATTTGATCGTAGGATCAAAAGATGTCTATGAGATAAATGCGTCCTAGCGAGGTTAGGTCCTAACCTAACTGCTCCTCACCTTGTCTCGTTTATCCCAAGGTGGGCTCACGGAGTGCTGGCGGACTTCGGGGAGCGGAAGTGACGGTGCGAGTAGCCGTTTTCCCTGGCCTCCGTACCTGAGGTTGAGTCACGGAGGGGGGGAAAGCGTAACACTGATACTCATATATGTATTACGTTGCCGTCTGTATATATGACGTCTGAGTCCGGAAACTATGATTTCGTGATTTACGCATCTGGGTTTCATATTGTGTAAACTAGCTTTAGGGCGTATAGGTCTGCTCGAGTGAGGAAAGACTACGAGTGAGTTTTGCATATCGATTAATAGAAATTGGAGATCACTGACATCTGCGTTATGATACCTTATAGAATATGAAGGGTAGGTATAGTAGATCATACGGATAACAACTTACTATTAGGTAAACTATTAAATCCATAAAGAATGAAAAAATCTAAACATTTAAGCAAATCATAATTCCATCACGAAGACTCCCTAAGGGGAGCCGATTATGCCAGTGAACTGTTTGTTTATTAGAGTACCTCGGTTGCTAAAATTATGTTAAACAAACAGATGTTGGACCGTCCGTTGCAGCAGGCAGATGCGATTGCATGGACTGTTCTAACCTATAACCACAACTATGAGTAAGACATTTAGAATTTATATTTCTTACTTATTTATCTCATAGAGTGTTTTACACACCTTTGTATTTTACTACCTTTTAGAATTTATTCTATCTATAAAATACAAAATTATATATTATTTTGTGTAATTTTACCTGCGAATAGATGGAGTGTCGACCTAAGCGAGTTTACGGAAAATTGTTGATTGTATGATTGTGATTTTAGGTCGTGATCATCTGTGATAGTTTCAAACTGTGTTCAGCATTGGGTTTATGATGGAATGAGTTGATAATTGCATGAAAAATTATGTATGGTGCTTAATTTACGAGTAAGATTATTATTTATTACATTTTGCAAACTCGAAGTACGGAAAAAGTCATTGCTCTAATTGAAAGTGTAGATGATCGATTATTGCAACAATAATTATACTAAAATTATTAAGTCTTATAAAACTGAAATTATTCTACTGAGAGTAGAATATGTTAATAATAATGAAGCTTATATAAATTGTAAAATAGTATAAAGTGCCATGCGATACAGTTACACGAAAGTTATTTAAAAAATATTCTTTGTATCTTATAAGTAACATACTAAAATATAAACTTTTAACCTCCATCGCTAATGAAGATAATGTACTCCTGGTTGATTGTGACTACGGCGATATTTTCTGGTTATTATCAAATGGCATGAACTGTAATATTACAGCGCGCTATAGGCATTCAACCAAATACTGCAGCATTTGCCGTCTTTACTAGTACAACGTAATGGATTCACAGTAAGATCGGAGGTAGTTCTTGACGGTTTATGGTTTTAGTACAATACAACGAATTCAAAATCAGCATGAATAAAATATTTTCGAGAAGCGATGATAAGAGCAACGATGGCGATATCGAGCCACGAGCCTTTGATCAGATAACGGCTGTTTACATTCAGCCTCCGGGGAATTTAAATGTACCGATGTTGTCGGACTGAACCCGTGGTTTGACCCGGACAGATGCTCGATATGAGAGTGGCCGATACCAGGGATTGAGAGATTCAGATATTATTCATACGAGCCACGCTGGCTGACAGATGCCAGCGGTGGTTTGAAAAATTGCCAGATTGCAGTCGTAAATATAGGAACTTTTTCAAACTATTCATCAAGATATGCGAAATACTAGAAAAATATGGTATTTAATGTACCAGATATCTCTAGTATACCAGGGTGCTGACATTAAACGCATGTTCGGTCTTTGAAATGGAAGTTAATAATTGCGTTTTTGCCTCATTGTCAAGAACAGTTATGTTTTTTGGTTGTGAGCTTGTGGTATTATTTATTTCTCGTAGTACCACAAACAGCCGTGCGAAATTAAATTAATGAAGTACACAGATAGGTAAAGTCTAAAAAGTAAACATGTAAACAATAAAACGGTTTTCTTCAAATATTGGTATAAATATGAGAGGGTTTATCACGAAAATTTATAAGCGTTTATTAAGCCACCACAGATTACACAAATAAACAAAATTTACAGATGTCATTTAACGCAATAGGGTTTTGTAATAATGAGTATTATTTTTAGAAGTAAGGTTGACAAATATGTACCCATTTCTAGATAACTACGCATAACAAAGACTAATTTCCATTGCTATTGTTGCCTAATTAGTGTCAGGTTTTAGTTGGTTTTAAGTTTAATTTAAACATTTATATATAATAGTTTTCAGCATCACGTTAATGGTTGTAAAACCGTGTATAATTTAATTATATACTACTAAAATACAGAGAATCGATTCGAATCACACACATCACGAGATATGGGTATCATTAGGTATTAGGGATTCACCATTACGTTCCTTACGATATACCGGAGCTCCTCTTAATGAATATACATAAATAATTTCTAGATGTTTTTTTTAAATTGAAATTTGTCATTAATTGAAAACCTGAAAAAGTGGAATCAACTAGTACAAGTAAACTTTTGGTTAGGTACCAAGTGAACGATAAGCTTATTTTCTTATTTAGCTCACAGTTTACCTGATGGTAAGTTATAACTGTGATCCCTGAAGACTTCGTGCATCCTTCATCTTCAACAAAGATTGAAGATGCACCAACTTTATTACTCCTGAGGACTGCGATGTAGTACCTCGTTTCCTGTAATGGGATCTTCGGTCATCATACCCTACACTCATCATACTAAACACGGCAGTGTGACGGCAGTCGTCTATGACGGCTTTTACTTTCCACGATCCCTGGACGGCCCATTCATACGGAAGCTAATAATTATTTGTAGCGTGGTTCTACGATTCTATGATCCTTGAGTGTTAATTGAATTAAACAGAATTCACAGAACACCAAAGTGAAATAGCCAGGTAACGTCCAGTACATTTTATTATTACACATAACCGTATTTATTACGAACCAAAATTATAAATTAGAAATATCTCTACTGTGCTTATGTTGCTAGTTACTGTTGGTTTGTTAGCCACTACCACCAGACCAGACTGCCATCTAAATTTTCAGGCTTGATAATACTTCTACATCTTGTTTTTTGATCTGGGATGGATGTAGATTTTATTAACAACACAGTGATTGAAATTGCAATGGTGAATACCATAAGGTGAACTGTGTGCTTGTCACATCGAATATCATAAAAAGAAGTTAAATTAACTTAATTCATTAAAATGTCGTATTGGAAATCGCTAGTTAGTATGCCTACATTATAACTGAGATAGTAGGGGATAACACTAATTAATTGTATTTAGCTGCTTTGCCATTTTAAACGTTATTTATTGGCTATAAAGCCATAAACGTAACACAAAGCTCTTGCCTGCTGCGTTGACTAAGTAAACAAAGCTTTCGATATGCGTATTGTGGCCATATTCACCTAGGTTAAAGGACATGATATGATGGTAGAATTAAGCGTCAGTTACCAGCTGTAGCGTGAATGGGATGACTCGACCGGGGAAGGACTACGTCCTCACAGAATACTAGCGCAAAAATATCAGCAGAAAACTGGAAGAATATGGTTAATGAACGGTCGTAAGTGATCAGGCATTCCGTCTAGTCCTGAGGAATGAAAACGCATTAGTCTCTTGAATCTTCTTTGAGGATGGACGTGGAATTCGTTGAACGCAGTCATCGCTTCATCATTATTTTGAACATTATGCTCGTTTGACACGCCTAATTTATTTAAAAAAAACCTCATTGATATAAAATAACTTATGCCATCTACTTAGCAATGTAAAAAAGTCCGCACACATAAAATTTTGGATTGTTTTAAGTGAAGATGATGTTCTCCTGGTAGATTTCGATCACGATCTTTTCGTTTTTTCCAGATGACGTCAACTCGCAGTTGGATGAATTATGACGTGTATTTTCACAGAGTCATTCACATATATCTTTAGTACACGTGCAGTGAAATTACATATTTCTGACTTTATTTTTTATGTTTGATTCATTGACTATTTTTTGTATGTCAACAGTTCAACAAAAAAGTAATAGGTCTTTTATCCCAACTGGGATCACTGCCTCGTACTAAAGTAATAATTATAAGTTACCTTATGACTTCATTGCCATAGATCGGTGCAAAGTGTAAAATCTACTGGCCACAGGATTTTATGTACTGTAATTTCTTCATTATTTCACATTAAATTTATTGGTTTGAAATTATAATGCACCCCAGCCAAATTGCTGTGGCCCTATCGGCTAGGCCTCGAGCAATATAAATTCTTTCCAGATTAGATGTCATTGCTCCAAAAAACTTAATTACTTTTATAAATAGAATAGAATATTATTATTATCATCTCTGACCATCATTAGTCGATTGCTCAATATAGACCTGTCGCACAGATGCCACGAAACAATCCTAAGATGTACACAACAATGCAATGTTTAGCTGATTTCCTTATTTCATAACAAAAAATATTATACAAATATATCCATAAATATCATTTTATGAAGACAACCCAGTCAGATCTCGGCAAATGTTTCCAATCGATAGAGAGAAGGAAGCACGAATACAGCTGGTCTAATGTTCTCTTATCCAGCGAATATCTCGATTAGCCTACCAGAATACGCTCGCAGAATATGCACGAATAGATCTCAAAAATAGTTAATAACTATTCTTTGTTTCTGCCGTTTTGCTTAAGAAAACTAGATGAATAAGGAATATATATGGGCGAAAACGAGCAAGTTTGCTTAATATTTATTTGACCATCGTTCAGGGTACATGACTACTAGACCTAGGGCCCTAGATTACATTCCCAGGCAAGGAGCAACATTTGAACAATACACATTATTGGTTTTCGGATCTGAGGGTCTGTGTAAAATCGCTTGAGTAAGGCGTATGCACACCACATTTTTTTCTTGCGCTGTCGTCGCATGTAATTAGAAGCGAACTTTCGCGGAGCTGTAAAACTTGAAGAAGTAGATTATTTGCGTCCGTATCCATGCATATACGTATTAAATGCGTAAAACACGCTCAATATGCGCGTGCATCCGTACTACGTATGCATGTAAAAGGCGCTTGATACTGATACCCATTATAAGCGAAATAGAAACACTTCCGCAGTATAGGATTCACCATTTCCTGAATATAACCTGTAGTGAAGTACGTAAAATATTAAATGAAATTTTTGAGGAGAAAACACCACCAAAGTACAGTTTGATGGTTCTCAGGGATTTATCCGGCGAATTGTGTGCTCTTTTATAACCCTAACTATAACTAAACTAGGCCATCTATGTCTACTATGTTTCTTTCTGGTACATTCCAACCACACCTACGTAGACCGTATGGCGTAGCAGTCATTACCTAGCTTCTTAGTCGTGAGTTCTAGGTTCAATTTCAGGTCGTAGAAAAAATATTATGTTTTATGTATATCCTAACACTGCATTTGAATCTTCCTTCAATTTTATTGCGGAAGTATTAACATTGGACTAGGGAATGGAACGACTAATAAATGTTTAGGACACTATAATTAATTCTCGGATAAAATGATTTGGTAATAACCAGAAGATATCACCATGGTCGAATTGAATCAACGTAGACGTAGTAAAATGGTAGAGCATTAAAATATGGTACAGTAAATATTCGAGCATATACGGATGTAACCTGAAGGCTAGTAGCCTGTAGGTCAACACACTCAACTATAATAACAATAAGCCCGTGTTAGAGATATCTCGAATTACCCCGTCAATGCTACCTGAAGCATTACAGGATAACGTATCTGGTACACGGGGAGTGGTAACAAGTCTCTTAATGGTGTTTTTACACTTTCTCTGACACTTTAAAGAATGTTTTATTTGTCTTTTATTATACACTTGGAATAAAGATAGTGTTAAATGTGATAACCTAACGCACTGTTCACTTGTGTGTCATATATATAAGTATATCTGTCTTTTACATTGGTATACATAAATATATACCTATAATAATACTATATATATAATATAAAATATAATATAATATTTTATATTATATATAGCAAAAACCCTATCAATCTACCTAATTTTACTCTAATCAATAATGCTGGATGGTGGGTTTTTTTGTTTTTATTTTACGTCGTGGAGGCTTACGGAGGCCTTTATTTACAATCAACATCTAAAATCAAAATCATATAGTTTTATTCTGTATAGAATCGTTACACTTATTGATTGTCACAATACTACTGTCGGTTTGGAAAGAAAGATCTGCAGACATGAGGAGTATCCAAGAAAGAAACATTTCAGGATTATGTTTTTAACATTTTTACAATAATATGTAAGAATACATTTTTTTAGATGAAAGAGCCTAGAGCAATTTTTTTATTTTTAAAGTTTTAATAATTTTTATACCAAATATTTGCAATAACTTCTTATATACAAACGTTCGTTTTCTATTAGATTATTTGAATTTTATATCTAATAAATTTTAAAGATTTTTTGGGATTCATTGTAAAAACGTATACATACTATAATGGTGTTATTTATTCTATCTACATAATCTAATACTGGTAGAATTAATTTATATTTTTCTATTGTATTTCAGGTGACAAACGAGCACATGCTTGTGCGGCTCATGAAGACTAAGGTGAATGGTACATCACCAGGAATAAAGGTCTCCAGATGCTTGCACCCAACAAAAGAAACACAGTATTGCAATGCTGGTTTTTGCATTGGTATTCGGTGGGAACTTAGTGCTTCCACGGTCTAGTCGAACCATTCCTGTACAGTTAGAAACAAAATGCAGCGTGAATCTATCACTGTTAAAATGTTTGTTCCTTATTTGTTGTTGATTCTTTCATATTAAATATTGAACATACCTATGTACGTTACATTTTCAAGTATATAAAAGCGTAAATCAATATTTTTATTATCTTAAACAAATTTATAGATTAGCTCCGCGATATATCTTTACAGTCTTGGCAAGGCCGCGTGGCCAAGTGGTGATCAAAACTGGTTGCTGCGACGTTTTAGAGTTTTTGCAGTTTTGGGTATTGATATCCAGTCAATATTTGGTAAATATAAGTAATTCGTTTTCAGGTCTAGTTTTCCTTTTGTAATATAACTCATGTTATGTCCATATAGGGAAATGACGAGGTACAACCGCCCGTGTGTTTATGCAATATTAATGGCTACATACTCGTATCTTGCTCAGTTTATACTATCTGATAATAACTATAAAATAGTGTCGTTATTAAAGTTAACCTGAATGACGGCATTAATTTATTCCCATACTCTCTTGTGCAGTATAGACCTACATATATAAGACACGTAGTAGTGCTACGCAATAGTTATGTACATATCTGAACTGTGTGTTCATTTCAAACCACAAAACCACTTGATACATTGTTGACAAAGTTAAACGGGTTACGGTTATTTTTTATTATGGTTTATATAATGAGGAGCGCCACTTCTCATGTCTAGGCTTCACGGAAAATCACGGATTGTGACCCTAAATCACAGGAGTACCTGAGTGGAGATCCTTTTCTTTATTTGGCGCACAGCAGGTTTCATTCTTTCATTTATTGTTTTTCTTTTTTGATTAGGTAAAAGTTTATTTCTTGTCTGTGTTTACTGTACCTGGTTTTACTGTTTGTGCGTGCCAAAAAGGAATAAATAAATATTATTATTATTATTACTAGTAGCAACAGTGCCAATGGATTCTCTGGTATTAAAACAAAAACTTGCCTTTCTCCACCAAGTTTAACGATATGTCCGGTATGCATATAGAGTATTCTATGTTATTTCTCGTAAAGCCTCACGATTCCATCTCAATTGATAAAAGGATCCGCTCCCATCTCTGCGCCATCCGAGCCAGCTGTGTGTGGGTTTCTCTTCGAATCACCGAGGTAGATTTAGTTACGAAGATACTTTATTTTTTAAGATTACGCTTCCGCACCACAACAAAGGTATGAAACTGGTTGGGTAACTCCTATAGCCTAGTATTTGCATCATTACTAAGTCCTAGAACTAAATAGGGGCTAGGTTTACAGTGGATTAATGATTGGCCCTTAAAGAATGAAAATATGATAAGAAGAGTAGATATCTGTGGAATTTCTTTTTCGTTAACTATGGTGGGGGAATGATAATAGATTATTTTATCATTTTGCCGTTTAAGAATGAAGTTAAAATTTCTTTCAAAAAACTTCATTTCACTTCCTAAGAACTTGAGAAAAGCCTAGAACTGGTAATAGTGTAAGAGCTCATTAACGGCAGACAAGGTCATTTTATAAAGCCTGATAATTTTGGTCGACTAGCAGTAGACTACCACAGGTAACACGGTAACTACTGAACCCTGAGTCGCAGTAGCTTTGACAGATGGCAAATGTGTATAAAATTGTTGCCCAAAAATGACTACTATAAAGCCTGATTTTTAGAAGCTTTCTTCGGGATATTATTCGATCATGTCATCCATTACTAGACATTTGGTATACTGGAAAACGCCTATGTATAATAATATATAAAGGGTATAATACATTAATATATATAATATAAAAACTTACAATAAAGTTAGTTTTTAGTTTGAACGGTCGGTCCGCGAATTTTAAGGTCGTACGTTCGAATCCACGATTTGACTAATGTCGTAAATCATCTAGCACAAGTATTTTCAGCTTGTTTGGAGTGGTTAACCGGAATATAAGTATTCCTAATATTAATTTTTTTTAAAGAATAAAAGTTTAATTATAAAGCAATTTTAATAATAATTTTATTTAATTAATAAGTAGTTAAGACAATTTGGAGCATTAAGAACAGTAAGCTTAAATAAAACATGCGTCCAATCGCCTGTAATGGTGTTCAGATTGAATGTGAATGACAAAACATGATTGAAAAAGTTAAAAAATATACGAGGTGAGTTAAATATTAAACACCTCATGTGCTGCATGAGCCTTGCTACTTATTCAGGTACGTGGGTGATACTGATACTAGAACCGGCCAGTTAGAAACATTGGCAATGAAAACTTCCTTTCAATTTCGATTATAGAACTTTTTGGTTATCTTATGTAATATATTGCATTCATGTGTCATTTGTTTTTGTGAATTGGCGACAATTCCAAAAGTTTTGTTATTCCTCAAAATGAATGAGAATGATGAATTGAATGCGAGAAAATGCTTTTCTCAGTATTTACATCGAATGCGAAGATGTTTAGAGAGGAAGGGAGACTATTACGGAAAACAATAAAAGTATCGGCAACTTTCTACATTGAGCCGTTTAATATTTTCTAAAGACTTTCAGTACTACCTAAGTATTACCCCTGAGTTGAAAGTCGCGTATCGATAATACGATCATAATAGACTTCGGTTTCAAAAGCCAACAAACCAAAACACCAAAAACAAGTGTTTATTAGGTACCGTTATTAATTTCATGTTCTTATGGATTTTCGGTTCAAGTAGTTCATTCGGTTAAAGAATTATTATTGGAGATTTTAGGGATAGCGTCATTTACTATTCCATGTAATATGCATAAATTAAAAAAGAATTGGTACATCTTTTGTGGAAAATAAAGAGATCCACAAGTATACACCTAAAGTAAGAATTACTAAAGACCGAAAAAAAATTAAGTTGAGTTTGAATAGTTACATTAATCGCTTGGATGATAGATGTATTAAAAAATGCTCAGACGTGAGACAGGTCAGACAAGGAAATATACTGAAAACCATATTTATAAAAGTAACGAGGAGTGGAAGTATAAACAAAGTAGCTATTTCGAATTGCAGAAACATGATCTTATTTGCGTAGCTCAAATATAAAACGTCAGTATTAACTTTTAATTCGTCACAGTTTATCAAACTATATAGCAAAAGAAAATATAGACCATACTTAAGTAGTAGTAAGAAGGCTTCTTTCGGATCCTTGAATGGTTTTTTTTTGAAGAATTGAATTTTAAATTATGCAATGTACATCAAAGTACAAGTCAGATTGACATTAATAGTATCCATTGATTTTAAGAGATCTTGCAAAGAAGAATAGGTTAAAATTGATTATCGTCGGACAAATGGTGACTTTGAAATTAATGAATTTGGGAAAAAGAAGTAAAGACTATACGGCACTTTATGGATAGTAGCAATATGTATTAATTACTACACTGCTTATGCTACGGTTCAAGAAAGGGGAAGAAAACATATTGTATCTAAATACGGTGCCGGTGACTATATATGCAATCGGATATATGTTGAGAGTTGCGAAAATACAAGAATGTATAAAAATCACCAGTGTCAATAATAAGTAATGCTACTAAGTCCAAAAGTAAGCAATATTATTTTTAGCTTTCTTTTTGGTTCCTATGTATATTTTATAAAAATAAATAGAAAGGATGTAAAATAAAGTTTTTAGTTGTTAGGCAGATTATATTGTTTGTATTTCTTACAATCTAATTTCTCACACATAATTTTAACTTCTAATAAGCGTCAACAATTATACAATTATTTCATTTTACATCGCTAAATATTTATAAGATAACACTTAAATAAAACATGATCGAGAAAGCGTATGGGTGAAATAGGGTTATGAATGTACGATATAAATAAAATTTACACTAGATATTGTTGTCTACAGATTCTTAAGATAAGGTGAAGGCGTTTCACATAACGTTACGTAGTTAACAAATTAATATTTAACTGCGCGTTCGGATGAAGGGAAAAATAAATTTAACAGCTTTATATTCATATTTTAAAACTATAACATAAATTATAAAGCGTATCATTTATTGCGTTGTTTAATGTGTGCTTGCATGACGCTGTAGCTTTAACAGAGAGGTAATAAAAACTTATCTTTTTTTAAAGTATTGCAAGTCCAAGAAAACGTTAGTAAAATCCACAGTGTTAGTAAAAGCAATTCATCTCAATCCTGTGGGATGAAAATGCATATGCATCTTAAACTGATTTTGAGGATGGATGTTAGTGTTTATAGGTCATAGTCATCAGGTGTGCTTGTTTGTCATCCTATCATCTTACGGGGGATAAAGCTGTCTTCGTGGTCTCACGAGGGAGATCCTTGTGAAAGAATACATATATTATGTAGATTTACAAGGGAATCCTTGTAATATTAGTTCATTCGTTTACTGGATACCTGAAAGTTTATAGGATCTTTAGAGACATCTGTTGTTGTATCTACTCGTACTTAATCTTTCTTTGGAAACCAAAAATGTTCAGTTTTACGTAGTGATCTTTTGCTGTGGTTCACATGTTTAAAGTTAAATAAAATAAGCTTTAAGAAACAAAGAAATAGATATCTAGTACTAGATTATACTAGTTGTTTCTTACTGACTCCTATTACTGATCCGTATTTTCACCACCATCCGTTTCCGGGTGGCACATAGTCTAACACAAAAAATACCATTAACAAAAATTCCAACATCCCTATAACCTGAGCAGTAAGAATCAAAATAGTTTAACATTCAAAAACTGGCTGTACGTCTATTTAGATCTTAAAGTAATGATTCATACGAAATAATACCATAATGGCTATTGGACATGTCGAACAATTGAAGGATTCTCACTGAGGTTAAGCTTATTTTGCTGTGAACATTCCGGGCAACTATGGTATGGAATTGCTCGTGCTTTCTAGTAAGCAGCAGGGAATAATAGTCTTTAATGTTTAAACGAGTTGCAGATAGAATGTGTTGGGCTAACGAAGTGCCGATAGGTAGGTAATGGACGGACTTCACGCCAAAGATGTCATCTCAGAACAAGACACTATTGAGTCTTCTTGATATTGTGAGCTTGTGAGCAAATCGGACCAAAAATAAACTTATACAAGCTGACAGTAGTGCCGGTTGACTATGAAGTTCAAGTTGAAAATATAAATCAGTCGTTGACAATGACTGGTGTAATAACAATATATGTAATAACACACAATACGTCGGAATAGAAAAGTTAAAATATACGTCATTAGATCCGTATAATTAGTTTTATTTGATGTGTTGTATTTTTGTAAATACAAGGTTATTATAGTTGATGATTATAACTAAATATGTATATATAAGAGACTTCGGAGATATCTCCTAAATTTTTCGATTCTATGAAAAATAACTCTTTATGAAAGAAAAGTAAATTACAATTACTGCAAAAAGTTTTTCTGATTTTATTGAATAGGGCTAACAACAGGCCAGGGAAGGTGGCAATAAGTAATTGCTTACGCGACACTACGTACAGCCCATATATATAAATTAATATAACAAGATTATTTCTTTCTAAGAAAAATAGTTACCACGCGGCTCCACTGTTTTTTTTAATTGAATTCTAGACATGCAGGGTTCATCACGATGTTTAACTTCACCAGCTGCTCAATCAACACTTTAGATTGCACGTGCGTGTATGCATTCTAGACTGCAATATATTCAGTGTAATTGAAAATATCTGTTTACAATCAGAAGACGTTATCGTTTATTATAATTATAATAAACATTGACGTCTCCACAGATTTATTGTCCTAGTATAGCAGTCAATAGACGGGGGGTTCTTCCGCGAGTTCATTACGCTCACCTCGGCATACAAATTGCGACTTAACTTGCCTTTATCGCGCACATCTGTCAAACGTGCTTTTGTCAATCCAGAAGCTGTGCACCGCTGAGTCTAACAGGTTCACGAGATAAGATTAGTATAAACGTTTCTACAAAATAATGCATAAAAACCTAACTAAGTAAAAACAAAAATTATAATTTTGTATTTTTTTTTTTATTATTTATTATTTTGTTGTCAGGTAATTTTCTATGTGATAAAGCTATGTTGTAGTTGTAAAGTAGTTATAGTCTTATAAGGAAGGGCCGAACTTTCATGGAATACCAACGTACCTAATGTAGTCGCTTCCCACGTTTGTTTTGTCTGGTGAGAGAAGAAATCGGATATCTTATTATTGTACATGAATAAAATGGTGAAAAAGCATTTGCATTTCGATTGATGAATGTAGGTTTCATGGTCCACATGAATAACTTTTTGTCAGTTGAATCGTCCGACCGTTTGTCCTCCACTAATCCTAGATTCTGTTGATGTTGATGCTGTTAGCCTATGCGGCTCTTACAGCTTCATCGGACACAGGGCTCACGGAACAGAGGGGTCCGTGAGCTGGTTAGAGAGTTTGGTTATCTTACTTACACAAAAGCGCTCATACACTGAGCGTGTCGGTCTGCTCTGATCACGTTCCTATCTGAATGCCACCTAAGTTGCCAGTTCCCTAGCTATCAAAAGATTCTCCAGAGTGGAGAATGTATGGTGATGTCTACTGGCCGTTCGAGGTCAGGTATACGGACCTAGCCTCCGACGGACGCCACCTGTTATCTGGTTAATCAGAAGCTCTGGGTGGTGAGAACCGCCCTGACACGCGGGTGTATCTAGTGTTTGCGGCGTCGCGAAGATTACGCTCGAAGGCGAGGGCGACAAGGGATGTCGGAGGTGTGTGATGGTCCGGGGTCCATTGAAGACGGACTGGATCTCGGCTCCCCCATGAAGTCGAGGTCTACGATTTCTGACTGCCGGATTCGGTACCGGCTCGTAGGTTGCGGCGTTTACCACTAGCGGGTTAGAACGCGAAAGCGCTTTCGCGAAGAAGCGCTGCGAGAGAGATATGCGAAATATTCCGGAATAGTGACGAGGTTGAAATCACTGTGCAGATAGATGTCGCGCTGATACGGTTCTGCTCCGGTAGCCATGGAATGGGTAGGTCGAAGATAGTGATTTGTTCTAGCTGTCTACGGCTAGGTACTGGTGCCATGCTGAATGGGTTGGCTGTGCCTCTCCAGAAGAAAACGGCTGCACCGGCTTTTATCCGGGTTGATTTTGATTCTCCTTAACCGAAACCAATCGGCGAGGCGATTGGCTTCGGCTTGGAGACGAATGGTAATGCGGCCTTTGTGTATGCATATATGTGTATGTTTGAATAATGTAGGGCAGTATTGTACGCGAAAAGCGGGAGACTGACCTGCGGATCATTAGGGATGTCACTTGTGTAAAGTGAGAATAACAAGGGATAAAGAACGTAGCCCTGTGGGACTCCCGCTAGGAGCGACCGGCTTGAGGAGCGCGTGCTGTCGATACGATATCGGAAAGTGTTCGACAAGAAAGCTCGTATGATGTGCACGAGCTTGTCCGATATATTTTGCGAGTATAGTTTATAAATAAAATCGTTACTTCCACTAATTTCAAGATAAACTCTCTTATAAAGATACGTCTGAAAAATAGTTATTCTTGTTAATCAGTTAAGTATAAAGTATGAAGAAAAACTGTCATTAATATTCCTTTATATTATTTTTATATTGTAATCCTTGGGGTGTTAAGGCATCATGACGTTCCATTGCCTATGGTATTAATGAGCCGTATCTACCGCTTACCAGTGAAACGAGCTTTGTGATTGTGCCTTTAGTTTTATACATATAGATAATATTTGTCGAAAGCCATAAAATTTTACCCAAGGCAATAGCAAAAACGACCGCAAAACTTCATTTGATGGCAAGTGATACTTAGGGGCACCTACATTCATTTTAGATAAGAAATTAAGAGAAGACGCTAAGAGAGGAAAAAATCTAAATTATCGATGTCAGTTGGCTTTTGAAAAATGTTTGTAAACGGACATTATCTCTTTCATAGTATTGATTGATTTGTTTGATAAAACTAAAACTATAAACTCGTTAATTTGCATAATTGCAATTAATTCTAAAGGATTTTGATAAAATACTACCGTATAAAATGTCAAAGCACTCTTCATTAATTTATCAATTTATTACCGAACACGAGACTAATAATTGGAACGTTATTATTGCTAAAGTATTACAATTGTATAAATAATAAATACCGTTTGCAATTGCTGAGAAAATTAACAAACGTTAATGGCGACGGCGTCATTTGCGTCATTACGTTTTACAATTAAAATTCCACACCCGAGTATTTTAATCGTAAGTGGTGAATGTAGACAATCAATATTTGGTAATTGGAAAAGCCACTTAACTTGCGCTCAAGTAGTGCTTAGATAAAATCTTATTATAATAATGTTCTATCTTTTAGAAACTCGGGATATAACTATATATTTTTTTAAAATAAATAATCACTAGAACAGTATTAAAAGTTATGTAAATGTTATCATTTTAACGGTGCTAGAGACACGCTGTGATTTGTTTACGGCTACACCATGAATGGGTCAGCTCGACTGTGGAACGATTGCGATATAACAGAATATCTGCGCTAATTATCAGCATGTTGCTGTGTTTTTTTGATGTCGGTGTACGGATCCGGAGACCTTTGTATCATATGGTGACGAGGTATTCTATTTGATTTCTCAGGGGTAACAACGAATATGCATTGTGATTTCGATGCCTTCTCGAGGATGAACTCCAGAAATCGCTTGTCATTAGGAGAATTGTGTGCTCAATACAAAGAAAACAAAACTCGAGTATCATTATGATGTTTATCTACCACCACTTCTGTCATGATATTGTGACTCGCCCAAAACCTGCAAACATAATAAAATAAAATACAGCTACATTTAATCTATTTCCTAACAGTTTATGCACATAAAGCACTCCGTAAGCATCATAACCTGCCAGACCGTTACAACTGCAGCAGTCTGGGGTCAGGTATCTGTCGAAATAGATCAAGAGGACACCAAACTTTTACTTTATTTTATTTTGGATCCCATTTGAACAGGATATTCAAATAAACATTTAAAGTTACATTATACAGCTAAATCTATTACATATCTTATAAAACTAACGCTTAAAGTGTAAAGAGCAGTTGTTATGGTTGAAACAAATTGTAAGTTGACTTCTAAATTACATTTAGTGGCGTCATCACGTGCGCGGACAGAGTAAAATAGACATAATATTACTATTTTATTATCTACTAGCACCTAGACCCGGTTTTACTTTTTTCTTTTTTTTTCTTAAAATATTATAGGCAACAAACGAGATACTAATGTTAAGTGGTTTTCGCGGTTCATGACGCCGACATCCACAACAAGGAATTATAACGCAGATACTTGTCATCCCTGAGGACTAATATCTTATTGGAATGTTGGTATACGAAACATTCCATATAATTACCAACATTGATTATTATATATATATATATAATAACCAAGAATATATAATATGTATTTTCTATATATATTATATATAGAAGAAATATATGCTATAAATATCTATATATTTCAACTTTAATTTTTCAAAAAGTTAATTTATTCGACTTTACTGACAAGTTATACAGAAATCTTCATCGAATCAGTAAATTCATACGTGAGAACTTGAAGTGAAAAGTGAAATCTATTAAGTAGTTTCCAGGACTTATACAAACTACGTATAAAAGGGGACCCGATTTAGGTACGTAGCGATATATTTATGTACGGAGTATAATAACTTAAATGTACGGAAAAGATCTAGGCCATCACTAGAAATATCTTTATTTAATTCGTTGTGGTACCGCAGAGTCTATGCAGACCAATTCCAATACCCTTTCCAGAGCTTAAGGCTGCGCCCAGCAGTGGCCCACAACTTTACGTTATTACTTTTTGATAGTTGCATGACGTATTAGACAGAGTGCCCGCTGTGGTTTGGAATTGGTTTTAAATATTAATCGATTGACGCTGCAGATAGTTTTGAGCTGGAGGGAATGGGGTGGCACGAAGTGGAAGAACCATGCCCTCACAGAATATTTTAGTGAAAGTACAGTACAGACATAGCCAACCGATAATTAAACTTTCGCTGCACATGGGTTGGCTTCAGGCGTATTTTTTATGTAACTAACAAACGTGCTCGAAGTTTAACTAAAGGTTTAATTGATCACACATCAATTGACACCCATATCTATCCACAAAAGGATTCAAAATGGGTCCCTGTTGGCCTTTCTATGGATTGAGACAAAATATCACATTTACAATTATATGAGCCTCCGTTTCTGCTACAAATACCATACGAGCAGCGGTATACGGTTATTTCACGCATGTATTCTGCGAGGACGTGGTATTCCGGTACAGACGACCCATTCATAACGCAGTTAGAAACGAGCTGACACTCGGCCCAACAGTTGTAGGGACAACTTGTCAATGAAGTCGTATCAACTGAATGCCCTGGGATATTCTATTATTGCCACTACAAATTATATAAACTGAAAACTTCAGGCGAAGCCGGATCGAGGCTCTACTGAGTAAGAAATCTTCTAAAACCCGACAAGCACCGTGTGTGACCGTGTGTTCCAACAACCCACTAGTATTCCAAGTAATGTATCACATATCACAATAACAGAACGCTGCCGCACGATTTGCCGGCTTGAAAGCTAGTAAAGCATAAAACTATGTCGTGTTGAACTAAAACGATACAATATGAGGACCAGCAGATTCTTTACGAGCGTCCTACTACTAGCCTATCCAAACATGCTGCGTTTATTCAATGTCGTTTAATTGTTTTTAATATGAATTAGAATCAGGTGATCTTGTACTCTTGGTTGTATAAGTAATTATTCAGTTGTCGGCGTAGTCTAATGTATTTAACGTAAAATATGTTTTCGCGACGGAAACATATTTTATGTTAGGCATAAACGGGTACAACCATCTTCGACAAAAATTCAAAATGCTTTGTCACCGCTGAAGACTGAGTGGCCCCCTCGGCCACCGTCGAATCAGTCACTCTCGCACAACGGGGTAACGGTCGCAGCCGAGGCTCCCCATCGGGAACCCTTGTGCTGGTTACCCACTAATAAAGGTCTCGGCTGTCAGCTTTCAATCCGGTGAAGCTGTAAAAGCCCTCGGGCAAATAGTGGTCATCGGCAAGAAAAAATATATAAAAATAAAGAGGACTGAGATGCGAGTGCCTCGTTAATGAACAGAACTCGTGGTATTGTAATTAAAATATTATCATTAATATATATTTTATTTATTCTAGCTAGCTTGTAGGTACAAAATGTAATAATATGTACCTATATCGATGTAAGTATACGTACATCTATATAGGTATATATTATTTTTAATAATTACTTTACTTAACTATTTATCATCATACTGATAACCCGCTAGTACAATGTTTGTGGATATTTAGTCTTTTGTTATGTTAGATATTATTGTCTTTTGTCCCTTGCGTTGTCAATCTCAACATGTGATTATTTGACGCGAAAGTATATTTTGAGCTATTTCTTTAAGCTAAATATATACACAATGTGTTCCTTAAGTAGCACGACAATCTTCAGGGACGATAGGTTGATGGGTCACCTACGTACTGTGTGTACAAATAAGCAAATAATTATGTATTTATTTTTTAAATACTCTCGTTAATTGTTCTTTCATATTCACATTTAATTTTGATCAATTTCGTTGGAAAAAATTGTGAACGAGAAAAGATTTTTTTTTTTAAAAAATTCCTAAATTATTTTATTCTACTTTTACTTTCGGCGGTGAAATAAAAATGTTCTGTATATTGCATAAATAATACTGTTTAGTATAGATTTCTGAAAATTGTAATACTGGTTATTATTTTTTGATATTTTTAGAAAATTTAAAGTATGAAAAATTTCGAAAATGGTGACGCTTTTACTTAGGTCTGTTTTTAGACTGATACAACCTATTTTTCTCTTAAGTTGTACGTGCGTTTTACGGGCATCCCATATACAAGAAAAAAGCCTATATTATTTTTGTATATTAATGGTATAATTTACAGATGCTTTGCGATTGTCAAACCTAAAAATAATGTCGATTATATGTCACTGAACATGATAAGAATGTGAATTACATAGGTTAAAGATGTTTAAAGTTAAAAAAAAAAGGTTTATCATATTTTTATTATTAATAAGAGCGCATATATTGCATAGGCGCGCTCTTTTTCGCAAACGTGTTTGTGTTCAATACATATTATTTCTCAGAGATTCCATCCTTATTTAATAATATTCAGATATGTGCAGCAATGACAGGTTAGTACAGCGATATCTATTTAGGTATTATTACAGTTAAATGGAATTGAATAGAAAAGAAAAAAATAATATTAATACAGTAAATAAGTGTGAGTCATTAGAACTGTTTTAATTTTTTGAATTTAAGTAGACATCTCCTTTACTGTTAATCTTATTCTATCTGAACTGTTCTTATGATTTTTATTTAATTTGAATATTTTTTTATGTTATTTTAAAAACTGATTGTATTATAACAAAACAAGTTTTTAAATAAATTAATAATTAAATAAGAGAAAACGGTTCTAACGTTGATTAATAATAACAAGACCTGTTTGATATCAATAAAATATTATAGTAAAAATATATCACCCATTACTATAATCGGATTAGGAATATTTGTTTAAATTAGTTAAAAGGTTATGCAAATATATTTCACACTTTTCGTAATTTGGTAGAAATAATTAATTTACTAACTCAACTGTGTTGCAGACGTTACACGCCATTGGACACCAATTAGCACAATTCAAGAGTTATTTAGTTCAGTCATTGGGATATCGGTAGCGATAAATAACACGCTTCGTGAGTAACAGTTGATTTATTCAAGGGCGTGGATGAGAAGGGAAGTCATCGATTCATTGAAATAAAGTTTATGGACTGTCGTTATGAATTATGAAAGTTAAATTGTTGGCTTTTGTTACATTTAGTTATAAATTATGAAGATATTATTGCTTCGTCTTATAAAGTCTCGACTTATATTGAAGAATAGATGAATTTGACACCAGTAACCTAGCTGAGTGGAAAACACATGAAGAGGTCTATGTTATAAGATGGAATGTCTTTAAACAGTCCTCCAGTTCTGTGCAGTGCATGCCAGCTGTACATTCCCATCCATATACAGATGAGGCGATCCATTCATGGAACATTAAATTTTTAGCAATTTTTGCAGCGTTATTAGAAAATTTAAGCTGAACTTATTTATTTTTAGAAGTACTATACTGAACCCACTTTCCAAACTTACTATTTCTTGTGGGTGTATACATATCTACATGTACATATGCTACATTATACATAAGCGTGTATATAATACACCAACTAAAACATATCACAGTTAAAATCTATTTAATATATGTATGTATGTCACAACCTTTCACATGTGAGATACAGTACTATAAATTAATTAGAGGATTCCGCACGACGTGACCTTGTAAGGAGGCCAACGTTATACTTTACAAAGAACTTTAACGTCCGGCGATTCATGCTTCATTATTCTTGCACAATGCAGCTGTGCGTCCATACTAGGTTACTGTCACTGAGTGCGCTCGCCTAACACCTCAAGGAAGCTGAACGCAGCGCCAATGTCAATGCGCCCGATGCTCTTGTCAATTAGCTGCTTTTAGCCTATGAATACTCAATTAAGATTTCCTTACCGGGCTTCAGCGCGAAATGCCCAATTACGTGTGACCAATATTCTAACAATGGCTTGATGGTATTTTGATGAGGTCGTTCAGAAGCATATGAATGAAAATTGTTTCAGACATTTCAAAACGATAATAGATATTTCATGAAGAAATTCATATTATATCTTGAAATATCTTTCATGATAAAATATAGAAATAAATAGAATGATTAAATTATGTTACGACATCATCCCGAATGATTTGCCTGTTGGATAACTTATGTACATTTGAATTAATGTTTTCATGATACCCTGATCTTTGATATTGCATCTAGCCAGTAATCTTCTCCTTTAGAAGTCGGTTAAAAGAAGTTGTTATGTGTCAATATTTGCGTTAATATTTCATATATGTATTTCGTATAATATACAACTGTTGGTTAACTGTAATGTATTGTCCGTCAGATGGACGTCATTAATCAAGCCCAGCGATGGTTCAGTATTCCCTAAAACAACGAGTTCATTTCGGTATCGTTTTGATGAGCATTCCCGCATTGTGTCAAAAAAAAGGTTATTATTGCTTTGTTTGTATGCGAGTCTACTCTGTACACTTGCAATCAAATCACGGCCGATCTCTGGACGTTTATTACACTATTTTGTGACGTATGCTCCTTATTTGGAAACAAAGATGGCGACGCGCCTTGCCGACTTGAAAATATTATTGTTTGATTGTGTTCCGAGCGCTGTAAAGAAAACTTATCTCGAATTATAAATTGCAGAATTATACTAGAGCTTTATTGTAATGCAATGATAATGCCTCTCTCTTTGTTCAGTACAATTAGATCAATAAGTTATACAGTTCCTTAGTTGGAAATGAATTAAGAAATATTAAGGTTTTGCTTAGCGTAATGATTTTAAAATGCAGATTATATTTTTATTCATTAATTCTTTGAGCAGAAGAACAATTTTAAATTAACAACTTAATGGAGATGCATCGTTGTTTTAGAGCTGATTGGGAAGGTGATATTGTTCACAGAGTTATGGTGGTATTAATTTGTTATGTTATATGTGTATTAATTGTTTGCTGTATGTTCGTTTGTTACCTTATAAATAAAATATTAAATAACTAATCATCATGAGGATTGTTCCAATCTTTGTGTCTACAACCGTTTTGATAAGATATTTATTTATTATTAATATATTTATAAGCAAGAATGATATTTTAATTCTATATTTTAGATGTAGGTATCCAATTCAATATGGAAGTTTATTAATGAATTAATTTAAAGAAGGATTACTCTGATGCGAGGTCTTTATTTTTCTAAAAAGTTTAAAGTGCATATCTTAATATCATCACTTTACTGTATTCTGGATGGAAATATTCAGTACATGCAAAACATTTTGCACTCTGCTCATATTAACGCCAAATTGTGTTTTCTGGGGGCAGTGTACGTTACCGGATTAAATTAATTTTGATACAATTGTATTACTTTTGGTTACTGCTCTCGCTTGCCAGCCCGTAAGTAATTCGTAATGGAGGTAAACACGTTTACGTCTGAATTTATTACACAGAGCTACATGCTTTACTACTAAATTAAAGTAATTGACGGTTTGATTAAAATTGAAGGAATTTGGAAAAAGGAACAGTACAAAAACATTTTTAGAGCAACATGCCGTTTCTTCCGGGTTGCGAGTAATTGGAGATGAATTCATTTTCCAACAAGATAATGATCCAAAGCATGAAGCATAGCTCAAAATTATGTCGAGGATATTTAGAAAAGAAAGATCCACAAGGGGTGTTAAAAAACACGGTTTGGCCTCCTCGGAGCCCGGATCTCAATCCCATTGAACTTTTATGTGAAGAGCTTGATAGGAACGTCGGTAATCGTGGCCCATCCTAACGAGAAGAAATGTTGAATGCTTTATGCGAAATTTGGAACAATATATCACAAGACACCATTAACAAATTGATTGCCCGTATGCCGAGACTGTTGAAAAAAGTCATAAACTGTAAAGGAAGATTTTTTGATGAAAAATCAGTTTAGCTAACTATAGAGTTTTTGCATTGACTGTTAATATTTCTTTACGCTTTTAAAGTATATTGTTTATCAATTAATGTTCTATTAGATGATTAAACAAGTTAATTAAAAATTTAATATTTTATTGGAGTTTTACTTTATTTTCCTTTTTTAATTAAGGTGGTTTAAACTTTTGAAAATGACACAGAAATATCTATAATCTATAGTTGGAACATTTCATTTTTAAAAATAACCTAACCACCTAAGCCATTAATTTTTTTATTGGCATAGGTGGCAAGTTACAGAAGTTTTTAATACTCACCACGTAACTATTATAGTTTAGCTAGTAATGTGCTCTGTTGTTATTGATATATATATATATATATATATACTATATATTTATATATATGTATATATATATATTATATATTTATATATATTTATATATATAAATATATATATGACAGATAGTTTTAGGATTTGACAAAATCGAAAATAGTTCACTTGCTGGTTTATGATTCCTACGACCCATGACTTAATAGTCATTCTCGTTAAGGAATCATACTGGAGTTTCATTGTCGCCCCTTATGATTAAGTCACTAGTAATACCAAGTCTTCAGTTTCTCTCACATACTACACCGAAACACGGTAACATTAAGCTGCGCAGGTATTTTGTGATATGTGACATTTATGATGATTTCTTATCGTGACTTTTTTTTTAATAGAAAAAGAGAGCAAAAGAGCGGTGGGAACACTGAGGTGTCGACGCCCACGGACAAACACAACAACAGAGGAACTGAAGATGCGTTGCCGGTCTTTAAGAAAGGAATAGGCTCGCTTCTTGAAGGACCCTAAGTCGTATTGGTATGGAAAAACCGCCGAGGACAGACCGGAACGGCAGCACAAGGCAGCTGTGCGGGGCAAAAAAATCACAAGAAGTGCTCAGTAGAGGAATGCCAGCCATCCACACGGTGAGGATGGAATCTGGTGGTCTGTCGTGTCGTCCGATGAGGGAACTCGGCGGCAGGAATAGTTCCAAACATCTCTTCCGAGCACTCCCCGTGGTATATACGATAAAAAATGCAGAGGGAACTGACGTTTCTCCGCAGGGCCAGAGAATCCAGCAGTCGGTAAGAGCTCGGTCGTCAACGATTCGAGTCGCTCTCCGTTGTATGCGGTCAAATGGAAGAAGCTGGTATTGGGGTGCTCCCGCCCAGAGGTGCGAACAGTATTCCATCTGGGGCCGCACTAGTGCCTGATACAGTTGTAGGCGGTGGCCCGGCTGGAAATACTGCTTCGCCCTACTGAGCACGCCTAGTTTTTTTGAGGCCAGCTTGGCCTTGTTTTTCTAGTGACCGCGAAACTGAACGGCACTCCATGTTGATGCCGAGAATACCGATACTGGGTGAGGCAACCAGGGGAGTGTTCTCAAAGTGGAGATTTACGACGAAGGGATCTTTTTTAGCAGTAAAGGCGCAGACTTGTGGCTATTTGGGATTGAAATCGACAAGGTTTTCCACTCACTGAGACCCACTCCGAGACTTCACCCAAAAAGGTCTCTAGTTCAGACACAAGTTTGGTCCGGTTCTCATCGGCAGTAGGCCGAGAAACATTAGCACGGGCCGTATACAATGCATCACCAGTGCTTTCGTCTGCATAACAATGAATGTTGCTTATTTTCAGCATATCAAAACAGCCTTGTGGGAAACCAACATTAATTGATTTCGTGTCAGATCATGCACCGTCGACAACGACCTTTATGCTCCGACCCTCCAAAAAGCAGGTTATCTAGGCGAATAGTTTCTCGGGCAGCCCGTAGGAAGGCAACTTCGAAAGAAGTGCCTTGGGTGTGGCACCCAATGGAAGGCCTTGGCCACGTCCAAACTAATCACCAGGCCCTCCCCCATGCCCTCGAACGTCTCCGACTATCAATGCGTGAGGTACGCAAGAAGGTCACCAGCTAGCGACGCTGATGGAAACCGTACTGACGATCGCTAATTAGCTGATGCTCTTCAAGGTACCTCATGAGTTGGCAATTGATGGACGTTTCCATGACTTTCAAAAACAAGGCGCCTTTTTTGGGATCGGGACAGTCTTCCAAGATTTCGGAACGGTACCTAGAGAGTACAAGAAACGGAACAGGCGCTTTAAAACCGGTGCCAACTCAAGAGCGCATGTCCTAAGCACAATGGGAGGAATTCCGTCGGACCCACTCAACATTTTAACGTCTAGAGATTGCAGTGCTTTACGCACTGATTGATGATACAGCTACGTAATGATTCGTCATGGCTCTACCACGTAAATTTAACATATAAAAGATATAACATATTATTCAAAAATGGTGAGTAAAATTCTAATCTCCTTCGGATGACCAATTTTAACTATCTTATTGATAACTTTTATTCATAGTCATATGTTTATATAAAGCTACGTGTATAACGACCCTTATATAATTGCGAGATTTTCCAAGGGTCATTAAAATACTTGACTTTATCTCGTCCAAGGTATCTTATATTGATGTATAGCTGCTTGCTTATTTAGCAAGTAGTTAATTTACATGTCCCATACGCTACATGCCATATTAAGCTGTTCACTAACGATTTCATTAAGAGATTATTATAATTCGTTGATTTAAATTTATTTTACCTAAATGATGCCATTATTTGATATGTCTCGATATAAAGTAGATGCTTGTTACACTGGTTACTAATAAGGTGTGGCTATATTCGCACCATATTTATTATGTCTAAAATAAGTCACGAGGAATACTAGACTGCTGAAACTTCAAATGCGAAACATGTGAGCTTAGTTGGAGTAGTTACTTACGCTATGTTACGTTACGGTTCGGTTTACAAATAGAAATAAACTTTAGAAATTTTTGACGTTGTAGTTACGTGCATTATGCATTTTCTATTTTATTTGATTGTAATGGCTTCATTTATGATTTATTGTTGTTCTTCTCTGTAGTACCTTAGTACTTAGGGGTTGACACATACAGGTCTAGACTGAGCGCTATAAGCGCTCGGTCACCTCTCAACCCGGCGAAACGGTAAAAGCCCTCGGGCTAAGAGCGGCCATCAGTCCGAAAAGAAGTTTTTGACAATCTAGCTTTTACAACTACAGTAAAATTGATACCATCGCGTAAAGAGATTGGTATATGATGAAAAGTTTATATATATTATGATATAATATGATATGAGATATCCAACTGAACACAAGTGTTGCCCCTTTTACCCCTGTGAAATTGTACATTTACAATTTAACAGGGGTTAAAGGGGCAACTCGAAACCTACAGGTAAAATATGTATCAGTATGGTTGAAACCAACAAACGGCGATGCCTACATTCTGGGCTATTACCGCTCGTATCATCACACACATATATATATATATATATATATATATATATATATTAACACAGCTCTATGGACCAAAAATCATTTCAGACAACCTGGATCCATAAATAGCTAGTAACATTTATACCATATAAACAAAACTTTCACTGAAAATATTATCAGATCACTACGATATGCTCCAATGACGTCACTACGCTAAGATGAAAGACAGACACAATTATATATAATTTACTTTAAAATATCTGCAAGTTTCTATTCTGCTCTTAAAATGTTAAGCGTGAATGCATTTCGCTCATTTTATATTACTAGTATTAATATTACCTTGTCAGTTCTGTATATAACACTATGTTTGTGATTCAATTCCGCTTTGTTACGTTTCTTATTGCCACGGACATTTGGAGAAATATAAGCAACTAATAGAACAAATTGTATATACATTAGCAGCGTACGTATGAAATACGTAATTTGCAAGGACATGCGCCCTTCGAGGCGTAAGTCGTACGATCGATCAAAGTACTATTTGCATGTATTTATTTCAATTTAATTTGAGGTCCAAGAGAAATGAGTATGGCGGCTAAGGGGAACCTTTTCTATCTTCATTAATTGAGTATTAGTTATTATTAATATTATTAGTTATTATTATTAATGTTAAACTAATAATCGGTTAATGATGTCTCTCCAAATATAAAACATTTCTGTTTTTTTTTATGGTTTCGAACAATATCTCGATTTTGGAAACAATTTGGAAAATTTTGGATTTGGAAAATTTTCTCAGGAACATTTTATGAAGTTATTACTTTTATTAATTAATAATTCACTGTTTTTTATATTTTGTTTAACAACGTTATCATACCACCATTAAACATCACGATTTTTCTTAAAATATACATACGATTTTTTTTAAAATATTCTAACTATATGTTTTCATTATTAAATAATTATTATCACATATCATTTTATAATAAGAAATATAAATCTCATTTCAAGACTGGTCATTTGACCGATCAGGGTAGGAATAGAAAATTGACCGATACTGGCTGGTTAATTGTTAATTGAGAAATTTATTCATAATAATATTGAAGCGCTTGTCACTTAGTCCGGCATTGTAGTGTATGTATTCGTCTTATCAAATATCGATAATAAATTAACATTATATCGTAATTGAGCAAGATGGAGATCTTGAGGAACGACGAGAGATATCGCTGTGACTGATCACGAAAATAAATCGAACACATTAACCAGATGACTTACACAAGACCTCATGGTTCAGTGGTCAGATAACTAAGCTATTAAGTCATGAGTCCTATGTTGTATTACGAATTCTAATCAATAGGAAAAGAAATAGCTTGGATGTATTATCAAATGCTCACGTCTCTGACATCTGCATTCGGTGCATAAAGGGAGCGTTTACATTACATACTTATTTATATACACTTTGTGTATTACACTATATACTTAGTCCGGCCATAAGTTCTGTTACAAATGAAAATGCATTTTTTTTAATGAAGTAATGTAATATTATTAAAATTTACACCTACATATTTATTAGTCTCAGCAAAAAGTAAAGAAATATTCTATTCGAAAGGTGGCCCCTTTGGCTTTTATACAGGCCTTTAATCTGTTTGGCTTCTGCTCTGTTGAATCTATGGATTTACGCACTGTTTCTAAGGGAAATTTCGCCACTGCTTGCCACAAAGATTTTTTAAGAGACTCGATGTTGCCGTGTCGTTTAGAGCAGGCCATGTCCTCTAAACTGACCATAATTTGAAGTCCAAAGGGTTGAGGTCTGGGCTAGATGAGGGCCAGTCTTCAGCTCTTATAAAGTCCGGAACGTTAGTTTCAATTTCAAAAGTATGTTGTTCACAAAAATGTAGTTTTGTGACTCCTTGATAAAACACGCCCCACCAAACCATCACTGACGCAGGATGATGACCACGTTGTACCTGTCCGACCTTCTTTAGAACTGTGAACGTTCACTTTATCATTTTGCTTATTGTAGTGATCTTCAATCGTGAAAATATTTTCATCGGTAAAGAGGATATTTCTGTGCCTTTCATCTGCGTATCGCGATAGAAGACGTTTTGATCGATCCACTCTCTTTAATTGTAAAGATTGATTTAGGGCATGTCCTGTATGGTCTTGGTTTATAATACGAGACAAAGTCCTAGCGGGAATCTTCATTTCTCGCGGTAAGATTTATTGCTTCCTAATGGGGTTTCGACGTATTCTGGCTTTAACAGCATTAACAGCCTTTGTAGTTCTAACAGCACGTGGCCCCCTGATCTTTTCTGGTCTTCAACAGAGGAAGTGTTGTTGTATCTGTTGGTAGTACGATATACGCAAACATACGGCTGATACCAAGCTTTTGTAGTGTCTGGAATATGACCGACGGCTCCATTCCATATTTGTACAAGGCGATCACTGCAATCCTATTTGCTTTAACACCCCATTCCATATTGTAATTTAATAATGAACACGAAAAAAATATGAAATGTCGTAAAATCGAAAGATAAAATAATATACGTGTTCCAAATTCAAAATATTTAAAAAGTTGAAAAAATGAAAAGTTTTTATGTAACGGTATTTATGCCAGACTAGTTATAATATTTGATGTATTGCATTCGTCCCTGATAAGGAGTTAAGATGCAGGATTCAAATATATAGGCTTTCCTGAGAGTAATCAAGCAAGAAACTCGGCGGCACACATTTTAAAGGATTTCTTATTTATACATTTTTATTTCTGTTCACTTAAAGCGAATCCTGTTTCGGAAAATTTGTATTTCTATGTAATTATTAATCGGATAATAGCCACATCTCACTTAGTTTTTAAATATAGGCAATAATAGATACAAAACATTTTTCAGAGCTTTGTTATATATTTGTAAGTCAACCAAGGAAACTAATTTTGAGTCCTATTTAAACAAAAATAAGACGCCAGTCTATATTTATTCCTGGTATTAATATTACGGATATCTTATTTTTGTAATATTATTTTAGGTTGTGATGTACAATATAAATGAGTTATGATGTGTACCAGTAGATATTGGAAAGATTTAAATCTATAGATACACATTAAAAATTTTCCTTCAGAGATATTGATCGAATTGCTATGTTTTTTAAAATAAACAAAGCATTAATGACAGGAACTGTGCCCCAATGATGATGATGATGATGGTATTAATTTATCCCTAATGGGAAAGGCTTTAGTCCATACAGCCAGGTTTTGTTCGTATGATGGTTGGTCTGAAACTCTTGGATATTGTGACAGCTAGCAACGACAATTGCAAAGTTAATCGTTCGAAGAGAACTCCGTAAGTTATCTTACTATGCATAGAGCATATATGGTAGAGCAGAATCTCCAGAGAGATAGAGATCAGAGAGTTAATATTGTTGTATGTGGAAATTGTATGTTTTCGTATTGTGTGCGTATTGTATATTCCATTTAAATAATAACTAATTACATATTACCTATTCTACTCGTTTGGTTTCTATTATTTGATGTAAACATTAAATGGACAAAATCAACCACCTTAAATCATTCAAAACGTTTCCTTTATGATGAAGTAACATATCTTTGGTTTTAAATCATTCCGTCGAAATATTTTGTAACGGCGGAAGAAAATAAATAAATTTTTCACACTTATAATATTGTAAGGATTTATTAGATATATCATATATCATAAGATAAGTTAGGTTTGCCCAAGATTAATTTACTTGCACAAAATTACAACAGTAAAGATAAAGCCCTAAGCTTATTCTGTCGTGACTCGTTTTAAACAGCGTCGATAACGGACTGATATCCCGTCAAGAATTTTCGAATTAAATGAAGAAACGGCTCTAGGATTGAGAGTTTTTATTAAAATATATTCCATTAAAATTTTTCGATCTACCAATATTATCAAACTATAACTATACAGAGTAGAATAACCTAATACGCAAGTAATTACCACATTCTATTATATCTTAACTTTGCCATGCAAAAAATCAGTTAAATTTTAAATTTTGCTGATTGTTGGCAATATTTCACATGACACAAATTATTGAAACGAATTATTTAAATATATAGTAGATATATATGTCAGTTCATTTTAGATAATATTTGATTAAAATAATATTTATCGCTGAAACCAAAGGATTTCACCGTCGAGAAAACGATGTAAACTTTTTAAATCCTGCTGTTTGCTGCAATTTAAAATATAATATGCAATGTTTGTTGTGTTTAGAAACGAGGCTCACTGGACCACCAGGTAAAAAATATTTTATTAGAAAAATTAAAGAAAGTAAAATAGTAAGTGGGTAGACAAGTTACATTTATAGTATTGAAAAAATATTAACAATTTTACTTAAGCATATATATAAATAAATATAAACGAAAACATACTTAAAACAAATGAAAATTTAGCTAAATAATTATATATATATATATATATATATATATATAATTATTTATATAAATAAATAAATAAAGGCAGTAACGTCTAAAGCTATTGGTTCCACATTGGCTCTAGATTAAGAAACATTTTTGAGCCTTTGAATTGCTTTTTGTGATACGAAAAATTTGCCGTCACATTCTTTAACATCCTCAGCACTTGTCATAATTATGTTAAAAACAATTTCTTGGTTATATTTTCATGTTTCAACTTCCCCTTTAGAGCATTAATTTACAGTAGTATGTTACCAGTTCAGTGACGGATAGATTATGCAAATGTGTGAATGATTTGTTACTTTATTAATGTTAATGAATGCGTCATTAAAGGTAGGGCTCAGTATGAAATAAGGATATCGCATTCAGTATCTTGGACTCCTTTAGATCTCTTTTATCTATGGTCCACATTTTCAATAGACTATGATAAAGATCATGCTTATTTTTTTTATACAATATAAATGTTATAAATTTTTAATCAAAACTAAAGTATTTTAACCATAACCGTTATATTAGGTCTTTACCTGTGAAATTGCGGTTCTTGAGTATTGGCCTTTTCAAACCGAAAAAAAGTTTTGATTGGATGTGAATTCTAAATTCAAATTAATTTGTTTTAAAAACATGACCGTCAATTTTTGATTATTGATTAGCTTTGTTTGTTATGTAGCTTGTGATTATTGATTTTCATTACGTTTGAACATTTTTCGTCATAATGGATACTTTAAAAATTCTTGTAATTATGGAATATGAGTTCCGTCGTGGCATCAACAGGGCACAAACGGCACGTAAAATCAGCAACGTTTACGGAGAGAACTTTACAAACGAACGCACAACGTTTATTGGTTTGCCCGGTCCCGTTCTGGAAATGTTGATTTGGTAAATGAACCTCGTGGTCGTTCGGACACTGGTCAACAATGATGAATTAAAGGCGATTGTGGAAGCTGATGATACTCAATCTACAGCCATTTGTGACAAATTAGCAAGGTGAAAAAGCTTGATAGATGGGTGCCCCACGAACTTAACGATCGCCAGCGCAACGTACGCGTTGAGACCAGCCTCGCGCTGCTCAACAGGCACAGAAATGTCAGAATTTTGAACCGAATTGTTACGTGCAACGAAAAGTGGATTCTGTTCGACTCTTGAAAGTGCTCAGCAAGTTTGTTTGATCCTGGTTCAGCACGAAAGCAATGCCCTAAATGAAAAATGACCTCTAGAAAGTTGATGTTGATGTCTGTTTGGTGGTCTAGTGCCGATGTGATTCACCACAGTTTTTTACCAAACGGCATGAGCATTACTGAAGATGTGTGCAGTGAAGAATTGAAGACAATGATGGAGAAGCTCGCACATCTGCAACCAGCTTTGGTCAATCGGTCGTCCCCTCTGCTCCTACACGACAACGCGCGACCCCATACTGCACAGCAGACAGTCTCCAAGCTTCAAGAGTTGGGGTTGGAAGCTCTCCCTCATCCACCGTACTCACCAGACCTTGCACCCCCCGACTATTACTTTTTCCAAAATTTGGCCAACTTTATAGCGGGAAAAAAATTCAATTCCCGAGAGGCAGTACAAAATGCCATTGAAAGTTTGTTGCCTCCCGTCCAGCTGTTTTTTATAAGAAGGGTATCAATAAACTACCACTGCTTTGGCAAAGATGCATCGATACATGGGTGATTACTTTGAATAATTAAAAAAGTGTGATAATAAAAATACTTTAACTTATTTCATACAAAAAAGCAATGTCATTGTTAAACACCTATTATTTGATAAGATGATGATGATAATTTGTTGTAACAATCCTCCAGGCAGAAAATAATTTGTAAAAGGAACGCAGATATCCTCTGTATAGCTTTCGTTGTAAAAAGAATTATACATTGTACTGTGTAGATTCTAAGATAGATATCTAATCTATACTAATATAATAAAGCTGTAGAGTTTGTTGGTTGAATGCGCTAATCTCGGGCACTACTGGTTCGAATTGAAAATTTCTTATTGTGTTGGATAGTCTATTTACCAAGGCAGTCTATAGGCTATATAACATGACGCTGAGACCAATAGTATGAATGAAAAATGTTGCAAAAAATATTTTAATATTTTATTTTTTTGAGAGCTTCCGTTGCGTGTGCTGTGTAAACGGTTAAAGTTACGCAAAAATAATGTGTGACCGAAATTGTTATCTTTTAAAGTTCTAAAAAAAAGCGTTGTTTTACATACCATGAATCTTGTAGTCTACGTCATCGAAGTCGTGGGCACAGCTTTTAAAATTCGGAGCTGGTTCTAATAGTACTGGCACATGTCTGTAGACAATATGACTAGTCAACAGCTGACGTAGGCCTCACTCATAAATTGAGATGGACAGAGATTACAGTACATATATTTTCTATTATGACATTTTTGTGATAGCAGACAAGCTGCTTGAAAAGGATCATGGAGTTCGAAGAGGCTGAAATGACTCAAGTATGCTTTGATATTTTATTGGCATATATAATTATTTATACGATCGCAGTTTTGTCACCCAGTTTGTTCATGTACGGCTATGTAGGGCTATATTTGAAAAAAGTTCAGGTACTGAAATGTTAAGAAATAAAGGTTGCGAAAAGTGATTCTTGTTAAACAGGTTACACTTCGGCACCTTTTCTATGTTTAATTGCGAGATTCACGACGGTATCTTAAAGGCTTAACCATGACTTGATATTCAATTAAAAATATTAAAAGGAATGACTTCGACCGATATATCTTTTCAGGCGCCCTTAAATGCATTTTAAAAAATCGTCGCTAGATGTTTGATGATATAGATTATGTCAGTGGATTAATTTACGGGCAGGTGCTCCCTTTTTTATTTTTTCCTTCTGAATTTTTCGAAATTTTGAGGTTATTTTAATCCTCTTCATTGTAGATATGTTTCGATAAAACAACGTGTGTTTTAGATCTTAAAATTACAGCTGCTTCGTTTATTATCATGTAACATATCTACCATATCTATCGAACAACTCTTGACTGACACTATGGCTATTTTAGGCTTTCAACTATCATTCTCATGTCACTTGAAATACGATACACAAATATTCATTATTCGTAGAGATTTTGTTAACTTTGATTGTGAAATTTGATTTGATTTGATTTCATTGTTGCAACAGTATTCATACTTAATTTTATTTAGTAATAATAATATTACTTTTAGTTTTATACATAATTCTTGGATTAGTATTGCTGTTTTGAATTGTGTTCCCGTATTTTGAATATTATGGATTTTACTTTAATTAAAATTAAAAATAAAATAAATTGAAATATTTTCTCTGACTGTAAAAGATTCCCAATAATAGAATTGTAATATATTTAGATACTGGACATAATATGTTTAAGAACATGTAACTTACCGTTACTAAAAAAACGAGAGGATTCAGCTTATTCGACTATTGTAATTTTGATAGATTTAAGACAATCGCTTGCACTGTTACGTCATTGTGATCAACGTTTCACAATCAAACCCAAAAACACTGTAATTATAGTTCTAATATTAATAATGAAGTCGTAAACTTATATTTCAAATCAAAACTTCACAAATTATTGAAATATATTAAATTCAAAACTTAAAAAAAGTATGCCTTTTTGTATCATACGTTATATATTTTTTACCAAACTATTAAGAAAAAAGTGTTTATAAACGAGCCTAAGAAAGTATAGTATTTTAATAATTAATATAAACATTTTATTTTATTAATTGAATACTGTGATGTTTTATTAATTTTGCAGTGTATCAGCGTAGGTTATAAATGTCCAGATAGCATTAAAACCTTATCTAAGAAAATGTAAGTTTCAGAGCGACTGCATACGGCCCATAATGACATACGCAAGCCCCGTCTTTGCGCATGTCTCTCTGCGTCTTTTTCAGAATTCAAAATCGTTTCATTTGCAAGGCCACTGGTGCGCTGTGGTTCTTGCATAACGAAAATCTACATATAGAACTTGAGCTCCCGTCCATAGCTCAGTAACTGAAGCTGGCTTTCCACCGATATTTTGACTCTGCCGTCACACATCCAAATCCGCTGATTGGTGCCGTCGCTTACAATCCCATTCTGTACCACAAATTCACTCGCGTCCAAAGGAGACCGAGGCACGCCCTCGACGACCCCGACGACGCGACCACTAGGGCCCAAACACTGCTCAAAACACTACACACTAACATTGCACCAACATACCGCTCCCGGCAACGGCGAGGGTGTCGCAAACAGAATTATTCGGGTTACCGCCATATTTCAGGCCGCTTTTCACCAATAAGTATAGATAGGAGCGTTACTGGAGTTTCTTGCGCCACTTGTCTAGCGCCAACACAGTCCGAAGTGGTCGTAAATGCCGTTAATAATAATAACGTTATTAATTTAGTTAATCCGTCAGAAGTAACTGACCGAGCCGAAGTTTGGCTCTCTTGGGCACCCTCTATTCAGTTGATTTCGCGCTCAGAAAAACGGTCCAAGCCAAGGCCCCCCGTTGCAAGCCCTTGTGCTGGTTACCCATTAATAAAGGTCTCAGATGCCCTAAGTGCTCGGTGAAGCTGTAAACGCCTAACAGTGGCCATTAGCCATAAAAAAAGTTAAGAGCCATTGGAATAAGGTGCCTTGGACTTATTCATATTCTATGTAATGTGACACAAAATCATAAATAGTCAAACCTTCAGTCTATTTAAATAATAAAAACATTGAAGCTTCTAATAAAAGTATCGGAAAGTTAAGTAAATGTTTTCCATACATTAAACTTTCATAAATATGAAAAAGTATAATGTATGGAAAATATAAATGTGTAATAATTTCTATTAATACCCCTTGGTTATATAGGTACTATATAACCAAGGGGTATAAATTGCACAAAATTAAATGCTTTATTATTTTATTATAGTACTTATAACAAATATAATCTTATTCTTTATTTAAATTCTAAATTTGTTTCTTAATCATGACGTAACCGCCAGGGCAGAGAAATTCCTTCACGCATGGTCACGAATCTAGCCTCCAAGAATTGTTCATTTTAGAATCAGCGTTTCACATAAAGAATAACGATGTATTTTTTTATACTGTAAAGGTGTCTGCAAGGAAAGGTTATCTAGTCAGTTATGAGCGGCTTAAATAACTCGGCTTAGTTGACATTTCTTATGACCTTCCATCTCTTTATTTAGCCAGTACACAATGATACACTCGTAAGCCTTTCTCATTTTGCGTGGATTTTCTACATTCACGACACTTGGATGAGCATTATATCGCAGCTTCCCATCGCGGGTCTTGATATTTCATATAATATATCTTACGTAGGTCGATAATCAGTTATCTGACGAAAATCAGAAGTATGTATTCGTGGTTATCTCATAATAAACTCTTACGAAACGTATAGTACTAAATAGTGATATATATTTCCTTCTGCCACAAAATGTGATGATATTTACTTCATTGGTTTATAACGTGTCACATGACTACAATTGCTGCGACTACATTAATGAAAACTTATTAATAGTTATTTTACGTAATGATGTTCTTGACTTTAAACGATTTCATTTTGAAGGTGGATTTCATAGCTATTATTAGATTGTACTTAAATTGAATTTATTATAAATACTTAAAAACATATTACAATACGTTGAGATATAGTAATTTTCATCGTTATCAGCATTACCATTATTTCACCTTATTATTAATTCATTATTTAATATAACCCTTCCAATAGATTGCCACAAAGCATAATCCTGAGTCAATTATTTTCATTGACTTCCCCAAATAAGTGAATAGTATATTATTTGGTCTTGTGAAGTTATCCTATACTACGAATGCCAATACAAGATTGGTACTCAAAATATTCATTTCGTTTGACAGAAACTCAGATTCAAAGACAGAACCAGGGAACTGATCGCGGTCACTCTTTGCGTCATTTAAATAAAAATAGTGTTGTTCCATGTTTCATACACTTTTTCGAAAGTCGAACGTTAATTAGAGACTTCAAGCACACCACTAGTCGGCTTTTACGGAATTCCAAATTCGATGCGATCTTTACATCGTTGCCCTGACGTTTTACAAATAGCCCCTGCTGTTATATTGACGGCTAGTTTTTCAACACAATTACTAAACTTGCTGACATTTTAACTGTTTCATTTTTAATTGTTCCACATTAAACGCGATTTGACCGTTATTATCGGTTTGGTAACTATACTTTTGCGGTCCGAAACGATCGCTACTTTAATCATGTTTAATATAAATATATGAATTAAATAAATTACTGCAAAGGTCACAAAATATCACGTATCACACATTTCAATAATTACTTATCTATGGAAAATAGCCACGTCTATGACTATCAATTAAATAGACGAATGGCAAATTGATGAGGATTTTTCTTATCATATTCGTATTAATTACTCAGATCTTACTATCATTTGACAAAATATAGGAAGCATTTATAGTAACTTCAATGCTATTTGGTGAACCCATCATTATTAAAATTTAACGTTGTTCTAGTTCAAGTAAGTGTAGACTAAATTCTAATTAACCTATCTCCAAATATATAACTACTTGAAACCACCTTAATCTGTCCGATGGTGTTGTTAAACGTTCTCACAAATTGAATGTCAAAGAAGTAAACCGATGCATGCTTCGTGCCTACAAACAAATAAACACAATATTGTTGTACTCAGTATCTACCGGTCACCCTCAATTAATAATGCGGAAAATCTTATCACTTATCTAAATAACTGTTTGGATAACATTAAAATTATATTATATATACAGATTAATTATTTAAAAATATCATATGATATTAATATAAATATCATACACAATGAACAAACATACGAATATGAAAATAGACTTAATTAATTAAATATGTTAGAGATGCATGTGTTACGTCTATTATAACTAGTCTGGCCATAAATACTGTTACATAAAAACTTATCTTTTTTTCAACTTTATAATTATTTTGAATGTGAACACGTATATTATTTTAAAAACTTCTTTCGATTTTGCGCCATTTCACATATTTTTTCGTGTTCATTATCAAATTATAATATGGAATGGTGTGTTAAAGAAAATAGGATTGCAGTGATCGCCTTGCACAAAGTGGGTATGGAGCCGTCGGTCATATTCCAGTCACTTCAAAAGCTTGGTATCAGCCGTATGTTCGTATATCGTACTATCAACAGATACAAAACTTCCTTTATCGAAGAACAGGAAAGATCGAGGCGGCCGCGTGCACTTTATATTTCATTTCTAACGAACTACAAAGGCTGTTAATGCTGTTAAAGCAAAAATTCGTCGAAACCCCATTAGGAAGCAAAAAATCTTATCGCGCGAAAAATAAGATTCCCCTAGTAGAACTCTGTTGCGTATTATAAAACAAGACCTGAAGCTTGGTGCTTATCGTCGATATACAGAACATGCCCTAAATCAATATTTACAATTAAAGAGAGTCGATCGATCAAAACGCCTTCTGTCGCGATACGCAGGTGAAAGGCAAGGAAATATCCTCTTTACCGATGAAAAAATGTTCACGATTAAAGAACACTACAATAAGCAAAACGATAAAGTGTACGTTCACAGTTCTAAAGAAGCTGCTCAAGTGGTCGGAAAGTGGTCATCATCCTGCGTCAGTGATGGTTTGGTGGGGCCTGTCTTATCAAGGAGTCACAAAACTACATTTTTGTGAAAAGGGAGTGAAAACTGCAACCAAATTGTACAGTCTTGGATCATTTTGTCAAACCTCTCGGCAATACACTTTTTAAAAATATACCGTGGACTCTGAATATTTTTTTATTTTTTGCCGAGACTCATAAATATGTAGGTATAAATTTTAATAATATTACATTACTTCACTAAAAAAAAATGCATTTTCATTTGTAACAGAACTTATGGCCGGATAGATTTATGCAGAAAAGACTTTTACACAGCGTATTACAACTTTTTTTACAGAAGATATAATAAATATTGGATCAACTTAATTAAAATATTAGAACTCAATAACTATCGAGATCACTTATCTTAAACTACAATAAATAAAATAACGCACCATGAAACTAATAAAACACAAAATTTATTTGTTACATTTAAAGACTGTTCCTTCTGAATTCGTAAATTATGTAAATACAAAACGTAGGCCCGATGGAGAGGGTCTCGCTAGTATTGCTAATTGGCTTCACAACAACTGATTCATTTTAATACTTCAAAAACCAACTTTATATATTTTATAAATTATATTCATACTCGGCCAAACAATGATATCAAATCAAATTAAGCTGCATTCTTATAATTATCCATTAAACACGTACTGTAGCTGTTCATTAATTATTAAGGTGTCCGTCACTAAGTATCTAAGAGTGATGGTTAATCAACATTAGTCCTGGTATAAACCCATTGAATTGATCATGAACAGACTTCGAAAACTTACATGAACGCTCAAAACACTAAGACATACAGCTACGAAGAAATTACTTAGTGAAATATATATTTCTTTAGCTCAATTTATCCTAGTATATTTCTGTGGGATAGAAGTATTAAAACTAAATTTATACAAGCTGATAGGGCATTTCTGTTGAAAGTGATGCATTTTAAACCAATTCCAAAAGAAGACTTCGATGCTATAAATAACTACTATTAGGAAATTATACATGTTGCACTCGGTTCTAGGAATATATAAACGAATAAAGCTAGATCGTAATATTGAAGTTGGAAGAATGAAAGACAGTAGTTCAAACAGTCTTTGTGAAAACCGCTTTAGCTAGAAGACAGTATGTTAAACAATTTGCAAATGTATATCACATAATCAGAAATAAAGAATTAAATATTTGTCCCCTAAATCAATTCAACTGTAAGAAATGTTATTAAATGGCTGTTATTTAAAAATTATAATGACATACTCTTTTGGAAAAAAAAATGATTATTTACCGTAAGTAATATAAATATGGTACTAATTTTTAAACATATTGTTTACACACACCACAATACACACATAAATCTTTAGCATGAATACTCCTAGTTCATTTTTATTTTAAATTTATTATTTTTAATATTTTTTTTAAATGTCATACGAATAGTAATGTAAGTGCGATATGTTTTTATACATAAAAGTTTATCAGATCTATATTGTCATAGTCGACATCAACCAGGCGATCGATGTCCGTCTGAATCAAATATTTATATAATAATTATTATGAACATATTGTTTAAGTTTTAGTTTAAAAAAAAACAAACTAAATAATTATAATATTGATTATGTTTTTAGATTGTATAATATTAATTATAACTATTTTATTGTCTCATTTGAACTTATGAACGTTGACCTGACGTTTCTGTAGCTTTATTCAAATTTATTCCTAAGTTACCGTTTCCCGTGTACCTCTTCTGATATTTGGGCGATCGTGTAATAGTACTTTTGACTTGATGTTTTTGTTAATCATTTAGGATCCTAAGCTCCTTTTATATTTAAATAATGATGTATTGTAATTTCAATAGCTACGAAGCTATTATAATTCACGAGACTTATCCGTGCTCTTGAAGTAGTAATCGGTGTTCCCTTACGAAGATTTGTCGTTTTACAAATCTGTTGTAACAAAAGCCTTAGTCCTCTCAATGAGACAGTCAAGCATTCGAAACGACAAAATTTATAATCTTACAAATCAAAGCGATAAAACCTTAAGAATTCATTTTAGTTTTATTAGTTTTTTCAGTATCGACGATAGAATACTCGTATATAACAAAATCATGAGTATATTTACAATATAATTATTAATTATTTATACTATAATAAAAATGTAATAAATCAAAAAATCTAAATATATTATATATAACTCGATTCGACATTATACTCGTAAATGTCGAATCGAGTTAATACAACAATAAATAACAATCATTATATAATTAAGAATTAATGGTGTTAGAACGGTTGAACATTCTATTCTATTGCTATATGGGATAGTTTTGACGGTTTGTTAGTTCGATGGACTAAGTTACCTACATAGTCTGTCAAACTACTGTCTAACCTAGGGTTTTTGTACATCGATGAGTCTAGGCAATGAATCGTACCTGCATTGATTTGCAGATAGCAAATTTCATTTGCACACAGCAGTTTACATATCAACGACGTCTCCGTCGGTGGTCCACTGGACAGTTGGCACACGATTAGCCCATTACCCTTATCTGTCTAACGACACATCTTGTTACATATGCTTGTTAAAACAAATCTTTACTGCAGTCTATAACGTTACTTGTACGAGTATAGGCGCTGCAGCTTGATAGGTATATGAACTATTGAAGATGTATTTTAAATATTATTAAAAAAATCTGTAGACAAAAACTAGATGTAGACTTTGCCTACAATCTACTATTATGGATAAGCCTGCTCTCTACAGAGAGTATTGGGGTCCACCAAGATGTCTTTGTAAATTATATTTTCTTATTTATTTGGGAAGGAACAGTTTTGCATTAAATTATAACTAAACTATATTAAACAAATTAAACTGTAGTAAATTCAAAGCCATAAAAGTTTTCGCCTACAATAAAAAATATTCTATTAAAAATAAAAAATAAAAAAATGCAACCTACGTTCGAGCCTGAAGTTAGATCTTTATACTAATAAAATTAAGTGATAAAGGTCGATTTCGACCACAGCGATATCTTCTGGTTATTGCCAGATGCCATAAATTGCGCAGAATATTTTATAGTGACATAAGCATTTACGCAAACGCGTAGGCACTCAGTTGTCGTCCCTCCCCTCCTTTTCGATTTCCAAAGTAATGCATGTGCAATAAGATCGAAAGGCTTAAACGCAGTGTCAGGGATACAGGGCAAACATACAACACACTCAGACCCAAAATCAAAAATTTGTGATGCACAAATATTGCCTCAGCTAACCGAGGCGACACATCAGTCGGGCACTCTAAAACCTAAAAACTCTAAAAACCACGCGTCCGTCTACATATACAAGTAGAATGATACGTATAGTAGTCGTATTTTGACATTGAATTATCACATAGTTGTCTTTCGCCACAACTCGTATAGTGGATAAGCGCTTAAAATTGCAATAATGTCATTAGTGACGGTATATAGAATAAAAAAAAACGTAAAGTATCGGCTAGTGTATTGAAAAAAAGGACTGACGACGATCAATAGCGTAAAATGCAAGAACAAAAACTCTCCATGTAGCATATAAGTTGTAGACATATCTAATATGGATGTAAAATAGATAATAATAAGATGTGTATTCCAAAAGCGGATATAGTCTACCGAAAATGAACTACGTTCTACAGAGTATTACCGTTTAATAGTGGGGTAATAATGTTGTGTTATTTCTGGCGAAGTATAAGAAGCCAATAGGCTAGATAGAGCGAGGACCTGCGTAAGGTGGCTGGCAGACACTTGGTCCATAACACTTTTCGAGGGGGCTTTCTAGGAGTCGACTATCACGAATTCCAATAGGAATTCCATTATATTCATCGAAGATTCATCGTTTATTCTTTACTACGTAACGTTAAATTAATTACGTATTTTATTTATTTCTATTCCCGATAGGTACATAAATATGTTCCACATGGACTAATCACTAAGAATAAGAATAGATAGGAATAGTGGTTTACACAATCTCTTATTGACCTTGTGGGTACCACCTACTGGGTAGAGCGAAAATAAAAATGGATATTTGGAGAAATTTACGCCCTAACAGTCGGTGTTATAGAATATATTTAAATAACAAAAGAACTTCTGAAACAGGCGCGAAATCGCCAAAGGAAAAGTTTGGAACGAACCGACCATACGCATATGGAACCTAGACATACTGAATACCAAAATTTTGTCTCTCCTCTATTTGACAATTGTTATTTAACTAAAACTATCTACTTAATAGTGAGGTCCGACGTTTGTCAGAAGTGGATTGCAAATTACGACAATAGTTCCTTTGATATTGTATATGTTGTCTGCAAAATAAAGTAACGATTTTTTTTTTATTTTGAGGTAATTTTGAAATTATTATTTACTTTTATCATGTTCTTTTTGACTTCATAATTAAGCTATACTTACCATGAATTGGTACAATGTGTTAATTCAGAACCGTAGATGGTAGAAATAACTTAATTTGTAGCGGAGAAGGCTTAAGTTTTAAAATGTAGTCTTGTGTATCATTGCAACTTATAATATATTTATCAACATTATTATCACAGCCTCTCCATCCACTGCTGAACATGGCCTTCCCCAGCCACCTGCATTGATTAAATTTAGCAAACTTACATAGTTTTTTTTTTTTTCGGGCTGATGGCCGCTGGCTTACTACCTGGCTGCTCACGGCGTACCTTACATAGGTCACCGCTCCATTCAGTAGGGGGTTGTCAAAGACAGCGAGTACAAGTCCAAGGTTGCCATTCAAGAATCTTTCTTCCCAGTTTATCACTTCAGCTTTCCAATCTTTTGAGCTATGTCGGTCACCCTCGATCTGATTAGGATGTCTGTGTTGCGTGTTCTCTATCACGTAACGAGAGTTTGAATAGCAGAAAATTTCGTGTAAGACGCACAGTGGTGGATTACCACCCATCGATATAACGAATATGAAGCTTTGAATAATATTACTTATGTCGTTTCCCAAGAAGAAATCTCCGGTATCATTCACTCGCTAGATGAAACGGAATAGCGCTATGTGACAATTTTAAGTTGTTTTTCTGAAAAAGCGTAGTTCTTTCTCAGACCGGTCGGTCTAATCAAGCTATGTGATTGCTGGTGTATGTGTATTCTTCCTTCGTATATTTACTGCGTTCATGGCCACGTGGCTTGGGGGCTAGAGTACTAAAATGTTATTGCGTTTGTTTTGATTTCCAGCCGCGAAATTTAGTTTTCGGGTCTGGATATGATGGATATATGTATTGTACTTAAATGCTATGACGTTAGTTTTGATTTCCAGCCGTGGGACAATATTTTTTTTTTTTTAATTTTGCATATTTGGATATATTTTTGTACTTATGTTCGTATGGTCTATTAATTTTAATATTGAACTTATATGAAATCTTTCTGTGCACCTACCCAATATTCTCTGTACCAACTAATGGTAGACTGGGAGATAATGCCTTTGGCATTAAGTCCGCCAATGTACTAGTTTAGTGCATATTAAGTTTTTTGGTGTGGATATATTGGGTATATTATGTCTCTATTACTAAATCTGCCACACGTTAAGCCGCACAGTTAACTAAAATCTATTCTAATTCATGAACAATAAGGGCGGCGGGAGGGTTAAGAATTTTCGCATTAAGCTGTGTACAATGCCACATCCACGTTTTACAATTTACTTCTTATCATTATTTATGGTCAAAAATTCCAGCGCTGGACACGCACCATTATTGTTTACCAACGCCGTTAGTTCCTTGGACGAATATTTATAAAACCGCTTCTCATTTACACATAAGAGATCGTTATTTAGTTAAACAACTTAACTCTCCGATTCGGTAGAAAATACAATATTATTTCTTGGAGTTCGATAAGTATTCATGAACCGAAACTCTTGTTAAATCGGCTCACGATTTACGTTAATGTTTTGAGTGGATACTGTGCGGTGGAGATTTAAAAAGACTTTGTTTTTAAATTATCGTATTATCGAAATTTCATAGTGATTATCAAGTACACGATTTCGATCACGATCCCTTAAGATTTTTTCTTGTGACCTTGTCTTTACAGTTATTAGTCTGTAGCATTGCAGGGAAGATATGTTAGAGGCACAGGACGTACTGAAGGACCTCCGCTAGGATATACCAAATCTAGTTTGACGGCTACCTTTAGTCTATAAGTGTAAATGACGTATTTCTTTAGTAGCAGGAATGTACTTAAATATGATCAATGAATGCTATATACGACTATCTGTTTCCCACGGATATTGAATATAACATATTTTTATTAATGATATATGTGAATTCGCAAAGCGCCTTCACTTTGCTGAGGTCTTTTATTTATTTATTTAAGAATCACCAATATAACCAACATACAATTACTATCGTTGAAATAATCATCATCTATAAATAAAATAAAAGGCCTTAGGTAATTATTGCCATATTTGTAGGTAACCACGGCATGCATAAGTTGAGAATAATAAGTTTATTAATATAATAATTGTGAAAATACAAAAAAAAACATGTAACATATACCGCATCGAATATGAAGGACACTAAATACAATAAGAGGTAAAAAACATAATATAGAAATTTATACATACAACTATGACATAAACATCTTGAGAACAACATGACACTTAATTTAAATAAGATAAGTGAAAATACTAAAACCACTAGTACAGCTTAGGATAGTAAATGATTAAAACATACTGGAATGGATGAATACAATGAATGAAAACCCAGCGAGAATGTGCAGGTTCTCACAAACCAAAAGGTTTAAGAACCTGAAGTAAAAGAAAATGATATTGTATATAACATGTTAGAAATAAATAAATAGAGAAAATTGGATAAACATAATTGAATGGATATAATAAAGAATTAATAGAGGAAATTTGAATGTTGTTCCCTTGATACACAACTTGACAAGCCAACAGACAGACTTGGAGCATGAGTGGGAGAGATGCGAGAAGAAGGCTAATGAAAAATGCATGGATAGTATCAATAGTGTTTTGAAAGCAACGAGAATGGATGTGCAATTTACAGAAGAAAGAAAAGAATGCAATGACTTACAGCTCCAATGTAGGAGAACCTGGTAGACTTGTGATGATATATTATGTAATGAGCTTTCACGATGATGTTAAAAAGGCGATGAGGAGCAAAGAAAGATTTTTTTTTTGCATTACACCTTATTATCATTTTACGACAATTATAAGAACAGACAATTTTCGATTAGTCCAGTGAACACGTCTCTACGCTTTAAAATTTCTCCTCACCGGTTTCTGTGTGAACAGCTTCCTACTAAGCCGCTATATTTCTAACAATATAAAAATATATGCCCGCATCCGGGACGCATTCGACGTTTGAGTGGTACACGCATAATGTTACGATTCGATTTAATTTGATGAAGCTTTCAAAAATCAAATTACTCTATATTCCTTATACTTGAGATTCTAATAGTTACTATAATTATTTCTATACTTTTAATATTATTATATATATATATATATGTTAAATAAAAATATATTAACGTACTTAACTCAGGTAGTCTGGTAATACTTTTATAGAACAATTCAATGGCTTTAGTTATGATACCAGACAAAAACAGCCATTTCTTATATGTGACAATTACGTGTTTCATTTTGACATACTGGCATCATTGACAGCGATCAATTGATTTATCTTTCCAATAATTGATTGGTGTATACATCTCAAGCCCTATATTACGAGGTGATATAAAATAAAGTCTTACCGCCGTATCTGTCTGTCTGTACACGCTAATCTTGGGAACTATAACACAGATATTGTTCAATTGTACTTATGGTTACTTTGATTATCAGGTTGTTAGGAATCTAGTACCATATAAATAAATACGGTATAAAACGTGAAGTGATTATGATTTCCAATTTCAAATTTCAAATTGGACGAGTTTGATGGTTTTCAAATAATTAATTGATTTAATTTTTTCATGTGTGACTATAGCGGCCAGTCGATACACGACTTGAGTTCGAATTGATCTGGTTCTTTTATTCGTGCTATGTTGTTTTTTAGTGTTATATGAGACGTAAAATATTTTAGTTTGTTTTTTTTATAATATAACAGGTGTCAAATGAGCAAAAAGTACACCTAATGGTAAGTGATACCTGTGGCTCGCGTACTCAACGAGAATTCAAAATGTCCATGCGTTATCACCCCTGAGGCCTGAGATGGAATAAGTCGCTACCAGAAACTGAGTTATAATGCTGTTTCAAACTGGTAATCTGCAAGGTCGTGGTCCGTCTGGAGCCGAGTCAATGCGTTCATGCTGTAGCTAAACCAAGCACTGTTCTTAACAAAATTTAATAATAGAATTTAAGGTTAGTAAAGAGTTATGCAAGAGGCGTCCTCTACCAGTTAATCTAAGGTATAGTCAGACATACAGCAATAAAATTAATGCTATATTTAATTTTTTATATATCTTTTTATTTGTTAAGACAAACATATCCTACTTAATAATATATATAAACCTACTACATAATATACATATATAAAGCTACTAGCCCAAGCTAAAACTAAAAATAACACAAACTAAAATTAGCAGGTACAATCGCACAGATAAACAAAAAATATCCACGATTTTATTTTATTTATAGATAATCTGCTCAAAATTGCAGTTACAACTTAGTAACTTAGATATAGAGCACTAATTAGGTACTTTATGTAAAAAAATCCACTGGAAAACTCTTTCATTATTATTATCTCAGCTTTGAATACATTCCTCATTGATAACAACGTAACATGATCCAGTCCTAAGTTAGGAAGTTTTCATTTGTGCCACATCTAGTTTTCGATATCACGCCACAATATATATACATACATAGGCTGTACGATTAGGTCAGCTCGACCGGGGTCAGAATACGATTTCTGGAATACTATATATTATTATATTACATATTATTAACGAGACATTCTATTTTCAATAATCAAAGGTTAAAATGCATTATGATTTTTAACGGGATCCTTACTCCTAGTAAGTATTTAGGATTTACTTACCGTCAGGAGACCTTCAGCCGTACACACCGTGTGTTAGTTTGTTATCCCCAATATCATTAAAAAAGACTATCACATAAAAATATGGAAATAAAAAGACAAATTAAGCGAATACTTGAGATTTATTACTTATTTGTTTTCTATATATTATATTATATATATATATATATATATATATATATATATATATATATGTAACTAAAACTGTGAACACCAAGCGAAGCCTGGTCAAATTGCTAGCGAGATAGAACGTTTTCTGGATTGATTTACTGTCATCAGTGCATAGTTTGAATTCGATTTAAAAGCTAAATTAGGTTTGAACTGGTTATTTGCAGCCGCTTCTGTGTTGGAGTTAGTAATAAGGAAGCCTTTTTTATTCTGCGGTCTGTTTTTCACTTAAATAAACCAATTAAGGTGCGTAATAGTAGAGAGTAATACTATCTTGATGGATTATGGCATCTTTGTAAAGTATAACTGTGAATTGTAAAGTTTTTTGTTAAAAGGAGTCTTAGATATTTGTTTGAAACACACACACTGCAGTGCTTCGTGAGTGGTTAGCGCGCATTCCACTTGTTTATGGGCCTTGTTATTTAAGAATTATATTATTAATTAAGAAAATATGACAGAAAGATATACGATACCTATAGATAAGATACATTCGGAACTGTTTGCGTGTGCGTGCTGTGTGCGTTGCTATTTCTTTTGAGTTAATATTTAAACAATTTTTTCATTCTCTTTTTTTTACCTTATTTGATACAAAAATATAAGCAATATACTAAATATATAATATTTTTTAGTTTCACTTTGACATTAATTCCTTTTTTTATGATAGTGTTCAATTTTGTTACTAGTATTTTAAGTAACTGCTTACGCATTTTAAGCCTTAAGTCATTTATATTACAATTCTAACTGCAAGTTTAGTTTACAAGTTTTTGGATTTAACAAAATTATTTAAAAGTTGTGTTTCAAGTAATACTTTACGAGTTTAGATAATTCGTTTACGAGTTGTGTATAAACACATAATTCGTAATCGAATGTTACTTATTTCATGTCACATTTTTATAAACTTACAATATGAGTTTTTCTGTCCATATTTTACCTATGGTATCAAACAATCTATAATTTTAATGGTATGCTTGGACATTCACTGATATAATGAATAGAATTCCAATAGATTATTCAATCTGAATGTACCCATAAAATCAAGTAGTAACTTATCAACAAAATTAATAGAATAGCTGGTGGTTCGGAACATTATCATCGGTGTTTGTCAGGTCTGCCCACTCCACATTGAAGTTTGGTATCAGATCCGTGCACGCGATTTTGTATATAAACTATATCATGCGTACAGTCGCCTCCACGCACATGTGGTGTAAAAATTTGAACTCTTCATTATATATTTACAGATTTAGCGATAACTCTTTCGAAACCCTTTTCCCCGTGCCGGCATATTTTCTAGTTTTGTTTTGTTTAGTGGATCGGGTCCGGAACGCGGTAAGGCTAGAGGAAAGTTTCATTGCCTGGCCAGTGCAGCGACCGTTGTTACAATTGTGAAGACACACTGACGTTAATATCTAGCTATAGTATTAATAGATCGGCCCTACCGGAGGATCACGCATTCACGTGAAATAAAAAGATAACGCAGCTGAGTTAGTATAGCGATTCGTGGAACCATAAACTGGTAACTATTCCATCTCAACCCTTAGGGGTGACAATGCACGTCATCTACATCTCGAATGTTTGTTGAGGACTTTTTTTTTGTTTCGGGCTGTGGGCGGCTGTTATCCCGAGGGCTTTTATAATTTCACCGGGTTGAGAGGACACCGACCGCTTAATGCATTCAGCCGAGACCTCTATTAGTGGGCACTCAGCACAAGGGCTCCCGAGACTGACCGGCTCGATCAGTTGCTTCTGACTATGGATTATCTAAATTTATATCTCTATTACTATTGAATAACTGTACCACCACTTCGAAATACATAGGATTGTCTAATATAGAAATATAGGCATATTACAAAATATCTTATCATTATATCATTATTAAGTAACGTAAATATTACAAATTTGATTCAACATCGTTTTATGTGATAGATCAGCTTATGGCTTTTTGTTTCTTCTAAATAAGAGAAGCCGGAGGGTTAATTATTGGTAACTAGGCATTAGTCCTCAGGGGTGACGAGTAATTTGGATCTAGATTTCTTAAGGAGTGGATCGTTTCTCATAACTTAATTTCATGTGTAAATATAATTTTTATTATTGATTGTGCACGTAAGTGTACAACGATCTTAAAAGACCGGATTAATCTATTGATTAATAATGTAAAGTATAATGATCTAAGATTAGTGGAAGTAGTTTTTGGGTAGGGCGTTTGTTTTGTGACGATGAATTAGTTGGATTTATTAAATTTAAGAAGTAGTAATATATATAGATATACAATAATGGTGATAATTAATTAAATTATAATTAGTGCAACTTTCGAGCAGGTGAACCTAACGGTATTTTGGGTTGGTTTTGACAGATTGAGGTAAGGTGGCGTGGGCGGATGTTATTATGCGATCGTTGTTGTCGTGATCGTGTCGAGATTCGTTTAAACGATGTTAAATTTCCTTTGATTTGTTCTTTGTTTCGTGTCAAAATATGTTTGTGTTTGTACCATATGAGCATAATGTGCAACTAAGCATTCAAGATTCGTGCCTGTACACCACCATCGGTATCTGATATTATGATAGTTGATACAACTTACGGTGACCAACGAGTATTTGATTCATGTGATAGCAAGTGCGGCTCACAAACACCTTATGGCATGCACAAGTTCAATCACCCCTGAGGACTGAGATGTAATGGCCTCGCCATCAATTGCAGGACCTCTTGATACCTATGCTCATCATACGAAGCGTATATGTGTGATATGATATATTAACTCATAATATAGCGAATATATACGCAATGTTTGTTGGCTATTTTTGAAGATTTTGTAACACAAAATGTTCACAGGGTCGAACTAAGAAGTGTATATTTTTGTTATAAGTTCATTTTATATTTATTGTGTACTTTTAATGCTAAATAAATTATTATTATAATTATTATTATAGTGGATATTTTTTTTCCATCTCCGCTTGGTTGGTCAATAGAATAAATAAAGAAAAAACAAATATATACAATATAATATAATACATATATAAAGACCAACCAGACGGAAACCCCTCGACAGGGGAGACCAAACGGTCGAGAGTTAGGCGAAAGGTAAAGAAACCTGCCGACTATAGGAGCGATATCAAGGAGCACCGCCTTCTGCATTTGAGCCCGGAGCTGCCCGTCCCGGATTCCCAACCGCCTCAGGTGATTCGAGAGACTGGTTGGGATTAATCTGTTTGCAGATACGACTATAGGAATAATTTCGGTCGGCATACCACTCCACATGTCGGTCACCTCATGTGCCAGGTCCAGATATTCTGTCTTTTTATCTGTTTCGGCTTTCAGGTTCTTGACACATAGGATCGTGATGTCGACCAAAAATGTCCTTGACTGTGCCCGGTCCATCAACACGATATCAGACTTATTCGCAAGAATAGTCCTATCCGTGATGATGGGTCGGTCCCAGTAGAGACTGGCGCGGTTATTTTCGAGCACGGCTTCCGGCGTGTACTTATAATAAGGCGATCTCCGATCGACAAGACCATATTTCAGAGCAAGCTCCAGATGGAGAATCCTGGCTACTAGGTTGTGCCTGTTCAGATGCTCAGAGTTATAAAGTGCCGAAAAACCGGAGATAACATGCCTGTGAGACTCACCAGGGCGATTGCATGTTCGACACATGTCGACGGTGCCGCCCTTCAGGATGTATGTATCTCCGATAGTTGTTAGTTTCATTAACCTGATCTTGTATCGCACAGACAAAACCCTCGGTTCCCCCAAAAAGGTCACCGAAGCGTAGCCAGTGAAGGGAGGCCACTCTGACTACAAATTGCTTGTGATATTATTATTACAACTGAACACAGGTGACAGAAGGTCGATGTCTTAGTCCTATTCATGCTACAGTTTTATAGAAGTGTTTGCTAGTTGCAACTCCATGCTGAGATCGGAAATTTTGTTAAATGTTGTTCCTTGACAGAGGATTATGTCCTGACTACGTAAGACTGCAGTAGCCAGATAATGATGATACTAATAAAACTCAAATTATTACAAAATAGTTCGAAAATAAGGTTTCGAGGGTCTTTAGCTTATTTAATTAAAAATTGCTTTTTTTTTTTACCTTTACGTATTAATTAGTTTAAGTGCACTTTGTTTATGTAATGTAAATTATTATTACTTAAAGAAAAACAATATAGTGTCGTGTAATCGATGTTGATTACGGCGATATCTTCTGGTGTGAGTAGTTATCATATAACATCAACTGCGCAACATATATGCAATCAGTACTACCCTCAGCTATACTTTATTAAGGATATACTTTATTACTAAATATTGATTAACACGTTGGGACTTACTCTAATAAAATCTGTTGTTTTGTGTTTATTCAATTTCACCTTCGTCTTTACAATTATTATACTGAACGTTTCTGGATTCTGATAAATAGGAGGAGGTATTTACTATATGAGTATTTACTCGTATTTATGATACATTTATTGTTTATTTAAAGTAGGTATATGCCCTCACTATTTACACATGTTTGCGTTCGTTGGAACCATTGTGTGAAGCCGTGGATCCAATCTTGATTGGACCTTTTGAATCTTCGGGTAATCTAAGGCTTCGTTTGACGCATATACCGCTGCTTCTGTGCTTGTAAATCGTAAACCTCAAAGCTACCCTTTATTTTTCAGAAATGAAAAGAAGTCGTACCTCCGGGTACGGTCTGTATGGCTGATGCGTCATCCATTCCACATTTGGGGCCTTCAAATACGCATTCGTTATTTTAGCGGAATTTGCGGACGCGTTATCGTGGTAAAGGACGACATTGCTGCGAGGACACTTTTCGCGAACTTTTTTTAACACTCTGCGTAAGCGATTGTTTACGTACCAATTTGCAGTCACTATCCTTTGCTTTGGTTTCAAAGCTAAATGTTATGTCCTGATTTGCCGAAAAAAGAAGTCCTGATTATCGGTGTTTTGAGGAAAGACTCATTCTATCGACTGGCTTTTTTTATCAGCTTAATTTATTTTTAATACAGGATGTATTCGTCATTTGTCACTTCCGTGAAATCATGCGGTATTCATTGAGTGCAAACTTTTCGAACCTTCAGATGCACATGCATAATGTTTTGAAATTGGCTCATTCCAATATACAGTATGATTTTGGACAGACTTGATCACTCACTTTTCATGCCCACAAACCCAAAACATCCCTTTGGTTGCCTTATACAACAGTCAGAGGACACCTTTGTTCTGTAAGCTCAGAATAGAGTTGAGTCGAGAACCTATCTATCTCGCTTGTCGCTGAATTTCCGAACTGGAAAATATATCATTATATTTATCTCTCTCCATCATTAGTCTAATACTGAGCATAATTCCTTCATCTTATATCTCTAATATATTGCTACGAAGCACGATCATCGGTTAACGGTTATCTCTATCAAGTTATTTACCATTTTAATTGCATTTGCCAGAACATTCGAGACTTATTAATCAAATCAAGAGGATCACTGATTTTTTTATTCCTTTCTCAGACTTATGTTAAGTGTTTTCCTTACGATTTTCCTTCAACACCGAGTACATGTGAGAATAAACACTTATAAGGCAATAAAGCTACTTAGTTATAAGGACGTTAAATAACGTAAAAAAATAAAAAGGAATAAAAATAACATTAAAATAAAAAATATTTAAGTTCAGGATCGATGTAGTTTTCGTATGTCATGAAATTAGACAATAGCGCCAAACAATGAGCACGGTATAATAGAGAAAAATATAAAATGAGTTCAAAGAATATTACTAAATTTACTTAAACTATAATTAGGCCGCGTCGAAACAGGTCCTGTTTATGGGAAATATCTAAGATGATTAATTTACATTGTCATAGCGAGGAATATAATTTAATTCTGCGACACTACGGCGGTTGATCATTGCCTGTCAATAATATTTCGTTGATAACAAATAGTAATTGCAATAAATTAAATTTCACAATCATTAAGTGCCCATAGAATCTGTGCTAATCAATTTGTTTGATGTCGAACGTCAGAACATTCGCTGATTAATTTAATGGCAGAAAATGTTTATGGACGTAGAATCTAATGACTCAATTAATTTATAATTTATTAACATTAACCGTTTTCTGAACTGTGCGGCAGCTTACGAATCTATCACCCCATCTCGTAAGTTTGTGTGTCATAACAGACGCCTAGTGGTCGAAGTGCTTAGCTATTGAGTTGCGGGTCTCGGGTTCTGTTTGGAACCCATTATTTATAAGATGATGATTTTACGGAACGTATATGTTGTTTAGCCAATGGATGTAGAGTAAAATTGTCTTGATTATTTTCAAAATTTTCACTTACCCACTGAAATAGATATTGATTGAGTAACCAAGAGCCGCGCTTTAAATAGATTTTTGTATTTTAATTTTATTTATAAGAAAACTAATTTGTACTGGGCAACGAATACTATAATAAGTAACATGTTAAATTTACTGCCTATCTATTATAATAATATTTTAATACCATATAATAGTTATGTGAAAAATCTTGGTCTACATATTGACAACGTAGTGACAGTGTGACGCGCCTATTAAAAGTTCTTCAAAATTGATTATGCAAAAACAATTAAAGTTTAACTAGTACTACAAGAAAACGTACCGCGTATAAACTCGGTTATAAAAAATAATATTTACTTTGTATATTTGATATATTTAATAAATCTATCCCTATCTAATCTATCCTATAATAAATATATGTCACCTTCACATTGATTACTTGGCGAAGTGAAACTTTGTTACTTTGTCACCTAAAAGCAATTAATGCTTAAATACGTTTGAATTGTGCTCCATACCAATATATGTCATGTAACGGAATTAGAAGACAAACTAGGCGTTGGAATGGTTCTGCAGATATTTTTATGATGCCTCTGACTATGAACCTCCTATGGTTAAAAACGAAGTCACTATTTACCTATTGGTAAATATTTCTAAGTCAATATCACATTGCGTAAATTAAACCTTACCTGCGAATTTTCTACCCTTATAAAATAAAAATTCACATCATCATAATCACATCGAACTAGGGAAAGAGACAACAATTGTTTGTAGCAAATGCATACCGCACTGAATTTATGCCATGCGGAAATTGAAATTCTGATTGAACGTTAAGGATGTTTATGTTACATGTCGAGTAAAACCTATACCATATATAAGATCTAATGCTGAGTACAGAAGTCGCTCTGAAGAAGATATTAGTGTAGTTTTAGTCTACCAGTGCGAAATGGCGAACTTTAAAATACTTTTATTTATATCTCAAACGTTCATATTTCACGCAATAGTCAGCACTTGTTATTTACAATGAAAAATGATAACCAACAAATTGCATTGGTACTACAATCATGAATTGAACTTAGAACGCTATAATTCTACGAAATCAAAAGCGAACATCTAGACCAAGAGCATCAAAAAAAAAAGATACTGCGCTACTCTCTGTAAGCAATAATCTAAATTCATTCAAATTACACGTGCTACACAGTTCTGACTGGTACCGGTTCAAAGCTAAACAAAAGTGTAAAAAATGACTCAGATGACCGTCTAGGCTATTGACACCATTTTTTAGAGGATTGCACGCAAAAACTTTACAATATGTTATTATAATAGAGATGTTAAACGATTATTCAGCAATGCGATATTCGATTTATTGTTGCGTCTTCAATCAGTTTTGCTTTTTTTATTTTATCACTCTATGCACGGACATTTGTGTTTTAAACGTTGTATAAAACGTGAAATGATTTTGATTTCCGATATCAAATTTCAAGTTGGACGAGTTTGACGGTTTTCAAAATGTAAACAAGTAATAATTGATTTAATTTATGGCCATAAGCGGTCAGTCGCCACAGGTCTTCAGTTCGAATTGATCTGGTTTTGTTTTGTTTTATTTGTGCTGTTCTGTTTTTATGATGAGACATTATATGAAACGTTTGTTGTTTGATGTTTTTTTTATTATATATTTTATAGGTGTCAAATGAGCACACAGTACATGGTAAATGGTCACTACGGTCCACAAACACCTATATACCTTCAACAAAGATACAAGATGCACATGTGTTTGAGATCCGATCTCATCACTGAGGTTTTAGGTGAAATGTCTGGCACCTATTATTGCGTCTCCGGATCCATATCACAACTCGGCGAAACTGTAAAAGCCCTCGGGCTAACAGCGGCCATCAGCCCGAAAAAAGAAAAAAAATTGCCGGATCCGTACACACACCATACGATTTGATGGTCGATATTGAATTTCAACTTGGACATGTTTGTGTTGTGAACGAGATTATAATTAATTCCATGTATACTGAATATTGTCTTAATTCTTTACTTTTTGTAATACCAATAGCTGTAGCAAAATTAATTGATCGTTTAATTTGCGAGGACAAGGGAAATGGGATATAAGTCTTTTCTGCAATCGGAACAGGTAGGGCTGCTTTCAGATTCCACTACTAACACACAATTATACACACATACGGTTACTACATTCAGAACAATTAGACTGATATCACTAATGCAATGTAGAAATTCGCACTATTGCAGTAACATTTATAGATATGTTTCACCTATAAAGAATTTAGCAATATATAGAATATTTATTCAAAATTGTTTTTTATATTTAATAAGTAAATAAAAAACAATTTTGAAGCAGTGTTTGAAATGTATAATTAAAAGTTAGAAACACAACGTTAATCAGATAGATATTTAGTTAAATAGACATAACTAATTAATAACTATAATTGTAATATTCAATATTTGAACTTGATTTGCTTTTTATATTTAGATGATGATGATGATATTAATTTATCCCTAATGGGAAAGGCAAAGGACTTTAGTCCATACAGCCAGGTCTTGTTCGTATGATGGTTGGTCTGAAACTCTTGTTATATTTAGGTCTGTAATGATGAAGATGATATTAATTTATCCCTAATGGGAAAGGCAAAGGGCTTTAGTCCATACAGCCAGGTCTTGTTCGTATGATGGTTGGTCTGAAACCTTAGGTCTGTAAGTTAATTTGATTTTTAAATGTTTGTAAAATCAATTTATGATGCAAACACAAAACACTGGTTTAGAGCGGAGACGGAGAGAGAGCGGAAACGATCTCGAGATTTTTCTTAAAGTTTTTTTTTAAAATTGGTAATAAACATCATACAATTTGAAGTCGGGAACTAATTGTTGTTTATAATACTTTACTATTAATATATATGTACATACAATGACTAGCCTGTATTATCTGGGGTTACATAAGAATATATAACATGAATACTTAAATCGGTTCAGGTAGTGAAGTCTCTTGGTATAAGAAGAAATACGCACGTACATACATACATATATAACAATGAAAATATACCCTTTTGGGCAATCATGTGAAATCCGGTAAACAAATAACCATATAGACAATATATATAAATAATTAAAAGTAAAATGTAATATACCATATTAGCATTACACTATTATGTATTACATATTTATGTAAGACAATTTTTTATGATAATATTTGTAATCAATAGGTGGTGGTTTTCAATAATGATTCATTAATGTATCTAAATGTCTTAATAATTATTACGACGCTGTTTTTTCATCAATATGCTAGTTTGGTAGAAGCTTACAAATTAAAATAAAATTATTGTCTTGCACTAGTTACAGCTAATAAATAATGTACAATGTACCGGTGATAAATCGTTTTTTTGACACTTATTTTAGTTGACACTTCCATTCCAATTGCTGCAAAAAAATCACATATTGAAATAATTGCGGAGCCGTGTATCGGCAAGCGGTCGTCTGTGATGAAAACATGTTGGTTATTTGCATTGATACAATGGATTACGATTATGAACATATAGGAGCTACGTGCCAACTAGGGGCTGTATATTATATATATATATAATATATATATATATATATATATAACAAATTTGTTTCATATATTTGTGACCGTTTCTTCTGTGTAGTTTTTGATTTAATTACTAAACTTAATTGTTGTTTGTTTGCGATGACTCATTCTATCTTACTCTTGGATATTGTTACGATGACGATTAGTTTCGCTTAGTTATTGATATATTTACATTTGATGGCCGTATAAGTAATTGCACTTCCACATGTGTAGGGGTCGATAAGAGTTCGCGCAACGTCGACTAATACGATTCAATACACCCAGACTAGAAAACCAAAAATTTCTGAAGTACAAATATTGTCCCTCGGCTAGGAACCTTAATCAGAGCTCGCGACTCGGGAGTGGGGTTCTTTGACCACTGATTGTCATCAAACTTTAATATGGTGCTTATTTCACAACCAGTAATCAATTATATCGCCAAGGTAAAACTTACCAATACACATGATCATTATTATGTAGGTAGGATAAGATACTAATCGATCAGAATTCGGGGCAATAAAATAACGGACAGGCAGACTATTTGAGTAATATTGATTTGTCACACGATACGGCTGGACAAAGTGTTTGTGCCGGTCGGGACAACACTTTTTGCGGGCAGACTATTGGAAGTAATCAGTCAGACAACACGCTTCACTTGTCAGTTGAGTGTCGGATCAAGGAGTTTATTAACTAAACCGACTTTAATAGGAATGTCCATAGACAAATTTTATCTTATGTATTTTTCCAAAGAAAGTAGAATGAAGAATGAATCAACAACATTCCATACATAATTATAAAACGATCTTCGAGACTTAATCGTAGACTGTAAAGTTTCTTTTTAAAATTAGTAATAAACATCATACAATTTAAAGTCGTGTACTAATTGATATTTTTAATAGTATCCTACTAATACATATGTACATATATACAATAACTAACCTAGCCCTAGTATAGGAATAGGAAAGTCCATAGACAAATTTTATCTTTAGTATTTTTTCCACGAAAGTAGGGTGAAAAATGAATCAAGAGCATTCCATAGACAATTAGAGTCTACTATTTACTTACACGAGTGTGTCTTTATCAATAATGAGGTCCTTTCCTACTTTCTTTCATTATTAACAAACAACAACCAAATTTTTATATCTTCTTAATCGAGGAAACACACTTCATCTGATTCTTACGGTCTAATTTACCCAATATGATTCATAGGAAGGACATTCCTTCTCAATAAGGAATCATATTGCAATTGCGTTGTGCAAATTTTGAAGACTAAGATGTAATAATGTCTTTCACTAACAAATACTTTCAATACAATAGAATAAAAATACCATCAAAGTTGTTATCAATACAGGAGTAATTAGCTTTAAGCTATTTGGCGTAGAAATGTGCAAAGTAAATTCTGAATACCGTCAAACTTACTACGGGATACCGCATTGTACATAGACCGTCACTCACATATTCCTTTTTTAATTTATAGATATCTTCATGATTTCCATTACTTATTGGTTCACTACTAAATAATGCATGGACATTTAATGAATTTCCACATATTTGAGGTTGTCGATGCATCTTGTTTTGGGTTGTTTAACACTGCGTTTGCCCGTAAAGGCTCGCCCTGCATAACCTTTCTTAAACAACGGCTATCGGTTCTATTACGTGTTTATTGTCTTCCTCCATTTTATTCAATATTTGAATAGAATAGAATAAAATAATACATAACTATGTAGTATTTGAGCATAATTGTCGTACCATATCCATAAATATCGAATACAACAACTTAAGAATGGATCAAACTATTTGATTGTAACAAAATGCAAATAATTTCTAATAACTATAATTCCTAACTACCTTTTAAATGTTTAACATGTCCTACACATATGTTATCCTTGCATTTAGGGACCATAAAAGTCGCAAATAATTGAAAATATGAAATATTGCGAATGTCTCATCCGTATATGAACAACACTAATTATAATAAAAACGTCGAAGTCCTACAGGCCAGTTTCATAAATTGCCATTCATAGTTTATCGTTCGATCGCCAATAAAAGCTATGCAGAGCACGCGACAGAAGCTAACAATGCCTAACAATATATTTTAATGGGCATTTATTAAGTTGGCCATATAATATCTGTGGTAGCGCGGCGGGTGGTTAAGATTATCTGTGTCGTGCGCGCGCACCAAGGAGATGAGTATCGCCGCTAGTGATGCTCAGTTTTTATGTTTTTATGGACAGATAAAATTCAGGCATTTAAAAATATATGTGTACTTACAAAACTAGGATGTCCAACAAGCACACACCTCACCTAATACTATTTGTTTGACATATACAACATTCATAATAAAGAATTAAAAAACTAACGCCACTCTTTAACGTGGGAAAATTCTCATGTCCTCTAGGAAAATTAGCCGGGAAAAAACCCATAACGGCCAAAACTCAACGGTAATCCTGATGAGAATTTCGAGAGATCTTCGTTCGGAAAATAACAGTATAACAAATACAACATACTTTATTTGGCGCACAGCAGTTTTTACTTGTCATTTATTTAAATTTTTTCCTTTTTGATTTAGGTAATTCTTTTTCATGTGTTTTGATTTGTTTGTTTTAATTGTTTTTACTGTACCTGATGCTACGCATTGTTTATCTGTGCTAACAAGGAATAAATTAAAATTATTTTTACTACATCCACAACTCATCCTTTACGTACCTGGCATAATTTGTAAATTTGTAAATCGGGACATGCTTAATATTCGCCACTCCAGACTTCCTCGTGGCAATATACTCACCATCGCGAAGACATGCATTCATCACTTCCCTAATTTGATAAAGCAGTATCATATTTAAGCTGTAATGTCTCTGTACTTGCAGGACGTCTGGGTACACTAATCTATACCATTCGGGACTATTCGGATGGTATCGGCTACGATGACAATGGTGAAGCAAATGCGATCACGTCTTCTCGTGTTCTTGAAAGTTATTATCTTCATTGCTTACTGCATCTGTGTAGAAGGAAATATAAATATACATGTTTTTGAATGTTTAATATGTAAATGAATGATTTTCTCTATGTAATATTAAATCGTTGAAATTAATATAATATATTTTTGTAACTATTGACTCACTCTGACTAAAACTAACTGTAATATATATGGCGCGATCGAAAAATAATACGTTTGCGCTGTTCATCCACTGATAAGTTATGAATGCGGTCGTTAAGCTCTTGCATCCATTATCAACAAACATATAAACACGTTGTTGTGTCACCTTTGAGGTATGAGATGGAATCCCTTGTTTCCCGATATTAGGTTACCGGATATTCATCATATGAAACGAAGAAGCATTATGCTGTTATTACAAGTTGGTATTTTCTGAAAGCGTGGTTCTTCCCCTGTCGAGCCCAAGTGTTCGTACCGTAGTTAGGTACTAACTGCAGCATATCTCTATCACTAAAAAGTCCAATTACTGGTATCGAGATGTTCTTCAAGGTGAAGCACAACGTATAATATCTTGATCACTTATTTACAATTGATGTCATATTGATTACTAACCGTGTGATGAATGGAAGAGCGGTACAATATGATTCCACAAAATAATTTATGTATAATGTATTTATTTCAATTCAAATTACGGGAGTATAACGAAACGAGCTATACTTTAGACAGAGACTCATTCCGTCGCTTTCCCTAATCCGATGTAAAGGAAGTAAGTGTTTATGAGCCACAGGGGTCATTTACCATAACATGAATCTTATACTCAATTATCACTTTAATATGATACGCTATGTTTAATGTATTTGACATGGAACATAGTTTCCTTAAGTAACGATGCAAACCGTAAGACTTATGATGAATATTCCGCCTTTGTTACAGCTATCGATTTATTATGATAAATCTTGTATTATTCTAGCGTCTGTGTTATTGTCCAGAGGTAGGAGGTTTTAAAGGTCAGTTAACTTGGAATTCCCATAATATCAATAAGTTTATATATAAGGTTTTATATTATAAATGATTTAAGAAGACTATTGTTCTGAATAAATTGAGAACCATCATGCAACTAGAAGCTGGCTGTAGCGTGGCTAGATGGGGGAAGGAAGGCGCTCTATATCTGTTATATAGTCGAAAAATAGTGCTTAATGCTGCTGTGTTCTGTCCGGCGATTGGGAGTCCACGACCGTGACCGTATAAACGGTGACGAGAGATTCCATCTTAATTATCGGTAGTGACAATATCTGTATTATGATTACTTATCGAGATAATGGACGTGGAAATCGTATCCTACTGGACCTAGGAATTCTTTATCATCGGGTAAATTATGTGCTCGTTTACCATACACTAATTCAATAAAATAATAGGCCAATACGTATAATTTGTACTCATTGTGTTTAGATTTTCATTGCACTCGCCACTTATAATCCAAACAACGCCGTACAAGACGATCGGCTTAAGAAAATAATATTTGCTGTAATACAGTCCTACACTATGAATTTCGTGCGAGCTTATAATCTCCCACATACGGTGGTAGTGTCTTAAGGTGTTTTACGAGAATCGCAATGGGCCTTAACACTTTTCCGACGCAAGGACCCTAAGATGATTCAATTGGATCTTGATATTCTTTTATGAAAGGGGTAGTAAAATCAGAAACCTGTCGCGAAGGACCAAAATCTGGGTACGGATAGCGATTCATGCTTGAACTACTACTAAAATATTTTTTTTCTAAACTGTATAAATGAGATAAATAAATATTCTATTGAAGTTTTAGTTATATTTAATGTATATATTAATAATAAATAAAAATTAATTGATTTCCTACAGAACCGTATTCATTAAAGTTCACACAACCGTCTTCAAAGTGTCTCTGTGAGTTATATAATTTTGCTTTATATAAACAAGATTTGTTATGCTATATAACAAATAATATTTTTAAATTAATTGACATTCACTTCTGTTGCTTATTTACCTAATTGAGTGTATGATTGCTATCAGACTAATTTAATATACTAAAAAAAATTATGTCGTTTTTGATAAGCGGATAGCTAATCCTAGTACCAGTTTAGTTATCCTTAGTCATGTATCACCGATTCTCGTAATTCGTTAAAACGCAATTTGACATTTTCTTCGATCTATTTTGCGTTCTGCCGTATTTGCATTGTGCATATGTGTATTGTTTAAAGTTAATCCTGATTGAATTACACATTTTAATAATAAAATTAATTTAAATCGCTGATTCTCGTAACTTACGCTATACACCTAAGGATATTTAGATCATCGGAACGTAATTCAAGAGCACGCCCTAACTGGACGGTGTGGCTCGCCGTTTACCGTATAACTCAAGGGCACAAAGGCTGATCTGTGATATATTAGGGCGATGTTAATTTACACTCTGTCGTTTAGTATTGTGCATCGCGAGTTATTTGATTCGTAATTTGTGTAAATGAATTTCACGAGATGCAATTTCGTAAGAAATTTGACATACGGAATATACCTTTGGATGTTTTGGTTGGTTTCGTTTTGTGATTTAATATTTATTTAATTCATATAAAGCAGTTCAGTAATCTTAAGGGCGTAGACTTTTATGACAATTTATTTTGTATATAAAAATATCTTCATGCACAAAATATAAATCTTCTTCTAACTGGAGAGCTTTGCTTTTATTCCTTTTAATACGACACCAGGAGACTCTCTCTTTCAGTTGGTTTATATAGCTAATTTTATTCCTATATTCCTGTATTGTAAGTTAATTAAATCACCTGCCATTTCCTATAGTTTATTTTGTAATATACTTTCTAATACTGTTTTGTTTCCTGTTGCTAAACGTAATAAGTTTAAAAACATCTATAACTTTTGCATGGATTCATACTGTATATATGAGAAAAATGCCAGGCATACAACTATGCGGTCGAACTTTTCTTTATTTCCACTAGCCTAGCTTGAGACGACCTAATAAATATCTATAATACGAATAATTGTCACATTATTTGACACTTTTTCAAAAATTTATTTCAAACAGCAACATAAAGTTGCTGTTTTCAGCAGTGAAACAAAGATTGTGATGAATTTGATTGTGAAAAATATGTGAACAGAACAATCAAGATATACAGATATTATAGGAATTTACATAACTTGTTGAATGCGTTTCATTTCACACTAGAATAGAATATAAATATCTAAAACCGTCTTAAATTCAGCATGAGATTGATAAAGGTGGATATAAAGCGTAACTAAATTGAACTTTACGCAGTAAACAGGTTACAATTTGCTAGCGTTTACCTTCTCTAGTTTCTACTTCCTCAGATAGAAGCATGCCTGCGGGTGCGACCTTTAAGTTAAGCTGTATTTAAAGTATTAGAGAAAGCGAATATTGAAACTCATAAACTCAAAATAATTCTATTTGGAGAAAAAGTATAGGAATCGCCTATATATACTTCTATACCTTTTATTTAAGTAGAATAAGTGGCAAACGAGTAATCAGCCCACCCGACGGTTAGTTATAACCGCCGCCCATGAACACCACCAGAGCAGCAACTAAAGTCCTTTGCCTTTCCCATTAGGGATAAATTTCATCAACAACAACAATTGAGCTGATCTACTCGTGCAATAATACAAGAACTATGTAGAAAATTTAAATAGTTTAATTTGTAGCGTAAGCGTACCTAAGTACTCGTAAGCATTCAGTAGTGACGGCAATTTTGCAATATTAATTTCGCTAAATTGCAATAAGATCAGAGAAAAGGCAAGTATTAAGGATTCGACACGTATGTATATACCTATAACTTAGAGCAGAAAAAAGAAACAAAAATTAGCTGTTGAATTAATATTGTTTCTTAGCTTTAAAAGTGGTAGAACTACACTGCAGTTTGTTTCTGGCTACAGAACTAATGGGTCAGCTCGACCGGGGTAGGACCACGCCTTAATAGAATACCTGCGTAAAATGGCAGCAGGATCTACTAAAGAAAATAATGTTATCCCCTACTTTGTTGATTGACTGGGCATATACGTACTGATGAAATAGATACGACCCTCTGAAACTTCGTTTATTGTGTACTAACACAGTTCTTTACAATTGCTTTATAAATTTCTTTGTCTGTTGCTAGATTATTAACGAGGCACCATTATTGATAGGTATGAATATCATTGAAACTAAGAACCTTGAATAAAAACAAATTTCTTAGACATATCAGCTGGACATGTTTTGATTGTAGTACTATAGCGTCAATAGAAGTATTTGAATAATATGCAAGATGCCAATAATTTAAAGCTCCACTCTCTTCGACTGCTGCACTCTATGCCAAGTCTTTTTTGACTTCACTTCAAACTTTTATGGTACTATATTATGTCTCCTTGTTCTTATACCTTCGGGGTAAGGCGTCTTATTTCATTTGTACAAAATCTACAGGTGTCATTTTTCTCACTTTTCTTGATGATGTAACGAAAAATTATCAATGGTTCTTCATCATTATCATTATACTTTACAAAGATTCTAATTTCACGTATACCATATTTTATTTCCTATGAAACTCGACGCTCATTGATACATAATCGTCACATTGCTGCTCTGAATCTATGTTAGGCTAACCTATTCCTAACATCACTTCATAAAACATCATCGCATTATTCCTCTATGATACTCGTACGTCGTTGTTGGGTTTCCATCAATTGCAATTTCAACATCAATTAATATTTATCTAAAATAATAACTAAAACGTTTGTTACAAATTAAATAGAAAACAATTAATTTTTACTGAGCGGTCGTCGCGTGTGGTCGAGACCACGCGCACAATACATAGTTGTATCTCATGGCACTTGAGCGTGGACTAAAGTTATACTAAAATAACTCTTTTCAGGAGGGTACATGAATCACTAAATCACTGGAATAGGTTTAAATATATTTACATTTTTATAATACCTAGGCTTTCATAGAACTCGTGCGACGGATCGAGCATTAATAAACGTGTTATTGTTTTTAGTGCAGTTCGAATAATTTAGAAATTGTTGAATTTAATGAATATAATGCCACGAAGGAATGATTATAGAATATCTATATCTATATAAAATTTGAGTTACATCGGCCTGTGTGGCATTACTAAGGTAATTGAGAATAGTGTATGTAATTTACTCACCATTGAAGTTAATACCAGATCCTTTACATTACGGCCGCTTGAATGCATCTTCCAATGCAGCGGTGAAGAGTTTCGGGGATGTTTTTGAAAAAAATCAACAATTAATTTTGTCTATTATAAGTAATTGTGTGTGTTACAATTAGTATAGTAGTTAGTGTAGTGAATTTCACTGTATTATTCTTTACGAAATAACGTATAAAAAACAAAAAAACATGATGGAAATGTAGAAACCTAGCAAATTAAGAGGATTGAATGATTGAATAATAAATTGAGATCTTAAATGTAAAACTTCGTTAATATTTTATTTTCGTTAAACAGAGTGAGTAGTTATTTCTCATACAAAAATAAACTCTGTTTGATCTTTAGTGTGGTTACCACGTTCTATGCGCTCATGTTAATATTTTTCCGTGTACATTTAACGGTTTGACAACATTTATTGATACTCAGCGTGTTTTATTAATGTGTAATGTTAATCCTAATCAATCATTATGATTATGTTCCTCGTGTCAAATTCAACAACGGCGATACCTTCTGATTATTACATGACATGGAGTGAGTAATTTTTTTTATAGTGCGGTAAACATTTAAGTAAGTCACTCACCGTCCCTTTCCCTATTCCGATGTAATCCACGTGCAATAAGATCAAAGAGAGGTTCAGAATCATTGTCAGGGACAAGAGACATACATACATAAAACAAACCCAAACCCATAAATTAACAATTTGTGATGCACAATTTGTTCCTTGGTTGAGAATAGAACCTAGAACACCACACGACAGCCAATAATAAGCAATAATAATGGAATTATGAATTATACAATTGTAGAAAACAAACAGTTACAAAGACATATATCATAAAGATCTTGTTTTAGACACCATATCAATCGATTACGAATATTATAAACATTCTCCGAGCTAGTTCTGCAGATGTCGATCGCGCCGCGGGACTTCAACACGGACTGGCCGTTTCAGAGAATTAGATTTGCGACGATACATTAATTGGTAAGATGCATGCTTCGATTCCCGAGTAGATTACAGTAGGTACCGTTGAAATTGCTTGTCTCGTTACCGGACCTAATAGATACTGTAACCCACAACTATAAAACTGATATCGCGAGAATGACAGTCGTTAAGTCAAATTTTATAACACTAAAGAGAGTGCGCGTTTGTATCTGATGTTCGTGATAAGATTCAATAAGTCCTATGGGCCTCAGAAGGTAGGAAGATCCAGTTCACTATATAAAATATCTGGTTTGTAGATTTTATTTTCATTAACTACCTAAAACAACTACAATTAAGCAACTACTAATTAATTTGTTTGTTTGACAAAGGCATGTTATATACCATCGAAAAAGCTGGTTGTTTGTTGATAAATAGGAAAATGGAACATATTACATCGTATATTTTTGTGTGTAAATGTATTTTTTTGGAGTTTACTAAGAAGGAATTTTCACATCAAAAAGAAATTTAGACACAAATTTTAGGTTATGATTTATTAAATGACTATATAAATGGTTTGAAGCTGCAAGAATCAATGCTCGGTAATACATTGTCCGATTATCAACCTAATTTTATTATAAAAATTATTCCCTAACATTAAATATTCGGGGGAAGGCTTTTTATGTACCTGGGTACATTATAGTTAAAACCGTCTCAGCTTTGCGCATACTTACATTACAAAAATAATGGATTTTTTTCTCTGATTTTCCTTAGATTTTTTTGATGTTCTTTCCTCGCACATCCCTGGTCCTGTTAATATGATGATTTATTTTTTCCCTTATATAAATGTCTTATTTGTATTAATAAATAAAATGTTAATTTGTCCTTTTAACCATGGTGATAATTAATAAATATAAATCTAGTCTTTTGTTTTAGATTGTGACATTGTCAAATATAAATGTAAGTATTTCTTCTTAACTACATTTAGGTATTAATTGTTACTCCCATGCCTAATAAGATATGGCCAAAATTCTCTCAAGTGAAGCCATAAACAAAAGAAGAAGAAGTGAATCGAACCGAAATACGACAACCAATCATTTTTGCACATACGAATTAGTGACTAACTACGAACCAATGTAACTTCTCAAATCATAATTTCCTCGGTTCTTTCTATGCTAGGCTTGTCGTTATCGTTCCGCTAGGCTGTTGTCTTGTAAATCCAACTTGACCTGTCAAAGTCAACCTCATATACCGGCGGGTAATAAGACGATAAAGCACCGGTGCTGCGGTATGTAACGAACGATACAATGTATCCGGATCGCAGAGCGCATTCCCTTTGTGATGCCGCGCACTACTCGATACGGGGCATGATCTGTTGTTTAAGAGAATTAAGGATGTTTAGAACTGGCTGTTATTTTAAGTTTGGAGTAATTTTACTGTGAAACGATTTTCTTTTAATTTTGTTCGATTTAATTTAAAATGTAGCTTCATACTTAGAAACGTATGTTTCATTGATATGGAGTATTACTTATTAAAAAAAACATTTAATATTGTATAGTTAAAATATAAGAAAAACTTGATAGTATATTAGTACAAAATATTAAATACACACATAATTTTTTTAAACATCATTATTAGAATAAAATATCATCAGGCTAACTCCTCTTATTTGTTATGCGTTAACATTTTTCTTAGATGGAGGCAATAAAGTATTCGTTCCCTCTGATTCTACATTCATTTAGATCTCTTCAAATTGCAACGACAACATCGCTGATTTTATTCTGTACTATAAATATATATCATAGTACACGCACTACAATTAAATTATCATAGTGAAGTCACTGCACGCGACCATTGAGTTATTGAGACGGGAACGATACGGTCGGTCGCATTGGTAAATGTCTACAGACCAATTTTTAACTTAAATTTAATAAAAACATAAACATTTAGGTTTAGTTTTAGGTTGGTATTTAAGTTTAAATGATTTAATAATAACTTTAATATTCACGTTATATATCAACTGAACAGGACCATTTATTGTGTAAGTACAGGAAATGCCATGTAGATGGGCCTTCCACTAATTGGACGACAATCTATATAAATTTGGATAAATAGATTTTTTTTTTTGGATTAGCATTTCTTTATTAACATCTTCTGTGTAATTTGAAAGGGAGGCTTATGTTAGGTGTATTAATTGGTTAAAATAATGTTGACACCGCACATAACGAGTCTACCGACTACGCTACTATTTTCTTTTACTAATGCAGTGCTATGCCTAATGGATAAATTTAAAAATGTTCGGAAAGTGTTAGCAATTTACGCATAGTAGAGTCGTCGCTCGATATGACAACCCCAAGGATTCCAATACCAGCTAAGGTAGCAAAGGGAGTGTTTTCAAAATAAGGAGTTGCGATAAAGGGAATCTTTTTACTGGCAAACGCACAAACTTGAGTCTACGAAGGGTTATATCTCTCTCATACTAGTAGTAAGTTCTCTTGTTTTTCTTGGAAAAAACACAAATGAGCTGAACTATACTTTTACGCTGGTATTACGGAAATCACAGTCCGTTATGACTCTACCACGTATAAAATGCTCATAAAAAATAATCTTGTATAAATAATTTGCGTAAGCATTTAATATATAGCCTTGCAAACTAGAGTAATTTATATATTTTAATCTATTATTTTTCTTGCATTCAACAGACCAGTGTTGTTGAACTTTTTCTTTGAATTGCTATTACAGTAACAATACTTTTTTTCAGCTTTTTTAATTTTCTTGAAATAAATATTAATTTTTGAATATTTTGGATTTATGCTATTTCACCGCGGACTACCACGCTGCTGGGTGGCTAACGTCAATTACGAGAGTTATTGCAAAGACAGATCGTGAGCCGTGGTTATGTCCACAGAATGTATGTAAGGTGCACGTCTGTTGAAGCATCGAAGCTCAACCGAATGCAGCTCGATTTCTGCTATACAATTTAGAGCTCCATTTTAAAGCACTAACCATAGATTAAAAGATCAAAATCGTCTGCTGATTCGTTGTGTCAACAGCTTCGTTTGCAAGTCTCTTGTTTCCGTATAGTTGAAGGTGATTTTTGTCTACACCATTCGGAGACAGAAGTTCAAGAGAATTCAAAGGTCTTAGGTTAAAGAGCTATGATGGTAATATTTTTTTTAGAAGTGACAATTGAGATAGGTGTTTGAGAAAAATATTGTGGGCGTCATTTCTGCAATATCCGTAAATATATTAAACATTATTTTAGAAAACAAACATTGTCTCTGTTATATAGAGAGTTATGATTAAAGTAAGTGTACGTTTATCTCATTATTCTTGATTTAATTTATATATAATTTTAATTTTATACGTACATTAGAAAATTATCCAATGTCTGTTGCTATGTTCAACAGGGGACTAGTGGCTGCTTGAAATGATGATGATATAATGTTCTTCTTGTTAATTTCGATCACGATCTCATATTCTAGTTGTTCCAGATGACATAATCGGCGCAGGATTTATTGTAGTATAGATAAGCATTCGCACAAATACTGAGACATTCACTCATCGTTCCCTAGTCAGATGTAAGCCTTATGCAATATGGAAAGTTCGTATCAGTGCTAAGGATTACTCCACATAGAACACTCCCAGATCCGAAAACCGATCATTTTTGAAATAAAAATTTGTTCCCCGGCTGAGATTCGAACCAATATTACACGATGCGGTAGTCAGGCACTTTAAGCACTACAACTACATCGCGGCCGTCAAATAATGTGCCGGTTAAGAAGTAAGTAAACTAGCTACGAGTACTGCTACGAAGGTGTCAACAGTATTGCTAGAATAGCTTGTTGTTTGTAAATTTTAGTGAGTATTTATGTGCCACCATAAAGCTACATAGAAAAATAAAATTCTTTTTACTGATCGGCAATTTTAGTATCACAACAATTACCAAAAATATTCTTAGGTAATTTTTAACGCCCTCACTTTATCTTGTTTCTTCGTTTTTGTGTTTACGATAATCTAGTAAACCATGTATATCACATGTCAGGTTTGTAACTACGACATGCGACTTACACACCAATAAGTATTTGCTGAGTAAGTCGTATGACTTAACTTGCTATACAAGTTATGTTATTTATTCAGATATTCTTTATGTGATGAGACTAGTATCCTGACTAAAAATTAATTTGTTTAAAATATGAAATAAAATTTACTCTATACAGATAAAACAGACTTACTAACTAACTTAATTTAAAAGATTTTCATGGTTATTAGAAAAACAATTAAGTATTAAAAATGGTAATATGAATAAATATAAGGAACCAAAACGTCAAGAAAAGTCAGATTTTGATATATTAAATTCTAATATATATTATAGTAAAATTAATAGGTTTAATAATAGGTAAAACTACTTCAAGTGAATATAATATTAACGCAGGTAATTAAACATTTATTAGGCCGTGCGTTACAGCATCAATTTTAAGCCACTAATTTATCACGAGTAGAACGGTGACGCAAAATATGGTTAGGAAACTTGCATTTCTAAGAAAACAATAAAAAAAATCCTCAAATATATTAAAATATTAAAAACACTGTGTGTGTGTTGTTTTATTATGATGATTTTCTTGCATTTTTTTGTCGTGTTTACCAAGGGGAGTATTGCCACGATTTTTTTGTACTTTTAGTAGTCTCCCAGTACAGATATCCATACATCGCTACAGAATACAAAATTTCTTCCTTAATAAGAATCTTCACCATGTCGGTTGACAATTACACGAAGTTTTCTGCCATTCATAACTACTAGTGGTATTTCCGAACAGATATGAATTTTGGCCCCTTAAGAAAAGTGCCTATTCATTATGTAAAGACCGGCAGATCATTTTCAAATGCGGATGTTCAAGGGCGGCAGTGATCATTTTGTCAGCTGAGCTGCTTGCTCATTTCCGACCTGCTCTATAAAAATAGAAAATATATGGACGAATGATTGGACCGGAGAAGGATCACACTTTTAGAGACCACAAGTGATAATGCTAAGATAACTTTTTAGTTTCGCTGCTGTTTCATGTAGTGACTGAATGGTGAAAGTTACTCTAAATCTACAGGAACTTAGGCATTCCAACGTAATCGTCAGGGGTGATATAGAAGCCTTACGAATTTCGATGATAAATATAGGTGTCATGGGCCGTAGGATTTATAATCAGGTAAAAAGTGAGTTCATATTTAACTAGTATCAGTGTATTAATCACAGAGAATTTGATGACGATGGTAAAAAATCTAGTAACTTCCAATGTAAAGAATAAGGCGGAGATAATAAAAACATTGAGTGTTATGTAGAATTATAGCGGTCGTTCAAAATGTAAAAGGTGGTAATTATTTCTGTCGTATTTCGTGTTTACACATTACCAGCTTAATAATAACGTCTCAATAGAAACTGGCATTGTGCGCATAGGATTATTATTTGAACGGTAAAGTCAAAGGTCACGTTGGGTGCCGCCCACCGGCGCACGCGTCGTTGACGACGGGTTTCCCGCCTTGCAAAACCATTATGGCGGTCTTGTTTAACTAGTCTCGGTATACTGGACATAGAGTGGTAATTTACTTTTCTTAAGCTTTTGGAAATGTCTGTTGATATTTTGTTATGATGGTGGCTATTAATATAACGGCGTGTCTAGTTAAAGGTTTTAAAGACTTTCTTTTACAATTATGCGCATAATTGTAAAAGAAATTTTTAAAAACCCTTAATACAAAATGGCGCTGTATTCACTAGACACAGAGGACTGTAATTTGCTTTTGTTGGGTATCATTTGGAAGTTTGCGTTGTATTTTTAAGTAATTGTTTTGATGGCGATAAATACAACGGTGACTGTTGAACATTTTTTCAAGACTTTTTTTACTATAATGCGCATTTCGTCTTTTTAAGTAAAAATTGTGAAGGTTAAGAAATACAATTGTTAGCGATGATAGCGACATTTCATTAATACGGTTTTAATTATACTAATCTAGTGATACATTGTTGCATTTAATGAATAATTTATAATTTGTGAATTTAATAACCTGTTCGACAGTACAACATAATTTTTTTTATTATTACTGACATTAATGTGGGTACATTTTGTTTAAATCTCACTTTTTACAGAAAATAATAATGATTTTAAATACTTAACATTGTATGTTAAACGTTAAATGGTAATGTTTTTAACGATAAAGATTTATTGGTCGCCGATGAAAACTTGACAGTTTCTTCTTATGTTTTTTCAAACAAGAGGCTTACTTTTTAAGAAAAAAATTCTTGTTCAAATTGAGTAAAATTAAAATTGTTGCACAGAATAGTGAAAGGTCCAAAAACGCTGATATTAATTTACTCATACTTTGAGGAAGTAAAATTAAATTAAAAGTCTATATATATACACGGCGGGCCAAAAGTTTAAGACCACCTTAATTAAAATAGGAAAATAAAATAAAACTCCAATAAAATATTTAAAGTTTAATTAACCTGTCTAATCATCTAATAGAACATTGATTGACAAACAATATACTTTAAAAGCCTAAAAAATATTAACAGTCCATGCAAAAAAGGCTAACTGATTTTTCATCAAAAATCCTTTACATATTATGACTGTTATGTAAAGGATTTTTGTAGTAAGACTTCACGAATCTGGCATACGGGCAATCAATTTGTTGTATCTTGTGATATATTGTTCCAAATTTCGCATAAAGCATTCGACATTTCTTCGAGAATGAGCTACGATTACGGACGTTCCTATCAAGCTCTTCCCACAAAAGTTCAATGGGATTGAGATCCGGGCTTTGAGGAGGCAAAACCATGTTTTATAACACCCCTTGTGCCTCTTTCTCTTCTAAATATCCTCTACATAATTTTGAGCCATGCTTTGGATCATTATCTTGTTGGAAAATTATTCCATCTCCAATTAATCGCAATCCGGAAGAAACGGCATCTTGTTCTAAAATGTTTTTGTACTGTTCCTTTTTCAAAACTTCTTCAATTTTAATCAAATCGCCAGTTCCTTGGCTAGAGAAGCAACCCCAGACCATAATTGAGCCACCACCATGCTTGATTGTTGGGACTATACAATCTGACATCATCTTTTCTTGGGCACTGCGTCGAAATAAATTCTACGTTTTGAACCGAATAGTTCAAACTTGGATTCATCGGTCCAAAGCCATTTTTTTAAATCTTCTTCAGCCCAATCTCGATGGGCAAGAGCCCACTGCATTTGTTTTTTCTTGTTTTGTGGCCTTAGCAGAGGTTTTCGAACGGCAACGCGACCATACTACTTCGCATCTCTCAGTCGCCTTTTTACTGTAGTTAATAATAAAGGTTTAACTCGGGTTTGTTTACGTTAACGCAGATTTCTGGTGTTGTTATGCGTCTATTTCGCTTGCTGATACCAACAATGAAATTATCTTCACTAGACGTGGTAGCTCTCAGCCTTCCCGAGCGTGGATGATCTTGAAAACTGCCTGTCTCCCTGTATCGAGTTATTGTGCCATGAACACAAGTCTTCGATAACTTTAGTTGTGAAGCAATCACACGTTCGGAATTGCTTTCATTATATAAAATAACAATGGCAGAACGCACTTCACTGCTAATTTCTCTAGCTTTTCCCATTTTATGATGTCTTTAACAACAAGAAACCACCAGTTTAGACTAATTGAGATTGTTTGTGAAGAAACCCTAGTAAACTCGGGTAATAATAAGTCAGAAATACGTGTTTTCAGGAGCTAAATAATCCTAATTATTGACCAATACGTAACAAAAGCAAAGTAATTAGTAGTGAGGACATTATAAAATATTATTACGACTCTACCACCTGGCTCTAGGGCAGCGTTTATCGGTGTTTGAAAATAGTAGATGTTTATTGTCCAATAACTTGAAAGTAAACAAAAGAATGAATTAAAATATTCGATACTAACAATAGAATATGCAGATGTGAATTCTTTTGTTTGTCCTATGGGATTTTATTACAATTGATGGATAATTATGTTATTTACGTGCGGTCTTAAACTTTTGGCCGCCAGGGTAGGTGTATATGAATCCCACCGCTGGGCATTAGCCTCCTGCATAGACCGCCATGCAGCTCCACTGCGGATTGGATTCGAAAACCGAATTTAAAGTATATAATATTTTTAAAACGGTTCCCCATACGTTCTTCTCTTTTTAAAATACTGATTCTAAAAAATTTCCTCGTTAGCTATTAAATAAAGTACCTGTAAAATAAATTTTGACGTTGACGCTTAATGGTATGTTCGTATTGAAAACCTTACGTCTTGTTTCATTTATACATGGATCTGTGTTGCTTTAGGCTATCGACGTTATCTTGAAGTTTATTGTTATAGCTGCTGAACACTGTGGTGTCGTAACAGCTTCGCTTTACATCTTTATTACGTATTGATCTCAACGATCTCTGTTCGCTTTGTTTAAATTACATTTTGAGTTTATTATATTCCTAGAAAGGCCACATGGCGCAGTAGTCAAAGTACCTTGCTTTTAAGTCAAAATTAACAAATAAACAATTATGTTAGTTTTGGGTTAGAAGACATTGTCGCAACCAGTAACGTTCGAGACTCGGACTGTAAATTTCGATTTAAAATTTAGCTAATTCGACTGTTCTTATAATACTTGATGGTTCATGAATGTGTGTGCAAGAGGAAAATTTATTTACAAATATTATCCTACACCTTGGTTACTAACAGACGAAGCTCTGCTTACCAATTGATGAATAATTTATTATTTATTTTCGCGGTGGGTAAATGTATATTAGCCAACAATTTGCTGGCGTTTTCTGGGATAAATATATTTCAGTATACTTATTAAAAGATGGGGTCAAAGCCATAAGCGCTCGGTCATCTTTCATCCAGGTGAACCTATAAAAGCCCTCGGGCTAAAAGTGGCCATCAGACCGAAAAAAAAAGAAAAAAAAAGGGGTTGTTTATTTTGGCGCAATGTACTGTTCTTTCTTCTTCTTTATTTATATATTTAAAATAATATCTCATAAACAAATTAGATTAATATTTAATATAATAAATCTAAACATTACAATTTTACATTACACAGTTGGAGAATCATAGCGCACATGCGTTGCCACTCTTGAGGATTGAAGTAGCAGCCCTGTATATATAGGTATATACCTATATACGCTAGATGTAAAACAGCAACAATATGCTGGTAATGTATAAGAGCATATTAGTGCCTACATATATAATCTATCTAAATATATATAATTAAATCGGATGTTAACGAAAAGAGTTCATGAAGTCGATAAAAAGAATCGTGGTAGTCCAATGCGTATACTGTACCTTTTTTAATATTGGGCGCAGCGGCGTGGCTCCACCACTGTTCAGTTGCCTCAAGTTAAATAATAAAGAAAACAACCGAAATGCGAACTCCAGTTTCAATTTAAGGTTTGAGAAAAACTTATTTCTCTAATCTAAATATAACTTATTGTGTGTAAGCAAATTCATGGTGCTGGCATTTATATAAATTATTAATTGCTATGATAAAAACAATGAAAAGAAACATGTAAATCTGGGAATTTCATATTATTCTAATTTCGTCCATTAATCACATGTCCTCTTTCCAAGTTAGAAAATAGCCGGTAAAAATATTTAACAGAAATTGAAGTTCCTATAAGACAAGTCTTTGGTCATATTTTGGTTTTAACTGAGTTCAGATACAATGTTCTTCCTACACGCCTCATTAAAAGAGGTTCTCACATAATAATAACATTAACTTTAACGTACGATGATGGAGTGGATTTTGATGAAATTAAGTTTATACGTCTGGGGCTAAGCATATTCATGATTTAAAATAACAAACAGACAAGAAATTCAAAAATGGTGTAGATTCGTTTAGTTATTTACATATAAGTTGGGCGTTTGTTCGTGAGCTAGTCTATATTTGCGTGTATTAACATCACAACAACTGTCGCCCAATTTGTCGCATAATTTTTGATGATTGGATGGATTCTTTAGCTACAGCTGTTTTATTGTGTGGTAATATATACTTGTTTTTTAAACAAGTAAACGGAGAAGCTTACATAAAACACTGCTATTGCAATAACAATAGTTGACGTCAGCTACTTAAAGAAATAAAAAAAAAAACAAGCTCTTCTTTCTAGAAGAAAATAACTAATAGAAAATATAATTCTTCTTTCAAACATTTACTTCTTAGTTATCTTAATAAGGTAACCTATTAGAAATGAGAATGGTATAATAAATACTAATGTCATTAATAATTTGATAATTGAAATTATTTATCAATAATTGAATTCGTGATAGCTAAACTTGTAACATTATTAATTAAATATAAAAAAAAAACTGCGTACTTTCACTTTTAGCAGTCTTATATATTTAATACACTAATATACGTTTAGTTCAACAATTAGAATAAATAAGGAAATAAGCATACAATTATATATATATACGTTTCTTCTGGACGTAGGTGTGCCATATCTATTTCATATTTTTTTATTTATGGAAATGGCGGACAAACAAGTAATGCAATGCCAGTCTTAGAAATTGAAAAGACAATTTCTTCAGTTTACAATGATTTTATGAATAAAATCAATAATGATATGCGTGACGTGACATTTTATTAGAATTTTTTTTGTATTATCCCGATCTTAATGGCCGGGGAGAATTCCGTCTTTTAATGTATTCACGCCTTTACTTCGTTAAAATAAATAGTATGTCTATCGCGTCGTTTGATTCAGTGGTTGAACTCAGTGTAGTGTAATTAGAAACTCCCTTTTTCATAATTGTGTAATATGTAGTTAACTAGTTAAAGTTATTATATAAGTAAATAATTACTACGTACACTCTTACATAAGTACACGTACCCTTTATTTTATTCCTTTAATATTATTCTTTATTTTTGAACACAAAAAAATCTATTTACATATAATTTAAAACTAATTTAATAATCAAAAATAATGTTAATTTAATAATAAAATTTCAAAATTATTATTAACCGTCCTATTTCTGTGTCTCATTTTTATAATGCGTATAAATAAAGACAATTAATTAGCTGTTCCGTTCTAAATGAGCCGTTTCATTTCCAATAATTCTGTTTCCTATTTAATTATTTAATGAAACTGACCTTAGAATTGTCATTACAATATAATACATTCTTTCAACAATTCAACAAGCTTTATAGTCAATTGTCGAGTACCGGCTTCCACTTCCGAGGAGATATTCGTGATATTACTTTTAAGTTTCCTCCCAGGTATATTCTCGTCTGTCTATATTTTGTTTTGTATATATATTTTTATTTATTTACATTGGGAGTAACAATTTATATTAAAATAAATAATAAGGTTTAATCACAACTACAATTCAGTACAATAATATCTTAAGTACTAAACATAATTAAATGAAAAAAAATATTTTATCATTTCTGTTCTTTGTTTTATTACTTGGTAATAAAAACGATAATAACAACCACAAAATAGCATTGATATAGTTAACAAAAAAGCGTCAATGGCGTAATGGTTTAGGTTACGGTTTGCGAAACTTAAGGTCGTAGGTACGAATCCACTATTAGACTATTATAGTGAACTATCTCCTAGCACAAGCATCAGTTTAGTTGGAGTAGTTAATCGGAATAAAAATATATAAAATAATAATATTAATATTAAAAAAATCAATTAAAAGTAAAATTAATGTAACTGACTAAGCATAATGCATAGACACCTCACACAAGTGGTATTGCAATGGTTTATCAGAGTGTAACTACGAAACAATGCAGTTAAAAATTTTATTAATGTAATCATGTCACTGCATCAGTCCAGTATTCTGTGAACGTGATACTTTCTAGGCCGAGCCAGTTAGCGACCTGACCCTAACGTAAACTCAAGGAGCCTTTAATTACCTCGCATATGCATGTTCCTTGAACCGTGAAAAAGCTGGGAGGCATCTACATATCTATGCATAAAATATACGTTGCATTTCATATAGTTTGCTTAAACTTCTATCTTCCACTATCAATAGACCATTAAACGCTTGAATAATTAGCTGATAGTCGTATTGAATAAAAGGTCATCTAATTATATATTACTAAGCGGTTTCTGTACCTACTATAGCACAATTATTGATTTAATTTTTGCAAGAAATTTCTTAACGTCCATAATAGCACTGGCTGGGAAAAAGCCGTTAAACATTCTTAAAACATAAAAACCATACGACCGTTGGAGTGATACCGTTTTATCGTAATTAAGCATGGATGATAATTAACTAATAACTAATTTTTAGTAGGGTCTTCGAGTATTTCTTTGATAACAACTCCATTATTAAACTCTCTATGTCCACGACTGTTTTACGCAGGCCTTATAACAATAAGTCAGTAAATTCTAACACTTCTTGAAAATTTTGCCCCTACTCATTGAGAGCAGGGCAGGGAAAGATTTATTCAATAATGTTAAAGGAATGTTTGAATGGGAACAATTATTTTAATTTGAAATATTTGTGCAGTTTATAATGTTTAATAAAATTAACCTTCCTTACAATGAAGTGAGTATCAATTTTGGATAAATGTTTAGAGTTGCCAATGATTGATCGCCCGCCCCCAATTCCAGAGCCCACAATTTGAGACGATAAAAAAGATACCTTACCCATCAGATTCTTACTAATATCATGTACTTACGGTAGATTTCAAACCAACTATAACAACTTAGCAAAGCGATCACCATTGCCCTTCATCTGCTAGAAAAGTAAGCTAAGATCAAACAAAGACGATCATGGATTTCCATTTGGTTTTTCATTCGAAGAAACATTATTAATATCAGTTAAATAATACCGGAACGTAATTTCTATGATTAAGGGGCAGTTCTGTTATAATTCGTTTGATTATATAATTGGATTAGGATTAGTTGTACAAAGTAGTGTCTAAAAATTTTGTATAAAAGTAATATATTTATCAAATTTTTGTATCCAATTAATTTAAATTTAAGTACTCGTATAAATGTCGCTCGGAAATGATGTAAACGGAAATTTTATTTCAAATTCCTAACGTAGATAGTTAATTCACGGAAGATGCTTCTCAACTCTATGGGGTGATATCCTTAAAGAAAGTAAGTGTAATCAAATCCGTCAACTGTTTTAGTGTATTTAGAATTAGGATGGGTTTAGGTTTGGTTTTGGTTAGGTTTAGGTTACATTTAGATTAGGTTCTTTAAACTAGTCTTTTTATACACTTACAGGCTTCAGAATTTCTCTAAGTTTCCACTTTACTCGTTTCTGAGGGATTCTAACAGCGTAGTCTCCATCCTGAGATATGTTATCATTAGGGAGATGTAGAAACTGAGAAGATTTATGCGTTCAGTTCTATATTATCGTTTCTTTGGTTAATAAAAACATCTATTTAATTCTTTTGTATCATATCTTAGAATTGAGAATTGAAAATATCATACACAAAACGTTTACGTTATTCACAGACAGACTTTTACGGACACAATTGCAAGAATATTTTTATGGAACATATTAATAGATAGATAGATAGAATTATATATTAATAATAATAGATAGAAGAACAAGATATCTTAAATCCTCTAGAGATATGAGGCAATATAAAATTAACATAAACTTATATTTTTTAATTAAAACAATGACTACAATTCCTCTAAAACTTCATCTTTCATTTACTAACAGTTCATGATGAATCATAACTATCCCTTATTATCTTTTCATGTGCCGGACGCGTGATCTAGTGATACGATTAGTCCCGAGACTCATTAAATGTATCTGTCGCTTCTCCTAATCCTCCTATTATTCTTAGCTTAAATTCTATGTGGGTCCTAAGATATTTAGAGTTATTTGTCTCACTTTGGACCTCAAAGTCCATATGTTTACAATTTGTACGCTACTGTCGATGCACTTTTACAGGATAATTTACATGTGTTTAAACATAAGAGACTTAAAAAATTTGGATCTAGTTTTTCTCGATCCAATATAACGTTGGCCACTTAAGATCATATGGAATTATGTATATAACATTATCATCTAATTTAAATTAAAATTCGCAAGTAAACTAAAACTATTTGTGATTAACACAAACAATTGTGAATCGAACGATTCAAAACTTTGTAGTTAAGTAAACTAAAAGGTGGTAAAGCTACGCTGCAGTTTGTTTCTAGCTGCAGAATTAATGGGTTAGCTCAACCGGGTTAGGACCACACATTTACAGATCCCTGCGTTAAAATGCAGCATAATGCCGCTGTGTTACGTCTTGTGTGGATCCGGAGACTTTTCTTATTGGTGACGAGGCATTCCATCTCAGTGTTGTTACTCCTGCGAACTAAGATGCCTTCTTACCAGAAGTAAGTTCTCGGCTTTCTTTAACTCCACACGGTAGCTCTAATCTACTTTTTTTTTGAAGAACATGAAAACGTGAAAACATGGTCCCAGTATCTAACCTATTAATGCTGAAGCTAGTTGTTTATTGGTGTAGCGTGGCTAGGTGACAAAAAAGAAAAAAGTTCTAAGGGTGCTTGCTTATATTTTACTTATACTACTTAAACTTATATTTAGATTCTACAAGGAAATCGAGATGCGTAGATGCGCTGTTATCTAGGACTAAGATGAAATACTTCCTTTGCAGTATCACACCAGTTTGGTTCACTCACCACATGAGTACCGCATCGAGAGATGTTATTTTACGCTGATATTCTCTGAAAATGCAGGCTACCTATAGTAAGTTTGCAGTATAGTGGTATCACATATACTACTGCTATAAAAGTATAACTAAGCTATTTTTGAACATTTTTAATAGGTATGTATAATAAAGTTCATTGGACTATTTAAAGATCGTTAACCACAAATACATGTGTTTTATTAATTTGCACTTAAAAGTTACTACATAAATTGAATGCGAAATTTAGGGTTAAATAGGTTAAAGATCAAGTTAAAAACTGATTCGTTTTATTATTTCATAGATTTTCTCTAACTGAGATATTGTATATATTATTATATATATAGAAAATTACAAAAACTAACTATTGGATGCTTCTGTTGTGTATCCAGTTTATCATATCTTCCTTCCACGCTTCTCCACCTCCTCATTGAGTCGACAGCGGCGCCTGCATTTGACATCGCAATAAGCGCCTGGCTAATTTATATCTTCATTGTTTTCGTTTCCGAACACCATTCAAGCGCACGAACATTCTCATTCTGTAATCACTTGTGACTGGTCCTAGGGCGACGCTTGATGCGCTCTAAATGTTTTTGAATGGATTTGAGTTTAAATGGTATGTATTGATACATATAGGGTTTGCTGTTTCATAATGCTGTAAATTTGTAATAAAGTTAAGCTTCTGATATATTTACACTCAGTACGCGAAAGTTGTGTACCAAAAATTTAATTCCTCGACGGGTAATTGAATCCAGAAACCGAGACGCAGTATCATAACAACTACTTCACGCACATATGACTTTAATTTAAAATAATGTCAAGTGACCTGCGTGCTCGTTTGATACTCTCAATTTAACAATAAAAAAATCGTAAATACATATATATTGTTATGTATGTATTTAAATAACTTTTTATGCCCCCTAACATATTCTCTCATTCTCTTAAGGTTGACTAGGAGAGAATACCACTGGGCATCGAGCCCTCCCTTAAAAACCACTTACAATGACAAAAAGAATAAATATATATTAATTTATGTATTAATTATTGTGTGCGGTTAATGAATATCACTAGATAATACTAATATTTTGATTTCTATTTCTTTTACTCGTAAAATCAATATATATATATATATATATATATATATATATATATATATATATACAATTAGTAAATTTCCTTAATAAATTGATTTTGCAGGCCGTTGTTAAATCTAGTCAGAGTCCGCCCAACGTTATATTTGTCGGCATAAACTTACTTTCCAAACGCAGGTGGTTGAGGCTGCTATTAATGGTAAATGTAACACTACTAAATACTTAATGTAGAAGCTTAGTGTAAGAAGCGTTGAAGCAAATAGGCCAGCATTATTCTTATAAAAGAGATCTGCAATGATTTGCAAGATCTATAGAGGGAAAATCTACATAAATTTTCCCTCTATAGATCTCTTATGTTCACCAATGAACTATTGATAATTTCAGATGATAACGATGTTGATGACAATGTATAACTCATAGCTGTATTATCTAATAAATATTAAAATGCAAAAAGGTGAAAGGAACAATTTAAAACTTTTGTGGACACAAGTTACTCGCTCAATATGATTTAAGTAGTGACATGTGTTTGTGCCGTTTCGACTTTAATTTGTATCAACTTTCCACGAATATTAAAATTACTCGAATTTAAATTCTTTCAACGATATTCGTACGAGAACCTTTACCATGCCTATGTTAAAAAGTAACTGAAAAACGACATAGAAACTTTAAAAGAAAGATTTCGAAGAAAACAAACTGTAACTTTTTCTATCTTTCCTACGACTTGGTAAATTGAAAGCATCGTTTTTTTTACAGCCAATGACGTATGCAATGAATTCCATAAATGAATAAACAGGTCTAAAAATTTCAAATAAATAAAACATCTTTCTAGAAAATATTCAGAAAGAATACCAACAACGCGTGCGGTCCGGAGTAAGGACTAAACAGAGTATTTCGTATTTGATAAAACATAGGTCTGTTTTGTGTAACGGTACAAAAACTGTATGATAGTTATTTCAAAATTATCATTCTAATGAACATGTACATTCCGTCGTGACTTTTTTTATGTTCCAACATTCGTTATATGGTTGATATTAAAATGTATACGCTAAACTAATAAAAGTTTGAATAAATAATTGAAATATGGAGCGAGGAAGGCGTTTTTGTCATTGCTAACATAACACAATTGAATGACTAGATATTGATCGTTTTTTCAAGTTTTTACTGGTCGCTCAGCTACATTGTGTATTTAATCTTTAGTGAAGGTTTAAAGTTGAAAGTTATGTCTAAAAGCATATATTCAGTTTTTATCCAACATTCACACGATTTACCTCGTAGCATGATAGATACTCTTTAATATGAAAATCAAAATAAAAATACTTAATTTCGATGTTAAATGTGATATTTATATATTAAAAAGATATATAATTTTTAATGAGTACCCTACATCGCTTTAGTCAGAAAATATGCATCAGTTAATAAAGTAAGTAAGTAAGTAAGTACTGTTAACGGACAAGATCCTGCTTGACAGGACATGGTTCTGAAGACCAATAAATAGGCGGTAAATCTATCTGAATAAATTGCGTCTAAATTTTTTTCTTACATATGGATATAAATTTCTTTATCCTCAATGAAGAAGGAATGATCGATTTGGATCTTGGATTTGTGAGAATGAGTCCAAACTCACTTGTAACCATGAAATTCTATTCTATTTGTCACTGACGTTCAGTAGCAGGCTTTCACGTATATTCGTTATCACGTTTGGATTCTAAAAAATTCAAGATGAAATGTGGTTAGTTAATTATGTTCACTATCTCTGTTCACCAGAATAGCGAAAGATTGAAAATGTTTAGGAATTCATTATAGATTTAAATATCAGTAATATGAAAGTTAAATTTTACAAGAGTAAGTTATTTATATTTTTTATTAGTTATTTATATAATTTTATAGAGTTAATTTCAGTTATTCTCCCTTAAACATTAGTTTTCATTTACCATATTCTATGTAATGTTGATTTAAAATTTCTTAATAAGTTAGCATGTTTTGAATATATATTAATGTTTAAAGGCTTTTGTTGCTTAATTTTATGCATTTTGTAATTCATGTATGGTTATTTTTAATGGCATATCCTCAAACCTCTGTCGGGTATTCAAGAAGAAGTTTTATGAGAGTTTTAAAGATTGTAAAGCGTATTAATGGAGGAAAAATCAATTTACTTTGCATTAAATGTCAGTTTATGACAGTAATTTAAACATAATATCCAACATGAGCTTCCAAAGCTCACTATCTTATTTGAAATTTTACGTTATGTATCTTTATAGCAAATCAAACATTATTTAACTTAAAATTTTTATTTTAATATATAAATGAAAATTACATGCATTATAATATAAAACATATATATTTAGATTCTACCTAAGCATTACATTTTAACAATAACATTACAAATATGTCTATCTAATCGAATAACCCAAACAAGCTTCATCAAGATAGACGGGAAGAGCTGAGAATCTTTTGTACTTTGTCTTCTTTATTTTTTCGTTATCTTCTGGAAGAAAGTTCCAGATAATCATGTCCTCTTCGCAAGTCGCCATCGCTGTGATTTATGTATAAATAACACGATAATATTGATTTAATGTCAGTGAGCCTAATCATAAGCTTCTACTTCTTCTATAATTTATTAGAATATCCAATTCCACTTTTATTCGGTGATTGGATGGTAAAGGAAAAGCCAGAATATGTCGAATCGAAATTTAGATTTTGGAAAGGAACAGCGAAAATTACATAAGTTTACCTGATAGTGACTGCGACCCACAACATCAACAACCATCCTCAAACAAGATTCAAGATGCACACGAGTTATCTCCCCCGACTACGAAGATATAACCCCTATTACATATAATTAGGCCGTATTATTTTCCAGTTTTATTAAATGCTTGTGCAATAAAATCGAAGAGATTCAGATGCAGAGGGCAGGGCTTACTTAAAATACATTCAGATGTAATGCAAAAATGTTTGTCATCGGCAGAAAATTGAACCCAATACCCGCAATAAAGCAGCCACGTACTCAGACCACCAGGCCACACCTTGACATATAAACATTGCAAAGACAAATTAGTCTGTCAATCCGCAGTCAAGCTATGCTCTAGCCCCCTCTCTAGAAGGTTAAGAGATCTTAATTATATGTAATTTTACATTTAAGATAACTGACTCATTAATTAGCCTAAAAGATAAGTTTCATATATATTATTTTACCTAGCTTTGTCCCATCAGGACTGAAAATCATATGCCTGACGCGTTCCAGATGGTTGCGTCCTTCTCCCCAGTGGTCCACGGCTGTATCAGGATCACTCATCACCACAAGTTGCGAACGGTTGCCTGGATCTGGACAAGAATTTGTAAGGCATTAGACGGCGACTTAAAATTCGATGTGTGCAGTGTCGAATAAAGATATATCCAACTATTCTAAAATTTCAAATAAATCCTCACGGTTGACGACACATCTGGGCTTTGATTTCTTACCTTGGGTGTCTATGACTCGCGGCGAATATTAACCATTAGGTTATACCATACATCATTAGCCTTACCAGCAGCTCTCATTACTAATGGGTTCTAGGCTGTATGTTCATAGATTTATATTTTTTCTCTTTCGTTCCACATCCACTACTTTCATCACACAATCCAACGATGTTTTCGGTACATGTTGGTTATTTAATAATTATATCCTACGGCCCGGTGGTATATTTTGTGAGTATCTCGCTATGGTACTGCAGAAGAGGTTCTATGCTGGACTAGATGACCAAGATATATATATATATATATATATATATATATATCGGGTCTTTACCTATGTAATTACCATTTTTCAGTATTGGCCATCTCAAACCAAAAAAGGTTTGGGCTGTGAATTCTAAATTCAAATTAATTTTGTTTTAAAAACATGACATTCTTTTTATAAAGTCAGTCTTTTGTTTATTGATTAGCTTTGTATTTTCATTACGTTTGAACATTGTTCATATAATGGATACTTTAAATTCGTGTAATTATGGAATATGAGTTCCGTCGTGGCATCAACACGGCTCAAACGGCACGTAACATCAACAACGTTTACGGAGAGAACTTTACAAACGAATGCAGAACTCGTTATTGGTTTGCCCGATTCCATTGAGAAATGAACCTCGTGGTCGTCCGGACATTTTGGTCAACAATGATGAATTAAAGGCGATTGTGGAAACTGATGATACTCAATCTACAGCCAACTTTTTAGCGGGAAAATTCAATTCGCGAGAGGCAGTACAAGGCTTTGATAGAAAAGAGTTTGTTGCTTTCCGTCCAGCTGATTTTTACAAGAAGGGCATCAATAACTACCACTGCGTGGTGGCTACCGTAGCGTGGCAAAGATGCATCGATTACATGGGTGATTACTTTGAACATCAGAAATAAAAAAGTTTGAACAAAAAATACTTTAACTTATTTCATACAAAACGGCAATTTCATCGGTAAAGTCCTATTATATTATATATATATATATATATATATATAGTGGTGGTCATATAATTAGAAACACTTCTTATGAATAAAGAAAGTATTACTTGATCGTATTTATTCGTAAAAAATATACACATTCAATAATTAATAATCATGCAATAATATAGCTACTCAAATAAAAAACTCATTAAATGCATAAAATATAAAACATCTTACTTTTAATTACAAAATGAGTCTTACACATGTAGGAGTTTATTTTATGTTGCTGGCGGCTTGGACGCCTAACATTAAAATATAACATTTTTTTCTTGGTTTTTTCTATTATTTTGCCGGCAATTCATGATTTAATCTGAACTTTATTTTGTTCAAAAAGGACAAAAATGAAAGTTGTGACGCGTCATCTAGGCAAATAATTGTTAATTTAAATATAGATCATAAGTAGGCGTACAGAAGAATAGCTGAGCATTTAAATTGTTCGGTTAAGAAAGTTTTTAATGCAATTCATCAATATAAAACACTTGGAACTGTTGAAAATGTTCTTAGAATGGCTCGGCCAAGAAAAACCACTCCCACAGAAGATTCGTTTTAATCGATTCGATTTTAATTGTTCGTGTTGCTATAAAAGATCCTAGTAAAGGCTCCAACCAGATTAAAAATGAAGTTTTTTCGCCTGATGACCCGAAAAACATCTCGTCAAGACTCACGCCGAAGATTAGAGGATGCTGAATTTTTTGGAAGAATCTCTCGAAAGGTACCGCTTCTTAACAAGCAACATTGAGAGAAACGATTATTATTCGCTAAAAAGATGTTAATTGGCCGGTACGAGAATGGAAAAAAACAGTTATTTTCAGATGAAACAAAAATAAATATGGTAAATTCCGATGGAAAGCGCTATGTTAGACGTCCTGTAAACAATGCTTTTAATTATAAATACACAAGGAGTATAGTCAAGCACGGTGGCGGTAACATTAAAGTTTGGGGGTGTTTCTGTGGAGTTGGACCCGTTCGGAAGATAGAGGGTACAATGGATCAATGGCAATACATAAATATCTTAGAGCACACAATGATTCCCTACTCGGTCGATCTTTTGCCTGTAATCTGGATCTTCCAGCATGACAATGACTTTAAACACACGGCCAATAGCGTCAAATGTTTCCTTAGCGAACAGCGTATATTCGTTTTAGACTGGTCAGCAAATAATCCGGATTTAAAATCGATAGAAAATCTCTGGTATAAAAAAAATGTTTAAAAGAAAGTCTCAAACAAACGTAAAACCAGTTAAAACGAACTGTGTGAAGCATTTGTTGAATCATGGAATTCAATGCCCCTAAAACAATTTATGAAATTGATTGAATCAATGCCACGTCGTTGAAAATAAGGGATACGCCACTAAAAATTAATTATAACTAGCTCTTTCGTAAATAACAATACCAATTACTAATACTTAAAAAATACTGTTTTTTATCCCTTTTTTTGTTGTTTCTAATTAATTGACCATTATTGTTCATACCTTAAAACTGATTTAAATGTTTGTCCCTAATGTAATATAGAAACTGCACTTGTGTAATGGGATTTATATTGTTTTTCTAATAAATGATAAGTCGTTGAACATATTGTTGTCCTATTTATTGTTTAATTTCAAAATAAAAACGATTGCGGTGAAGTATCATACATTATGTCAAGGACCGTTGGTAGTATTTCTAATTACACGACATATATATATATATATATCCAATGTTAGAGATTACACCCACCACAATATAAAATAAGATAAACAGACGTGAAACATGTATCACCTTTATATGAGATGGATGTGTAGTTGTGGGATTGCTATATATCCGGTATAATAACAGTATAATAAAACACAATTAATATTATTTTATACCTTATAATTGCACGCGGTTCCCAGATTCAAATTTTACCTGAAGAACATTATTTTTGCAACCCACCCACATTTCTTTGTATATACGTTTCAATGTATATTGTGCATCCAAAGATTCCTCCGATGGTATTGCGCTTACATTGGTTTATGGAAGGGAAGTTTATGTTTAACTCGTTTGTGGGTGACAAACAAGGACACAGTTTACTATTTTTTTTTTGAACTGATGACCGCTGTTAGCCTGAGGGCTTTTACAGTTTCACCGGGTTGAGAGGTGGCCGAGCGCTTATGGCACTCAGTTGAGACCACTATATATGGGTGACCAAGGGCTCGCGAGAGGGAGCCTCGGCTTGGACCGTCACCCTGTTTCGCGAGAGCGTCTGGCTCAAGGGTTCCCGAGAGGGCCGAATCTCGGCTCGGTCAGTTGCTTCTAACAGAGGATTATCTTAATTAATATCGCTATTATTATTAACCTGTACCAACAGTTTGGAATGCGACAGTTTACTATTATTATGAAAGAAATATCGGTTTTAATTTGTTTGTTTACTTTATCAATGAAACACTGTGATTCTTATATTGCTTATTTTTTTAGTAAGGAATTAATTATTGATTGCCTTAAATATAAAAAGCAGTTGTTGAAAATGCAGTTGTCAGCACGAAACTAGCGATATTACGTTTACGCTTGTCAAGTGTGTGTGTGTTTAAAAAAATATTATTGCGGAGGTTTTTTGAAATTTATATCCTGTACTTGATTTAAATAGCTTTAAGAAGCAACAATACTTTTAACGAAGTTTAAAGTATGATGTCATAGTTCAATTCATTAATTTAATTCGAAACCCTCGTAATACAAAAGTATAAAATTACGGAAGTGGGTTATAAATTCTAGAACCCAATTGTAGCTTAGGACTTACTATGGTTTCATGCATGTGCTAACTTAAACAGCTTTTAATGCAAATGTTGTAGGTAGTGAAAAGTGATAAGTAGTCCAACGTGATGAATGTGTATCGATTGGGTGATTTATCAGATGTTTCGTGCCGTCTATCAGCAATAATGTCAATTGAAGTCGATCCTCACGTACAACGCGCAGACACGCTACTCACGCTCACCTGGATGTCATCAGAAATTAATTACCGCATAGTGTACAATATACGTCCACTTTTACACCTACAATTATTGGTTATGTGTTTGTGTTTAATTTGTAATTGCCGTGTAACAAAGATAGAGATCATTTCAATTCTTTTATTTTCATATTTTTAGTTTTATGTGGTAAAGTGATATTTTTATGGTTGTAGAAGAGAAATTTGATACATCGACGGGTCCAAAAATAGCCAAGGTTTTGTTGACTTCAATATTTTGTTTGCAATGCTCTATTTATATGTTTATTCGTCTAAGTTAACAAGCTTGTATTAAATAAACTCCGAAAAAAAAATTAACTTACCAACTCGGTTTAAGTGATGCAATCAAAAAGATTTATGGCCTAGAAAGTTAGTTTAATATACATTGACAATGGGTTGGCCATTTTAAAGAAGCTGTACATACCTATGTAGGAATTCATCGAACTCGCGTGAGCGACTGACTCGAGGGTGCCCGAGAGGGCCGAACCTCGGCTCGATTAGTTGCTTCTGACTATGGATTATCTAAATTAGTATCTCTATTATTATTGACTATGACCATTCGCAACACGTTTTGAATGTATAAAAATTCTTTCACAAGTTGTCTAAGTACAATGAAAAAGTGTTCCACTAGAGCCACGGTATAATTAAAAAGTGATTGTAGTACCATTGTGTTGGTTGTACCGAGAGATAATACTTTAACAGAGTACCAAAAGTATGAAATTTCGGCTCAGGCCTGCTGTGTTTCGAATAGTACTGATAATTGAAAATTACCGAACACCCTATAAATCGTAATAAAGTATTTTATTTTAGGCCTTGATAGGAGGGAGTCGTTGAGTTTATTTGGATTCGCTATTTAACGTTTTCAATAGATAAGTTATTAAGAAATTAATTAAAATATTGAGAAATATATATAAATATTACCAGGGTCCCATAAGCTGACAACCAGCTCACCAGTCCTATGACTGAATAGCATTGCATCCAGGTAATAGTGTTTCTGGCTGAGAACATATTCCCGGTTTCTGTCCGTGGGGGCGTTATACATAATAATTTTTGCATTTAAACTGCTGGTTACCACTCCCACACTGAGTAATGCACTGCGCCAAGGATGCCAAGTCATTGCCTGAAAAGTCATTAACTTGTCAATTGAACAAAAACAGTTTAGTGGACTGGCGCGCGCCTAATTAATGATATAGAGGTTGGAAGAATTTTATTATTATAAATTTATTCATAAAGAGCAAGTCTAACATATATTCACACATAAATACAAATACCAGTCATCAATTCAATGGAAAACCTTTTGAATAGTTAGAATAGTAATAAACTATTTAGAGAATAGACAAAAACAAATTTAGTTTCAATAACTAACTATCGATGTGTCCAACAAGAAAAAATAAATTCTCAGTACAGAAAAATACTATCAAACATGGCGATGGTAATAATCGATAGTAAACTTGCTTTCTTTTTTGATACCAAAGAATAGATATCTGTTCAGAAAATGCAATATAAAAAGGGACCGGTATCAATATAAATGAAATAAATGAGATCATAATACCGCATTTATAAGTTAGGGGGAATATTATACACGAGTGGTGAAATTTAAAGCTTTTTTGCACATGCAGTTCATAACGTGTGGTTTGATTTACACTAAGCAGTAAATAAAACATATATCGATGGAACATGTATATTATCGTTAAAATAATAATTATTGGTTATTTATTATAAGAAATTAACTAATCTTGGCATGCATTGCATTGCCTCTATCATTTTTTATTTGAGGAGTTTTATGGTATGACGATGTAAAGCAAATAAGTGAATAAGAGTTGATCTTTTTCCGTAGTGTTAGACACATAGAGAGTACTCGTAAAACAGTGCCTGTAAGGATAGCATGCGAAGTTACCTTTATTGTCCAATTATTTGAATGCAGTATATAATAAGGTTCCAGGTGGGGCCAGCAATATAAATATACCGTATTAGAGTCAACTGACGCTACGGCCAAGTATCGAGCGTCAGGTGATATGCGAAGGAATAATATAGCATTAAATTCCCTTGTTCCAGTGTTCCATTTTATTGGTTTGCTTCTGCTGGTAAAGGTGGCTATCAAACCCCGAGAGCAGCCTCTGGAAAATGGAACGTGTTTTCTTTAACTATTGTCGTTTTAATACTATGCGAGTGTATGTGTATTGTGAATAGAGTCTTGAGGTGGCTTCATGGGCTTTAGCCAATCAAGCTTTCATGATAATGGTATTACGTAATGGTATTTATGTGTATAATTTATGGATAGTGGAGGATTTTTTATTTGATAGATAGACGAAGCGGCGATTGCCTTATGGTTTAGGGTACGGTCTGCGAAACTTAAGGTCATAGAAATAAATAAATAATATAAATAAACCTTTCAATATATAAAATTATAGTAATAATATCTAATGTATTAGTTATTATTTAAGATTTATGGGTGCAGTTTTCGCCAATAAACTGTTTTGGTAGTTTGGCGAAACTATTATTTAGTAATTACATTTAATGTATTTTAATAAATAAATAAATAAATGTATTTTAATAATAGGCTTGTGTTTATGTTCATGGCATCATTTACTACCAGGTGAGCTGCTGGCTCGTTTGTCACGATAGACGAATACAAAGTTTTCTAATAATTACTGAAGGTGCCTTATCATCCGAGGTCTAAAATGGGTCTGTAACGCAACTGGTTAAGGAGACAACTGGTTATTTTGGGCTTTGGCATCGTTAATTTTCTAGGAAAAAAAAATCACCATACATTCTTCTTTGAGACGCTATTATATGAAAGTGTGATCTTTCCGGAGTTTCTATGAGTATTGACGCTCAACAAGTTTTTCAGTTTGTCGCAATAATAATGATTGTAACAATTTGGCTACTTGCTGCTTAAAAACAAATTGCTAGATACATGTCGCAGAAGTTTTTCTTAAAGAGATACAAGGTTCACAAAAAAAATTACAGTGTTTGGGTTCGATTTCCAGCAAGGAAACAATGTTGTACATAAAGTATTAGAATTTTATTTTTCGGAGTGTGTCACACAGGACATACGACAGACAGACATTTGAATTTTTTTCCTTCTAATGGGAACGACGAGTGAGTGCCTCTGAGTTTGTGCAAATGCTTAAAACAGCACTATAATATATCTCAGCCTGCTCAGTTAATGCAATCTGGCAACCAAAATAACTAGAACTATATACTTACGTAATATAAGCGTTGCCTGTTGGACTCCATTCTACGGCTGTGATAGAACAACCGCGGCATGGACAAGTACCAATGCTAACACATTTTGTCAGCACATTGTCATGAATTTCTACTATCATCTCTCTTGTCCCGAACTGATAAATAAAAAGTAACGTAAATAATTTATAATGCCACTACTCCATTAATAATTTAATAAGAAAGAAAAAGTCACATGTCCTGTATTTTTTTCGTATTTATTTCTTGGGTATGCAGCTTTCCTCATAATTTTTTCCTTCGCCGCCTAGGACGTGGTAAATCGGCACTTAAATTGCAATTAACAATTTTGTTAGGGATTGATCTTGTTTTGGTGCATACCGTGACACTAAAATCGAGTGCTTGATCTACTACACAAACAAATTACAGAATATACAATAAATTATTAAAGTGTTATATTACTATTGACGATTTTCCTTAAAATCTTTAAGACTTCTTCATTCTTCTTTATCAGATTGGAACACTCTTGGAACTGGTGGAGAGTGGCATCGCTCGGAAAGGTGTAAGGTCTCCAGTAATAGTTAGGTCTCTTGATTATTAGTGCTGTTACCCATGTATACCGTTTGTTTAAATATTTTAAACATCAGCAGTATACGACAACACGACGACGTTTATACTTGAACAGGCCACGATGCAGTTAGTATATATGACGTACTAGATTCAGGGTGGTGATGTCGAGTGAGCGCTTTGAATATTTAGGATTAAGATTTTAAATAATAATTAGTTATATAATTTTTATTTTACTTACAGCTAGTAATTTACCTTTGGGATGAAATTTACAGCATAAAATTTCACTTCTTGTAACCCCTTGGCTAATGACACTCTGGGTCCGCCAGCTCCATTTGTAGTATTTATGTCCCAGGGCTGCCACCAGTATGTTATCATTGCTCCAGTCCAAAAGTTCTGGAACTTATGGTGAGTTATTGTTTTGCTTTTTATCGACAGTTCTATAAACGTGCATGTTTCTGCTTAAGAATGAGAAAGTGCCGGATTCTCTTCCAGTGAGAGCGAATAGAGCTTTTCGAAACATTCGATTAAGTAACATAACAGGTTATTAGGTAATTCCGAATTAATAAAGTTAATTTGTACCAATGTCAACATTGTTCTATGTCTTTATGACCAGTGATGCTCTGTATACCCCGTAAAGAAATGTCCTAGTGTTTGATTTGTGATAAAGTCCATCATTTCTTTTATGACCATGGCGATGTCTTCTGGTGATTACCAAATAACATTAGGTAGGCAGTACACGTGGGCGGCACTGAAAGTTTTTGGAACCGGACAGTTGAGCCCGATCATTGGTAGTGAAAACTTCTTTCAAATTTGGATTATAGAACTCTTTGGTTACCTAACGTGATATATTGCATCCATTTGTCATTTGTTTTTGTGAATTGACGAAAATAAATTTGCTGCGAGAAAATTTTCGTTCCATTATTTCTTACGACTTTCGTTGTGGTTTTAATCAACAACAAAGCTTATTATTAGGTTGGCATTGAATTACGAAGCCACTGTTTACAATTGATTAAATGAGTTTAAGCGTGGGCGTAGGAATCTCAGTGATGATCTGCGTGAGAGACGTCCTTCAACAGCGACATCTGAAGAGAACGTCAGTGCTGTGCTACGCATGACAGAGGAAGATAAGAGAGTGATGCGGCCAAGCTTAGGCATTGGTATGAGTCAAGTACAAAAAATATTACACAAACATTTAGGCGTCAGGAATCTTTACACCAGATTGATTTCCCATGCTTTGACCGAAGACCAGAAACGGCTTTGCTTAGAGTGGTGTCGCGAAATGTTGGACAAGTTCAACGGAGGTGCCTTGAATGCTGTATTTGATATCCTCAGAGGTGATGAAAGCTAGATATATTGCTACGAACCCGGAACCAAAAGAATATCTGCTCAGTGGGTGGTTCCTTTTGAGGATTGGCCATCTAACGTAAAGAAAGGAAGAAGTCAAGGAGAAAAATGATTGTCTCGTTCTTTGGTCGGAAAGGTCCTTTCGCGACAGTTGTTCTGGAAGATGGAAGTAGAGTTACTGCAGACTGTTACGTTAATTGTTGAGTACTTGTTGGCCTACATTCTTCTTCTGTACCTTCAATTTCAGGCATATGAGAACCCAGACCCGAAAACTAATCATTTTTGTTGCAGATTGTCGTGACAGGCAGTTAAGTACAAACATACATATACAAAATGCAAATGCTACGACCTTTACCGCTCGCGATAGTTTGTTTTTTATACTTGCACTAACTATAATATAACTATCAGGGTAACGGTCCAAGCCGAGGCTCTCTCTCGAGCCCTTGTGCTGGTTGCCCACTAATAGAGGTCTCGGCTGAGCGCCACAAGGGCTTGGCCATAAAAAAATATTGCTATGATCTATGGAGTGAAAGAGCATCTAATCACCTAAATCTTAGTGACAAAAAATGTTCTAAGAGTCTTCTGCTTACAGAGAATAAGAAGATGAAGAAAATGTTTTCATCTCGTTGACAAATATCCAGAATATGAGCGTATGTTACATTATTATACATTCATTCATATAATAAGTCATAAAACCAAAGGTACTTTTAATGCATTAGGAGTAACTCGAATGATTCAGTAACAATTAGCAGCAGGGAGGTGGTTTTGTCACCTGTCAAATTGAATATTAATTAATAGGTTTCAGAAATATTACCACTACGCTATCTCTCTCTCTCCCTCGTTGAAATACGAGCTGCGATTAAATTCTCGTACTCCTTTTCCAATCACGAGCCCAAACATTTATTTGACAAGTAGTAACAAGTCTCATCGTCTTATGGTCATAATATGATTATTTTTTTATTTATATTTTTATTATATTGAGAGTAACAAACGAGCACACAGTTCATCTGATAAAGTAAATAAGAAATTTAAATTTGTTCTTATCCAACATAGTCACAAGTAAATTAGGGGAATTATTGAGATTGCTAGTTTAAGTGTTCGCTCTCCTCATCCTGAAAAATCTGAGGGTGCAAGGTCAGGTCTATATGGTGAGTGCATTAACACGTTCCAACCAAGCTCTATATGTATTTGCCGAGTGGCTAAAGATGTGTGGGCTGGCGTAATCATGATGAAACACCGCATCATTTTTCTCCACAATTCCGGCCGTTTTTCTCTATTTCTTGGTGAGACTCATCAGCTTCATCAGTCAGCATCAATCAATGGTTTTGCCCGGAGGTAAAAGCTCAAAATAAATGATGCCCTTCCAATCCCATCACATGCACAGCATCACCTTATTACGAGTTAATGCAGGTTGCACTTTAGTCTGTGTAGCTTGACTGCCCATTGGCCATGATCTTTTTTTTTCCATTCTTTAAAACGTTCTTGTCGTACGTACGTAACCCCATTTTAATCACCAGTGATCAACCTTCTTGGTTTCATTACGTTTCAATAGAGATCGCAAATGAGTACACGTTTCATTAGGTTTCTTTCAGGGAGTTTGTGTGGCACCCAAACATCGGGATTTTTGTATATCCATACTTTTTCAAATGGGTCAATACTGTTTTGTGGTCAACCTCTTCAGCTATGTCGTAACTACTAATATGCCGATATTACTCCACTTTTTTTGCAAATTACAGGTGCATTTAGTTACAGGTGCCGTCTTCCATATTGATAATGCATTACGATCTAAGTGCCGACATTACTTCGGAACATACGCTAATCTTTTTGTTAATGTCAATGTGTAATGTTTCTTGTAGGTATTTTGTTTTTCTAAACATATGTTATCGTGTGTACAAGTATTTTTCACGGGCTAGATATCAATTCCAATTAGTCCCCGACACTGACCATATGAGCATGTTATTCCAAAAGAAATAGATGACATTTTTGTTAAGTTAAGCAAATATATATCTATGGAAAAGGTGAAACTATTTTTAATCGATTTAAGGGTGACTTTTAAGTAAAAATTTTAGCTAATGATGAGAGATTTCAAGATTCATCAATTGATCGTATATATACGAAATCGAAATGCCCATCACGAGCTCGTTTTTTATTTCATAGTACGGCGGACGCAAACCAGAATTCAAAGGCCGCAGGTTAGAGAATAAAAAAAAAATAAAGACCTATAAAGGAAGTCTACCAATCTGCAGTAGAGCAACGTTGACGAATATGTTCCAACATCCTCTCAGCAGCATATTTTACAAGACGCTCATGCGTTATCACCTTTTCTTTCGACTACAATAAAAAATGGGCACTAAGCTTTATTACCCTAGTATTGTGTTATATAGAAAAAGAAAGAAAAAAGAAGCTTCTTTGATCTAATAATAATAAGAATATGAAAAGATCATATTCATGATAGCTATTACATTTTTTGTGTATATGACAGTTGTAAATTAACGTTTATAATCTGGTAATCTTATATGACGCTATAGATATATTTATATAACATCGAATAATACTCCCTACCACTGGAAAACACTTATTAAAGTAACCAAAACATTGGATGTTAGCCCTAATAAGAACTAGTTGTAAATTCCCTATGCCAGTGGTTATCGAGAACCTAATACTACTACCATTATAATATGTATATTACTTATGACCATTCAACTAATAAGTGTACTGATTTGCAGTTATTTCTGAAACCCGTAAAATGTCTGTTGCCTTATTGTCACCATAATTAAAGACAAAGTACATGTGCTATTCTGATATAAGCCATCATCTAAGCCCAACATCTCTTCTGAGTCAGATCATACGTAAATTTCCTAATTCCTCTAGTTACTTTAACCTGTTTAACCTTTTTTTTTTAATTATTTCATAACTTTGTTTCAAATATCATGGACTATTTAACTGTTTTGATTATAAACGAAATTATAATAATAATAATAGTAAAAAGAAAGGGGACTCAGAATCTCATGTCAGTTTCTATGGAGGTCTAATTTATCTAACTGATGTTATATTTTTAAGATTCTTAAGAGCTTTAATAATCAAAGTTGAATTATTCAACTTTGAATTCTTAAAAACATTTTGATTTTATAAAGACTAACATGAAAAGAAATAGAAAATACTCACAGGCAGCCTGGCTGTAAAGAGGTAGATCTAGAATGCTGTCAGCTAATGTTAAATATTTCCTATCTCGCGGTATACACGGCCAGGGTGGTAAATACAGCTCCTTCAATTTCTGTGCAAAAGGACATCCGCAGTCGTTATGATATTGAAGTTTCGGTCGTTCCAAATCAAGCGCTTCATCAAGAAACATCGCATATTTCTTCTGTTGCAAGTACTTTGAATACTGTAAAAAAAAAGGAATAATGTTAGAAATATAAGACGATTCTCAGTTGAAATAAACAAACATTATAAATTGACTTATTGGTAAAATTTTATGAATATAGAATCTATTTTTGATAAAAGCGTACCCGATAATATGAAAGACATTTAAGATCTTACTATCAAAAATAACACGTTTATTCAATCTTGCATTAATCCAAATGAATCTTTGGCACATTCCGTTGTGATTACTAAATCGATTATTATTAAAGTAATTTAAATATCTAATATATGTATTGATTTTTTAGTATTTACTGATCTAATGAAAGATATTAAAACAATACTTTTGTATAAAATAGGTCTGTTTCATGATTAGTTTTTTTTAACGGAAATAATTTATTAGATACGAGTAGTAAACGATATGGTTATATACTGTATTAAATATTTGTGTAAAACTATTTTGTGTAAATTTAAGATATTGTTTTAAACACAAACAGTTATAAAAAATCCCATCAGTATTCTGCAAATTGATGATTAGTTAATTAAAATAACGTTTTCAAATTGATTGAGAATTTAATGGAGCTGGATATTTTTGAGGTTTATTTTTGATTAGTGATGAAAAAAAAAATATAGTGCGTTAGGCCTCGAAGGCGGTAATGGATGTGATGTTTTCTGTATTCTATAGGCACTGAGCTAAAAATTATCATCAATAAACTGTTAACTGCGGTTTTTTTTGTAATTTATTTGGACGTCTCGAACCACGATACTAGCTGCACCATGAGTTAAACCAACGAAGAAGGCCATACCCGCAGAGAATATTAGTATCAAATAGCAGCAACCCACTGTTGCATTTCATCCCATTCCTAAGAGGAAACTGTGCGTTTTGATTTGTTGAGGATGTTTATTGGATCGTCTTGTAAATAACTTATGCCATCGACACTGTATCTAAATATTACTCTACTATGTTTTCTCACATTCTTTGCAACGGATTATAAAGGTGCGTTTGCAATAATACTTACGATACAAACATATATAACAACCACCAACAAATGTAATTAGATACCATTATGCAGACATTATGATGTATGATATACACCTTGATTCATCTACAGAATTTACTAGTGAGATAGATACATACTTTATTGTAAAAATTACCCAAATATCAACTTCATTTCCAATGGGAGGACACGATCTGCGCCTGCGCATTTTACCTAAGAACTCGCGTGTTTGCACGAATCTGTCCGTCCTTTGTCGCTGTGTGTTACACTGAAAAACAAATTTAGACAAATGAATTTGAAAGGTTTCCTTATAAAAATTATATTTTTACCAAAATGTTATAATGGTAGTTAGAAATCTAGAAGGCTGATCTCTAATATAGCCTAACTTTTTTATTGTGTAGCTTTTGAAAACTTTAATTCTATTGAAATATAAATAGCATGTGATTTAAAATATTGCACTAGTTCTTAGAACAGTGATAATATATTTGGTATTTGGAACTACATGAATATCAGTGGCTTAGGATCGTGCTATATGGCAGTGCTTATAAGCCCTACCTATGTTTATATATAATTAATTTACTGTCAGGTATTAATGCTAATAGCGGTAAAACACTGCAGATATCATAAATGGGATAGCTGAACCAGAGAACGGCAACAGTCTCAAAGGACATCATCGTGAAATAGCACCATAACGCTGCTGTGTTTCGTATGATGTCTGTAGTCATGGTAGAAACGAGACATTTCATCTCAGCATCGACAACGCACGTGTATCTTGAATCTGTTTTTAGGATGGATATAGGTCTTTGTGGTCCACAGTCACTTATCGTAAGGTTGTTTATTACTGAATCTATCATAAAGAAAAATTTTTAAAATCTCATTATGTTAACCGGTTAAACACATTTGATTTAAAGAAAAATACTTAAACAAATATATGTTTTTTTACTTTTTAAAATACTGCTTCTGAAATCCTAATTTTTTGTGACGTAATCATGTAGGAATTAAACTTTGCACTGTTGTATTCTTCGATTAAATAAAAAATATCACATAGATGCAAGTAAAAAATACGAACATATATATACATATATAATACGAAATATATACCTTAACAGTCTGGTTAGAATGACATTACCCCCGACGCGTACGTTCGTCTGAATACCGAACACAGAACCGCTGAATAGATATTGTTCAGTATTTAATGTACTCTTACGTTAATACAAAATTTCAAATAAAATTTGTCTCCATAACTTATAAATGTATATTTTGATATGATACATAAATCAATATTATGTTAAGAGAGTAGTGTAAATACTTCACTTGAGGATAAGACATGATGTACAAATTATGTACCTATATAAAGTAGAAAAAAATAATTGGAATAATACGTATGCGGATAGTATAAAGAAATTAAAAATATTTTAGGTACTCAATAGTATTTTTAGCTGCAGAATGAATGGGTCAGTTCGCTCGGGGTATTACCACGCCCTTACAGAATACCAGTGTAAAATAGCAGCATAATGTTTCTGTGTTTCGTTTGGTGAGTGTGTGGATACGGAGACGTTTATAAGTGGTGACGAGGCATTCCATCTCAGTCCTCAATGGCGGAATCGCATGAAATGAGCTGATCGTGAACTGTGTGCTCGTTTGTTACTCTTAATGTATATATATATATATATATTTATATATATATATATATATATATATATATATATATATATATATATATATATGTGTGTGTATGTAGCATTACTAGCATCTTTTTCTTAATATTTGAAGTGTTTGTAATGTTGATATCATTGCATTTCTATGTTTTTTGTAAAAAATACGCGCAACGCACGTAACCACATACACACGCAGTAACATAGGACAAATACACACGTCCCCATAAATTTACAATAATAATAATAATAAAACAATTTATTCCCACATAAAAAAAAGGATTAAATCAAATTTACATAAACAATATTTATCACCTTGGCGAACATCGCGAAAGTTGAGGTTTCCCCGATCACAATGTAATAGTTGATTTTTATACACAACAAAAAATGAAGAAAAAAGTTTAAGCAGGTTAAACTATGATGTCTATCATTAATATAACAATAATTATGGGTTAATGTTAATAATTATGAGTTAGATTGTTGTGGGTTTGTGTGTATATGTTCTTTGCGCTATTTAACAATATTGTTTAACGTATGACTGTAACGTAAAAGTTTCGGAAGGAATTTGTTTCTTACGGACAACTTTACTATTTTAGAAAGCTAGTATTAAATGACTAATCCGTCTAAAATAAGTGGTTTTTTATTTATGTATAAGTTTCACAAAAGAGTGGACATGACGTACAAGGCGCTTAAAACTTTTAAAATTATTGCGCAGGGTGCTTCATTTTGCCCTTTAGAATTAAGTTTCTATAGCGTAGGATTAATTATAACATTTTCAAAGCGAGAATTAAATAAAAGCATGTTACATTTTTATTAACGACTACCCACTATTTATTTCACACTGTTCCTATAATCACAATATAGTAGAGTATATAATATGAGTGTGTATTAAATAAAACTAACTTTGAGGATTTTCTTTGGCTTAATTTATATTGTTTTAAATTCCGGACATTTCGGGTGTTTTACTGCCCTGATGGTTACGAGGGAACATAAGGACCTAATAATAATAATAATAATCTTTATTTATTTACTATGACATAATTACAAGTTTGTGGTAACTCTGAAGCCTAATGTCATGGTTAACGGACTACCTGCATCTTTTAATTATAATTTTATTAATCACAGGATCTGGTCAGGTCTCTTGGATCGTCTTTGGTAGAAATCGTGTTCCTTTGAGAGAGTTTATGGTTCATAAAATCAGAAGTATTTGAGGCGCTGATCGAAAATATTAAAGATTAAAAATTAAAGATTAAATATTAAGGACATCGTCTCCTAAACTGGACTAATGATGATTGACAGCAGGGAAACAATATTTGAACATTACAACTGATTGGTTTTAGGGTCTGGGCGTATTGTATGTATACGTTATGTCTACAACACTGCATTGAATCTTACTCCAATAGTACTAGAATACATATATATATATATATATATATATATATATATATATAAATATATATATATATATATATATATATATATATATATATATATATATATTTATAATATATACGAAGTGCTTCTGTATTTTCGTGAACGTTACTATATATTCAGAGGATTTTGCCATATTAATATTCGACTAGGAGGATATCATCTAAATTGATTTATAAGTATTTCATTTGCATACAAAGCATATGAAATTTATACAACAACTATTGTTTGAGAAGGTAATAATTCAAGCTTCTATATATGTAGTTACTTTGGTAAATATGTATAAGATATCTATAAAATCAAGTTTCGACTTTACTATTTATTAAGAACTTTGATGTTAAATAAATATAAAACGTACGATGTTGGTGGATTAATAACCTTAAATAATGTTACTTGTCAGAAACGGGTGCTCAAAATTAAAAATGAAATAATTTAGTTTCGTTTCGAATCGATTCATATATGCATTAGCATTTTATGTTCAAATCGAAACTTAATAATAAACCATCGATACTGTTACTTCCCTTTTTAATCAATTGATATTGAATTGCTATATAAATTAAACTGAAAACTCCAAATGAAACGAACAAATTTGCAAAGCCTTATTTAGATTGAAAATAAAAACAGCCAGCAAAAAATAATTAACTATCTTTTTTATATTATCTCAAACATCTATTACAGGTAATTTCAATTAATTATAACGATCGTCTAGAACCTCTTATTTAAGTTTGTAACATAATTACTAACAACCAGTAAACGAGACTGTAAATACGTAAATGTTAACGAGAAACTGATGATCTGGTAACAGTGCAATGGATGGAATTGTCAGCGGTTGTTTAATCGTTTTGTTGTGAGTTTGCGTGCTAGTCTGCGTGGATAATTCCATTAAGGGCGTAAGAAGAAATTAACTTAACTTACTGTAAGCATATTGTTATTATAAATATTCGTAACTAGCAAAGAAGTTTATAGTAAAATTCATAGTATAACCTAACTATATATAAAAAAGAAACTATCTCATCATCAATCTGCGGACTGAAATCTATCCCCTGTTGGATCATAACTTTTAAACTATTTTATGATATAATCGGTGAAAAGCAAAGACACAGATCACCTGATGTTAAGTACCTACGGTTTACCACATCCACGTTTGTGGTCGATAGGTCATCGTAATATCATCATAATGCGTTGCCACCCTTGTGAACTAAGAATATTTATTTTGTTCTGGCTGATGGCCGCTGTTGGCCCAAGGGCTTTACAGTTTCACCAGCTTGAGAAGTGACCAAGTGCTTATGGCGCTCAGTCGAGATCTCTTTTAGTGGGTAATCGGCACAAAGCCTCCCGAGAGATAGCCGCGGTTTGCACCATCACCCTATTCCGCGAGAGCGTCTGTCTCAAGTCTCCGAAAAGGCCGAACAGTTGCTTCTGGCTAAGAATTATCTCCATTTATATCACTATTATTATTATTGGCTATCGGTCTCTACTTCCGAATGCGTGGGCGCTGGAGAAGAAGTGGCGCAAGAAACTCCAGCGACACTTCTTACCGTGTTGCCTGGAAAGAACCGACCTGTGAAATGGCGGTATCGCGAATAAACTTTTTTGCGACGCCCTCGCGAACGGGTACCTTTATAAAACACTACACACGTACGCATGTATGTATAGTATTTTATTAAGGGCTTGGGTCCTAGTGGTCGCAAATCGGGGTCGTCGAGGGCGTGCCTCGGTCTCTTTGGGCGCGGGTGAGTTTATGATTCGCGATGAGATTGTAAGTGGCGGCACTTGCAATCAAGGGGTTTGGGTGTGTGACGGCAGAGTACAAATATCGGCGGGAAGGCCTGCTTATGAGCGTATAACGCTATGGTCGGGAGCTCAAGATCTACGTGTAAATTTTTATTACACACAAGAATCACGGCGCACCAGTGGCCTTACGCATGAAACGATTCGGATGTACGCTTTGTATAGTGTAATTTTATTACGTAGGGACATTTTGCTACTAAGATGTCTCGTCACTAATGATAAGGTCGCTATACTACTGTTTTATGCTGGTATTCCGGAAAGTGTGATCCCGTCCCGGTCCGGCCTACTCGTGCTACAGCAAGATTATAACTGCAGTATTACTTTGCCACGTGTAAAACCTGTCAATAAAGATCTTTTATTTGATACTAACGTTTAGCTTTGGCTTCGCCTAGGTGGTTAGTATAGCAAATTTCAATATATCTCAATATCATATTAATTTTAATATGTCTCAGTGCAGTAAAATACGTATCTTAATTTCAAAGTAAGTCTCAAAAAGAGTATCAAACGTATTATTAATATACAGTATATCTTACAGTTGTGTAAGAGTATAAAAGATGGGACATAAAATGTAGCATTTTTGGAAATCCATAACCATAAAACAAATTAATTCACTTGATTTACTAGATAACCATCGTGAAGCTTAAATCACTTTAGGATGCTTTGTTTAGAGGCGAAACACGTGTAGTGGCATTTTAGGACTTTTTAGTGTAATATTAGGTGTCTTTGTGTGGTGGCCTCGTTCTTGAGTTTAGTGCTTTCTAGAGGTGGTAGTAGAGGCTTGTATGCTTAAGTTGCACTTTTAAGGGGATAGCGCTTCTTAGTATAAACCACATCATTGTTTAATTAATGCGGATTCTATCTAGAGTTAATTATTATTTTTTGATCAAACGTAAGTTAATCAAAATTAGTTAATGTTGTACCACGCGAAATTCTCATAAAACACAACACCCGTACATTGCAACCTCATATCGCCCCCGCCGTCGGCGAGGGCGTCGCAAACAAGGCTATTCGCGATACCGCCATGTCACTGGCCGGTTCTCTCCAGTCCATACAGTTAGAAGCGTGCTGGAGATTCTTGCGCCATTTCTTCTCTAGAGCCCACGCATTTGGCGATATTAATTTAGATAATCCTCTGTCGGAAGCAAGTGACGGAGCCGAGGTTCGGCCCTCTCAGGCACCCTCGAGTCAGACGCTCTCGCGAAACAGAGTAACGGTCCAAGCCGAGGCTCCCCCTCGCGAGCCCTTGTACTGGTGACCCATATATAGAGGTATCGACTGAGTGCCATATGCGCTCGGTCACCTCTTAACCCGGTTAAACTGTAAAAGACCTCGTGCTAACAGCGGCCATCAGCACGAAAGAAAAAAAAACGTGAAATTTCTAACATTATTTCCTCCGGCCAAGGGGCAACGTCACTACCTTTTTTTTTTCTGAAGTCGATTAATAATAATAGAAAATAATATGTAATATGAACAGTGGAAATATAATTACGTCGCAATCACTAGTTGAGAATTAGCCGAAGAATTTCATTGAGGAAGAAAATACTGACTTTTGATCATTTTTAGCACTGTGTTGGAGGAATAAGTAGGTATAAATAATATTAGGTTTACGATCATTTTAGCTGTAAATATGATACTGTTATTAAATTGCTATGCAAAGAAAAGGTTAAAACAAAGATATTTAAAAAAAAACAATATTTGAATTAAGTATTGAAGAATATTGTCAATATCGAAATCAGTATTGTTATATATACAGTATATGTATTATTTATTATACACCACAAAAAAAGACAAAAAATACATGGACTTAATGCTAAGAAGCATTAGCTAACAGTCAATCCCGGGAGTAATGAGACTATGAATTCAAATAAAATACAAAAGAAATAATAAAATACAAAGAAAATGAAAAATAAATAAATAATATAGTTCTGAGAACTTACGGTTTTACTTGTAAAAACAGATCTCTCCATTATTTGTTTGCTTCACCACACACACTAAACATTCAGCCACGTCGTCATACTAAATTTGCTTATGGACTAAATGACCGTCGTACGTACGTAAAATTAACATTTTAATTTCAAAGTACCCACATATTTAATGACACTTCTGACATTTTATGTCAGCAGAGATAACAAAAAGAAATGTGAAAAATAAAATTTCTGGACGTCGTTTCAATGTGTTTTGTACATCTTACAAGCAAGAGCCGTGAAGTAGCTATTAACTAAGTGTATGCAATTGTATTGGCGAATTATTCTGTTTCTTTTTTACTTATAAAAGTTGAATAATAGAATTAACAAGTAAGCAAATGATCTACACCCGAGGACCCGGAGAAATATACAGGTTTATCAGCGAATTCACATCTTAGATAGATTCTTATGTACTTACCTGATTTAGATGCTGTAGGCACGCAAACCAATATTAGTTCTCGGACACACTGTGCGGTTTTAAAAACTATGGATTAATGTAAAATATTCTTGATCAAATTGTTTTATCACACCTGAGATCTAAGACAGAATTTGACATTGACAATATTTATTTATCTTACATTGTAATAAGATAAATACGTTTTGTTTTTGAGAATAAATGTTATGGATTGTGCACCACTTCGCAGATTACTTTGTCGGAAGGTATAAGATATAACAACTATCACATAATTTCTAATGAATTGAGAAGCCCACAAACTCCGGTTACCAAATTTTCCATAGATTAAACGTTAAAGAATGTCTGTGAACGTTATAACAAAATATAAATATATTCATATTTTGGGCAATTGGGATCTACAACTATTTATATGTATTTAAATATAAATAATTGTAAATCCTAATTGCACTGATTTTTAATAACATAGTTTAAAATTAAACAAGATATTATGTTATATTATTATTAAAAAACGGAATAATGTTTTTATGTGCGCTCTTGCTAGTGTATTCTTTAACACGCCTAGTTTATCACAACCTTTATTTGTATCTATTTCGTGCTGATACAAAATCGTTACTTTAAAATTCCTGAACATTTCCTGCGCGTAGGTTTTTGGAATACGAGAAAGTTGAGGATAAAGATAATTCTAAGCATATGTATGTACCTAAACATTGGTCAATTTATAATATTATGTATATATATGTATCTGTGCTTATGTATTTATATATGGGTGAATATATATATTCTCTACTAAACCTAAAAGTAAGCTGTGGCACCTAGTTGTTTGGCATAGCCGTTAGAATATCTGACACCCACCCCTCTCCCTCTGGTTTTGGTTTTCGGGGTTCGATTCGGGAATGGTTAATAAATATTTGTGTTCGGACTGGGTGTATTGTAAATGTAACCTGTGTCTTTAATACTGCATCTGTACATTTTTCCAATTTTAGTTGACTCGCATAACATAGGCCTAGTGAAGGGAACAACAAGTGAGTAAGCTCAAAGTGTCGCGCACCGTAGTCTTAATGGAACACGAGGAGATTATCGTTATCATACATTCCAGTGTGGCTAATTGAACTCGACTATTTCTTACAGACTTAAATATTTTTGGTGTCGCTAAATAGCATAGCTTAAGCGTCTTGATTATCTGCCCACCACGCATTGGTTATGAGCATGAAGCGCAGGTTCTATATTTTACTTCTTCTTTCAGTCCATTTGTAGCATTTTAATGTAAACTTTGTTACGGGTAAGAAATTTGTAATTCAAAATCGGTTTCTGTTTTTGGGTCTATTTTTGATGTATACATATATCCTTGTGTTCGAGTAAATGTTTACGGCCATATCCTGCGCAATTGCTGTTAATAATCAGATATCGCCGCGGTCGAAATCGATTAGAAGGATATTATCAGCTTTGCTTTTATAACTTCAGGATTTCTACGTCAATCAATATTCAAACAGACGGCTACCGTCATCTACCGTCTGTTTGTATATTATGATTCAAACACTACACACATTGCACCAACTTACCGCCCCCTCCGACGGCGAGAGTATCGCAAACACAGTTATTATAGATAGGAGCGTTGCTGGTGTTTCTTACGCCACTTCTTTTCCAGCGCAAACACAGTCCAAAGTGGTGGGAAATGTCGTTAATAATAATAATGTTATTAATTTAGTTAATCCGTCAGAAGTAACTGATCGAGACGAGGTTCAGCTCTCTCGGGCACCCTTGAGTCAGTTGCTTTCGCGCCCAGGGTAACGGTCCAAGACGAGGTGCCTTCTTGTGAACCCATGTGATTATAGCATGTTAGTACATTTAGTGTATGTATACATGCGAATAGGAATAATATATTATCTTAAAATATTCGCTTAGAGCTGCGTGAAAAGTACCGGAGGACAATTAGTAGCAACGAGGCATTTCTCTTCATCTTCATTTCTACTTTTAATACTTATCGTGGATAGATGTGGGTGAATTGTATTGAAAAGCATTACTTACGCAAATAGGAATTTCAACCCGGGTAATTATTATTTATTATGGATGTAGATATTGTGGGACTCTCACATGTTATGACTATCATAATACAGTCCACAGATGAGTAAAGTCTCAATTTGGAAAGATTCACCATCATCGCCACAATTGGCAGCTTGTTTGGTAGTAAAGTATTCATAATAGTATCAGATTATATATATATTTATCCAGATTAAATATTTTTTTGTGTTTACATCTGCCAACCTTTCACCAAAACGAATTCATGTTTGATTTGATACAATTGTAATCTAAACAATTTTATTTACTCCCAAATATTTTTTGTTTTTGCATTCTACGAGAATTCTGGTTAACCGGGAATAATCATATCTAAGAAATGTCAATTATACTGTGTCCATTATCTTGTCAATATTAACAAAATACGTTTTAAAAGTCAATTTATTGTAATAAGCTAGAAGCTTGATTATTTCAAATACCTTGCAAAATTAGTATACAGCATTTAATAATTTTGACTTGATTTCTCTAGAGGTTCCCCAGAGATTGTTGACAGATGGACGGAACTTGAAAAAAATATAGGTCTTGCTAATTGTAATTAATTCTTGATAATAGGTAGGATACGATATCCAATAAACGCTCAAGAAGTCTAGCACGAAGTAAATGAAATGTCTGACATGGCACACTTATAAATAATTCACATAATTATGCTACTTTCTAGCCATTAATTCAAATAGTCAAAGTATTAATTGGACCCTCACAAATTTCTGACGCTTAAAAGCTCATTTATACTCACGATTAAGATATAATGAGCTTCTTTTAATGTGAAGCTTTGGAAAATAATTGCAAATGGTTATATTTTACTTAACACTGTTCTTCAATACCCATTATCTTATAAAAAATATTAAGCATCGGAAAAGGAGAATTACTAATGTGCTTGTGATGTAGAACGAAGACTACGTTATTAGATATTACAAATTGAAAATAAATAATGTGTAGTTGCATGGAGTTATGTTTTGTGATATTTGGAACTCGTATAGAATAAATCCGCTACTGTAGACGCAGTGCATATATTTTCTTCTCCTGTATTAGTCGTCAATAAATCTAAGTTTTAACAGATTTTTTCTATGAAAGTGACAGTTATAAACGACTACCCAGACCATGTGAAGGGTAAACGTTAAGTAAGTCTACAATAGAATCAAGTCTATTAACTATGACGAAATCTTCTTCTCTTTAAATTTAATACTTCATTGTAGGATATACAGTTTTCCAAAAATTGCTATCAAAAAAAAGGTGAGCATGGTGTTGAGAGTGGCGCTATTCTCTCTAATTATTCAGACCGATATGTTCAGGAAGTTGTAAATGATATTTAGCTCGGGCAAACCGACTACCCCAAACCGTCCTAGATAGAACACTAATAAGCATAAATTAGTATGCGTGCACGTAAAAAATAGTATTTTCGAGAATATAATTTATATTCTATTAATTAATATAAATTATTAAAATAACATTATAATTAGTGAGCTTGGTTTACTCATTGAAACTATTCGTTTTGACTACAGACAAAAAATTACTATAGATAGATTAGCGGTTCAGCAACTTGAATATCTGGTGGTTGGATTTAGCCTGAGAGCAATTTAAAGTAGTTCTCAGTAGGTGGTTTTATTATACGTATATTATTTATTATGTATATTACCAAATTACAGCCGCAGTTACTGAGAATTCTGTTTATATACTATTTTCAAGGGTCATTACGAATTATCTCGATTCAAGACCCGATTCTTTGGCAGATTATACGTAATACCAATGAGTATCTGCCGTAATCTGCCTCTGTGCGTATGAGTGCTATGACTTTGGGTGAAAATTTGGACAGTGTCTCAGTCTATTCCGCAGTACCAGTTTGACTTTCAGTAAATTGAATTATTATAGTGTTTGGCATGATACCGATTTCGGAATTACCATTGTGCTCAATGTTTCTCAAGGGGTGTTTCTCAGTTCAACATGGTCATGATAAAGGTTTGTTTCTGGGAACATTATGCTCGAAGTTATTGAGAACGTATCTAAAGCAAATTGTGTGCTTACGTAAGTCCATATTCAAAGAGGAAACCAATGAATCGAACTAGGCTGAGCAGCGTTTGGGAATCAGCAACATATCCTCAGTTCATTGGTAAGCTGATGAGGTAATGGACCAGCCATTTAGTTCATGGGCCGATACCAATGGAAATGAAAAGTTCCTGAATGGAAGCCTCGTATTAGTACTAGTAATGATTATTCATCACGATGGTTGAGATATATAAAAATGGTATTTTATTGAAACTTCATCAGAACCTTTGATTGGCATTATTGCATATGCCTTATTTTGGTTTAGTTGACTACAGCGAGTGTAATTCACAGTTCCTTCTATCTTGCATTCATTATTTTTACTTCAATAAAAAATGTAATATAAAAAAAAATCGTTTAAGGGAAGACTCTAATTATCCACGTTCATAATTTTGTAAATAAGTGTAACTTAAGTTTTTGTATCCAGATTCATTAGTACAGGTAATCTAAAAGTATTTTAAACTTGTGAGATAATGTCATGTATTAAAAATAAATATACGCATGACGTGTTGATGCAAATATGGCTTAGCTGGTTGATACGTGAGAAAAAATGTCTAGCCCAGCTCCATAAGAACTAAAAAGCTTGCTTCATCCTAAACGGTATCTTGCTTCATGGCCTTAAAATCGGAATAATGATTTTTAAATTGATGTAAGATAAATTACAGACAGGGTAGACGTAGCATGATTACATGCACATCGAGTTCTTCCAGCAACGTTCCCGTAGATAGTATCATTTATAGATAAGACATAGGAAAACAGATAATATTGGAGACGCTTTTACGTAATAGATAGCTAAAAACTAGTTGTGGCAGGAATGGTTCACTGAAAATCAACGTAAGTTGTAAGCTGTGTCTCATTTCGAGCGAAGCTCTGTTAAGGTGTGTTAATCATTTGTATTTAGATATCTAAGCAAATATGTGGAACTTGTGGGGTTCCCGTACCAGCAGTTTTCACTTTTGTCTTCATATAATGACATGGTATTAAATATATAAATTGAGTTCATCATCATTTCAGCCCATCAATAGTTCACTGCTGAACATCCCCCATAAACTACGATCCTGGACCACCTGCATCCATTGACATCCCGCAGACTTGCTTAGGTCGTTACTCCATCTAGTGAGTGGAGGGACGTCCTACACCACGATGGCCAATACGAGGTTGCCGCTCGAGAACCTTTCTTCCCTATCGGTTATCGGTTCTAATAGCTTAAAATGCCTGGCTCATTTTTTGCCACTAATTACCAGTACTGCGTGAAAAACGTGGGTATCCACGTTTTTCACTCGATCACTCAGAGAAACACCGACCGTATCCCGTTCCATAGCTCGCTGAGCGGCTTCCCCATATGGCCAGCAGTAAAGTACAATTGCGCAGATCCGTAAGTCATCCCTGGCTACACGCACTGATTAAAGACTATTGTCTTTAAGCATTGTGGTATTTTCGATGCCATAGATTCCTGAACGCTGCTAATCCGTGTTGATTGACCTCTGGGTCGAAGTGTCGAGTGGACTTACTTGACCGGACTTTTTTTTTTTTAATTATTTTGTTTATAAAATTAATCGTCAACAACTTCGAGCATGGTGATGTATTCCCCATCCCATTAAATACCGTATCCTTGTTAATCCAGCAGTTTTTAAAACATCGAGTCGCAGTCGTCGAGCCTGGACGAGTCGAGACGATTCGTAATGACTGTCGAAAAAAAAACGACTTACCTACTCAAAATTTAGAAGCGAAATAGTTTTCTTCCATGAATATTACTTGTATGTTTCCATAAAAAAATAATAATATAATATTAATAATAAAATAATTAATAAATTAATCAACTTTGTTTATTATCTACCATCCCATGAAGAGTGTGCTTGTTTTTAACTTTAGTTTAATATAAAAACGTAATATTTTGGTTTACGATTATCATTTTAAGTGTACATAAGTAGTAGTTTAATTATTGGAAATGTTTTGATTGGTTTATTGACGTTAAAATAGGAAGACTACTCACGTAGATACGTAGCTTATGAGTTAAATCTCATTTGTAAGGCTTACATTTTTTTTTATTGAGAACAAATAAAAATTACATTAATCAAATTTGAAAGCATTTTTATTGGATATTGGAATTTAGAGAAGGTTAAGTATAATTCACACTTTACTGTTGAAATAAAATAAAGGGATCTTTTGTTCTTTGCTTTTTTCCAACGAGTACGCTAGAGTAAATTCTTCAATAATATGTTGTTTAAATAGTGATTCCCCACATTGAAGTCATGCTTGTTTTTGTGTTTAACCCGTTCGGATATTACTAATCGCATCGCAGCATGAAGTTCATACCTTAGATAGGCTCTTAGATTGTTATCTAAATAGTACTGAAGCTGTCCTTACAGAGCCATCGTTAACCGAGCCACGTACATGTTTTAAAAAAACAAGATCCTTAGAGGATAAAGCCTCAACAGGGAATAAATTAAAGACGAGTTATTTTTGGAAACCCTCCCTACCGTTACTAACGTATACTAACTTTACGTTTTTGTATTGTTTGGAAGTACTTAGTTTTTTAACTATTATTTTGTTAATTTTTGTTTTACGTAATATTACAAAAATATATAATATAAGAAGCAAAAATCTTAGATGAAATGAAATTTACAAGTTATTGATTCACCGGATACTGACCATATGAAACAGAGTAGCATTATGCTGCTGTTTCACGCTAATATTCTGTGAGAGCATGGTCATTCTCTGGTTAAGCTATATTATTTTTGATACAGATAGATTTATAACTTCCAGAAAAAAGTTTGATAATAAAGGTTTCTTAATTACTGACTACTTTACTTTCTAGCTGGATAGCAGCACCGGGTATTTGAAGCTACCTAAGGCTATTTATTGTTGATAGAGTTCAAAGAGGTTTTGGAGATTAACTACATTAGCTTCTAGTACAACTTTTTTATACAATACGAAAAATTACAGCTAATAAAGATAATAATGTAAAAGAAGAAGAAAATACAGTTATATTTTTATTTATTATTGTTATATTTATTTAATATCATCTAGACATTTCATTTCAATCGATACTTGATATCACACTATTAGTTAATTTATTATATTTTCTATTCGAAATACAAATTTTGTATTTGTTATCTGTTGAAATTAATTTTATGTGACTTCATAATTGAGCCGGATCATGCTGGTTTGAATCGATGCAAGAGAATACTTTTCCTTATTCCACGATGGACTTATAACTTTAGAAGCTATAACGAACACACATTTGCACTTAACAATTTTATCAATTTGATAATAAAATTGCCTATTTATTTGAACGTATTGACGAAAATGATCAAATTTAACGACAGTGACGCCATTATTTTATTTACCTCACACTTACCACCATATTACTTTTTTATCTTTTATATACAAGGGCAGGTTTTGTCATTATATTTTCAGACATTTTAGTTTCTGCCCTGCTAAAATTTGCAAGGAAAACCCAGGCAATCCATGAGTGCGCTATTACTGGACCTACTGGACTACCATCAAGTGGACTGTTTCAACTTTAATGTATAAAAAAATGTAACACTTCTAAATTTTAAAGAGAAGTTAACTTAAGATCGATATAATTCTATGTACGTACGTACGTATAAATAATAAGATGAGAATAACAAATATACTATATAACTATATATAGTATATTTGTTATACTATATATAGTATATAAAACTTAATTATAAAAGACGTTTTGCGCAAAAAGATATTTCAAACAAGTCTATGGCAGAGGAAAAGACATCAACGGGATCTAATAATGATGCTACGCCGTATTAAAGTCGAACGCTTTATGTGTTAATTGACTTTTAAATATCTTAATCGTTTCAATCTTAGAATAAAAATATGATGTAACAGTTTCATTCAAAATGATTTTAAAATGAAGCGTGGTAAATAACACATCGTGGTAGTACAAACAGAATCTTATTAATCGTTAAGTGTAAAATATTTGATCCTAGATTTTACTATTATTATATTTTTATTTTTTATAAGATCAGATCCAAAGTTAGTTTTCTTGATAGTGATTGATTTCTGAGTCCCATGATAGTTACTTTCAACAATACTTAACGGACTCAAGATATACACTCGTGAGCAAAAAAATTGACTCATGGCGTACACATGCGGTGAAAATATTCTCGCAAAAAATTTGTTGCTCAGATTTATTTTTTGATTATAATAGATTAATGCTGAAGGTTTTACCATTAAATGTGATGACATTCATTGACATGAATTCTTTTTTATTACTTAAAGAAAATCTTAAACTGTGAAATAAGGAAACATCACTCTCAAGAAAATATAGAGAAAAAGACAAAACAATCATAAATGAATAAAAAAAACACTTCCACTTCTCACTGACTTTGACCTTGTTTCCATCAGGTAACCGCTTCAGCTACTTTTTCAATACATGAGTCTATTTTCAGGCAATGTTTGTTTTTAATAATAAGGAATAAGAGTACCCGTTGACGTTTGATGACTAACTGATAAGGGTAGGTTAGGTAAATGATCTTTTATAGTGTACAACCCCTAATTAGCACTTTATCGCGTACTATAATCAGTTAATTAATAATCAATATGGTGTCATGATTAAGCCAACTTATTTATGCTAATGCTAGTTATTATCTAAAGCGTAGCTGTGTGGAGCGAAAACGGAATGTGTAAATGACTACTTGGATTTTATACAACCTTACTTAAAGGTTATATACATCCATCGTCTCGGTTTAATACTAGGCCAGCGCTAAACAAAAGGTTTCATAGATAGCTTCTAGGCATCATCCGAAACCACCTGTATCCATCGATAAATATTTATTTAACATGCACTCAAACTCGTTTGAATAAAATATATCAATTTATTACCAAACCAATACTTAGAAGATATAAAATAGAGTTTTTTTAAGATGAACATATACATGAATAATGATTGATTTAAAAATTTTAAAATTCCATAACATAAGTTTATATGCATATTGATTGGAAATCCACGCATCGATAAAAAATTAAAACTTATTTATAACCAATAAACATACAAAGTCAACCGGCGTTACTGCCTTGTGGGACATACATATATCAATCCATATGAGGTTGTTAGATCCCCAGAAGGTGATTGAAATCGCTGTGCGAGTAACCCTTAAGGCTTACAGAAATACGAGTATATGGATGTTACGTTAAGCAGTACAGCAGAAGCATAGTTTCGATTTTTTTAAATAATTTAATAATATTTTAAATTTATAACGTGTTTATTATAACACGTTATAAATTTAAACGCTCATAGATCGGTTTTAACGCGGTTCTTACTACTATAGAAAAGAATATATAGTAAAATTTCGGTTAGTATTAAGGATCACACTGTTCTCCACATTTGATATTCAATCTAGAGGAAAATTCGATCAGATGTAGTCAATCTGGAAGACACTGGATTTCGATGTGAATTAACAACCTTATAATAATAAAAATTGTTTTTCAATTTTTTCCTCGTGCTGATGGCCGCTTTTATCCTCGACTACCCATTACCCTGTTGGACAAAATGGAATTTTGTATTAATTATAGGGGTTTCCGTTTCCACGTTCCTAGTATAAAACATTTAAATTACTATTTTAGTAAAATTAATGTTGAGCCTTATTATTATTTCTTATTAGTTTTTGATTATTGACTAAAATTTGTGAATAAATTTATTGTTATAGTACAAAGAAGAAAATTAAGAAGAAGGAGAAAATAATGTCATATTCATTTTCTTATAGTAAAATAAATTTATTTAATGTTTAAGTTATTTAATCTTTAAATGTGTAAAACTCGGTGCAATATTTTTCATATTCTAAGGCAGAAACTAGCAAAGAAAAATTCTGGAGGCAATGTCTGAGTTCGGTTCTTATTGCATATAAATATTTGCATATGCCGTATATCGGAATATGCAAATATTTATAGCACTATGTTATTTTTTATAATAATAGAGGTGACAACAGCACAGTTCATTTAAAGATGACTGCGGATCATGACATCTTAGGTTTCAAGATGCATATGCGTTGTCACCATTGAGGACTGAGACGGAATGCCTCGTTATACCTGTAAGTAAATCTCCATATATACTACTATACTATATGCAACATGATACGATTATTCTGCGGTAGCGCGATATTACCAGATCAAACAAATCCATTTATTTTGCAATTAAAACAATCTGTAATGTACGTCTACCACTGAAAAAAATCAATATTCTATTGGATTTGCATCAACGAGAAGATGCCGTATAATAATGGAATATAATGGTATAAATTAATTATAGGCTCCAAAGGCTCATATTGTTTCAATTGTAATTTTACTGACAAAGAGGCCCAAATACGGCTTACAGGAAATTTTCGATGTCTTGAGGGTGTCTGAGGTTGGTATTATCACCTTAGATTCACTTGATGTTATAATTACTCTATTTCACTGTTGTGTCATGAAATGTTAACTTACCTTACTTATTTACCGTCAAAGTCTATAAAGTCTACTAAGAGTGGCAACATATAATTGTTTTAACCATTACGATGATATTTTCTCCAACATTCTTCGACATTTCATTCGACATTGATGTGATGATGTTATCCTCCTAGTTGATTTCAACCTTGGACTTCGAAAGGACTTCGCCCTCACAGGGCTGATAAAGCAAGTGCATCTTGAATCATCTGCAATTATCAATCACTATGAACTTTGAGCGCGTTTATTGTCATTTGTTACAAAAGATATGAAACATTTATTCCCAGGTTTTGACTTTATTATGAAAGTATAGATCACCAACTAGTACAAACTCAAGAGTTACCTAATAAAGTTATTGTTTGTCAGTAGACCTTCATAAAGTAGGCAATTAATATTCATGAGTTACTTTCAACTGTCAAAAATCAAAGTATGAGCCAAGAAATGGTTGCTGTAGGCAAAAAAGATCCACCTTGCAAAGTTATAGTGAATTCCATGTAATATAATTAAAATTTGCAGAGCGATTTTGATTTTAGATTTAAATTTACTATCAAAGCGGTGAGCGAGGAAGAAACGTTGAGATACCAGTTAATTAATACCGATTTCGTGCCTAAACCGATAACCCCACTTCCGCTGTCCCACACCGGCGCACTTGTCTTAGAAAACGCACACTTGCGCTCGCGCAGAAAAGGATTAGAGAAAAGATGTTTGAAATAGTTCTTAGCCTCCTCATTCGCTCCAGCGACATCGAACAGAGCGCGCGCGTTGATACTAAATACAAAAAGAGAGAAATAATATATACGATAGCAGTTCATTCAGGGTCCGAGAGCTTTTTGGGTGCAACGACCTCTGTCCCGCAGTCTATTTTTTTTTGGATCAAACGTCCTTGAGTCCGAACAGATGTCAGATGTAATATTTCTTACGGCGCTTTAATTTTTCATAGTTTTATAATTAACTACGTGAAGAAATTTGTGCATATATAGTATTGTGTTAGTGCTCTTTAATTTTTTTTAATCGGTGTGAAGTGAGTTGTGCATCTGTGATTATGCTGCGTTTATCATCGCCGACTGCAAGTAAGTCTTACTTTAGTTTAACCGATGGTTTAATAACTTGTGTTGCCTGTTTTTTTTATTATTTCTGAAACACGTTTATTGGATTTAAATATTCATGCATTAGCTACATTATGCTGTTTATTCATCAAGCGGGTTTTTTTCTAAAGTGATTTTAACGTAATTTAAACATCTCGTTCAATTGCTGAATTAGGTTATTAACTTTAGCCTATTATTGAAAATTTGAGCATTTTTACTTTTATTTCACTTTTAATAGTAAATACGATTATAGTATATGTATATGTAAATCAGAAATGAAGAAGCTAACTATTAAGTAGTGAATATTAAAATAATGCGTTTCAGGGTGCTAAATTATGATAATTAATTATAATGATTTCCATTATTGTTTAACGGTTTTTAACTTTAAGTACAGATTCTCTAGTTATTACTTTTTATTTTATACATAATATTATGTAAAACACTATTTTTAATTGCAAATTTCCTTACGTTCTGTTTTAAACTGTATCTAATATATTTTACGCTTTATTAAGCTTATACGGTTATTTTTCTTTAACGAATAACTGATAGAAATTATTATTTCTTTAATTCTTAAATACAATTAAACAAAATAGGTTTTGTTATCTTACGCCGAATACCTAAAGAACTCTGTTGATTATATTAACTGATAGGTATATTTAAGCTCGTTATTGAAACCTATTAATTTATTTATATAACATTCAAAAAAAGCAATTTCTTATTTCGTGTATCGTATAATTATTATTGTATCTTATTATTTTTGAATTTATTAATTAGTGAAGATCTCTAGTGATTTGTCATTATTAGTATATATATGGCATATAGTAGTTGTCTTATGATAATTTGTGTTGTCTTCTTTAGCTATATGTATGACGCGCAATGATTTAAGGAACATTCAGGAGGGAATACAAGCAACACGGGGCAAGAAAATTACGTGAGATTCGAGCCTGCAACTGTTCCAGTAGTCAGGTATTCTGAACACTACACTACTCGGTCGAATAGGTAGCCAGTAACTTTCTTGTTCTAATATAAGTCAATTTATAACTCGTCTACAGCAGGATAAGGCCTCATCTAATATCAGATTCCTTTAAACGTCCTGCTTAGGTGGTAGTATAATATCCCATAATGTTTGCAAATACACTTTTTCAACTTCAGTGTAGTGCATGCGCAAATAAAATTAAGTAATTTTCGGATTTAGTATTAGGGATACGGGACGTGCAGCCAAGATTGAATTGCAGTAATTTGTTGTTGTGTTTTAAAAATATTAATGTTTTCTCAGCTAGGATTAAAACTACAGACCTACGAATCAGAAGCTAACCTATTTAACTCTTGCTAGAAATTATAGAATTAGTTACTCATTTTGACCGCTATGTAACTTTATATTAAATCATTTCTTATAAAATAAAAAGTATTAAAATATCTTTTAAGACGTCAAGACAGCACATGTGATGTAGCGTAGGTAGCGTCAGCAAAAATTAATACGGCCGCTGTAAAACGTCATTAAACAAAATGGCTATCGTATTAACTATTATGAAGATCCCTGAATATTTATTATTTATTTATTTATTTTATTTATTTATAATAAGAGTACATAACAAAAATGACATTTTTTGTAATTAAAATTACAAAAAATATCATTCAGAAAACCACAGTGGTTTGTCGAGAATGGTACTTGACAATAATATTTTCAATAAAAATATTGAGCAATACATGTGAGTACCTACATTAATAACTAAAAATAAAATACACTTAAGATCTTAATTTACACACACAGAAGTAAAGGTGGGTAGAAAAAGCACCGATGCATTCAATGTTAACTTTCATTAGTTAACTGTTAAATAATTATATATATAAATATATATATATATATATATATATATATATATATATATATATATAAATATACCTTCGTGTGTTAAAGTTCTCACGATCTTGAACACGCGAGGGTTGGCTGGAAGAAATCACTTTTAGTGATAAATCCCCCCTTGTACTTATTACATTCTTTATAATTGTAATCTTATTTTCAATTGTTTGTACAATGAAGTGTTCTGACATGGATTTATTACTTTCTTAAAAAAAAATAGATTTTTATTTTTTTCCTGCAAATATTATTTACAATAAAAAATGAAAAATATATTTTAAAAATGTTTTCAAAAGATTTCGAGAAATTAATAGCAATAAAAATTAATAATAATAAATGAATCATTGTTATTAAGTTTATATACAGTTTTTTAAAGTTTCAACTTTTGCCACAACTGATAAAACTTAAATTAAAGAAAGCTGTCGGTCTTTTGTATATTTTAATATTATTGCTTTATTATTACGGCTTAACAATAAAATATGTATTTATTATACAGTTAAATAAATAGAATAAATCACATTATAATAAATAGCATTATATTATTTAATTATCTATTCGAATTATCATATTTTGTAGTTTACGCAATTGACATAGTTGTTAATTTATCGTTGTTGGACGGAGGAATATCTTCTTACTGGCAAGTGGATCATCGGTTTCATTTAATCTCATACGACACACAGCACCGATGACCTTCTATTTAAAATAATATTCTGTAGTTCATGAAACAAATTTATGCAACAGTGGCAGTATCATGGATTTAGTACTATCCTTAAAAAGTACTATATATTTATATTCTTAAAATATATATAAACGGTTCTTTTATTACCTTCTATAAAGACTTCTAAGGAGGTTATGTACTGTAATGTAGTTCAGTACGGGAAATATTCTTAAATGTCTATCTAATATATCTTAATAACTATTCGTGTATATATATCAATAAATCGCTACTGATGTTTTATAAATCTAGACAGTGAGGTGTTCTTATCGAGTGGAATCTAGATTCATTATCTCAAATCATGTATTGAAACAAAAATATGTAGTTGTTTGAATAAAACAAAAACGTACTTATTTGTAGTCGACACGTGAAGTTTATGCAAGAGAATGTTTGCGTGACGACGGCTTTATGTGATAACCTGGCTGTTGCTTTGCGGGTCCTGGTTTTGATTGCTAGACGAGGAATGATATTTTTGTATCAAATAATCAAATATATTGTGTTGTACGTATATCCCGTGTCTTTGGCACTACATCTGATCCTCCGAACCCTTTGTATATGTATTGGAATACATTGGACTAGGAAAGGTGGCGGTGAGCATCTCTTTGTTTGCACAAATGCGTACGACAATACATCCTGCTGAGATAATGTAATAATCAGAAGATATCGTCAAGAGACCAGGAGGAGTTTATTAGTGTGATTATACGTTGTCTTTAAAGAAGTAGATTATTTGTCATGATTAAACAGCTTTAACATTTAAAGTAACGACGTTAAATTTTGCCTCAGGAACTGTTTAAGAATTGTTTGTAAAAGTTATCCAATAGACATACTATCTTAGTAACTTTTTCTGGTTGACAAATGTAAAACTATTAGATTATATAATTTGCAGTGTTAGTCGAATATGATATACGCCGTAAATCTAACTAAATAACTGATGTGAGTATGTCTTGTATTTATGTTGCGGCGTAACGCAATTACTCATTGACAGATTTCGTTCGACTTAAGCCAATGACACGATGTTGAACCACCTCGCCGCCATTTTAGAAGGTGTAACCCAACGATATAAGGAAACTAGGAATGCGATCGATGGAATAGAAAGTATTAACGCTTCACGATTGGACGGATTGAGTTTGGCTCGTGATTGGCTGATAATGTGCAATATGCAGTTAAGTCACTTATTATTTTAAAAGTCCTAACCCGTGACAAGCATTCAAGATTCGCTAGGGATAGAATTAGGCTTACATAGAAAAGTATATTAGTCAATATATTTTATCTAGTATCACTAGAACAAAACTAAATCCTCCCGTCCTCCCGGTGGTATGTAAATGCTCGCAACTACGCAACTCGCTAGCTATGGAACTAAATTTTTGGCCTTATTTAGTGATTCTAACAGTACTGGAACTACGCTGCAGTTAGTTTCTAGCTGCCACACTACCAAAGAATACCAGGGTGCAGAACAGCGGCATATTGCAGCTCTCTTTCGTAAAAAATGTGGGGGACTGGAGGCTTGATTATAGAAAACAACGCATTCCACATTAGTATTCAGGAGTGACAATGCATGTGGACCTTGAATATTTGTTGAGTGTAGAATTATATGGTATGGGCCGTAAATCATCACTTGTCATAAAGTGAAATGTGCGCTGTTTGTCACCTCTTATATTCAGGACTTTTCTTTATATATATATATATAACTAGTCTGGACATAAAACTGTTTTTTTTTTCAACTTTTTAATTATTTTGAATTTAGAACACGTATATTATTTTTAAAACTTCTTTCCATTTTGCGCCATTTCACATATTTATTTGTGTTCATTATGAAATTACAATATGGAATGGGGTGTTAAAGAAAATAGGATTGCAGTGATCGCCTTGCATAAAGTGGGTATGAAGCCGTCGGTCATATTCCAGACACTTTAAAAGCTTGGTATCAACCGAATATTCGTATTTCGTACTATCAGATACAACAACACTTCCTCTGTCGAAGACCAGAAAAGATCGGGGCGGCCGCGTGCTGTTAGAAATACAAAGGCTGTAAAAGCCAGAATTCGTCATAACCCCATTAGGAAGCAAAAAATCTTATCGCGAGAAATGCTGATTCCTGCTAAGACTCTGTCGCGTATTATAAAACAAGACCTGAAGCTCGGTGCTTATCGTCGATATACAGGACATGCCTTAAATCAATCTTTACAATTAAAGATCGATCAAAACGCCTTCTATCGCGATACGCAGGTGAAAGGCACAGAAATATCCTCTTTACCGATGAAAAAATTTTCACGATTGAAGAACATTACAATAAACAAAATGATAAAGTGTACGCTCACAGTTCTAAAGAAGTTGCTCAAGTGGTCGGAGAGGTACAACGTGGTCATCATCCTGCTTCAGTGATAGCTTGGTGGGGCGTGTCTTATCAAGGAGTCACAAAACTACATTTTTGGTAAAAAGGAGTGAAAACTTCAGCTAAAGTGTATCAAAATACAGTCTTGGATCATGTTGGTAAACCTCTCAGCAATACACTTTTTAAAAATATATCGTGGACTTTCCAGCAGGACTGCACCCGGTTACACGGCACGAACTACCCAAGCCTGGCTTGAAACCAACGTTCCGGACTTTATAAAAGCTGAAGACTGGCTTCAGACTTCATCAGACTTTAGACTTCAAATTATGGTCAGTTTTAGAGGACATGGCCTGCTCTAAACGACACGGTGACATTGAGTCTCTAAAAAAATCTTTGGAGTAAGCAGTGGCGAAATTTTTCCTTTGGAAACTGCGTAAATCCATAGATTCGTGGCCAAACAGATTAAAGGTCTGTATAAAAGCTATAGGTGGCCATTTTGAATAGAATATTTTATTTAATTTTTTGCTGAGACTAATAAATACATTACTTCATTAAGAAAAATGCATTTTCATTTGTAACAGTACTTAGTGCTGGACTAGGTATACATATATATATGTATATATATATATATATATAAATATAAATATGTATATATATATTTATATTTATATGTATATAATTTATATTATTCATACAAATTTACTAATGTATACATACATCCTAGCTATCTATCTATTCCGAAAACCTACGCGCAGGAAATGTACATGAATGATAAAGAAACTATTTATAGGTATTCCATATTTATACCATTCGCTGATTCAAATAAAACTAAACATTTAACATCGTTTAAATAAAAGTTTTGTTATATTAATGTTTAGTGTCCAAGTTGTCAAATTTAAGCGAAGGTGTTGCCAGCAGTAGTTTAAACATATTAGCAATTTACTCCAAATCGTCAGAACCGTGACAGACGGCAATGCATCCCAGTACGCCGCCAACGCGTGCTGGTCTTACATGATTAAATACTCTTCATATCATATTCAACTTCTACGAAATTATTTTAAAATGGGATTTAATAATCTTAATCTGAAATGTGCACAGCCATTGCTGTTTGATTTTAACCTGATTGTTACGGTGACCGGATGTAATACAGTAAAGCTATTCTTTTATTTATTTACTTCTAATGCGCCATTATGACTCGTAAGATTGTGGTAGCATAATTTATAAGCGCTTGAAATTTTCATTCACGGTACGCAAGGGCAAACCGATCCCGGGTGTTGGCACCATGTGATCGCGGTGAAGGAAAACATTGTGAAGAAACCTGCAGGTCTAAGGAATATATACAAAAAAATTGACGTGGCAGACTTTACACGGAATTAATTCAGATTGGCGGACTTCAAAAGTGAAGCCGCGTGACGTTCCATGCTCCAAAACTGTTAGGCATAAACCTCTAGTATTTATATACACGAGTATATAGGTAAATTTATATATAAACTAGTATATATATACTTGACGGTACAGTACTAAACTAGTTAATCCATGATAGCCGCAAAGGTTCGATTAGAAGCCGAAGTTAATAATTGTATAATAAATCTATATATATATTCCTTTTTTTGGTTTTCACGTCTACCTATTCATTGATACTGTATCTGCTCTGATCTTATATTGAGGGAAGGTTTCAAGTATTTCTGGGTTTAAACAAATATTTATTGCAATATGACATATTTTTAGCAGTTGACATCTATTTGGAATACGTTTTAATCGAAATTGATCAAGAAATATGGCAATGGCATGACGAAACTCTAATACCTATTAACCCGGTTCATCACACTTCGCATGCCGTAACATAAACCGATACGTTATTGACGGCTTTTCCTATGCGAGTTTTTAAACATAACCCTTTGCTATCAAGAGTACGTGCAGAACGATTAAAGACCTGTCGTTGGCCACAAACATGCAAATTGCTATGTACGATACAGCACAGAGATGGATTCTGTATAAATTAATAAGTTAAGAGCTGCTTAAGCATTCAAATTAATTTGAATTATACGTGACAGAACTATGCTATAGCTGAAATGTAGACAGCTATATAGGTAACTGAACACAATACAAGCAGCGAGAAAAAGCTCTCCTGATGCCCACACACCTGATAAGAAAGCACACGTGCGTATTCTTTGAGAACGTGGTCTTTCCCCGGTCGAGCCGATTCATTCATGCGGTAGCTAGAAGGAAGCTGTAGTGTGACCACTGTTAAAAACCGTAATAAAATATAATAAAAAATATATAATGATCCAGAAAAAAAATATTAACATCTATAAGTAGATACATGTTCTCTTATCGATAGTTATTCAAATGTTTACAATTAATTAGAGAGAAACCGGTCATTTCTAATTTTAATAATATGTTTTAACTTAAACATACAACTTCGAGTTGTTTGTTGTCTGTTGAGTGAATAACTGAAGAACCAAATAATAGTAACGATAGTTTCAGGGATAACAGAGTTTTGAGTCTACGGGTATATGAGAGATGTATGTGACAGGTATTACTTTGTGCTTGTTTGTAACATAAAAACTCAAAAATGGCTTTTCTTGTAAAAGTTTTCCATACTCGTCACGATGGCCTGGCGGTTTAGAGCAGTTTATGATTCCGATATTTTATGTGGAGTCTCCCCCTCTCAATGCCCCAGTAGACATGATCAATAGGGTCGAGGTGTGCTTCGACCCTATTGATCATGTCTATCAACAAACGATCTGCACTACGGGTAGGTGAATGTATAAAAGTAAATATTTCCTCTGCCTCTCTTCAAGGGTTTTTATTTCTATGTATTGTAAAAATACAAAGAGGAAATAAAGAGATATTTTCTCTCCAATTATGTAATAGTGGACCAGAATATTTTTTGAATAAAATAATTTATATCTTTTGGCATCTTCGCTTTAGGTATATTTAATACATTCAGCATATTTATATTTTTAAGTTATTGACAATATTGTAATAATGTCAAGAGAATGATTTATAGGATCAGTGATCAGTTACTCAGGATATATTATAGTTCCGTGAATATCCGCGAAATCACGAGGGCACTCACCTATGCACTATAAATTAGATGAAGGTTTGGATGCAATTGATGGAAGACCATGAAGACTACTAAGTACTAGACCACTAAGTTACTGAATTGTGAAATCATCAATTAGGCAGATTATATATGACAACTTAAAAAGAGAGAAATTAAAGATGGCAAGCCTCTCCTTTTTAAACTTCAACTTATATTCTACAGACAATAAATATCCAACATTAAGCTATTTGTACTAAAATATAAATATTTTTGACTTCATTGGGTACTTTTGTTTCCCCTGATGCCATTTAAAACAAAATACCGTATGACACATAGCCAAAAGTCTCAGAAATATCTTAGACAATCGGTGTTAGTATATTTACTATGTATTTAGTGCATTTAATTTTAGAAACCAATGTATAACAAGTATCTTAAAGAGTGAGTAAATAAGAATTAACAAAGAACTTAAGTTATCCAACGACATCACAAAAAATCGTATAGAAAACTAGCCAGGTACAAGGTTATTTTAAGTAAAGACATTAAATAGAAACATTCGATGATCTACTATTTATATCGCTTTACTTACTCCAGCCCTGTTTTATACTGACGCGTAAACGCGAGCCTGTACAAATTTTCTGGCATCGTTGCTACCAGTTTGCCAACGTGTGTGTTACAGGCGTAATTAAGTCCTGTACTATTTACATCGACGGGATATAATTTAATAACGTTACAAATACGGTAAGGTATGATTCGAGGGACGTAGGTGTTATAACATAGAGACGACTGGCTTACTATAGTCTGTATTTTCCACATAACAATTGCTGTGTAATGCCTATAGAATTATATCTAGTATCGGCTACGTAGCTGGGTTTTTAGGGTCTGAGTACTGTAAATCAAGGTTTAAATATTGGAGGCCAATCCTTGGGTGATTCATTTAATATTTGTTCTTTTTCAGCAACGCCATGGTTTTATTTTTTAATGATTTTTTTCTGAACTCCATTTGGTTTCATTCATGAATCCATTTCATGAATGTCTGCAAATGAAGTTCGGTACCGAGTGCTATGATTGATGTGATTATCTTATCTATTTAAAAAGGAAATGAACATTTCTGAGAAAAATATTATTTCGAAAGCTGTGGGGCGAACTATATTCCAATAATGTTTTTAATGAGGAGGCTGTTACCTGGTAAAGCGATCTATTTAATGTAATTTTTTTTGGAAAGTACATTGCAATCAAATTGAGCTACAGAATGTTTATTATTTAGAGCGGTCCAAACTCTAAAATGCTTTTACCAATAAGTTTTTCAAATTGGGATATCAAAATGTACCATTTCCTACGCATTAAGCTTACCCTTTTCCACCATTAGGACCCAATAACCTGCTGGTGAAAAGACCATGGTTATTACAAATGTTATTATTATTTTTATTAAAGATGCTAACTTTAAATAACTGACTCAACGGATAACAAACGCAGAAGATAAAAACCGTTGAAAAAATAAATATGTTAATTACAACATTTTGCCGTTATCTGAACTGGGAACTGTATCTTCAGACTTACTTCTAACACGTCGCTAATTATGCTAATGATGCCTCGCTGTTAATTGATACAAATAAACGTCGCTCTCTCAGATTACCTTTGATTCTATCTTGAAATATATATTTATAAGTAACATTATTAAATAATTTTTAATTAAACAGCTGTAAACTTGACTTAGACCAAATGCCATGCCACGAACTGCCAAATAATAAACGACTTTTAGCTGATGTTTCGTATGGTGTGTTAAAATTTTAATTGCTGATAATAACTTCATCTTAGTGCGAGATGTGAATACACATGTACGGGTACATATTGATTAATTAACGTAGATATTGAACTGCTGGAATCTTCTGCCCGATTATGTGCGTGCTCGCATGTTTGTATCATACGATATGATACATAATAAACAAATACGATACGTTCCATAAAAACACTATTTTAAGAGTTTAATACTGGTAGACCCATGCCGCAAAAAATAGCATGAAAATAGCAGCATAACAAATTCCATCAGACTTTGAAATGCTGTACCCCCAAATATACATGCTACTAGTAAAGCTTCATTTCAGCTGGCTAGTGGGGAGACATTACCTCATGTTGGAGCACTAATTATATATTTTATTCTATCTATTTATCTTTAATTGTTTTCTTTGTACAATATGTTTTATTGTTGACATTAAGTTATCAGACATTAGTCATTAGTATGTATATGTATAATAATGAATGTATATATATATATATATATATATATATAAATATATATATATACATATCCGTAATGTCTTTGTAGTTTTTTAGAAACTTCTTTTGATTTTGCGCCATTTCACATATTTTTTCGCGTTCATTATAAAATTACAATATGGAATGGGATGTTAAAGAAAATAGGTAAATAACCCGTCGGTCATATTACAAATACTTCAAAAGTTAGGTATCAGCCGTATATTCTTATATCGTACTATCAACAGATACAACAACACTTCCTCCGTCGAAGACCAGAAACGATCGGGGCGGCCGAGTGCTGTTAGAACTACAAAGGCTGTTAATGCTGTTAAAGCCAGAATTCGTCGAAACCCCATTAGGAAAAAATCTTATCTCGAGAAATGAAGATTCCCGCCAGGACTCTGTCGCGTATTATAAAACAACATCTGAAGCTTCGTACTTATCGTCGATATACAGGACATGCTCTACATCAATCTTTACAATTAAAGAGAGTGGCTCGATCAAAACGCCTTCTGTCGCAATACGCAGGTGAAAGGCACAAAAATATCCTCTTTACCGATGAAAAATTTTTCACGATTAAAGAACACTACAATAATCAAAATGATAAAGTGTACGCTCACAGTTCTAAAGAAGCTGCTTAAGTGGTCGGAACGGTACAACGTGGTCATCGTTCTGCATCAGTAATGGTTTGGTGGGGCGTGTCTTATCAAAGAGTCATAAAACTACATTTTTGTGAAAAAAGAGTGAAAACTTCAGCTGAACTGTATCAAGATACAGTCTTGGATCATGTTGTTAAACCTCTCAGCAATACACTTTTTAAAATATACCGTGGACTTTCCAGCAGGACTCTGCACCTGTTCACAAGGCACAAACTACCTGCTTGGCTAAGCTTGGCTTGAAACCAACGTCCCGGACTTCATAAGAGCTGAAGACTGGCCCTCATCTAGCCCAGAGCTCAACCAACTTCAAATTATGGTCAGTTTTAGAGGACATATCCTGCTCTAAACGACACGGTGGCATTGAGTCTTAAAAAATCTTAAAAGCAAGCAGTGGCGAAATTTCCCAAGGAAAAAGTACTTAAATCCATAGATTCGTGGCCAAACAGATTAAAGGCCTGTATAGGCCTGCCAAAGGTGGCCATTTCGAATAGAATATTTTTTTATTTTTTGCTGACACTAATAAATATGTAGGTATAAATTTTAATAATATTACATTAATCCATTAAAAAAATGCATTTTCATTTGTAACAGAACTTATGACCGGACTAGGTAATATAAATAAGGCCGCTTTGTTTAGTATGTCCAGTGTAATGAATGGGAGACTCTTTATTATGAAGCTATGGGTGACTAATAAGCACGTATTTCACTTGATGATAATTATAACTGCGGCTCATAAACACCTACAGCCATTCCCAAAACATTGGTCACCCTTAAAGACTGAGATGAAATTTATCATTACCTGTAATTGGGTCCACGTATTCCTACATTCACGGATATATTCAGCGAGGGCTTCTACCTCGGCGATTCATGCTGTCCCATCCTGATACAACCCGATTGACTAGAAGCTAGTTACAATGTGATTCAACTTTTGTCATCTACCACTATGCTATACTATACTACAGTGTCTTGTGCACTATATTTAAGAATATTTCTTGATCAACGTTTTATAACAGTTTGTTTCTCGTGAATGTATTGTAAACATAACTTGTGTAATTTAACCGTTAGTTATTGCATCGGATGTAGGAAAATGAAATGATCGAGCATCTGCATTTATGCGGACGCTTACGCCCCTGTAATATATCCTGTCGATGACAGCTTCCTGTAGCTACCGTGAGATGTCGTTGTGAACGTCGATATGGAAGTATCGCCGCCTTAAGAGTTAAAATTATGAGCACAGAAACACATTTATTGAGAAATTATGAGATTAAAATACAGAACATGAGCGGTATGAAATATATATCCGTCTTCAGATGGAGTGTAAGGGGAAAAGCAATTTTTTCTTCACATGACTTCACACTTACGCAAAGCTTCCTGCTGATTCCAAAAAAAATCTGACGATCGACTGTAATTTCGTTCAAATACAATGTGGATGTCTTCAGGCGAAAAGTTAGGCATTTGTTAGGTGCAGAGATGGAATTGAAAACAGACGAGAACTGACTTTTGGATAGTGAAATAAGACTAAGCAAAGAAAATCTATTTAAACTTGCACTGCCAAAATCAATTGATTTAAACAGTTTAATGCAAGATATACGACTTTTACGGAAGGCGGAGGCAAACAAAAACTTTTTGAAAGAAAACGCCTGAACAGTGTGTAATTCAACCCATACGTAATCTATGTTACCTAATCTCTGATTATACTTGCCCCTCTAACAAAATTAAGATTTGGTAAGTTTTAATGGATTTTCCATTTGCGAGTGTGTTTGGTTTAAGAAAAATGGGTTACATTCCCCCGACTTTATATATTCCGTTACATAAATTTATAACTGAGTAATCGACTTCAAAATCTGAGGATGCTTTCGATTAAATACTTATTTTTATGTAAGTACCGATATATCAAATATTTTTAAACAATCTCCATGATAGGCATATGTCATAAGGAGAACATATCCTGTGCAGTTTTGTATAATTTTCTTACCCATAGAAGATATCATCGTGGAAAAAGTCGATCATATTAATATCAATACTAATTAAGAATAAATTAAAAGCTACGGAATATTATATATAGATAATAGTAAGTATTTTATTGTATAACATTTGAAATATGCAATGGGCGGTCTCTTCGGTGTGGGCTGAAATAGTAAGTAAGTAAGTAGTAGGATATTTAAAACATTCGTTAAGGAGGGTAGAATTAAACTATACAAGACATTGTGTAAAAGAGACTATTCTGTCAAGCCTTTTAATTATATTAAGAAAAAACTGTATTGAAATCTACGTATGATATTTTTTTGATTTCTAAATGTCTTTGTGTTCGTGTGCCTCGACTTTAATGAAGTACTAGTAAGATTTTGTGTACCATTTTTTTTCTATGTTACTCAATACATATATAGGGCGTTATATATGTATATATACATAAATATATATTTATATATATGTATATATATATATAAATTTTTCACATACTTAACTACAATTAAACAAATACTTCAGCAAATATTTCCTGTTTAAAAATATTTTAAATTAATATCGTTTATTAAATAGAAAAAAGTTCAAAAACCGAATTAGGCCCCGGCGAGATTCGAACTCGCGATCTCCTGTTTACTAGACAGGCGCTTTAACCAACTAAGCCACGGCGCCATTTACCGTTACATCGAAAGTTTGATACAAATAAGAACAGGTTTATTAAAAAGTACTATTTACCTTGTTTTACTGAGATCAAAATCCTTTTGCAGTACTTTGTGAAACTAGTGAACCTCTCAGCCAATATTCGCAATTTAAGAAATCGATATTTAGTGCAACCTAGGGACTGCGAATCTTAGTCTGGAATAGTAAAGTTATTTGTATTGTTGTTGAGTGGAGTTGAGCCACATTACACCTTGTCTCTTGTAGAAGCATGAATAGGTCTACTCAGGGAAGAACTACATCATCACATACCAGTGAAATAACACCATAACGTGAGCATAGGGATTCGGGGATCAAGTTATAGATAATAAGATATTCTATTGCAGTCCTCCGGGATGACGACACATCTTATCTTGAGTCTTTATTGAGAATGGACGTAGATGTTATACGGTTTAGTCATCATTTACCATTAGGTGAACTGTGTGCTCGTATGTTATCCCTAATATTATAAAAAACGACAAACGAACACACAGGTAATCTGATGGTAAAAATATTATGAATATATAATAATAAATAAATGATTTGATGTCAGTGTAACATATCCAAGCCTGAAACAATTAGTTTTTAGTTTTATTTTCATAATTTAATATAACTAAAGTGGAAAAAACTTGACTTAAATCGGTGGATTAAAATGTTTTGGTATTGCAATGTTACAGTAGATGGTGCTATAGTAAATTTGTGTGTGAGCTGATAAATTTCATTGAAAGTCATGGAGGTTTGGCGCTTAAATTTGTTGCAGTGTAGTTATACGTTTAGTGTAGTTCGTTGGAATATCAAAATCATTAAATCAACCAAAAGCTATAATCGAATACAATAAGAATCTAGTAAAAATAATATACATATATAAAAAAACAAACACTTCTTTTACGCCTACAGTGGTATTTCTTAGGCTTGAACTTCAGCGTATGAAATTAATTACCGCAAACATAATTTATTCTAATTTTTAGTACTCAGCGGGCCTCCCGCTCGCGAGAGAGATAAAACTGCAGAGGTCTCTGGACCAACAGCAATTACTCATACACAAAAAAAAAAAATCCAGCTCAAAATTTTCGTGTATCTTAAATCTAAATCTTGTTAACCCTTTCCAATTGTGATCAAAGAATTCACGAAATCGTTTCAATTTCTATTTATCCGTGTGTAGAAGTCAACTTTAATTAAATCGTTATTTTATTTTTATTTGAAGAACTTTTATAAAGTTTGCAGCGTAATTATAAAGTTGTAGTTGGGTAATGAACCTATGGGATCCACTTAATGTGAACAGGTCTTTGGATAATAGTCGTTTAATGGGCAGAAAGTGCTACTGCCTGGTGTCATAATCGCAATCCCGTGATTTACGATGCAAGATAATTGTAAAGCTCTATTTATTTTTTATGATGTTAGTTAGGAAACTATAAAATGCTTTGGACGCTATTTATCTTATTATTTTTCCATGTTGCATTTAAATCATGACTAATCAAATCTTAAACATTCACGGATTTATTGTCTGTTTCAGACGCTTTATTATTTGGGTCAGATCTCAATTATTTGATTTATTTAAAGGTCTGTTTGTATTTAAAGCATTGCATTTGGGAAGAGTTTTGTATGTAATATTATTGTGACATTAAACATTAATTATTTTTCGGGATTTAGAGTTATTATCAACTTTTCTTTTTGATGGCAACTTAATATTTATTCGTATTATTAAAGGAACATGTAATGGTTGTTCGTTCAATAACTGTCATCAGCCGCATTGCTGTATTGATTTGGATGATATTTTAAATCCCATATATACAACAAATATAAAAAGTTTATAATAGAAACAATTATCGATGATAACGAATTATTAAGTATTTTTCATGTTGTCGCTTCCTATCAGGTGGCCGTTCACATACTGGTCAAGCGTTTGCCTATTCTGAATTAAAAAAAAGAATGTTCAGGTGTCATCGAACACGCCGCACAGGAGCGTGATGTGCAGGTTGTTTTTATTTACCGACAACATACGGCAAGTAAGATAGAATAATAACGTATTATTTGCTTGTGGATTAAGCATTTATGGGCTGAGTATACATACGATAAATTACATCGTTTCTGTACAAGGCCTGCCTTCAGCCTTCTTTAAAAATCGTATTTATTAACATCCGATATTCTTTAAATATAAAAAAGCAACCATAATCAAAATCGTGCTCTACACGGAAGTAAGACTGTCATGCGTAATTTTTTTATTTAAATAATAAAAATTATATATAGCCATATTAATTCAAGATTTGTTTTTTGTTTCACATAGTGGTTCATCTGCGTTTTATATAGCTTTCTAATAGTTCTAGAATTTTTAAAATTGATCCAGCAACCCGAGACTGCTTCTCATATACTTTTACAAACTCGCTTAATAGATAAATATAATTAAAATATATTTATTAAATATTACATAAGTCTTTCTATTGCGATGATCAAAATGTGCTATTAGGTTAAGTTAGAAATTTATATATTTATGTAATGCTAAAAATCATAATCAAAAATAAAAGTCAAGTCGATAGAACATACCAGTTATATGGTGTCGCGGCACTCCAACGGTCTGGAAAAAATTAGCCGAGGAATATTTGTAGGTTCGAATAAATATGTAAAGACTTTTGCTAATTAAAAGGAGTAGTGAGTTATCATTGTCAATATTAAAATATTTTAAAATACTAGTAGTTTAGTAATATCTAAATATAGAGCAAGACTGTACAATATTTCTCGGGTTCTATCATATTTTGGATTGACTATATTATATAAAAATTAATTACAGCTAGTTAATATTCCGTGAAGGTACATTGATGTACCAAAATGCCTAATATATACAGCTCCATGCATATTTCATGATTACAATTTAAAGAACAAATTTCAAATAGTTACTATTTCTAATTGAAATGTTATATAGAGAATAAGCACAACAACACATTTTAGAGCAATAATACAAGTACAGAATTTTATTTATGGCCGATGGCCACTTTTAGTCCGAGGGCTTTTAAAGCTTCCCTGGGTTGGAAGGCGACCAAGCGCCTAGAGAACTCACTTGAAACCTTTATTTATGGGTAACCAGCACAGGGATTCCCGAGAGGGAGCCTCCGCTTGGAATATTGCCTTGCGCGTGAAAGCAACTGACTCGAGGGTGCCCGAGAAGGCTGTACCTCGCACTAGTACAGTTACAAAAAAACATTATACTAGAATTGATGCCTAAACGTGCTTTTGTCGTCACAATGAATAATGAGCATTGAGAATAGAAGATCGTCATACTGACAAAGAATTCAGTAACTCGAAACTTCAATAGTGACAATGGACATTAATATAAATGATTAGTAGTGAAATTATCTGACCAAGCTATTAAAAAGTATAAAATATTTTTACGCTTGACTTACACATTAATTTAAGTATGTAAAATTTCACTTAGAAACTAGGAATTGAAATACGTAACTAAAATCTATAAAACTGAACTTATTGTTCAAATGTTTCTTTATATGTGACAGCTTGGAAAATTTTGGCGTATTATTTTTATTCCCAAAATTATAATGAATCCTTAACATTTAATTTATTATTCAAATAAGATATTTGGTAGTAAGCATTTTATAATGTTTTAGTTTCTTCTTTGCCAGCTGTTTCTCATTATTATGGATATTGTATACTATGTATTGGATATTGTAATTAATTACCACAAGCTGATGTAGTTCACCTTTAAATCCTCAAAATGTTGAAGATTTTATAGACTCATAATGCTCTGAGTGTCTTCTATTATGCACCAATGCTTGTATCTTTTTTTAAGCCGGACTGGCCGCTTGTTTCGTCGTGCCTGTCAAACTGTTAACAAACTGTTGTAGACAAACTCTAATTTACAATTTCGACGTCCAATTTGAAATTTCAATCGATATCTAAATATCTGAAGTGTACTTTCCAACAACAGATTATAATAAGTAGCTTATAGTTGTCAGACATAGCAACAATGACAGATATCTTCAAGTATATGAATTAGGTACGGATCACACAGAGAGCGGTTTCGTGCCTACGGCGTGGAGTTCCCGTGCAAATATATTTGTAATATAATCAGTAGAAAAATTTATTAGACTGCCTGCGTGCGATGAGACAATCCTTATTCTACTTTCACCGAACCTGTTGCCTGTAAAGTAGCTGGATCAAATAGAGGACCTCAACAGCGCAGAAAATATTATTGTGCTGAAAACATAAGAGCTAATACAAGCATATTCAAGTTATTTTGTTCCCTATTTTGTCAGATTCGATGGGTGTAAGGTTTAGTTGTAGTATCACAGTAAATTTACCAACACACCCATACTCGGAACAAACAATTCGTGGTATCACAGTCATTGGCCCTAACTGATAATCATAATATACGAGTAACTACGTCTCTTAATAGCAAAAGTCGCGATTAGCGCCTCTAATTTTATGCTTGACAAAAGTAATATTTTTCTTTAAAAAGCAGACAAAACAGTAATAAAAAAATATTTCTGCTTAACTTTGCAGTGCAATCACGCTTCTGTAACGCTTTCATTTACCAGCATTCGTCTGTGTAACGTACCTAATCATTATTACATTTGATCGTTGTCAAAGACTCGCGCTCCTCTGCCTCTGTCTAGCTTTAGAGAGAGGGAACGGAGCGCCTGTTCGTGCATGACGCTGTCGCTAATCTCTCGACGTTCTTTTCAATCAAGTTTTTTTGTCTTTATGGTTTTTTTATACCAGCATCGATTCAGGGCTTTCTATCTTTTAGATCGACATTGGAAAATACTTTTTCATATTACATGTTGATTTCTATAATTGTTCTAAAGTATTACCATGCTTTGGATTGAAAATAGGCTTGTAAATTAGTGTGATTGATTTCTACCAAATTTTGGTTACTTGATATTGTCTACTGCACAGGATATATAGTATCTTGGGTACTTAAGCCACCCACCGCATGTATAGTGCACAGTACTATCACAAACATACTAAAGTGTGAAAACAAATAAATAGAATAATCTACATATTGGTAATTTACCTCTAAATAATCACTCCTCAACAATTTTTCGAAAACGGTGTCAATGTATAGAAGTAGATGGAGTACTAAATCATATTATATCCATCTTCTATAAAGCTTCAAAATGTGCATGCTTTATCACCTATGAAGGCTGCGATGCAATACCTCGTTATTACTAATTGGGTGGTGATCGCCTATACTAATCAATAGCAAATTCACGTTATGCTGCTAAATCACACTGTTTTTTGGGAGGATGAGTTTATACGGTACGTTTATACTGTGGTTTGTACTGTGTTGTGTAGGTTTATACAGCTAAGTGTTGGGTAAATTGTCATTAGACATCTAATCACTAAGCCACGCGACAGACAGAATCTAAAGATCTAGAAATATATTTCATATTGCAGAAGATAATCGCGAAGAAAATACACGGATATCTTATTAGAACTTTTTATATTTAATTACAATATTAATGAAGGTTTTACGCTGCAAACGTCCTATTTGATGCCATTTATCCTTTTAATGTTGTTCATTAGACGGGATATGAGAACGCTTACATCGTGTTGATGAGTGGATATTACATACCAATTAAAAACCTTTTCCTTACCATTTCAACTTTGTAGAATGGGATGAAAAACAACTTTATTCCAAGGTTATTAATGGAACCCGTATATTTTATGAAATGAAAGTTTTACCCAGTAAAGCCAAACTGCACATTAAATATAATAGTCTATATATATATATATATATATATATATATATATATAGTATAATGTGTCTGTAATCCGGAGAGGGATTATACGTCTAAAGAGTGTCAGTTAAAAATCAGCAGAGGTAGGCTATATATCGTATAGTGAATGTAAGAAACCGGAGACAAAACTAATAACGAGAAATTCCAATACTAAGTCCTCCAAAGAGACAACGGATGTATGAATTGATACGTTATCCGGGATGGACTTAGGTATCAGGTGAACTACATACTACTACTACCGGTCATCTCTATCACTTAAAAATATACTACGCTACTTATTAGAATCCTTTAATCCCATCGTGTACATTGTAAAATGAACTTTAAAATTAGGAAAATAAAGTAACATTTTTGAATTTTTTAAATCAATTCAGCAGTTAGATGTAAACCAAATGTCATTAAATAAGTTCTTACGTCTGTTTTTGTTTAGCGTAGCGACAGCACCCCAACTTATCAGCGGATCCTAATTCCGTACACAATTACACAATTTAAGAAACCTAAAAATAGAAGCTCCTTACTACTTAAATGTTCTATTTTCAGTCTACTATAATGTTAAAGCTTTTGAAATATTTTCAATTGATGATACAGATTAAATTATTATCTTTCTTCATCATTTCAATGAAGTTAACAAACCACCACAACGTAAACGTAATGTTAAAATATATGGAATGATTTCTGAGTTAATAAAATGTATAATTTGTGAAATGGTTTATTTGCATTTATTTATTGCCAAAGTTTTAACTGATCAAAAGTCAGGCATAACATTAAGCAAGGTCGATTTCATCTATGTATTTTAATGTGTTTATTTAACGTGTTTCTCCTTACAAAGTGTCACGTTTAAATTTTGATCTTATTAGTGGCATTCTCCTAATTTGCTCCCGTCCAAAACAAGTCGTGCTTGACGACTCGTTCCGAAATCCGTTTCGAAAGTTTTTTTTAAGCCTTTATGGGGACAATGGAACGAATAAAGGTTGTGATGACGAATTATTTTTTCATTTTCTTGGCGCTGCATCAATTAAAAATAAAGCAAAAGTGTGTTTTTGTTTAGTTATTCTATTCTTTCTATTTCATTGTTTCTCTCAATTTTCGATGAAAATCATATTGAATTTGTCATATATATAGATATATACAGCCTAGGTAAAATATGTGTGGATTATACAATTGTTGGATTTCGGGCCTGGATGTGTTATACACGTGTTCCGTGCCTTTGATACTGCATCTGAATCCTTCTCCGATATTATTGGACGTGCATCAGATAGGGCAGATATATAAAATGGAGAGATATATTTTAATTTGATCAAGGTATCCCATTTTATTGTTCAATCGAAATAAATTATTTAAACTAAAAATTGCAAGTAAAGCCTGAATAAGGTCTGAGCTGCTAATATATAATAAAGATAAATAATAAATTGCTTTGACTACTAAATTACATGGTCAAACAGACTGTCCGTTACGATCACGATATCGTACAAATAATCTTCAACGAATTAGTCGCGTGAAGAAAAATATGATAATAAATTTGAAATAACTAATAACATTTCAATGTTCGAACATATTAATTGATAAAAGGCAATTAAATTCTTGCAATAAACACAGGAGATTTGTATGCATGGCAACATCTTCGAGATAGCTTGAATAAATCTAATAAAATCAAAGACACCCAACACCTACGCCTAAGGCCAATTTTGCATCGATTTTAATTGGCCCCTCAATTCATATTCATGAGTCTGCGATCGTCGCTAATGACTCGCCGAGTACGTGTTAATTACATCTACCACACAGACGTACTAACAGACGGACAAATGTTCGCTATTTGATAGAATAATTATCGACGAAGAACTTCAGCGTTAAAATGAATTTGCAGTGTTGGTTCACTATTTCTCTATTGCGTTACACAATCTCTTCTTTATTTTATTAAACTCTTTTTTAATACACAAACATGATGAAATCTAACATTTATGCTTTATATAGTATCTTGAGCTGTACCTATTTAAAATACGGTATTTTTCATTAACAAATTTTTAATAGCTCTGCTAATTTAAACCTAATTAATGGTTATATGAGCCGCATCATAACCTATTGTATAAATAACATACCTGCAGGCCAAAAGTTTAAGACCACCTTAATTAAAATAGGAAAATAAAGTAAAACTCCAATAAAATTAAATATTAAATGTTTAATTAACCTATTTAATCATCCAATAGAACATTGATTGACAAACAATATACTTTAAAAGCGTAAATAAATATTAACAGTCCATGCAAAAAAGGCTATAGTTAGCTAAACTGATTTTTCATCAAACAATCCTCCTTTACATTTTATGACAATTTGTTAATGGTGTCTAGTGATATATTGTTCCAAATTTCGCATAAAGCATTTCACATTTCTTCCCGCGAGGACGGGCCAAGATTACGGACGTTCCTATCAAGCTCTTCCCGCAAAAGTTCAATGGGTTTGAAATCCGGGCTCTGAGGAGGCCAAACCATGATTTTTAACACCCCTTGTGCCTCTTTCTCTTCTAAATATCTCTTCTAAATAGCTTTGAGCTATGCTTTGGATCATTATCTTGTTGGAAAATTAAGCCATCTCCAATTAATCACAACCCGGAAGAAAGGGCATTTTGTTCTAAATTGTTTTTGTACTGTTCCTTTTTCAAAATTATAGTTCTAACTTGGTTCTAACTAAAATTCATCCGTCCAAAGCACTTTTTTAAAATCTTCTTCATTCCAATCTCGAGGGGTCAAGAGCCCACTGCATCCGTTTTTTCTTGTTTTGCGGCCTTAGCAGAGGTTTCAGAATGGCAACGTGACCTTACAACATCGCATCTCTCAGTCGCCGTTTTACTGTAGTCAATGATAAAGATTTAACTCGGGTATTTCTAACTGGGAAGGTAGAATCACTAGTGCATGGACTCCAAATTTCAGCATTATGTTATGTTACCCCGAGATCTTGACACTTAATAAATGAGGGTTTGTTTTTTCCAGGGGTATATTCTGAAAGATTTTTTTACGTGTCGAAAACCTTCATGTTAATCCTGACTGCTCTAGGAAAGGTGCAAAAAATTTTCCTTGAAAAAACTTAGGTATAATACCTAGTAACTGTCTGCCCATTAATATTTATTCAATTATGTCGGACTGATTGGAACCTGTAGAAGGTTAGCATTAACGAGCCATCGCAGATTCTTATTTTGAAGACAAGAATTCAACCGCGTAATCTCCATTGCTTGCCTTGTCTTATCCTACCGACTTACTTAATAAAGATTGATTCATTAATATTTTTATTTTACACACGCATTTTACAAATTTCTATTTCAATTTCAAAAATGTAATATATTGAAACGATACAAAAAATAATACGAGAAAAAATTGGCCTTAAATATAATAAAAAATGGAAACAATTATTTATTAACCTTGCAGCGTTACTTTCGCTTTTGAATAAATAGCGCTATTGAAGTTAATGCTATTTATAATATTAACATGTATATCATATCTATATATTTTATAATACACAAGTACGCAGTCATCCTATAAACGTTCATAAGTCAATCTCCTACGCTGCCTACGTTCATCGATTTCCGCCAAACTTACGGCGGTATTAGTTTTGATCCATTGCCTCAATATATCGTTAGCATTTGTATTCTGTATTAGGTAAAAGGAGTAGTAATTGCTTGCATAGTAACTAACTATTTCCACGTGAAAAGTGTATCGCGATTTGTATTTTGATTCAGATAGTAGAAATATAAACTAATGTTTCATTCCAGTTATTTATATTATAATTTTATTTCAGTTTAATATAAAAAGGAATTATAATTTAACTAATACTAAATTATCTTTGGGTTCATCATAACTTGATTCTTAACGTATTAAGAGGTAAATGCTACGTATCTATTAATATGTGAGGTATGTTACAAACAAAACTCGATCCAACGCTTATAAGGCATTTTTAAAACAGCAATATAACACAGAACAGAAATTATAGAACTTATATGGTAAAGTTAAAATAACTTAATTTTTTAAGGATCAACTTATTAAGTTATTAGCAAGTAGCTAACTAGCAAATTTATAAAGACACTAGGAAATAATGTTACCACTGTTGTACATGTTGTACATTGTTGTCCACAATATATGTTGTGGCTTCCGGCAGATGATCCGGTGTTTTTATTTATAAGTACGCTTCAAGTAAAAACCGGCTCTAGGACGAATGAGTTGCCTCAAACGTAGAGGACCATGTTTTCACAGAATACCAACGTGGTTTTCCCACTGTTGATATAATGCATATCTTATTTATTATGAGCTTTTTTGAACATTTTCTTAAGAGTCCTGCGGGGAAAGCTTGCAAGTGAAAATAATACTATAAAACATCTCGTAAGTCTTTTATCACAATTTTTATATCGTCACCTCATCCTGTCATGGACTTTTCACAAATTTGCATAGGTCAAAGCTCCATTTAGTAGGGATCATCATTAATATTCCTCAATTACCATATATAAATATATATATCGTGAATTCAATTGTAATTATACTTCATTCCTTGTTTCTTTTATCCGGATGTTAAGCAGCTTTTGGGCACTTCTTAACCCAAGAATATTACAGGACTTTAATGACCCTTAGATATGGCACGTATAGACATCGACAATTTTACTATAGTAATAATCATTAAAAAACGAACAATGCCATAGTCTTATATACACCTATCTGTATATACCCTTAGATTAAGTAGGTAACAAAATGACATCGTTTTGCAGTAACTACGAATAATTAAGTTGCTTTAGCTGCTATGTATCTTATTTATGTTTTTAACTTTCACTTCATGGGCAGGTTCTGCTGCTATTGTTCATGCAGCATCTTTGTTGCATGGATAGATTTTTCAGTCTATTTATTTTTTCTCCTTCTCATCCGACTTACAATTAACTATATATATAATTTCACCAAGATTATCGCTCCCGAATTCATGCAAATACTAGGTGTTAAAGACCCAATGGAATGTTGAGTATTTGAAACAATTGTTTTAGAATACATTATTAACTTTGAAATGTCTTACATTGGGCCTTGTAATATTACAACATTATGTAAATATATGTATATACAAAATGAATTCATTTATCCATAGAACGGTTATATATTGATTTTGGCATGGTGTGCCTTCTTATAAACAAAAACTGAGCTGAGCAAAAGCTGAGGTTGGCTTGTCGGTGGAAGGTATACTATCTTAGAAGCTGATTTTATCTTGGACGCTGATGACCTTATTATAGGTCCTCCGGGAAAGTCCATCTCTAATATGGATGGATAATGGGTGTCATGGATATATAAAGGGTGTAGGATATGACAATAAATGTCGTGACTTCCGGTAGATGAGCGACGTTCTTTTTATAATTACACTGTTTGTAAGCGTATATTTGTGCTCTTCGATCGATGAATTATTGGTGCGTCTATCGATAGAGTGATATGTAAACACACAGCTGGTGCCTACATTTTTTTTAAACACTAATGTCATTCTGTATAATGCAATCACTGTAATTCTGTTTTCTTTAATGTAATGTAATCCGTAATGTAATTTAATAATCATGGTGATGAATTGAAATATTATTTAGACGGTCAGACTAACTGTTAAACAAGGTTGTTAGGTTACGGGTACAAGATAGTTACAATTTCATCATCGTTATGTAATATGAAACAAGGTGCTCCCGCAGTATTTTAAGTGCGTGCAAATCTCGGAAACAACTGGGCAGATTTCAGGTTTTCGCCACGTTTGTATGTATGATTTTTTAAAGTAAACATTTCCGGCGAAGCTAGCCCGAGCTGCTTAAACATGATTAATTAGCTTAATATATTCCAATAATATTAGGAGCATCACCTACTCGCCTGTCATTATATTTACGTGATGGTTGCGAAAATTCAGGACAACATAAGCATTCGTATGTTCGCAAGTTTTAGCAGGTATCGCTCATACTGTCGGTTTAAGGCTGAGATTGGAAATCTTTTAAATCGAAAATGATGTATTATTTCCTTGTTTACTTTTTGTAAACTTAATGTTAAGATAAGATCATTATTTTTGCGTACTTACTTTAATTGGGTTCCAATTGTTATGTGATGCCTGTATATAATTTCAAAAAATATTTTTTTTATAGATTTCCTTCATGTCTTCAAATATTTTACGAGTCCATAACTTATAGGATATATTATTTAAAACATTTAATGGAATTTTGAATCAAATGAATGTAATAAAAAGAATGAATATAAAAAGAAGTATTTAACGAATCAAAATACAGATGCACTTTCACCGGTGAAACTGGGCTTCCGGCTACCAGTATTAGGATTTCCAGTTTCTTTTACTTATCATCTTAAAACACAGTAACGCTAGGCTGCTTCTTTACATAGATATTTTCTTTAGCCCTTCCTCGGTCCTATAAATTCTAGATTAGAGTAAGTAAATTAAATGTACCAATCTTTTCTCATTATAGCATCATATGCGAATCATATGAATAAACCTCTCTACGAATATGCCGCTAAATGTTACCGGTGAGTTATAATTAGCAGATAACTCCACGAGGACACCAACTGCCCTCACCCACAGTGTGTATAGTGATAGAACATATCCTAAGTCCCTTGCCCTTAAACCGATTTTTACAGTATACCCAGGAAACAGCTGACACATTCTATGTTTTTCTCACTCTAACAATCCTTAAAAGAAATTAATATAGTATTAAAAGATAACTAAGTTAATAACACAGCAGCTGCTATTTCCTCATTCTAACATTACATTATCGTTAAGAAAAAAACTATCATTTGAATAACCGTTTGTATTATTGAAGTACCGACAGTGCATTGAATTGCGGTATGGTAATATATGTTTGCATTATTCAAATACAGACAGCTCTAGTCTATTAGTTAAACGACTAATTAATATGTTTCTTCTGACTGCACGCTTTGAAGAACGTTAGATTCTTATATAATTCAAATAAATAAACAGATGTAATATCTGCTACTACGCTGTTAGAAACCAGGCACATAATTATATGCGTTCTTAGAAAATATTACGTGGCGTGACAACGATGACAAAATGGCGAAATATGTAGTAAAAACTTGAAGATCTTAATCTCAGAAAGAACAAACAAAGACGACGTTTTATAGGTAAATTTATAACATAAGGTTTTACATATAAGGGTCCGATATTCACATAATAGCAAACACATTCTAAAGATTATAAATAATAAAATTGTATCGGCTAATAATTTCCGTTATTTGCTGTTGTGTTATAGTAAGAGTTTTATGAACGACATTTGGCATCTCAGTTTCTAAAATACTCTTTGTTTGTTTGAATTTTGCACAATTTGTTACTGCCTCTTGGCAGACTCTTCTTCGGAGACGTCTTGTATATCGAATTTAATCAAAACGTTATAAATATGATGTGGAAAAGTGTTTGAAATATGCTTAAGTTGATTAAACATGTTATTCATTAAATTTGAAATCTGTTTTATGTTCACGGTAACATATGTTACTAAAAACTAAAGTTTTTATCGGTATATCAATAATGTGTTTGACGAAAAGGTCATGCGTTTGACTCCCAGTCAAGTCTAATATACTACCGACATCAAGAACACTAATTGTTAGTTTTTTAGAGGTGACAAACGAGTCCAGTCTCCAGCCCTGCTGTTCACTGTAATATACATAAACTTAGTAACGATGGAGCGACACTGTAGCTTTGAAGCAGCCGTAGTATGAATAGGTCCGCTCGACTGGCAAAATACCATGCATGAAAAAGTGCATGTATCAAAATTTTATTATTTGCGGGTATATCATCTAGATCTTTAGGGCCTATAACATTGTATGTTTTGTATTAGTTACCTCATACATTAAAACATATGCCATGTTATATTGTTAAAACGTAAAACGTTAGATCTGGTTTCGATTTTCGGTCACGATTTATTCATATTGAATAGATGTCATATCAGATTTTAAACAGGAGTTCACTGGCTGGCTCCGTATTTGCGCGAATAAGTTATAATATTAAATTTGAATCACTCGAACTACTGCTCTGATACCTGTGTTTAGAGTATTCATACATTATACTGGTATACAAAGATAGTTAGTTTTCTATTTCTTTTTCCTTTTTTGTTTCTGTTTATAATATTACATACATTTTGAATCGATGGAGATTTTACGGCTTTGAATTTACAACAAATTAATTTGCCAAATATTGTATAGTTATAAATTAATATAAAACTGTTGTCTTTCTTAAATAAATAAAAAAAAGGAAAACTTCTTTTGGTAACGATTAGAACTAACGACGTGGTTCAAGTAGGCTAGATGTTCGTAACCCTTCTGATTATAATTAAAAAGCTAGGAATTTAAATATAGCCAACAACAACTTAGCATCGCTTAATGAGCAGCATAATAAGCGCAATTGATAAAACGGGGTGGGGGAAAAAACTGAACTGGTTAAGGCTTGGTAACAGAGTTACATAGGAAGCCGTAAATTATAATCACTATTAGGTAAGGTTCTCATTAGAGCTATTGTATAAACTGGCCCTTACATTGTTGCACTAGTTTATGACAGTTAGTTTAGAATTTTAGATGCATTGATGAAAAAAAAGGTAAAGGTGCGTCCGCTACGAATTGACAGCTGTTGATGTTGATTTTATTATTCTTATTTGCTATAAGTTGTAGCAAACGAAGAAAAATGCAATGGTAATATGGTATGCAAAGGTGCTGGCTCACAGCGGTCTACCCTGGCTTAGGCCGAGGCCAGTGAAACTTAACATCGCATATTGGAATACACCATTCGATTATTGTCGTGAACGTCTCCTAGCACAAGTATTTAGCTTTAGTTGGAATGGCTAATGAAAATTTGGTAACTTCAATAATATTTTCGGTATTTTTGAAAAAAAAAAAACAAATAACATTAGTGTAGTAGTCATAGTGTAATGAAAAATCCTTAAAAAAGAATATTATATATGTATATATATTTTAAAAAGACCTTCGAGTCTATACAAAAATAAACACATGCGTTGAATAATGAATATACGTAAATTTTTCTAACAATTTTGACAATTACAGTTTACTTATAAGATTGCCTAAATGTAAATGTCGAAGGCTAAATGTTCTAGCTCGTCTAGAACAGAATTTGCAACAAAAATTAATTTTTAATTTGACTTCCATAAATTGGATAAGATTTTTCTGCGCCCGTAGATATAATAATAATTTTAGGGATTTAATCTTTTTAATTAAGAAAAAATCAGTAGATATTACGTTGATGGTGCCATCTTCGAATGCGGTCTTCCTAATTGAGTTAAATCGTCATCTCAAACTCATTATTAAACCTATTAGTAGGTATGCCGTTGTAATAATAACTAGTTATCAAGTTTGAGTTTAGCATATGCAGGGAAATTTTCCACAATATGTAGCCAGAGCCTTGTTCCTTACTCAGTAACGGCTACATGTAGGTGAGGTTGAGTTTTGGAGGAAATCTTGGTATATTCTCTCTTTAACACTTAAGACTCAAAAATGCAGTTGAGTAAAGAGTTCTCTTTACTTAACTGCATCAAAAAGTCAACGTCAACGATGAACGAATGCGTAAATGGTTTACAATCACTACATATAATATTTCCCCGTTTGTAACATTTCCAAAAAAGTCGATCTAAACTCCAACATTTATAACTTTTATACTCTACTTATAAAATAAACCAGCATATTTGGTCTATCAGATCACCAATTTATCATCCTGATATCATTATCAGAAAAGCTATACGCGCTAAAGTAAATAATTTGTTGAATTTGTTGTATGAAATTTGTGCTCATTTAAAGAACTAAAAGTCGCATGAGTTGCACCTCAAGTTTTTTATCGTATACTGAAAGGTCAATCTCATCACGGTTGAATAAAAATGATTTCACTAACTTTAATAAATATATCCTGACAATGGCCAAAAATTATATAATACGAAACAAAGCAAAAATACAGTGTAAAAGTCAACATTACTTATCTTTTACAAATTCGACTAACGACTTTTGGTGTAATACAGGAGAGTTAATAGTGTCATTACTCTGTAATTATTGCTAGTCATTGTTTCCATAATGAACTACTAACAGTAAGAGAATGATTGTACTTTTAAACGGTATAATGGTTATTCCAAATAGGCTCTTGTCTCTTTTAGATAACGTCGAAATTGGTCTACTTACAAGCCTTAAACATCTTTATTATTAAGGCGTGTACATCGACTATTTGTCAAAATTTCATAATAAAACGATGTACCTTCTTCTTTCTTTATAAGGTGTTCTCAATTTTAATTTCGTATCTTATACGATAACAATACGCACTTATTTGTAACGTCTAAATTATCTTTGAAGGGTTTTCGTATGATATCTTAATAAAGAAATTTAAAAGCTATTTGTTGTAATACTGCAGGTGGTATAGTAATTTGCGAAGGCGATACCACCAGGTATGATGTAAGTAGGTAGAAAGGCTTTCTTGTTAATAAGAACTTAAATAACTTCCCTCGCGGTTTACATGTTGTGCCAAATTATTCACTTGTTAATTTTTTTTCTGTTCATTTCATTATGACGCTCATGCAGTATTAATTTCTAATTTTAAAACTGCAGACCACGCAGTTTTGTTTCAAGCCAAGATTGATGGCGAAGCGACTGATTTAGTACAATTGTAATTCAACTTAATTTGAGAATACGGAAAGCCTCAAGATCACTCGATTTTGTTTTGCTATGCCAATTTCAGTCTTTTATTAAAGGAAATTAAGTCGAACTTCAATTGTTTGCTACATTAGCCAACAGCCTAATGATTTAGAGTACTGTCTGCCAAACTAAAGGTCGTAGGTTCGAATCCGCAACTCCTAGTACAATCATTCTAAGCTTAGTTATAATGGTTAAAAGGTATGTTAGTTATGTCAATAGCACTGCTAGTATGCTTTAAAAAAAAGTCTCTTCACCACGACAAGGTCGGTCTGCACTGACCCTAAGAGTTCGTCACTTATTTATTTAGAAAACTTAGTCACTTTACTCTAATAGGAATCTTACACAGACAAGGTATTTGCAGAACGACCCTCCTATAACGCCCTCGACGATGCTGCGGGAAACCCTCTACTTGTAGTTGTAACAATTTGGGCTTTTATATTGTTTTACTTGGCTACTGACGAAAATGGAAAAACAGGATATCAAGGTAACGGAAACTCAATTCCAAGATTATCATTATTATATATTTCATAATCTAATTTATACTAACGGATTCCGTTTCATTAGAAATAAATAGATTTTATTTTAACTAGTTATTTGTTTAACGTTTTCGTATTGAAGGTTTTAAATGTGGAAAGGAATTATGCTATGAAACGAACGTTAGAAAATGCTCTCAGTTAACTGAGTAATACGTAAGTGATATCTCGTTTGTTACACATAATATTATTAAGAAAAATCGCTGATTTCAGAAACTATTAATTATTATTCCTATTGTTAACTACGGTTAGACTAATATTCAAGAAGGGATGACAAAAAGACATAATATAATTCATATATTATGTAATTTATGTGTATTTATTTTTTTATTTTTACTACACTGAGAGTAGCAAACAAGCACATAGTTCACCTGATGGTAAGAGATTTCTGCGGCCTATGACATTTACATTCATCCTTGACAAGAAATCATAACGCAGATGCGTTGTCACCCTTGTGGACTGAGATTGAATGCCTCGTCACCAGTAATAAAGGTCTCCGGAACCCTGCACTCATCAGACGAAACAAAACAGCATTATGCTGCTATTATACGCTAGTATTTTGTGAGCTCGTGGTCTTACCTCGGTCGAGCTGACCCATTCATTCTGCAGCTAGCAGCAAACTGCAGCGTAGCTCTATTACTGTTAAAATACATATTTAAAGGTTTGTTGTATAGTATATATATGTACCAGAATATAATGATATTTCTCAAGGAAGCCGAATCAATCGGTAGCTTCAGAGGGTAGAAAGATATCGTATTGGTATTTAAATGCTGCAATCTCTTAAAGGCAATACCGGACCAGTATTTAAAACTATAATTTTTAATTACTTAAAATACTTTATATCGAGATATTATAAAGTATTCTCATTAGTCTTTTTTTGTTTGTGTGTGAATATTGCTGTTGGTCCAGAGACCTTTACAGCTTTATCTAATTAGACTCGCGAGCGGGAGGCCCGCTGAGGAGACAACGACGATGCTTCGAAGCTGGCGCGGAGACTGCTGCTGCACCACCGCTTCACTCCGACCCCTGTGGACGCAGAACGTTGACGACAATAGAGGGGGGCGATAATACGATTCAAGGGCCCCTCATAAGGAGGCACGAGACCTCGACTCGGATCGCTATCTAAAGGGAGGAGGTCCTCATTAGTCTATACTGTGAAGTAGTCTGTGCAAAAACACATATTATATAGTCAGCTTTTAATAGACCACTTCTAAAGTAACAAGGTCTCCGTGACTGTGTCAGTAAGAATTATATGCACAGTTCATATTAACAACGCCATAGACGCATAAACTTTGCATTCTTCGATTTCTCGTATCGTAAAGTTGGGGATGGTGTTATGCAAAGCACGCAAATGGCATAAATGTAAATACGTTCCTTCTTACCTATTATTTTAAATTCATTTTCTATTAACTGGGATAAATCATTATCATGTGTTCTTGTTATTTTAAAACGGAAACTTAATCATGAAATGCTACCTTATTTATAATGAATGTTTAATGTTTTATAGTTCATATTTACCAGTGCTATAAAATAAACTCTTGCGAGTACGTTTCTTATTTTTAATTAGAGAAGACAAAGATAGGAAGCACTATACGTATTTTACTTGAATCTTAAGTACAAAATATTATTGAACTAAAATATGTTGCTTTATGTTTACTGGGTTCAATCCCACGGGCGTCATATATTATAATAAAGCGTCAACTCTTATAATCACCGATATCTTCTGTAAAGTAGGATCGATAGCTGAACAAAAATTGATAACAAAACACGGTGAGAAACCAATATAGAATACAATAATACATAAGACTAATAAAAAGGAAGAGTAGATAAAGCGGCTTAAGATACAACCAGACTGCCTGGTCCAGGCAACACCATGAGTCCGGCGATTAAGTAACGTTTTAAGAATCGCTTTAGTACTATCGACAAAAAAAAATGTTCAATGACCTTAAGCTGAATCTGATTGGCGTAAAATTTCCATTTTCCGCAATCAAAATTCTACAGTTAACTGCACAGCAGTGGTGAAGCGACAAGACTGACGATTAATGTAAAAACTGAGTCCACATTTGAACATAAAACATTTTTGCATTGAAGGAATTATTATTTGTTCTTTTCTACATTCTTAGTGTCTAGAAAAAATAGTCTAGAGTCTAGACTAAGTGCGTCCATGAGCCAATGAATCGCGGTAATCACACGAGTTCCAAGCATTTCATACAATTAAGCTAAGAGTTTTTCCAAGTAACATATCAGCACTACACTTTCATTAAAACAAACATTACCACTATACTATAAAACCAGGAGTCACAAATCTTCCCACGAGCTTAAGACACTTTTACATTGGCACATGATAATTCTAAGCGTAAGATGTTTGTGTCAAGTTCGCACTAATGGGGTGATAAGTAAATCATTACTTTACTTGCCCTCGTACTTTTACTTGGCAAGTAAAGCAATGATTAGCTTATCAATATATGTACATGTATACTACAATATATGTATTAGTAAAGTAATAGTACCAAGTACAATACATGTACTTGGTACTATTAGTTTCTAGAACTGGCCATTTATATCTTAGATATAAAAGAAATAATGCCTATTTTGGACAGTGAAGTTCTCTGGAGTTACAATATTTATTTTTTTTACTTTCTGAGAATATAATTTGCTTTATTCTTTTCTCTATTTTTCCTAATTGTGTTAATGGAAACATAATACGATGACGACGACATAAGAATACGATACAGGCAATTGAAGAGACTGAAGACTGAGTCAATTTTTTTTGCAATATATGTACATGTATACTACAATATATGTCTTAGTAAACTAATAGTACCACGTACAATACATGTACTTGGTACTATTAGTTTCTAGAACTGGCTTACTATATAAAAAAATAATGCCTATTTTTGACAGTGAAGTTCTTCGGAGTTACAATACATTTTATTTTCTGAGAATATAATTTGTTTTATTCTTTTCTCTATTTTTCCTTATTGTGTTAATAGAAACATAATACGATGACGAAGATATAAGAGTACGATACAGGCAATTGAAGAGACTGAAGATTGAGTCATTTTGTTTTGCAATGATTTGAAATCATGGAAAAGCAAATAAATTGTCGGCGTAAATATACGGAAAAATTTAATACAGCATTGAAGCTGAGCCCGTGAGCCTCTCAAAACACATTCAGGTTTGTGGTGTTATTTGCGTAAGGCGTCGTACATGTAAAACCAAGCTCGTACCGTAAATATGATATGTGGTGACTTCTAAAGAAATAACCATTTACAATATTTATTGAATATCAATATCGTACCCGATAGTATGGTGTCGTCACACGTTACGTTATATTTGTACAAGTGTTATGGATACAAGTATACATGATGCCCATAGCAACGACATAGGAAATCGAAAGAAGAGCGACTTTTATGTCACGGATTTAACAAATGGCAAATGTTTTAAAATTCAGAAGCTAAAGACGTAAACAGAATTTTCCTAGATGTAATAATCATCCGATCAACAATTATAATTTACAACAATAGAAATTTAAAGCGTCAATAGCCTAGTGGTTTAAGGTGGTGTCGTCGAAACTTAGGGTAGGAGGTTCGAATACGCCATACGGACTGGAATGTTAGTAATAATACTAGCATTGAAAAGCAAGAAAAAAAAGTTGACACGGGGATACGTTCTAAAATAAAACAAAGTATTTATCGCGTAGGCTCGTGTATTTACGTAGCAATGAATAGAATCAGAGGAGGATACAGGTAATCTTGGACCTGGACGACATTGTAATCAGATGTAAAACTATTTTTATTTAATCGTGATATACATAACGTTATGACAGCATATTTATTTAAAACTCCGATATTTTTTCATTAAATCCAATTAGTGTAATAATATATATATATAATAACATAAATCTATCGAAATAAATAAGAGATTAAAAATTTATTATATATTTTAAATCTAACATGAAAAGCCAATTCTGAAATAGATACGGTGGAAAGTAATGAAATATACTAATACTTAAGGAGATTTTTTTGCCAGCGCTTTGTTAAGAGCTGTCATCCAACGTCATTTAACCGCTGATGGAAGATTTACCACTCATATTACACCATTAAACGTCAGTCAGTATGTGTTTGTTATAGGTAAAGCAGTAAATTTCCGCCAATTCCATTGACTAGACGCGGGCGTGCCTTAGGTCCGAAGCGTATTATTTTTCACGGAACGTCAGTAAAAACGTCATAGCTCGCATTATTATATCGAGATTCCTGCCGGTCTATCGGGCATTTAGAGCCTTGTCGCCTTACCGTTATGTACTACACACGGCTTTAAAGACTGGCGAATAGCAAACAGTTATTGTATTTATATTTTTTTCATAATGTATACAAGTTAATAAAGCAAAATATAGTGCAATTTGAATTAGATTTTATAGTTGTTTATATAGGAAGTATTTAAAAACTTGTCAATTTTTTGTCACAAACTTCCTCCTAATTATTTCATTATTTTTGACTAAAAAACTTAACTTAACTTAAAACTAATAAACTAAAAATTTAAAATAAAATTTTAATTTAGACTTTAAAATTAATAAATTTCATACATATTATTAAAATATTGTACACTAAGGCACAGAGATAATTAATTTTGAAACAAAAATACCCTTAATTTTTGTTTTAATATATTTAAGTCTCTAAATGAAAGCTTAAGAAATAATAATTATGCTCACCAATACCTATCATTTACCCTAGGTAAACATGACTAATTTGTCATTGCTAATTAATATATAAATACTAAAAAAACTTACTATCTCGGGAACATTGCGATTCAGAAATCAAAGATCCCTCGCCATCTAGTGACGTTATTCTACATTTAATAGCACAAAACTTTAAATAATCGTATCATTTTAAGCGCGATCTATTCAATGCTTGAAACAGCCGCGTCTCGTTCAAAGTACGCTGTCAGTATATACTATATGTATGTATGTAAGTTATGTGCGGGAACGCGCCGAGTATCGTGGACATTGAATTCGATTCATTGGTTATAAGAAATATGATACAATGTTAAGGGCACTTATAATCTTTCCATTTTTTCCGCTATCATGGGGAATTTTATTACTTCCCTTCGATGTTATCGACTTCTATTGATGTAATGGCGTCTCTCCGTCTATATTAGCTAAGACGGCGGATTCTTTGCCTACGTTTGCACAGCGAGAATATTATTATGGGGGCACTTTTGTTTTTATTTAATTGTCAGATATGGTATTGTAGGTGCGTGTCATATTTTATATAAAATATAAACAGAGGCAATGACACAATTTTTCTGTGAGTTAAATAGTTACTCTGCACTTCCCATTTCTGTGGGTTGTTATAAATGTGATTTCATTATGTTTTTAAATGCATTTGAATTATCTGTATCGTCACAGAATATATTCGCGTCGTATCTGAACGTATTATTTTCTCACTTTTTATATAGGTCATATTTGGTAGATTATGTATCAAATTATTCCATTTGATCACTTGAACCGGTATTACACATTAAATAAAGGTCATCTCGTTGAAGACTAAGTCATTGACGATGGAAACTTATAAATAGTTTTAATATATATATATATATATATATATATATATATATATATATAAAATATATATATATAATAATATTTTTTTATTTAGGATCATAATGAATACAATATAAGTGATAGGCCTATAAGAATGTAGAAATTATGCGCATTAACAGAATTTGCAGGCTATTGTGTATAATTAGGAGTCGGTATTTACATCCAGGTAATGTCGGCGAGACCTTTGTTAGTGTTAGTTACCAAGTGTTTACGTCTTTATTATCTTAATCCTTCTTAGGACTAACTTACGTTAACTGAACATAAAGCGTTTGATTATTGTTAACCATGTGTTAAATTTTGCACTAAAGCTTAACACAATTCATTTATAGTGTAGTAATAAATATATAAATAAACGTTAAACAAAACAATGAACCGATTGACAAAACCGAAAGTGCTAAACTCCTAAAATACATCTTAGTATAAAAAGATCAATCCAATACAGTACATAAATGCCATACCGTCGAGACTTATCGTTTAAAATTTAATAAATAATTAAATATGGATCGATATCTAAAAATCGATATCAATTAAAACTTTCAATCCGTAATAATGAAAATTCGTAAAAAACTAATGCAATCCCGAACGAAGATAATGAAATATGAAGGGTTTTGTTTTCATATAAATAAAATGTATGTATTATTAACAAAAATATTATACGATTTTAAGTAAGAGAAAGAGCGAGAGAGACGTTAAGTAAAAAAGGTATTTAGGCAAGTAACAATCTACGGAAGATTACACTGACATATATATATATGTCAGTGTAATCTTAAAATTTAGCAGAATGAGTATTTAAATTTAGAAAAACAAATAGTCATCTTGTGTTAAATGTAAGATGATTAGTTATTTTATTGTATTTTTAATATTGGTTATTGTATTGTAACAGCAATACTGTATACTCTAGATATATATTATGTATATAATTATTCCAAACACACATGCATCCACATTATATAGGTCTTTTTACAGACATAATTTGCCGAGCATGTCGGATATTTTTTTACAATTATGTGCCGAACAAAATAATCTTCGCGTTGTTAGTTAGAAATCGTTACAATTAGCGCATAACAAAATCAATAATTCATTACTTTATTCACATTTGATGAAGTAGACTTTTTCACATTTTTTTCGATTAAAAAATATAACTTGTTTGCAATTTCGACGTGAAAGTAAATGAATGTCCGTAGCGTCAGTGGACCGTGTTCCGAGATCGCCTAATTAAAATGTAATATAAATTATGTCCAATACAATGTGTTGAAAGAAATTTCAATTTATACAGACAATCAATTTTATGCCACGTCACGGTTAACCGGGGCCATAAAATTGATTTTTATTGATCTTACATCAGTACACGCTTTCGACTTATATCATTGTAAACTGTAAGACCACGAAAAAGCTCTGATTAAATTCATATTTAGAACTATGTATGCGGCTAGTGAAACGGTGGGGTGAACGATGCGCAAAATCTATCCTAATTATTTCTGTTTCCATATACATTTAATAGCTCCTGTATAATTATTTCAACGAATTTAATTATATCATATCGGTAAGCTTAATATAAAATAATACAAATATATAAAAATAAATAAATAATTGAACAGTAACCACTAAAGAAAATCGATCTCCTTATTTAATGCTATGATTGTCCAATCTATTCAGACACGATACTCGAGGCAGAAGGATGTCTTCTGGGATGATTTTAACTTGGATGGTGGTACCTCAGTCGTTAGGGGTTTTCAATTTTGTATATATTATTGCGCCAAAACTACTCGGAAACGGAATGGGGTGTTTACTTCACTTTGCCTTCCCAAATGTTGTTTATTTAAGGACATGTTACGTATTATATTATACATATATTATTTTACAATGGTAGAGCTACAATGCAGTTTGTTTCTAGCTGCAGTATGAATGGGTCAGCTCGACCGGGGTAGGACCACGCCCTCACAGAATACTAGCGTAAAATAGCAGCATAATGCTGCTGTGTTTCGGCTGACTGCAGGGATCCGGAGACGCTTATTACTGGTGACGAGGCATTCCATCACAGCCCTCAAGGGTAACAATGCATCTGCATTATGATTCCTTGTCATGGATGAATGTAGATGTCATGGGCCGCAGGAATCACTTGCCATCAGGTAAACTGCGTGCTCGTTTATTACTCTCAACGTAATAAAAAAAACTAACTCGCATAGCTATTAAATTAAACTTAAAACTAACTTAATAAAAAGACTATTAAATTTTAACTTGGTAAATGTATTTATAATAAAAAATCAGGGAACTTTTATTCAATTAAACTTTTTCACCCTCAAAATTGCTTACAATAAAAATTAGCGTTTTGCACCCACTAAATCTCGTGTGTGTCTCATTCTTGCCCACCTAAGTTAACAAAATTCAGGTAATTAAAATCTGCCGGAGTCTTACGAAACAAATTTCATCGGCGTCTGTAATAACAGAGTGCCCGCAATCGATTCGTGTTTGTGAGAAAATATGAATTTGTGTAAGGGGAACATATGCCTATACATAGAAGACGATGCGTGAAATCTTTTCTATAATATAACACTGAGCGCCATCGCAGACCGACAGGGTGGCGATGACATATCCGAGATCCAAAGAAGTTGGTTATGTGTTTCACTTTAACAATTTCTATTAAAGACATGCAGGTATTGAGGTGAAACCACCTCGTTATTATAACTACTGTTTAATTTAAGTTTTCTATATCTTAGGCTGCGTGGCGGCAAATCAATCAAATAAACTGATATTTCTTTTACAAACATGTTCGCGTAAAATAACATTATATGTTTAGGTGCTGGTAAAAACTTTGCCATTTAACTTGTCACTTTTGACGCAACAAAAATACCGGTCGTTTTCAACGTTGGTCTTTTTAATGTAGATGATTGTTTAGTTTTTATCGCGAATGTGTCAAATTATAACGCGCTAACTGTGTTCGTTAAACGCTATTTTTCGTTTAACGATCGTGACGGTTTAGATAATTTAGCGGTCGCAGATCCCTGGGATAGGTAGGAACGTCATATGCGTGTCAAAAGAGAAGTAAAAGTAGTATGGTTATCGGAGCATCATGTAGTTACTATGTAATAGACCTGACACTTAAACTTTTCTATGCTATTTTTTTATCTCTGTAACGTATATTTTGTTTCATTTCGTTTACTTTCTCATACAACACGCACCTTGTGAATTCGTTGCGCCCTTTAACTTTTCAAATGGTGCAACATATTTATGAGTGTTATTTAGCCGCTTACAATTTTAGACAACCGTGACATTTCTTAAGTGCTTGATATAAAGTGTATGAAAAACATACATGAATTATTTTAAAGTTTCTTCCATAAAAAGAACTAAAGTTCAAATATTTTTAAAAGTAAATGTTGTTATGGCCTTTTCACTTAATTAAAGTACATGATAGAGCCGCACCGCAGTTAGACATTAGCTATAATACGAATTGGTCAGCTTGACCGAGAAAAGTCAAAGATCGTTACTACCATTTTTTATTTAGGTTTTTTATGAAAGTTACGACTTATGTCTATCATAACTTTTACATCCAACCTCAACAAAGATTATGTTACACCTGCGTTGTCGCCTCTAAGAACTGAGATGGAATGCCCCGTTTCCTATGACTGACTCCTAGGATACCTATACTCACCATACAAAACACAGCAGAGTTTCGCTGCTATTTCGGCCGGTGACAAGCAATGCACTTGAAGCTTCTCTGAGCTTTCTCAGTGTCCAGATTCTGTTGATCATAGCGCTGTTAGCCTTTGCGGCTCTTACAGCTACATCGGACTTTTTTAAGATTACTTACTTAATGTTTATAGTGGTAGAGCTACACTGCAGTATTCTGTGAGGGTCCAGATAGAATCAAACCATTGCTAGATTCTAGCTGCAGAACGAATGGGTCAGCTAGACCGCGGCAGCACCACGCTCTCACAGGTTACTAGCGCAAAATAGCAGCTTAATGTTGCTGTGTGAGACTACAGGTGGTGAGTGCAGGAATCCGGAGACCTTTACCGAGCCGGTGACGAGGCATTCCATCTGGGGGCTTCATAGGTGACCTGTGTGCTCGTTTGTTACTCTCAATGATATAAAAAAAACTACCAAGTGCTTGCTCTAAGCGTTTTCTGTCTGTGCAATTGTTTTGCCACCGAATGCCTGAATTATGTGAGAACCCTCCCGTGGGTGATACCTATTTGCCTTCCGAGGTTAGGATAACGGACCTAGCCTTGGACAGTCGGCATTTGTTATCGAAAGCTGGGGGCGGCGAGAACCGCTCTCGAAAACGGGTGAATCTGGTGTACGCGATGTTGTTGCGCTGCGGTAAACACTTACCATCAGGTGACTTGTTTGCTCGTTTGACGGGTCAAGTCAACATTCACGTTGCAGGCTGAAACTAGCATTAGTGAAGCTCTATCATTGTTATGCAGAGCTTTTGTCGAAACATTTCTTTTATATCCACTGACCGTAATAGATAATGTGCAATAAGTAGAACGATAGACTTTTCTGATAAAACATTATTTTAAATTCTCTTCGGAGGTTCTCAAATCAATATGAGAAGATCATGACGAGCATCTATGTCTGATCTAAGTGATAACAACATATGAATTCGTAAACTAATTCTTCCTATAGAAAAACTAATAACAGTCTTGGATATGTCAAAGCATTCGGAGCCCGAATGCTATTTAGGAAAATATACAATTTAACTATCTGTTCCGTAATAGCTTATAATATTCTGCGTAATTGACAACTACCTTCAACCAGGGGTTGTTGTAGATAAGAATTAGAAGGACACGATAATTTTCTCTACAACTCTGCGAGAGTTGATAGGCGTATAATTACTAATTTCGATTAATAACATAGGATGTAGCGCAGATACCCTACATTTTCTTTTAGACACACCTTCGTAGTGAGATCGGATAGCTTTTTATCATAGTTAACTATCTTATTTTGCTTGAGATCATTTATAAATATTTTGGGAAAATATTTGCCTTCAATAGAATGAGGCACAAATAAAAGCCGCCGTAGAGAAATCTGTCCTATATCCCCTTTTATCATATACACAGCATATGAACATCATGATTTCTATTCCGGTGTCAGTACCATAAAAAGGAGTGTGTGACCTCGATTTGTAAGTATATAGAAAAACGGGTAAAACGACAGAGATAGAGGGAGAGAGAAAAAGAGAAAAAAGGTGAATAAAAAGGAGCCCGTTTCCGTATCGTAGTTTTCTCAACCAGCTCACGGACCCCTAAGTTCCGTGAGACCTGTGTCCGATGAAGCTGTAAGAGCCGCATAGACTAACAGCATCAACATCAACAGAATCAAGAACGTAGTTTTCTCTTTCTTTCTGACCAAACACTTATATTCCGTCCTTTTTGCGACAGTAACGTTTCATTTTGAAACATTGCACCTTGTAATTTTACTTACATCGCGCTCAATGAAGTTTCACTTCAAAAATTTATTACAAATTAAAGTGGTCATTTATCACTTATACACCCACCGAAGGCAATAATGCCATCTTTATAAATAAAATCATGTGTATTCCATTAATTTACTTTTGTGCTGAGTCCTAGACTACGTTCTAAAAGCCTCCAAATGAAGGAAGACCTATTCCCAGTAGTGAAACCTAGACCTACCAGTTACTTTACTTTTGAATAAAGATTAACACGCATACTGTCCTCCTTAAAGCAATCGAGCATTTCAACCCAGAAGGTATGTGGATGATCCATGATAAACGAAGATTCAAGATTTAGGGTCCTTGACACCTTTCTTATCCAAAAGTTGTATAACAAGCCCAGCGCCAGTAATTGGATTACTGTTTTTCATCGTTCACCGTACGAAACACATTATGTAAAAGCATATCATAAGGGCCATATGTTCTCCGGGAACATTAGCATAAATAAAAATTACACGTAGCCAATTCTTCCGTCGCATTCAAACCTACTTCATAATTAAAGAAGTAGTGAATTATTTTTTTTGAAATTTGAGCGTGCTTCAGGTGCATAGTCAAATATAGCCAATCTTTCATGCCAGCTAACATCTTCCAACGGTCATACTTATTTACATGTAGCTTGAATAGTTTTTACATACATAAAAAGGGGTTTAATGAACCATATAAAAGGACATATGTCTATGTTACATCATTGTAGAATAATGCTAGATACAAAATGTGTACTGTTCATGCTTTTTGTTCCGTACTTAAGGGTAAGGGAATGCTTGTGCACTAATTAGTGTTAATTATCTTTATCTAGGAATAACGCTACTCGTATACGTTAGACATGGCCGTTTTTTCTTAAGTTCACCTTTCGTTAATAGTTTGATTGTTGTTACTTAGAATTATTAAGTCGAAAATCGCTTAAATGGTGACGGACCGTCGAGGAGTTAATGAGGAGTCCCTTTAAAGGCACCTGTAAGAACGGCATTATGAGGCGCTATTTTTTTTTTATTTCGATTTCCCGGAACGATATATTGTGAGCTTTATATTTTTTCACACACCGAAGTGGTTTATACAAAATATTACATGTCGTTTTACACCAATGAGTCGCAATTGTATCTTATATTTTTAATTGACACTATCCACACAATAGCATCATAGCAATTTAAGTTTAAGGTTGCTATGCATTGTGTTGACAGCTTTAGAATGCCCAATAAATAAAAAAGTATTTTAACAGCGAGCATATATTTGTAATGTGAAGCGATTGCTTTTTTTTTAATTAGAACAATTTTGAATTGTTAGTTATTATAAACTATAATTAAATATACACCAGTAGGATTGGTTTTATATTTTTTGAAATCCGTATGTATATTGAGTGAGTATCATAAAAACTTAGCTTATATCTTTTTAAAGACAATATTAAGTTGCATGAAGATATAAAATTTTGTTTTAACATCCAAGAATTGCGAACAATATTATACCGCATTATATAATATAACACAAATTTATATATATATACCTCATTTTGCCATTATGCACTAAATATACTACACTATTACGTTGAAACAAAGTTCGAATAGAAGTTAAACATAACCTCAAAAATTATTTATTAATGACTTCAGTTGGGTTTGTAAATAGGACCTTGAAAACAAGAATACTTTAACTACTGCACTACTTATTTAATGTATCAGCATTAAATTCAATATACATCTTACAATTACTTGAATATTGCAATCACTTGAATAACATTAATATTTTAACTTAAAACAAATTACTACAATTAACAAGATAGTAACATTTAACAGTGTACGTTTAAAATAAGAAAGACAGTAGTAATCACTTAATTAAGTTGTAACAATGTTCCTAATCGATTTTCCTTTCTACAAAACAGTGATCGGAAAAATTTATTGCGTGTTCGACCTTATTGGCAACACGATATATGCTTTCAGCTCTACTGATTCTGCAGTGTATTGATCGGGTATTTACAAGCCGTCTCCGATAATCGAGGTTTGAAGATTTCCAATAATTGATTATGTTCTCTTTTTTTACTTTCGTCACGGTGACGCTTGCATATTAGCCAATCATAGAAATAGGTGTACCTATTATATCTGTACGTTTTTATACGCTTATATAAGACATTGATAATTTCAATGGAAAATGATATACTAGGCGTATTTGTGTAATCCACATAAATTGTGTTGTCTTATTTTAAAAGTGTGAGACTTTTTTAATTATTACATTGGAGGTTACAAACGAGAACACAGTTCACCTGATTTTAAGTGATTCCTGCGTCCCATGACATCTACATTTATCCTTGACAAGGAATCATAATGCAGATGCATTATCACGACTGCGAGATTATGAGGACTGCGATACAATGCCTTGACACCAGTAATAAAGGTCTCCGGATACCTACACTCAGTAGGCGAAACATAGCAGCATTATGCTGCTTTTTCACACTTTATTATGTGAGGGCGTGGTCCTACTCCGGTCGAGCTGACCCTTTGTTTCCGTAGTTAGAAAAAAACTGCAGCTCTACCACCATTACATTTCTGTTTATTTTTCAAGTGTGTAAGAAGGACTTCTGATTTACTAACCTAAATGCCATGGTGTAATGTAACATCAACAACAAAAGTTAAATTCATTTATAGTTGTATTTTTTTATTATATAAGGTGTGACAAACGAGCGCATATTTCATCTGATCTGATCAACAAAACTTAAGAAGTACTTCAAGAGATTTTAATGCCTCTCAAGGCGTGGTCCTTACCCATTACATTATTTATATTACTTTTTATAAACGCGCCATTACAACAACTTAATCAATATTACAAGTATTACGATCTGTCATCACATATAGCTGTGGTCAAACTAAATCACCGTGACAGGATAACTAAATACATTGTATTTTATCATAGAACAACAACAAAGAAGAAAGAAAGAAAGAGTGTTGTGTAGTAGTGTTGTGTGTTAGCCCTTATTTATCTTTCATGTCGATTAGAAATGCAATTAAACACACTCATGGGGGTAACTACAAAAACACATAAAGAAGTCGGCCACCTTACAAGTGTTGGCATTCGTTGTCAGTTGACTTCATTTGCATGAAGATTTAAAATCGATCATCAAGTGATATAATTGAGTTTTAATGCACAGGCGTCGTTAATAAGCTGCAAGCTAATGAGGTATTAACATTTATTAATGATTGGAGACATTATATTGATCTTACGTATATTTTGAGCTAACCGCAGTGTTTGTTTACCGCTAAATGCAGCCTTTTTTGCTACTCTAGCGGCAAACCTCCAATTTTACTGTCAATCAATGAATAATATATAGGACACACTGTTTCGTAACGCCTTTGTTAATTACATAGCTTTCAAAAGCCGACACAAAAATGCTAGTCAATTAGCGAGATACGGAACTTTTTTAAAGAACTTCTATGTCTGATACGGAATCCTTGGCGTTTCACCGCTCACTTTAAGGTGATATAAAAGTAATTTGTCGTCTGGTATTTCTGTAATATTTGTTACGTGTTGGAGAATTAATAAAATGTCGTTAATTAGTTTGATAGTAGATTATTAACCAGAGCTCCGGGTTATTCGGGTTATTATAATGTCTCATTTTTCAAGTTATCTTTATTGTATAATAACAGTCTTTTCCGTTCCACTATCCGATCGTGTCAAAACAAAATCTAGAATTAGTCGCCCTCCATCCATATCCCCCTCTGTTAGTAAGTAGTACACCATATGACATAAGGATTGGCATTTGGACAACATGTTGGTATATTTCACCTCCTAAAAGGAAAACAACTAGATACAAAGAATACTGGAATGGATGGAAATTTGTATATTTTTATTTTTTTAATTATTTATTGAGATGAAATATGATTGCTCAAAACATAGGATTATATACAAATAAAATAAACACCTTAAAAAATCTTCACTTATTTTTCACACACAAAACTTACAAAGAGTTAAAAAAATTGCCTATTATTAACAAGACATTCCATTTATAAAATTTGACATTTAGTGTCAATGTATTTTGCTTATTAAGTTTTTTTTTTTTGATTTCGGTTGGTCTATATGTCAAAATTTAAACACGATACCTCTCGAAATACTAAAATCAAATAAATCGGACCCATTTTTTTATTACGTTGCTTATATTTAGTATAATAGATTCCTATTGCCTATCAATACTGTAATTCAATGCGTTTATCGTTTTCCTCTAATTAATAAAAACACTGTCACTGTCAGAATTCAGTTGGTTAGTCAACCAGTCAAATGTGGAAATATATTAAATTTCACTACTGTAAACTGTCACATTCCTTAATAATTAAATAAAACTTTTGGATGTTCCAAATATTTGGCCAGACCTGACAATGCGACGATCTGCACAAGGCGGCTGGCATCAACTGGATGTTTAAAGATCTACTAAGTGGAGTGCCTTTGGAGAGGCACACATTATAGATGTCCAGCAATGGACTGACTATAAACCATAAATCCAACTTTAAATTATTCAAATGCTTCTTATCCACCCGAATGTTCTCAGCTATAAATATTGAAAATAACTTTGAAACAAATGACTAGTTTTAGCTTTACGCACTATGCACGGCGGGATTTCATTCTTGTCTTCTAGACGTTACATCCAGACATAACGTTTTGCAGCGTCGATTTAGTGCATTCAGTAAAGGAATAGAATTATTTTCTTACGTAATAATTTAGGTAAAGTTAGAAGTGTGATTAGTAATTGAGGAACAGATAGACAGACATTGAGAAACATTTCCGCACAATATCTGCCATGATTTATTTAGTTAATACTAGATTAAATTTTGATTGGTGAAGATTAAAGAAAATAATGTCCTTGTTAAGGTTAAATTTATGTGAACGAAATTGAAGTGTCAGTCTAAAAACATCAAGGCCTAACGATTCCAATTGTAATAAATATGATTTACAGTCGAGCACTTGCACGCTATAAATCTCGGTTTCCACCTCAGCTTTCAAGCAACTTAATTTCTATTTTATATTTCTACCGGTATTGTATGACAAGTAACAATGTTATATTTATGATGAACATTTAAAAAAACGTATGTTTACATTATGTGTTTACAGTACATTGCCCGTGTATCGAAGCAGAGCGAAGTGGGGATGTTAGGAAATTGACCAATCGCATTCTTTCATTTTCATTTGTACGCGTCCATGCTTCAGTGAACAGCGGTTCAGTCAATTGCTATTCTATTCCGTACTTTTAATTATATATAGTGGGGTACGGGAATTAATTATCATTATTTTTACACGTAATGCTGTTCTCTGCTCATCGACGACTATCTGCCTCGACATCTATATGCTATAGCATGTACTACAATCGGCACTGGAGGTGTTGAAATTTGTTGTCCTTATTATCTTTATTAGAATTAATTTTATTCTATATTGAGTTACACGAATTTTAAATATTAAGAAACGCTAGTGAATTCATTGTTCAAAGCTGTTTATGTCGTAAAGTCTTTAAATTTACCTACATTAACAGGCCTCATCTCAAGAGATAGTAGCTACAGCATTGTGTTTTCTATTAGATATTCTTATAATTGGTTCGGTGTTGTGCCTTAAGGTCTTTCCATAATAATTGTCAAACCCTCTTTGTGAGCTGATAAATAAAAAACTCAACAGAATATCTTTTAAAGTATTATGTATACAAATTGCCAGAAGAGTTTAGTCATGTATTGCAATTTACTACACGCATTACCATATTTAATTTCCTGACGATTATTCTATATATATAAATGTAGGGTGAAACTTTACTATTCTAAAGTGTAATAAAAAGTAACAACATCTTTACATCGCTGCTAGAAGACGTTGCTAACGAACGGATAAACAGATGTTACACTCTCGTTTTTCTACAAGTCATTTAAATTTTAAATCAGCATATGCAAGTAGAGTGCTCTGCATGTCGCTACTGCCACAGTTTGTTTTACTCGAGCAGTTTGACGATTCCGTTCGATCGATATATACTCAATTGAACAAATAAATCCCTTTCTTACTTTGATTTTGGTATCGATTTCGTTTTTAAGGTTGGGTAATTTAAATTACTGTTTGCACCGCATGTACGTTGTTTATGCATCTGCAAACGCATGAGTTCAATCATTATCCTTTAAATTTTAAAGTTACGTTTGCAATACTACTTTTATTTATTACATTTTTGCTAATGGAAACTTCTATAGTAAACTTATTTTAATTGATAAAGGCACGCTGTAGTTGAGCTGACTCGTGGGCCACGCTATCACCTGTGGGTAGTATGGCGCGTGTTAGAAACCTTAAATTTTATACTCAGGAGTGCCAATTCATCTTAAATCTTTGTTGGGGATGCACGTAAATATCATGGACCGTAGTGATCAGTACGTCTGTGTCGCACTTTACATAAATGTTTGTCCAGAGAAGTTAGTCTGTATATCAGTTTAAATTAAGAAAATATTAGATAATCTAAGGTACATACAAATAAGTTGGTACTTTAATGCCTTCTATACCATACATCACTATGTAAATCCCATACTATAATGTTTTAAAGGGAATTTTAGGACTCGCTTCCGATCATCGCCCCGTTCTTCTTCGGTTAGGGCCCTCCGCCCCAACCTCACCCTCCACCAAAACCATAGTAGACTGGCACCGACTCAGGAACGACCTGAAGGAAGCCACATCACCACACGTAGATGCTATTCCTAGGAACATATCTTCAGTCCACGACACGAACCTCGCAGTTCATGCCCTCACTAGGCACATCCAGACAGTCGTCGAGGATTGTTCGAGGCGGGTTCCCTCGGTGGAAGACCACCGATGGACCCTGCCAAGCGACATAAAGGACCTAATGAGGCGCAAGAATGCGGCGACTCGTGCCCACGACTTATATCCCACTGAAAGTAACCGGCTGGTGCTACGTACCCTTCAGCGTGAAGTCCGGTCACGCATAGCCCAGTACAGGAACGATCGGTGGGATAATCACCTCTCCAATATCGAACCTTCCCACCTCGCCTTCTGGCGACTTCCCAAATCCCTAAAAGGGGCAACGCCCAAACAATGCCTCCCTTAGCGCGTCCTAATAAACCACCCGCCTTCTTAGACGAAGAGAAAGCCGAATGTCTGGCTGACAATCTGGAGCTCCAATGCTCACCGAGCACACCACCGATCGACGCCGCTCACCTTGCAATGATTGAGAGCGAGGTCGACCGGAGGAGTAAGGAACCACCTCGCGATTCCGTTACCCAAGTCACATGCACCGAAGTTGAGTCCATAATTAAAAACCTGCGACCACGCAAGGCTCCCGGCCCCGACGGCATCACCAACAAGGTGATGAAACTCCTACCCATGTCCATTTTACACCTACTGGTAATAATCTACAACGCGGCCATATCCAAAGGCACCTTTCCGAACACCTGGAAGGAAGCCGACGTCATAGGGATTCTCAAGCCCTCAAAACATCCAACCGATCCATCAGCCTATCGACCCATAAGCCTACTCAAAGTCTTGGGTAAGGCACAACGGGCTCGGTGTGCCAGATCGACTCGTACTTATCATACGAGACTTTCTCCGAAATCGAACCTTTCGTTACCGCGTCGAGGGAACGCGCTCCGAGGTTCACCTATTTGTGCCGGAGTACCACAAGGCTCCGTCCTAGGTCCTATTTTGTACACACTCTACATACCGCGCACTCGCGGTGTAGAGCTAGCCCTTTTCGCCGATGACACCGGCCTCTATGTGTCTGGGTTCAAACCAGACGCTATTTGTAGACGCCTCCAATCTGCAGCCAACACCTTAGGGAAATGGTTTCGGAAATGGAGGATCGAGGTTAACCCACCAAAAGTGCAGCCATGTACTTCTCTCGGCGCAACAAAACGCCGCATCTCCCAACTATAGAGTTATTTGATCGTCCAAACCCCTGGGAACAGACAGTCAAATACTTAGGCGTTACTTTAGATGAAAGACTCACCTTCGGTCCGCATGTCAACCGCGTACGGAATCGAGCAGCGTTCGTCTTAGGTCGTTTGCACCCGTTACTCAATAAAAATAGCAAAATGTCGCTGCGTAATAAAATTACACTATACAAAGCGTGCATCCGACCCATAATGACATACGCAAGCCCCGTCTTTGCGCATGCTTCCCCGCGTCACATTCACTGACTTCAGGTAATACAAAATCGTTTCATGCGCAAGGCCACCGGTGCACCGTGGTTCTTGCGTAATGAAAATCTACACATAGATCTTGAGCTGCCGACCATAGCTCAGTACCTGAAGCAGGCTTCCCGCCGATATTTCGACTCTGCCGTCACACACTCTAACCCCTTGATTGTAAGTGCCGCCACTTACAATAGCATCGCGAATCACAGATTCACCCGCGTCCAAAGGAGACCGAGGCACGCTCTCGATGACCCCGACGACGTGACTACCAGGGCCCAAGCCCTTCATAAAACACAACACACGCCGACGGCGAGGGCGTCACAAACAAGGATATTCGCGATACCGCCATGTCACTGGTCGGTTCTCTCCAGTCCATACAGATAGAAGCGTCGCTGGAGTTTCTTGCGCCACTTCTTCTCCAGCGCCCACGCATTCCGAAGTGGTGGTACAGATAGCTAATAATCATAGCGAATTTAAAGAATCCTCTGTCAGAAGCAACTGACCGAGCCGAGGCTCGGCCCTCTCGGGCACCCTCGAGTCAGACGCTCTCGCGAAACAAGGTAACGGTCCAAGCCGAGGCTCCCTCTCGGGAGCCCTTGTGCTGGTTACCTATATATAGAGGTCTCGACTGAGTGCCATTAGCGCTCGGTCACCTCTCAACCCGGTGAAACTGTAAAAGCCCTCGGGCTAACAGTGGCCTTCAGCCCGAAAAAAAAAAAAAGGAATTTTAGGATGGTTACCCACTCATAAAGGACTTGGCTGAGTGAGCGCTCGGTCACCTTTCAACTGAAAAAAAAGAAAGAAAAAAGGGAATTTTAGTTATATTTACTTATTTCATTCCGATGCGCTGCGACCCTTGAGGACTAGAGCTCTTCCTACACACATCTTTAAAACCTTTCTATTTTACGACGCTACTCTATGAAGATGTAGTTCTTCCCCGGTAGAGATGACGTATGCAACTGGTACGATCTAACAATTGAGCTTAGTTTCAATTTCCACCTCACTTAGATATCTTGAATCTAAATGTCTTTTATTTATTATTTATATCCCGATAGCTTACAAAAAAGATGTGCAATAAGTGTTTGGATGTGTTTATTAGAGAAATATTCATCTTATTTTCGGCTTGTCTATTTGTAACATAAGATATTAACATTGTAGGTAGGAGGAGGATAGGGTTAAAAAACAACAAATTTTATTATCTCACCGTATCTCGTAGATTAAGAAAAAGACGTTAAAAGTATAAAGATATACTAAAAATACATTATATATATACATATTATAATCGTTTTATACTGGGTATTAGGAGACCACTTCCGAAAACGAAGACAGGCGATAGTACTAATGAAACCTTTGATGATGGGACGGAAAAAAAATCGACTTTGATTAAAAAAAATCATATTTTTAAAACGTTTTATTAGCATTATTTACGCTCCATCATGTTAGTACAGCTAAATGAAACGATAGTTTCATAAAAAATAAATTACTTTACTAAAAAAAAATCAGCAATGAAACAAAATCAAAAACAGCTGATGCTCGGATCAACAAACCCCCGGGCGCGGCGCCGTTGCGGCGCTGATACCGTGGAAATGATCAAGGTGCCGTCAACGGCGGCTGCGGCCCACCGCAAAAGGAGCGGTTTGTTTTTCCGGAATTCATTATTGTGTTAAGTATTTTTAGTTTTTGAGACAGTTTCGCCCGTGCGTTCGTTGTTCCGAGCATCAGCTGTTTTTGATTTAATGTTTCATTGCTGGTTTTATTCAGTAAAGTAATGTATTTTTTATGAAACTATGGTTTAATTTAGCTGTACTAACATGATGGAGCGTAAATAATGCTAATAAAACGTTTTAAAAATATGTTTTTTTTTTAATCTGCATCGATTTTTTTTCCGTCTCATCATCAAAGGTGTTACCTTGTATGTATAAATTAAAAATATATAAGCCGAATGAATTAAATCTTTTATTTGTTAGATTAAATTATGATATTTATGTAGTTCGGTAGGTATAGTTTATATTTTTGGAATATTGTTGAACACGAAGACTCAAATCAAAGATACTCGTACGAGATCTACATACTGTCGTGGCATTCGTTACATCGGAAATCTTGTAACTTTAGTAGCTAGCTATACATATATTAAAATCATTAACATACTTCTTGTCTGTTTGTTTGTGCTTTTATGCAGGTTAATTTCCACAATGACTGAACCAATTTGGATGTAATTTCTAGTAGTGTAGTTAAGTAAGCTTTAGGCTAAATTTTAAAGTGTGTAACATGCGCGTCAATGATACATGTTTGTGCGTATAAAAATGCGCTACCTAGTGCGTAAAATTACACTTCTGCTTCATCAAGGGTCCCGGTTTCGATTCGAATTTCCGGAGAATTGTTCATTTTAGATTGTTTTTGTAAAATTTCCCGAGCCGTATTCGTTCCCTCTGATTTTATTGCCTATGTTTTACATCGGATTAGGGAAGGAGAAAACTAGTGAGTATCTCTGTATTTTTGTCCTTTTTTTTGAGCTGATGGCCGCTGTTTGTCCGAGGTGACCGAGCGCTTATGGCGCTCAGCCGAGACCTTTATTAGTGGTGACCTGGACTAGGGCTCCCGAGAGGGAGCTTCGGCTTGGATCGTTACCCTGTTAGAGTGTCTCTGTGTTTGTGCAAATATTTTCTTCACGATAATATTGACCTGCGTTGACATAATTTACTAATAACCATATCACTGACATCGAAATGAAAGAGGTGGACATAATTAACATATTTTTTTTATTTCAATGAATATCTGATTTACGTTTGTTGTTATTGTTCTCAAAAAATAAGAGGATCTTTTTCATTTTGTAGATTTGTTTTGAAGACATAAGATATATAAAGATATAATATCTACTATCTTTCAAATTCATATATCTGCAATATTCAATATATTTTGTTAAAAAATATATTTATGTGATATAATAACATAGTGTGTTGTTATGTCCTATTTGTCTAAAAATGTTATTAAAGTTATTAATCCAATACTATACCTTAAGTACAAGTTTCGGACGGAACATGTTATCGCAAACTCATTTCCGATCTTAAATATATTACCGGCCATAAATAACGCTTTAGGGAGCCGTATTAAGTCATTAAGTTGGTTGTAGTAACCAAAAAAGGGAATATTCTAACAAGCTTTGTAAGTAGAGACAGCATGCAACAAGGTTTAATATATTTGTTGTCGCGAATAACATAACATCGTACGGAGTGAACGATTAACCTTTAAGATAATATTATATTTCTTTGTTGAGATACACTTGCAAATTAAATTGTTATTAGGTATGGTTAATTAAGATGCAATAATCACTCCGTAATCGTAAATTAACATAGACAAGCATTAGCACGGTGATAACCATTTTTTTTAATTTAATTGGAAGTAATAAACGAGCGCACAGTTCACCTGATGATAAGTGATTCCTGCGGCCCATAACATCTACATTGATCCTTGACAAGGAATCATAATGCAGATACGTCGTCACTCTTGAGGACTGATATGGAATGCCTCGTCACCAGTAATAAAGGTCCCGGTACTCTTCACTCACCAGACGAAAAAGAGCAGTATTGTATTTTACGCTGGTAGTCTGTGGGGACGTAGACCTACCCCGGTCAAGCTGATCCATTCATTCTGCGGCTAGAAACAATCTGTAGCGTAGCTTAACCACTCTTAAAATGTCAAATTTGTGTGCGTGTGTATATTACATACGTGAAACGACTGTTAGTACTTTTTATGCTAACCTCCACGGTTGAAACATGGATGCTGCCGGAGCCAAAGACTAGATCCACCTCAGGGGGCTGGTGAGGCTGGTACTAAGGAAAACTTGCTTTCTTGGTTCCCGTGGAATCCGGGTAGCGGAGACCTAGGACGAAAGTGTGCTCGGTGCCCGCTTTGCCTGAGGAGAAATGCCTTATGCATATCAGCCCTCGCAGAGGCAATGTCGTGTATGCACAAGGCATTTCTCCGTTGTGTAAAAAGATCTGAAAACCCAGTAGAGAGCATTCTATCTCAACCCTCAGGGGTGTATACGAATGTATGTACTTACATCTTATCTTTAGTAAGGATTCATGTAGATGGATGGATGGATTGCTTCAGATTAACTGTGTGCTCTTTTAAATTCATAAAACACTTTAACGATTTATCATAAAGCCGTACTAAAAGTTCGTACTGAATTGAGATGTTTCTTGAATATAAGTACGCTTCAAATATAGAGTGGCGCGCATGAGTATTCGACCGAGACATGCTCAAAGCAAATAGGGGGTAGCATACTGAACTTAAAACTATCTTCGTTACGAATATGTTGGTATAATTATTTAGAAGTCACATATACACAATATATATATATTTATATATATATATATATATACACACACATATATATATATATATATATATATATATATATATATATATATATATATATATATATATATATATATATATATATATATATATATATATATATCTCATACCTTTCTATTTCTTTGTTATTGACAACAGTATCTAGGAATAAGATTAATATGCTAATGGTTTAGGTTGGTAAATGGTAATGTCTACGAAACTTAAGGACGTAGGTCCGAATCCGCCATTAGACTATTGTCGTGAACCATTTTTGTGTTTAGTATTGAACTTTTGATCACAATCGAATTCTCGTTCTGATTCAACTAGCTTTGCATGTTCTGCCGACTTTTGCATTTTTGATTTTATACATAAAGAGCGAGACTGGATTAAAAATTGGGTTAAGACAATAAAAGTTCTATCTGACCTGTAGGGAACAAAACAAAGAATTATTAGTTAAACCTTAACCTACCTAGAGTTTTCTAATTATATAATGCTACACAAAAATATTGACTACATCCTCCTGTTGACGGTCCTACATCACGGAAAACTAGAAAACTTCCTGTAGTTATAACCAGATAATCTTTGTTGCACATGATATATCATAGTGCCGTCAGAATTTCACAATCCCGAACAATGCAGAAATATACACCCTAAGCTGGGATATGAACCCAGGACCTAAGACGAAGCAGCCAGGTGCTCCAACCATTGTGACACGTGGCCGTCAGTAATATTGAATATTAATAGGACATAAATATTAATTAATACTTGAAATATTAACTTTATTATTAATAGAATACGTAACCTGAATTCTTCAGGCTTGATATATAGGCTTGTTGCTGGTGTATAATGAAAATTCTTAAGCATGCTTACATTAAATCAGAATCGTGTATGAATTTTTATTTGCGTGCGAATAAATTGCACAAAACAGCTTTTTTTTATAATAATATTATGTCTAGTCACCAAACGAAATTCTGTGACGGTGTGGGCATCTTTTTTTATGGAATGGGTTATAAAGGAACAAGCAGCTCACTAGAAGGTAAGTGATTACCGCCGCCCATGGAAATCCATAAAACCATTTTAGATGTGCTGCCGGCCTTCAAGAAAGGTCATTTCCTATAGTCCCATCAGTTCGGAAATACCGCTGGCGATGGCTGATTCCACAGAGTAGTTGCACGGGGTAGAAAATTTCGTGTAAGCGCACAGTGGTGGATTTTCAATTATCGAGATGATATGCAAACTATCGAGATGACCATCTTCGGCGAGGCGACCGTCGTGTTGTTATAAATAAATGAAATAAAACCCTTTTAGCAGCTTAACTTATTCCGGTAGCTCTTGCAATGACCACCCGTACACTTCTAACGAATCATTATGGTAATTCAACAACATTATAGGCCAAAAACACTTAGTCATTATATGAAGTCGTAATTATTCTGTCATATTTCTTCAAGTTAACATAAAATACATTTAAGGGGCCATTATTATTATAATCGTCAGTGGTCGTTAAAAATAACGCTTTAGTCCTACACACGAGCGAAAAGAATATATAACATTAGAAAGGGGGTACGATATATGGCTGGTTTATTTTCAAACATTAATGTGTTACCAGCAATAAATAACAGTGAATTAACTCGTTAAGGTCCCGAGTTGAAAGGGAATTTCATGACCAGTACCACGGTGATACTTGTCGATACAGCCTTGTTATTTTAACGTTAGCCACCGAAAACGATAATTAGTGGTAAATATGAGTTGCATATCTTAATCTATATTCCTTGACGGTACTAATATTTACTTAGAACAATTTGTTAATTTTCAGTTCTCGGTGTGTTTGTGAGATATTCCATGATTTGACCTTCTATTAATCTCATGTCCGATAACCGATGGGGAAGAAAAGTGCAAAAACTTTTAATATATAATAAATAATTATATAAATAAATTACTTACATTATTCAAATTCATAGTAATATATTACCTTTTCAAGGTTCTCAGGGCCATTCAATAGAGTTATTAAAAAAAAATACTTTTTACACTAAAAAGAAATATATCCAATTTTATACAACAGAAAGAGATAAACATGTAATTTAACTCCAAATTGATAACGTAGGAGATATTCTGCGTATAACTAAATTGGAATCTATTGTACTTTTTGTATATGTCGTAAGTAATTCCTTTGTAATTTTAATGATCTAGTTCGAGGAAATTGTGCGTCAATACTAAGCACTGGTGTTTCAATTAAGGTGCTTATACACAGGTGTTTAAGAAATGTTTTTACACTTGGCGTGGAAGAAGGCCGGTAGTAGTTCAGTACACAGGTGGTCGTATTTAATTTCAGATGCTTAAGCAAGCCCAGTTCGATTCCTGATCGGCTCCAATAAAATTGACAATAAAATATTAAGTGCAAATTTGCCACGAGCTTGGCGGTGAAGAAAAACATCATGAATAATCTGAATGTATGAGGAATAATTTAATAAAGTATATTTCCACCAATCTGTAGAGGGTATTTAATAGGTTGTTACTTATTAATAGGTTAGGTTGTTACTGGCGTGGAAGTCCTATAATTATGGAAAAATAAACGTTACTATGAATTTCAATTCGTAACCATAAACACTGGCCAATAAATTAGTTGACTTTACCGGTAATCAAAGGTATAAAACCACAATATAAATATTATTTTATTATTATTTATATTATTTTTGAGTCCGTTTGGCATAATAAAAATCATTTTTATTATGGTTTTGGACATGGGATTTATATTTTTAAAATAAAGATACGCTGTTCCAATTTTGGAAGTCAATTTAAATGTAGAACAGAGCAATATAATATATTTTTACACTTCTAAAACCTGAGGTCTCAATTTGACTGTTTTTAATTCTGTATGTTACATCATATCGCCGGCGTTTTAATACACTAATTTGGTTTATTTATGAAATTAATAATTCGACTGAGTAACTTTTTTTTATTACATTGAGAGTAACAAACGAGCACAGTGTTCAGCTGATGATGAGTGATTCCTGCAGCCCATGACATCTACATTCATACTTGAGCAGGAATCATAATACGCGTTGTCACCTTTGAGGACTGAGACCTCGTCACCAGTAATAAAGGTCTCCGGATGGAAGGTGCTATTTCACGCTGGTATTCTGTGATTGCGTGGTCCTACGCAAGTAAGGTAGATCTATTATTTTGTTTCTATTATATGTTTATGTTTTATTTTCATATTATTCATTATAATAAACACAAATATAAATGAAATAAAAATATCTTCGATAATTTACTATTGTTTTCCTTTGTTGATATTTTATTGTTACTTCGATTATTAAATGGCGATCTTTAATAGATATAATAGCAGATGTTACCAGTATTAATCCATGTAACAAATAGAAAAGCAATATATACCAGTTATGTCTCGCTCTCAAGTTGCGAATACAAATCGCCATAGAAACTGACTTCTTACATAGGTTAGACCCGTTTCTTCATAAATTCCATCGCGTGATTTGATGTTTGCAGCTGCTCAGATTTCTGCGGTATTATTCCTATTTTTTATTTGTAACCAGTTAATAATTCCTGTGTTTAAAATACTGTAACGTTGACAATAATCCTTAAGATTTTGAACATATAGGATTTGTTTAACATACTCTTCCTTTTAAATAAATCAACATATTTTTAATCACATGTCAACGCATAACAATAGAAATTAAATAAAACATATTTTATTGCGTTCAATGCACCGGAAGACTGTTCTTGTTATCAAATTATCATTTATAAAAAGTGGCCTTATGTAAGATAATAATTTTATCTTTTGGTATTAAATGCAGTTAAAGCCAAATAGTTTTAGAAAGTGATAATTAAATATAAAGATAGGCATACATTTTGTGCTTACTAATCAACGGCGTCTTCGACGTAATGAATATCTGTGAATGTTTCGCCTATTTTTGACAAGCAATGCCAAAATAAATTGATATAAAACAGTTTCATTTCAAACATTTTATAGTTCTAAGTTTTCTAAATTCTAGCCTAATGCAATTGGATTCACTACTTCAGTAAATTATCTCACTTTTCTAATTACGTAAGCGGTTAATTTTCGTATTTTCATATTTATTTATGAAATAAAAATAATCAGTTCAAAATATGTCAATTGTAATTAACTTTTCTGACAGTGTTTCATTTTACATGCTATCTGTACACCAGGGGACGGTATTGGCGCCAGGATAAATCTTGTCGACGCGCAGAATGTCTACACTCATGGTTAAAGGTAAAAAGTAAATCTAACGGACGTTAAGTATTAGGGCACGAGGTGCGACGCCAGCGATAGTCATCGCCATTGTGTACACTAGAAGTAACTCATCTCCAATTATTTATCGTCGTTTTATAATACAATAATGTAGCCACGTTTAAACGTTCTGCTCGTTCGTTTTTAACCGATCTGTTTTTGTTCCTCATCGTGTGATGACTTCACAACAATCGACTTAAATGTACTAAAAGTTGTTAGTACAAATAGTTATAAGATATCTTCGTTTCTAGCCAGATGGTAACTTGTCACGATTTTTGGTTTTAAAAGTGGCTTTGTATTTGAAATAATTGAATCAGTGTATTGATTTTAATTAATCTGAACATTACGCCAAAAGACCGTTGGGCCGTGGCATTGCAAAAAAAAACAGAAATATAAATAGAACACACCCCAAGTATTAATGTAAGTAAAGCAGGTGTAATGCAAACGCTTTCATACAAGTCCTAGCCGTGGAATGAATAGCCATGTTGTGTAGTTGTTTACATTACACAGAACAAAGTGCATTTGGGATCCTTCAACGATATCGGTATTATTAAGCGTCCTGTTTGTTTGTTAATATCTTATTCGTTAAAGAATATTAATTATTTCACTTATTACTTCCTATGATACTAGTTTTCAAATGTCAAATGAAGTTTTTACACTGCTTCCAACGAAAGTGATAACGTCGATATAAAGTCCATGACCCATTAGCGTTCAAAACTGGACTCTGGGAAAAATTAAATTTGTTTAGTCTATTATATGCCTCTCCTTGTTTGACGATCGCGTGGCGTAGTGCATCATACATTTTCGGATCTGTGAGTTTTGGATGTGTGTCCCGTATGTCACTGAATCTGATCCTTTCGATCTGATTGCACATGCATAATATCAGAAAAGGGAGGAGGACGACAAGCGAGTGCATCTGTGCTTACTGGCACTGTAAAATATTCTGCACAGCGTCATCTTGCAATAGCCCAAATACCGTCCCAAATCACCGTGGTCGTAATCGACCAGAAGGATACTATCATCATCGTATTTCTGAAAAAAAATATAGTGGTTAAACAATGCTATGTTTATTGTTGATTTGTCGTTACAGTCATTAGTTTCAAAATTCCGTATGAACGTACTAAAATTTCTGCATAAATACTCTATATAGAGGTCCAGACTTATAGAACTGATTTATATAAGTGTTGGACGCACCTCGAAAGCTTTGCATCGAGTTATTGAAAGCCTTGCAGCCATTATACTACGGAACACGCGTGTTATTGAATCTATTCATGAAAATCGAGTTTACGTAAACATTTGAAGTTGAATTTACAAGTTCCGCAAGTGATAATGCGGTTATAAATAAAGCCTAAGATGAGTTACAACGGCGCCGTACAATAGTGATTGTTGCTGAGATAGGGGCCGCTTGTATGGCCTCAAACAGGAAGGCGAGTAGAGGTGATTAATTTTGTGATGTGTCAATACATATTCACGCTTATATTTATATACAGGGTAGATTGAGAATCTTTAGTTTCGAAAATCTCCTTTAACTTGTGATGTAAGAAACTTTCTGCTTTTATATTAGGCATATGCCTGAAATCGGATTAGGGTAGGAAAGGACGGACGGTATCTTTATATTCGCGTAAGTATTTATCGCACTATAATATATCAAGCGCCCTATAAATCATCTGGTTATAAGCAAAAGATGTTTGTATCGTCGAAATCAATAATAAGAACTAAATAAACGATAGTATTAATAAGGATAGAACAGAGGAGACTTGTGCGGTAAATATCTTATCCGGTTTGGATTGATTTTTTGTTCAAGAGTTAATGATGATAAAAATGTCCTCTTTATACACAAAATACAACAAAGTCTTCTTGTAGTTCACAATTGTCATCAATAAACCTCAATAGGATGCTTATAGAACTATAATATATTTTGCGCAGTTTATAGTCTATAGTCATAGTGTGGTCATGACCAAAAAACTGTCGACAAATTCTATCAAGAATTCATCACCTAGATCCAAAAACCAATAATTTAAGTCGGACACATTAATAATCCGATAGGAATCGAATCCAAAGCGTGTAACATAATAGCTAGAGATTTCACCATACGTTTCACTGTGTTATATTAAAATGTTTTAATTGACAACATAATATTGAAAATTGCAGTCTTAATACAAATTCGGAAAAATCATCTGTTTCTAGTGTTGAACCGGTTCTCTAAGGAAACTTTCGACTATCGAGTATCTTCCGCCGTCACATAATTCATAGGGAGTTATTTATCGACCATTATCTTACGCAAACTGAGATGAAACGGTAGCTTAAGGCAGTAGTGGATTAAGAGTAAGTTTTAAAGGAAAAAGCAAAATTAAAATAAAATTTACAAATTTATGTCAAAACGTTTAAACTTGACATACATTTATTATTATATATTATTACTAAAATATATATGTACAAATGCATATTATTCTTTTTGTAACGTAAATATGATGTAATTTTGTATAAACATTTACATAACTTTATGCATAAATCGCATAAACTTAATCAATTATGTAAATGAGTGTCTATGGTTTTCTTTATAATCCCGGGGAAATACTTCAATATGAAATATAAATCCAATAAAGCCTTCATAAACATATCAGAATACGTCAATATTAGTCCATTAAAGTCATCCGACATTCATTAATGACCACACTAGCTCTGTAGCTGTCTTTCGCAACAGCGCTTGTGAGTTATTGCCTCATAAAGAGTCCGCCACGCGTCAAATAGTAGTGGTGTGACATAAGTTCTTATCGATGAAATAGCCAGATAAATTCTTCGCAAGTTATTTCGTATGTTACGTAACTAAATTTCGATTGGTTCATTATAAAGCAACGATTAAAATTAGTTTGTTAACCTAAATATTAGTTAATAACACATAAACAAAATTGATTAGCACCAGTTTAAAAATATGTTGCTGCAGCCATTGCTTTCTAGAGGCTTATAAGGTATTATAATTTATTTTTCTTGCAGTCCCAAAACAAATTAGCTGACTTCATATGTAGAAAATTGTATTTAATTGTAGTAATTGCAATAAAATAATGCGTTTAATCAACACCTTAGTAGTGACACACTTAGAGGGTACTCTCATAGGTTTTTTGTGGTAACCGATGGCCGTGGTTAGGTGGCCACGTTGCAGCTTTCTAGACGCAGCATGAATCAGTTGGCTCGACTGAAGAGAAGACCATGCCCTCATAGAAAACCAGTAACAATAGTGTTTCGTATAATATATTGTGTGTAGGGATCAGGAGACCCTATTACAGGTAATGAAGTATTACATTTCAATTCTCAAGGGTGACAACGCTTTTGTCTTTCTTCATCTTGAATCTTTGTTGAAGGTGGATGTTGAAGTCATTGGCCGCACTCACCACTTACCATCATGTATTAATTAATAATATAATAAAGAATGATATAATGAAGAACATGTGTTGGACTTATTGGTAATACTGTTGTTTGTTTTGCGTGTGAACATGGTCAATTCAACGCTTTCAAATCGGTGCATTACTACTATTTATTAGAAATAAGAATTTTATTTTATCCTTAACAATAAAAAAAATCAATATAAACATATTCAGAAATGTCAGAAATTAAAAAGTGGTAAAAAAAGTCATAGTACTCGTATTGCTAAGATGAATACTAAAATTGTTGTCGTTAAACCATTACTAGATTGAAGAAAGAGGAAAGAGTTTACACATGAAAATCATCGAAGTTACTTTTATTCGTAATCTTGTAATAAATATGATTTTAGATCAATTTGGACGAAAAGAGATAGCAGGTGATATTAGTTTTTCATCAGAAGCTTTGTAAATCACAAATGTAGACGGAGATGAGCCAGACTATTGCCGTACACCGGTACACAAATATTATTATGTAATATCATAGAACATGGACTGACTATAGAATAGGCAATTGTCATAGCAACTAGCTCATCGCTGTAACTTGTTTATATTATAATCATGATTATTATGATGACAGTCTATCAATAGTTCACTGCTGAAGATTGGTCTCTCCCATAGATTACCATTAAGCACGATCCTGAGCCACCTCCGTTATCCAGTTATCCGCTTCATCTGCCACTCCAGAAATTCATTCCTCAAAAATTTTAAATAAAAGATTTAAAATCCTCCAAGCTTAAACATTAGGAGTATTAAAAAACAAGATTTCAATATATCAAAAATACTGAGTGCCTCAAATATATATATATATATATATATATATATATATATGTATGTATATATATTGTTCTTGATAATTACCCAGAAAATATACTTTCGGAGAAACACTACGGTAACGCATAATTTTTTAAAGTCTATAGATATCCGTTATGACGTTTGGATAAGCAACCAGAATTGACTATACCACAAAAAATTAAATATGTCAAACTAACAAACTGGAAAATATTTTAAATCTAAAGTATGGATTTGCACATATTTTTAAATGACTGTAATTTATAAATATTATTGTGTACATTAGTAGGAAAATATTTGTATATATTTTATTGTTATAGGTGTTGCTATATATAACATCTAACACAAAAAATAAAATAGCATCGATATCACGGGAACCTCCCTATAAAATCTCACCAATACCATTGTCCTGGTATATTATCACTTCATTTGACATACACACGTTATTTATAGGGCCCATGTAAAGATTTAAGGTTCTCTAACAATAGGACAGTATTACCAGATAGGTTTACACGGAAAAGGGGCGATATTAAGCCAGTTTTGTGGTCCTCGCGATAAATTGTGGGACGATTTAATTTATTTGTGGGGGCGTAGTATTGAATTACATAACTTACCTTACTTTGCATAATTTTCAAACGGGCATCGTGCATCATGATGGAGAGGTGAACGGATAATTTTCTGCAATAAATTGGAGGTCTTGCGATGTAGTGGCTCAGAAACGGCAATAATAATTTCTATTCTACAACGAAATTTACCACACTAACAAACAATGAAGTTTAACATTTAATGTAAAGTAATTTATTTTTTTTATTTAGTTGGATTTACAGTGTCAACATGTGTCACAAAATTTTGTTTTCCGTGTTGTTATCCTTAAGGTTTCCGTTAAGCGAAACGGGTCGGGCGATTTAGTTGGAATTAAAAAATGACATTATTTATGAAGGTATTTAGGTAAGTATCTTATTAAAATGACGGACAGAAACAAACGGATTTTTATCAAAGGACAACAATCGCAATTAAAAAAAAATACATTACGTCTTGTAAATTTTTTTATGTATTTCATATCTTCAACTATTCCTACTTTATTTTCGCCCACCGTGGTAAACTAGAACACAAAACTGCAATTAACAATTTGGTAATTTGAAGAACTTGTTTGCTCGCGTACCGACGCCAAACTAAAATCGAGCGCCCGGATACTAAGCTGCCAAGGCTTACACATATAAAAATAAATTTTGGTTGAAATTTTCAAGTTGTAACATTGATTATGTGTTTGTTGAAGCCTGTATGTACAATCTATCACACCATTTATACATAGTAATATTCGTGTAGACGGATAAATAAGCCGACAATACTCTGGATGTATCGTATTTTTGTCATTCTCAGTATAACTTCAGTTATTTCCATTGTATTTATGTATTTAAGAAGTTTTAACTATTTACCTTTTAAGAGCACCTTTATCACAGACGAATGCAAATCCTGTTTCCTTTGATTTTTTTGATTATATAACAGTTTAATGTAACAGTACAATAAAATTATAGTACTATTTTATACAGCTTGCTAAGTGAACATATAAGAGTGATTAATGTTTATTAATCCAGTCCAACTCAATACGCAATCGTATTTCAAAGGTACCATTAAATCTCTATTAAACTGTAAAATACCTAAGCCTCATTAGATATCAACTGCACACAGCCGTAAATGTGACACTGCACTTCCCACTTTGTTACGCCTCCCCACTTTTACCGAACTAGAGGGGGAAAATGGGGGGATATACCGGCTACCTAATGAGTGGGTGTTGACGCAAATCGCAATAATGGAGGGGAGTGCGTGCGCGTTGATTCTACGTTTGGTCCAAATCGCAAGATCCTACATATTCGTTATAACTTACCAGCAATCGTTGTCATTTATGGTTTATAATGGAGACATTTGTTTTCCTCTCCGAAAATAATCCATAGATAATGTATTGATTCCTTAATACATTAACATATAATAGTATTTTCCATACGAAGCATCAAGCAGAAATATATTTCTTTAGTGAATTCGTGAAATTATAATATGTAGAAAAACAACACAAATTTAATTTACCCGAAATTAAGCGCATATTTAGTGAACACGTCGATCTCTTGAAGTTCTTATAATAAGATGTACCCAGATTTGCAATGATATTCCTTTGACAAGGCAGTTGTAACTTGTTTTCTCGGTTTGCTAGGGAACTGGACATGCTGCAGATGCGATATGTCCCCAGAGGAGACAGATGTCAACAGCGTGACTCTATCTCTGTCAAAACCTTGTAGTTATAGAAAGCTTTAGCCTTGTTGAGAATGGATTTAGATATCATGGCTATAGTCATAATTTACCCCCTTATGAACTGTGCTCTCGTTTGTCACCAAATATTATAAATATAATATACAGATACACATACTAGTCCAGTAGTTAATTTTTTATATTCAATATAATGTTTCAGTTGTAATATCAGAAGATTAGTTTGACATCAACGCCAATAAGATACCAGTAAAAGAATCCAACACATTCTGACTCGAAACCTTACAACACAAAACTTTCTTTCGACTTTGTATCAAATCCACGACGTCCCATCTTTGAGGTTTAGTAGCATCTATCAATTGGAGAAAAAAAATAGAGAAATTCTAAATACTGTATAATTTATGTAGATCGATTCGAGGATTGATATTTCGTCCTTCCAAGATATCCATAGCCATTCATTATACAATACCAAATAAAACTAGTAATAATAACCATCAATGCTTAATTAAATCTGAGCATAAGAGAACTGCGACAGAAGCTATTGGAATTGTGGCTAAAGTAGGCTGGTCGCTCGTTACTTAGACCACAACGTAATAATGAGAACTGAACCCCGGTAACTAATACCATTTATGCCTAAGATGTAATTTCCGATGCGATCCGCTGCGTTCTGCTGGTTGTAACGAATCGTATTAAGCTTTGGCGTATTGTTTGATTGTAACAGTAGTTTATTCATATCAATGTGTTGTTTGCATTTTTTAAAACACATTTTTGTGTGATTAAGTTGTCAGAAAAGCACACAGTAGCGTAATCATAAGGTAAATTGTGTGCACAGTTATTCCTGACCATACAAAATAGAGAACTTACCCCGGAGTTATTCAGTAAAGATTTAAAACACATTTTTGTGTGATTAAGTTGTCAGAAAAGCACACAGTAGCGTTATCATAAGGTAAATTGTGTGCACAGTTATTCCTGACCATACAAAATAGAGAACTTACCCCGGAGTTATTCAGTAAAGATTTAAAACACATTTTTGTGTGATTAAGTTGTCAGAAAAGCACACAGTAGCGTTATCATAAGGTAAATTGTGTGCACAGTTATTCCTGACCATACAAAATAGAGAACTTACCCCGGAGTTATTCAGTAAAGATTTAAAACACATTTTTGTGTGATTAAGTTGTCAGAAAAGCACACAGTAGCGTTATCATAAGGTAAATTGTGTGCACAGCTATTCCTGACCATACAAAATAGAGAACTTACCCCGGAGTTATTCAGTAAAGATTTAAAAATAAAAAATAATCGTGTTTTTTGTAGAATATCTCCGACGTTCAAACGATTCTCACAAAAAATAAGGTTTCGTCATTCCAAAACTTCACATTGCAAATATATTTATCACGTCTACGGATCATTTAATACAGGAAGCGATTCAATCTACCGGAGCATGGGTAAGCTGCCACCTGCACGAAATGATTTTCCACGTACAGCGGCGCACCGTAATTTCATTTAATTAAGTAGGGCACTGCCACAGCTCGTGCTAATTCTGCATGACCACCATAATATTGTAGCTTTTGATTATTAGTGCCCAACTTTAGCTAGCATACTAGGAATGCACTTTTAAAAATATATATATTTATATTTTATATAAAATTTTGACTTATTTTTATCACACGTTCATCATCGTTTTGTCACGCGATTAATATACATATGTTAATAAAATACAAGTGTCTACTAATTATCTATGATTGATAAGATACAATGTAATTTTAGGACTAATTCAGTTATAGAATAAAAAATACAATACATTTATTTTATTTTTATGAATCTTTTAGTGACACACGTAAATGATGATTACCACCCATTGACACGTACATACATCTGCAACAGATATTCATAATCCATAGGTATTGTCACCCTTGCTACTATGCCAGGGTTTCTGAATAGAGTAAGTGGCATAGCAGGTCTACGGGTCTCGGGGATGTCCCCATTACCCAGACGTACACTCAGGGGGCAACGACACCACTTCCTATCTACCACGGCTCGACGTTTAAGTGGAGTGTTTTTTTTTATTACATTGAAAGTAACAAACGAGCACACAGTTGACCAGACGGCAAGTGATTCCTGCGGCTCATGACATCTACATTCATCCTTGACAAGGAATCGTAATGCATATGTGTTGTCCCCTTGAGAACTGAGATGAAATGCCTCGTCACCCGTAATGAAGGTCTCCGAATCCCTACGCTCACCAGACGAAACACAGCAGAATTGTGCTGCTATTTTACGCTACTATTATATTACAAAAGTGGTCGCCTATTAAGTCGGGGTTTCCCCCTGACTCCTCATCAAAATTAGTGGGATGTCAGCAAAAGTTGTCTATGCAGCTTTCGGCCATCTCACCCGGTCGTGCCATAATGCCATGTCCCTAACGTGTTCATGTGGTCCATATTTTTTTTACACTTATTTCATTTATTTTTTGTTTTTACTGGGTAACATATTTTATTTTGTTTCTTTGTGTGTACATTTCTTTTATGATTTGTTTTTCATGTTTGTATTTATTGTTTAATTCTTCTTTTTTTAACTTTTGTATTATTGGTGCTAGATTGATTAAATGATTTATTATTATTATTATTATTATTATCGGCTTGATCGAACATATGATGACTTAGTCGTCACCCTTGATGACTAAAGTTGAATATCTCGTTATTAGTCAATCTCCATATCCCTACACCCAAAAAGTAAAACACTGCAATTTCACGCTGATATTTGGTGACGGCTTATGCTTCTACGGTCGAGCCGTTAGTGCTGTAGCTAGAAACAAGCCGCAGTATGGTTCTAGCTTAATCTTTTTCTTACTTTCTCAATCTTTTTAATAATTTTTTTTTATTATATAAAACCTTGCTGACATGACATTACTAATACGTAAACTATAATTGCTGAATAATTCTAAATGCGGATTGAATAATTAATCAAATGGATAGTCTTTTTTATCAGTGTCAGGTTTTTAGTGTTATTTTTTACTAACATTGTTCTGTTCTATTCACCGGTTCTTTTAAATTAAACTATTTAAATAAATTTCAAATAGTTAATTAATTATAAATAAAACCATAAATTGGAATCTAAACGAGCTTTCTTTTTACATTAATATTCTTAACTATCGTTAAAGTTTTTATGTGATCATTTTAAATGCACAACTTTCAAAAATTTGAAATTTAAATCCGAAACGCCTATTGTTTTTTTTTTAGTTATGACAAAAGAATTTGACCTTTTTTGCGACAATATTTGCAAGAATGAAAATATAAACAATTCCGATACAGTAAATGACACACATAATGTGTTTACTCTATCGGAATTTAATGATATTGTTATAATTTATCTGTGCACGAACATTTTGTCAAATAAAATGTTTTTGTTATTATAATTACTATTTACTTTGTTTTTACTATTTAATATTTTTACTATTAAGGAAGAATGTGAATATTTGTAAATGGATGAAACTGAAGAAAAATATTTAACTTAACGTGTGACTTAAAGTGTTAAGTTAAGTAAGGTGTTAAGTTGAATATTATAAAATTATTAAAATAGGGTTTTATTAATTTTGATACTGTTACCTTTGCATTCCAAATCAAGTCAAATATTTGAACTACAAAACCGAAACTTTTTTGTTTAGTAAGCAGGCTTTTGGTCAGGAAATTCTAGATTACATAAGACGCATTGACGCATACAAACGTTTATCAATAATTATTCTATCCATTATTGAAATAACAAACAATAAAATTTGAATTGATTGGCGTGTACAGATCCGGTAGGATAACTTTGTTTTATACTGTATAGTAAATAATAAGTTGATATTAATCACTGTAAATAGGAAAAGGTACAATTGTTTGGTTCCGTGCTCGGTGATTCCTGATCTTTGATAATAATACTCACGCCTGATCTTCTATTTAATTTGTTTGTTGTAGACCGTTGCTGCTCCGTTTTCGTATCTTTGATATAAAGAATAAATAAAAAATACGAATGGCGCCTCCACGTAGCTCTCAGCTTGCCGTAACAAAAAACATGATACGTTTTTAAAGTTTTTCGTGTCTCATCACAAAAAACGTCCAACCATTCCATTACTGCGTGATTTAAATTCGTTCGGTCACCTGTTTTCCACTGATACAGTTCATTGACATATAGTAGTTTTTTTTTTAAGTGTTCTAAATATTGTTTTGGTTAAAAAATGATATTGTATTAAGTATACTGATGACATATATTCTTCAATGTCTAATAACCAAAAATATTTAACAAGTGCGTGTTGTCAGTGATGACTTACGGTCCTTCCCTGCTGGCAGAATGAGAAAGATCAGAGTCACTCAGCGAGCAATACTAGGTGTTTCTCTACGTGATAGAATACGCAACGTAGATATGAGCAGTAGAATGAGGGCGTTTGACATAGCTCAAAGCTCGTAGAAAGTTCAGTGGCAACCTCGGACTTTGGAAACTTGCAGTGACAAAGTAGGACGACCCCCCACTGGATGGAGCGACGGTCTATGAAAGTTATCGGGAAGTCGATGGATGCAGTTGGCTCAGCAGCTCGCTTTGTGGTGTTGTGAACTACGAGTAGTCTATAATAATGATGGCGATGATACGGTTTAATCGATGTTCCTTATTAAAACAAAATAAAATCGATTAAATTAAATCTTATACAAAACTTTCAACGCGAACCATCTCCTAGCACAAGAATTTTAAGCTTAGAGTGGTTGAACCTGAATGTCAGTTATTGTAAATGGCACTGCTATCTGAACTGCATCAATGATAATGATATAATTAAAATCTATTATCTGATTAGATCTCTTTATTATAGATGCTAATCCTTAAACCACGAAAGATAAATAATCACGTTAACTCGTATTATCAGTATGAAAGAAGAATATAACATTACATTCAAAGTTATAGACGTTATTGTTTGCCTTACTGATTCAGAAACAAGAGTAAATTACTTCTTGTTGTTTCTCAACATTGTATATAATTAATTAGATAAATATCTTAGGTCAACGTACGTAAGTAAAACAATTTAATGAAATGTGTGTCGTTTAACTTACTTGCATGCAGGTGGCTGAGGATCGTGCGCTAGGTAGAAATCTTTGGAGAGCTTTATTCAACAGTGTGTCATTGCTACATAGAACACGCCACAATCTAACAGTTGATATAAACAGCCATATTGATATTCTACAGTGGTAGAGCTACACTGCAGTTTGTTTATAGCTGCAGAATGAATGGGTCAGATCGATCGGGGTAGGACCAGGAACTCACAGAATACCATAGTAAATTAGCAGCATAATCTTGCCTAACCTTGTCTGGTGAGTGCAGATATCCGGAGACCTTTTTTACTGGTGCTGAGGCATTCCATCTCAGTCCTCAAGGGACAACGCATCTACAATATGATTCCTTGGCAAGAATGAATGTACCGCAGGAATCACTTACCTTCAGATGAACCATATGCTCGTCTGTTCCTCTTAATGTAATAAAAAAAGAGAAAAATATATAAATCAACGTACATGACACTCATCAAGCACACACTTTTTTATTCACTTTAATCGTTTTTTCGCCTATGCGTTAGTATCGGAAATACTACAAGTTTAATTTATGATTCGACTAATGATTAGAGATTGATTCTTTAAATTGAATGTTTTATATTTATTAAGATATTTGTCTGACTAATTAAAGAAATAAAAATTTTTATAATAATATTAAGAGAGACAAACGATTCACCTGATGGTAAGTAATGACAGGAGCCCATGACATTAATATCCATAATTTGAAGATGCATAAGTGTTGCCACCCTTGAAGACAGAAATGTAATGTCCCATTGCCTGTAATAGAGTCTCCGGATACCTACACTTTATAAACGAAACACAGGAACGTTCTGCTTCCATTTTACGCTAATATTCTGTGTAGAATCGAATATAATGATTTGCTATACAAGTTATATAAAAATAACATCAGGAGAAGTTGCGCTTGGCTTGGTTTAATCTGTGATAAGTTTAACAAACCTCGACTTCATCCTGCTTCAAGTCCGGTTATGCAAATGGCATTTTTTTCCATATTGAATCAGAGAGATGAAAAAGATTTAGGAATTCTTACTTTCTTTGTGTTTAGCTTGAGTCCTTCAATGTCAAAAGACCAACTAGACGTAACGTAGATTATAAGATTACCATAATTATAGTTATGGTAATCTTCTCATCACATATGCTAATTTAGTTTTAAGCGATGGTCTATTGGGTGATATGTTGTTATCTATAATAGAATGTACCTGTTTTATTAAAGGCTTCAATTGGTAAAGCAACAACGTAGAAACAGTTTCTTAACTTTCTTAGCTAATCATGTATCTACATATGCTATGCTATTCAAGCTATTTATTACTACTACGAGTATGTTAAATAGGGCTCACTCTTATTATTAAAAATTTGATTATCTGGTGTATAAATATAATATTATTAACCTGATAATATTGTTAATAACGATATTTCATCATCAAAAGTTCAATATTTCTACACTGTGAACACTTTAGAAACTATTACTATTATTATATTTACGCTAATCTGAATATTTTAGGTTTAGTACAATATTAAAAATAGTGCTTTCTTGTTTTGCCGATGAAGATATTTGAGATACAATTTTCGCTACTGGACCATAATTTCGAACTGCAAAATAGGGCTATCATGGTGATTGCATATTAACTGATATTTAATAGCTCCGATGAATATGTCGTAAATATTTCACGTTCAATGTGGGTAACTTTTTTTACATTCGATTTTTTTAGCGATGTACTTACATTTATTTTTTAATTTGCTCGTGTAATGTTAAATTTATGTAGAACGCCCAGATACTGTTTGTTTTTATTTTTATTATAGTTCTTAGTGCAACAAACAGCCACTTGGTTCACCTGGCGGCAAGTGATGACTGCAGCTCATAAATTTTCAACAAAGATTTAAGATATACATGCTTTGTCACCTCAAAGGACTGAGATGGAATCCCTCGTTATCGTTCGGGCTCCAATTCCCTACAATACTATTCCCCTGTCGAGCCCATATACATTGATTATGGAACGTAGCTTCACTACTGTTAAATTGTTCTGTACGATCACGGCTTTATTTAGTTAATATAACTATTTATCTTGTCGAACGATTATTATATGTCTTCTTTCTAAATTAATTTTAACATTCATACATTGAGAGTTAGAGACTGTAGAACTTGTGTTATTATCCAAAGTACTAGAATAGTCTAAACATGGAATATTATTTTTCTATATTTCCTCCAGAGATTAACTCTCAGTCTCAGAAGTCCGTTTTACTTATAGTTTTACAATATTGATATAATATTGGATTTGGATAAAATTTTGATGCAGTGTGGTGTTCTTCAAGGGAGAGGAGGAAGGGGAAAGTTAAATGGTGAATTCAGTAGCATTGTACTGTGAGAATGGGAAAGAATTTAAATTCACTCACCATTCCAAAATTTAATCAACAGTGGGTTGGCAGGCTATAGTGGGGTCAATTATCGATGACCAGACTGGACTGAGCGTGTCCGTTTCGAATGTTTGATTGTTGTTTGTGTGTGGTTGTCCTATTATTTCATACAGACATATCGTTCCCTATATATTATGTATTTATAATAATACAAAACTATCCTTTTTATGATGCGTTGGATAATATTTTATAATACATATAGCAGATAGTATAAACATTTCGTATTCACCTCTCGCAATTTGTATTGAAAATGGTCGGCATTCCACGCTACTGAAGATTTTACTCTAAGGTAACGGGCGCCGTTTAAAGGTCAAAACGATTTATCAGTCGACTCTGCACTACCTCTGCGCTCCTGGTACCCGGCTGGCTCTAAATTGTTATCATTTGGAATATTAATAGGTTATTTTGTACTTAAACGGTGTGCAATAAATATACCTTTATGCACTCCGGGTCAGATTAATGGCTGTTTTGAGTGTCGTGATGTTTCTATGATTGTCTTTTCATTCAGACAATATTATCTTCTTCAGTACTGAGTAGATAAGAAATCATGAAAATATTTTAATAATAGCGGAACAAAGCATAACCTACTACCAGTATCGTCATTGTCATCTCGCCCTACATTAATCTACTACTGAACAAAGATCTCTCCCATGAATTAATGAAGCACTATTGTAAAAGATGAAATTTCATGGTTTTTTATACATTATATACATTAATTATTAAACCACAGTGATGAATAATTTTCTGATTTTCTAGTTCTGTTTTCTAGATCACAAATGTTTGCTAGGTCACTGCTGTGTCAAGTTTGGAACTTTTTTTATTACAGTCAAATAAGAATGACGATTGCTATCTCTATCTACGGATATTGGGAAAAAGGCGTGAGTTTTAATTTATAATGAATTTCATATTCTATGCTATTAGATGGACGTAGAAAGTTACACCTGCTGCACTTCGTAGCAAATACATTTTTCTGTTCTAAATTTCTCTCATTCTCAAATTCAGTTCATTTAAAATTTACTAACAATTGTCATCATTTATTTCTTTTTATATTAGTAAGCAATAAATTATCATTTATTTATTGCGGTAGCAAATAGTACCTCGTTCTCGTTAAGATCTGTAAACGTATCCAATTGAAGAGCATCGATTATGGCCGCAATCGTGCGCTTGCGTTCTAGCTAAGCTTCAAGATAGGACAGATTAACGGCCTTTGAAGGCCGTATGCGGAGTAACAGAGAATTGCTGATTTGTCTTAGTTATAATTGTTAAATATTTCCGATGATATCAGTTTGATATCAGTTAGATGACATTTATCTACAAACAAATAAAGTGGCTATAATATAAACGTAACTTTAAATACTAATTACGTACGGTTAATTAGTAAAAAAGAGAAGATTAATGTTGAAAAAGGAACTCTTGTCATATGTGGTGTGGATATTTTCACCAACATCTTAGCCTATCAATAGTATTTTACTGGACCCATTAATCAAAAATGTAACCATGTAACACGTTATTAGGTCAGGTGGCTTTCATCGTTTCAACAAAATAGCATAGCCGTTCGTTCTATCTTATGGGGTTCATTCTACACTGCAATTGCCACAACGGGGTTACCATTCAAGATTTTTTATTCCCCATCGATTATCGGCTCTATAAGCTATTTCTTCAACCTAATACCTCTTAGTTCCTTAGTCCGTGTATACCTGAAATTTATATAGTTATTTTGCCGTATTAATGCGAACAATAAATTTCAGTTACGAGATATTCCAATGTATACAAATATTATGTATACCAATACATTATCTGATTCTTTTATAACATAGTATTTAAAAAAATATCAGCCGTACAAGATTCAAAATTAAAATTTCTGGCCTCCAAATTTTTACTTCGCCGCACTCTATTATATATAGCTTTTAATGTTTTTTCTCTTTTCGCTCACTCAATTTCAGGCGTTGAAGCGTGAAGTTCAATTCGGCATGAAGCATAGAAAAGTTTTTTTGTTGCAAGTTTTATATATCAAAATGAAATAAAACCGTATTAGCGACAACATTCTATTTCTTTTGACGACGACTTGATGCTGGGAAACTTACACAAGTCTATGGCCCCCCTAGACTTGCATAAGTTTAGATGCACGAGGCTCGTGGTAATTTGTGGGGAGTTCTATCTTATGAAGTTTTATCAGTACTGATTTTATAATTGAAGTAAGACCGTATTAGTTTAAACATTTTATATCTTTTTTCTTAATTTAGAAGAAAGGTGTACGGCGATGACTTGATTCTGTGAAACTTACACAAGTCTATGGCTCCCCTAGACTTGCATAAGCTTAGATACAAAAGGATCGTGATAATTTTGTGAGACTATTTTATTATTATGATAATGATGTTGATATGCACTTATCGACTTAGTTTAATTAACATGCGGTATGGAAAGGACGAGCTTTCCGGAACACCAGCATAAAATAGTAGTTTAATGATGCTGTGTTTCCTCTGGTGAAGAAAGAAACTGGAGATCTTATTACTGGTAATGAGGCATTCCAGTTAGCTGTAATGGCTGATGACAACTCAACTCAGTGAATCGTGATTATCACACGTTTGTTCCTTAAATTCTTTTAAATTGAAAGTACTTGTATAAAAATAATTAATAATCATCAATAGAAAATTTATCATAAAACAATGTTATAAATTTGTAACAATTAGATGCGTTGCATTTTACCCTACAGAAATTTAAAAATCATAGAATACCATCTTACACGTACCGGGAGTAACGAGTATCAGAAAAGAAGACCAACCTGTACACTAAATACTGTGGTATTTTGTATTCTAAGTAATTTGATTTCTTAGTCTTTAGAAAAGACTAAGAAATCAAAATACTACATTTTATTTGCGATCGAGGATTGATTTCCGTATCTATATATATATATATATATATATATATATATATATATATATATATATATACATATATATAGTCTATAAATTATTCAATAATCTATTAGGTCTTTTGATAGCTTAGAGCGGCGTAATGATTAAAGTTTCGAAATACTGCATCGTGGGTTCTGGGTTCGATTTCCAATCGAGGATTTGTACTGGAGGTGTTGTATATGTCCCACGTCCTTGAATCATTTCAATTGAAACTATTTACAACCTTATTATACGTGCATGCATCGGAATAGGGAAGGGGTCGACGTGTGAATCCTTCTTTGTTAGATTACTTTCCTATAATATATTCTGCATACTTGATGTCACTACTAAACAAAAAACCGTGGTTGAATAAGACCAAGAGGATATAATCCACACCCAAAAACCAACAATTTATACTGAGAAATAACCGTTTAATGATGTTTTGCCTACATCAAAGTTAAATTAACAATAATTATTGTATTGTATTATAATACAATATATTATATTATTTTGTATTACATATAATATATAATGTGCGTTATATTTGTAACGGCTCATAGCGTCTGAACTTTGCAATGAGAGTTGCAAAGAAGATATGAAGCTGATATCAGATGAAAACATCCAGGTTTCACAACAATTGAGTACATACGGCATATGAAATCACGAGCATGGACATAATAATATATAACAAGTTCTAGAGGCCCGTCATTAGACCTACAGGTAAGATCTAAATTTTATATCTACAGAGGCGGTGGTTTTAGACTACGTATTTCAGGGGCGGAGTCAAAGACCTGACTATTCGCAACTAATTTAAACTTATGAACTCCGATATTCCAAATTCCACTGGAATCCATTTATTCAAAAAAATCCAGATTAGTACGGAACCGCGACTCATTTCCAATACACGACCGCATTGCCCTGGCCGTGCGGCGCTCGGTAATTTGTTGCTTGATCATATTGAGATCTCTCAATATCAGGCACGACGTCGGCGGCTGCTAAATTGAACTAACTGTACAGTCAGACAGTGGCTGGCAAATATTTGTAATATTTTATAAGAGGCTTATTGTAGAGAGTGGAGTTAGTATATGAGAATTTAGAAAGTTTAAAATTGTCTTCGAAAATTAAAAGAAATTTGATACTCAATAATTATTAAATTTATTGTTTATTACAGTAATCGATCTTATCGAAGTATTGACCTTGTACATGTATATAATTTAATATTCGTCTTAATCACTTAGAAAATGCCACCGACCGCTCTTCTCTAAATATCTACGAAATCTCGAAGTTATAAGCAGCCAGGACCTTTTTTTTTTAAAAAAAAATTATTCGGATTTAAATCCCTCTTATAATGTTGCACCATGTAGCACTACAATTGCAATGTGTCTCGTCTTGTAAAAAAAACTAGACCTTTTGTTTCTGTACGCATCGCGCAAGGTGACATTCCGTTACAGCTGGTTTAGCTTCGTAGCACCATATCTTCAACTATTACTTTGTTTCAGGATCTTCGTAATATACCATGTTATGTCACCTGTGAATATATCAATAACGCTGCCATTGAGTTTATTTATCATAACTTTGCACTAATCAACTCAACGTTCGGATTGACAGTTGTCCATGAATAATAGTATGTAATGGTACATATTTTTGTCATCTTGAACTTTTCCTGCGAGTAACTGTGGCTGGTGATCTGTCTTTGCCTCACCTAAAAAACTTTAAAATTTTCATTTTTAAATTGAGCAAGTTTTTAATCAAAATTTAATTAGTTAATTACATTTACATTTACAAATTAACCTGTAAACAAATATTACATAACGTACCACAAAATTCTGGCTAAAAGTACAAAAAATATTCCATATGTGTTCCATTATTAAATTTATCAACAAATAATCACCTTATAAAATGGTGTCTAACTGCCCAATGACAAAGAAACGAGTAAAAGTAAATGATATGTACTTTTAACCTTAAAGTACTTTTTGTGTATTTTCCTCACCGATCTATTTTAGATTCAAAGACAGATATATAAACAAGTTTTAGTTCAATGGTCACATCCACTCCACTCATATTTAACTATTCAATTCATTATTTCATTTCCTATTTCATACTTGACTTTCAAACTAAGGGGTAGTTTTATTCTATAACAGCTTTTCCATAATGTACTCTGGAAAATACGCTTAGAAGACCTTTAATGTGAAAAAAATAAGTACCTCGTCGGATTCTAAAAGCAATACTTAAGGTGTCCGTTCAGCGTACGATGCATTCTTACATGTCATGTTTTCACCCTTGTAAATATACACGAAGTAAATACAAGAAGTAATGTACGCTATCTAGATCTAATAATGGTTAGCGTAATACCCTCATTTAAACGACGCGGTATCCAATATTTCTAGTCTAATTTACATGTTTAATATACTGTATGTTAATGTATGTTCATTGGATTTCTTTTATGGTCTGCTTACGTATCGATATAATTGTTCTTGGCGTTACGGTTCATTAGTTTTCCTTTTTTTCGGAAGTAGGGGTAACGAACGAGGATACAGTTCACCTGGCGGTAGGTTATATTTATCGCTTAGGGCATTTATTTCCATATTATCATTATAGAATACCGTTGCCTGTTTAAAACATAATGTTGCGAGTGGAATCTACAAAGCATGATAGATGAAACTTTCAAGATTTTGTCGCCAACCATATGGGAAAAATTACAAGTACAAAGACACTTCTTTCACGTTGTAAGTATTGTGAATTACAAAAATTTGCTAGTCACTCAACGTTAAGGCAAGAAAGCATCGTGTGGTCATATGGTAAGCAAGCGGTCTAATCTATAGGCAGCTAAAGAGGACCTAACTAATTAACTGATGCATTAACAGTTCTGAAAACAATTAAATATATTTTAACTAGTTACATGATATTTCAATTCGTGATTTTTGTAAATTAATAAACCAATGTCACTTTTTTTGCAAACATGACACTTTAATATAAACTGTGCAGTGGATGCCATACGGTAATAAGCGATTAAAATTGATTAGGAGGACGTCATAATTAAATATAAGATGAATTTTCGAATTCTATCCCCGATTAGTATTGATTTCATATGCTACTTTATTGCACTTCCCGCAGCGCTCTATAATCGAATACTCCGAGTCGATTTTAGCAAATGACTGCATCTTTCTCTAAGAAAATTAAGTCAGTAAATTTGGCCCCCTCGCAGACCACGCAGTGTGGAAATTAACCTGCAGGTATCAGATGGTAGTTGTCTAGATCCCGGACCTAGTTACATGAGCTCGTTAATGGCGAAAATGGAGGTTTGACACGAAGATGCTTTGGTCAAATATATGATTGCATGACTGTGTACCGTAGTGAAATAGATTAAATATACGATTATGCTTGTTAAGAGAAACACATTGGTCCCAATTTTATATATGGATAATTTGTTATTCCTAATGCAATTTCAAATTACTAGAAAAAAAATGGTATCGAGTGTGAAGCTACAATGCCCACAGAAGCGTATGTGTTCGTAATGTTAAACCGTATTTACACTAATATTATAATGATAAATTTGTTTGTTTTTTTAGGGATAATCTTAGAAACTACTGAACCGATTCTAAAAATTCTTTCATAAGTAGAAAGCTTCATTATTCTTGATTCATATAAGTAGAATTACATTGCTTAGACGCTTTAACTGCATACGCTGATCAAATGAATGGAAAATAATGTACAGTAAAAATGCTAGCGTTTATATAAAAACTATAGTAATTAATATTGCATCAAGATGAGTAAAGAACGGAATATTAATCGAGATAAAGAATAAGAGGAGTATTCCACACGGGTGAAATCACAGGCCACAGTTGATATTATATAAGCGTATATTAAGAGTGAAAATAGAGCGTCTCCGTAACCAATTTGAATCTTATGTTGAGACGCTGGTTTGGAGATTCAATCTAAGTTAAATTTGTATGTAACTAAAATAGATACTATTAAAATAGTTTATATATTAAAAAAAATTGTAGCATACTGCGAATGCAAAATGTTCCAATATAAATAATTATTACTATTTTATTATTAATTTGATTTATATTATCCTGATGGTAATAATAAAAATCAAATAATAATTGTGCTTTCACGTCTTTTATCCTAATCGAGTTAGATAAAGTAAAAGTTATCCTCTTATCACCTGAAGCTTTTAAACTGTCATAGGTGATTGAGGTTGAGCCTACCGTCGTACACCGGGGACAGAGATTCGCGAAGAACGGAAGTAATATTTCGAGACCAGACGCTTATTGGTATAAACCAGTATTAATTGAACTCACTGGCGGTGAATCTCGAGTTAGACATTTAAGCTAAAGGCTATGAACACATTATTAATAAAAACCGTACTACCGAAAGCCTAAATCTTAAACATGATAGATATTGGGTATAAATGATAAAGTCTATCAGACCGAAAAATAACCTACGCATAAACTACAAAAAATCAAATTATAAAACTCATTAATTACTTGATGATTCTTTATATCTACGCGAATACATATTACATATTGAATAAAACTACGATATTTATTTGAATTTTATAGTTTATTTCGCGTTTATAACGCTCATTAATGGCAATTTTCTTTAATAAACAATTACTTAACATATTTTCGTAACAATTAAAAAAGAAAATATATTTACTGCACCATTTAATATGAGAATATGATGATAAAATATAAAAATCAAAATAAGCACTTTGATCGTATCGTTTTTGATTTAAAATCTACCCTGCAGTATAAACTTAAAACAATGTACTTACGGTTACAAACTATAGGTAAAACTTTTACCCAAGCCGTGGTTAATAATTTTTCATATTTTAATATAGTTTATAAGTTATGTATATTAATAGCAATACGTATCACGGCGCTCTTGCATAATGCATAAATACCGGTTTATAAATCACATTTCTAATCATAACCATCACAATTATGCAGCTAACATCCTATTCTTGTTTCCAGATGCACTTGCGCCAATGGACCAAGACAAACCGCTTGAGGTAAGAGAATAATACTTCATGCAGATTAACACAGATCTGTATAGCGCAAACTACAAATTATAGACATAAGAAATGTTGAAACATTAGATAAATATCAAAAGGTGACTATAGAATAAGTTACGCTGAAGCTTGGTGAAGGACATATAGGTATAGCTAGGTCCACAAAAAGGTTATGATATATAAATAAAAAACTTATTTTATGTAATAAACCATGTTTGCTACACATCTGTCTCTATTTCTTTTAGATATTTATGAGTAACACGTTGATGAAACGAACCCAAAAAAGGTTCACGCTGGGCTAAGAGAAAAATAAATTCCGAATGTGCCAACTGTAATCAAATAAATTAAAAGTGATAAGCCTGTATTTATAAAATATAAAACATGAAGATTTAATATTTGTTTATTTAAACTAAGCATTTAAAAAGCTAAAACTAATTTTAGCCATATTTATGTGGTGCAGATAACCATGGCATGTACAAGAAATAAAAAGTACAAAAAATAAAACGCTTACTTTGAACATAGACTATGAAAATACAAAAAGAAAGCTAGAATATAGCATATCATTAAATGTAAAGAACAATAAACACGATTAAAGTAACATAATATAAATTATTTATTCACTAATATCACTGCATGCACAAATTGCGATCAATATGTTAATTTAAATATGACATATTAATTAATTATAACGTACGTAACATAACACTGTTCAATTTATACAAAAATAAATGTAGCTACAGACGGTAAAATTATTGCGATAAGAATCTTAAACAGTAGGTTTTTCAATCTCTTAATTTTGCTTTTAAATGTTTCAATTTTATCTGAGAAAATATCTACAGTACTTTTATACAGATTAAAGTATATTTTTGTCAGTCTGTTAACGGTAAAAAAGAGAATATTTTTTTTTAATTTATTATATTCTGTATTAAAATGCAACTTTTTACGTAAAGTGACAAGTTTATTGTCACACCAAGCAGCTAAGCGATTAAGATCTTTGTAAAATAACTAATGGTGTGTGCTGAGTGGTTTAAGCAATTGATGGAGCAAAAATGAGAGTTTTTAAAACAATATGAAATATCATTTACAAACATATCAAAAAGAGTCGGTTTCCAAAAAGTAAAGAGAAACCATCTTAGACTTCCTTTGATGCCAATATCTGAGAGTAATATTTCATGGTTGAATGCATTGGAGACATCTGAATAAACTATTTTGACAGAACTTTAGTATACATTTCACTTATTAAGAATCTAGGCACAGTGAATCCATAAGACGTACCATGACATAAGTCGACAGATCATCGATTCTAACGATTTTTAAAAAATAGACACGGTGTGAACATAATGGTAATTCTTTAAAAATTGGTTTTTCCCACTTTTATTTTGGTTGAAATTTTTTTTAAACTTATGCAAATTTTAAATATTTTATTGGTGCTGGCATCGATGAATGCATGGTACGAAAAGAAAATGATACTGTACTAATTAATTGGAATCCAAGATATAGCAGCATCATTAACGAAAACACTGTGATATCTATAAACGTTAAACATGACAGTTATTGGATATAAATTATCAAAACTATCATACTATACAATAACCTAAACATAAACTACAAAACATCTATTAAATCATAATATAAATCATAAATTAAATCTGCTTCTAAAAATCTATACTACTAAAAACACAAAACATTTAGTTTAGTTTAATTTATTTCAGTTGAATTTTAAAGAACTATCTACTTCTATAAATATTTTTCCTCCCCGTATATACCCCACCCCATACATACTAATACTGAAGTTCATTTCCATTCAGTCTTGCAGCAGTATTATTTACTATCACGTGAAAATAAGTGGTTTATTTTCACATGATAGGTTCCATACCGGTGTTGACTTTGTATCCCCAATTTTTTCTCTTGACTGTAGTTTCTCTTGAGGATTATTATAACAGTCAAAGATAAGAATTAAGATAATAATTATGTAAGTTAAGATGGTGAAAATCTAATTAGTTAAAGTAATACATTGTATACTTAATGTATATAATAACTACTACTAATGCCATTGCTCCGTACAAATTGTCTTCACTAAATATGTAAAACAAAATGGTGTACGAATATGTGTAAGAAGATTATTTCAGACAGGACCTAGAGAATTTAAAAGTTTAAACCTATTTCTGTTTTATAAAGTATATTTCGAAATCTGAGTTTATTCCAACATAAAGAGTCCAGTAGCTTTGCAATTCACTTTCACAGCGATTCCTAAAGGTCAAGATTTATCTTAACCATTGTTGCACTGGCATTTTAGATTTTGCATAATATTGCTAGCATTTCGGCATTTATTAAAATGAATAGGATAATGAACTTCATAATGAAAGATGGTTATAATAAACTCACGGACATATATTATATACATATATATTTTAGAGGTAAGAGTTTTAAGTTTAATTTTTCACAAGTCAGCATATTTACGCTTCGATGCCATTTCATAATCCTCTTCCTCTACGAATAGATTGGCAAAAGAATATCCGTAGGTATCTTTAACTTTATCTTATCTCCGTCTATTTTTTTGTTGTTGAAAATCGAAAATTCATTACATTAGTAAGTTACACTATGTATATTATATGAGATTAAAGTGAGACATTAATTTTTTTTATCTGCTCCAGCGAATATTAATTAACCCATTGAAGTACGACAAAATGTGACGACGTTTCATAAAAAAAAGGACATGAAGTTTTTCACACATCATTATCCTAAAAAAGCACCTTTATTTATAATGATTACTAATCTTATAATAATCTAGATTTAAATAATTTAGATATATTAAGAACTAAGCTTAATAAAATGACTATAATATATCAAGATAAAGCAAAACTAGATGCTCATTTATCTATGCTTTGAACATTAACCGCTTATCTACTTTTGGCCCTAGGGTATAAGCTACCTCTAATATTAAGTCTGCTCGCTTTAGTGATCACCCTATTATTATAAATAGAATTAATAGTTATACCTGTATTGTTACAGTTATTCATTTTATAATCACACAATAATTTAAATAAATTTTATATAACAACGATACATAATATTTTGATGTTAACATCTGAAACATCATGCGCGAGTCCATTACTCGGCGTAGGCCTGTCCCAAATAATATCGATTAGTCTCAAGTTTGTCTTCACGCAACCAACTATCGCCTGGATTTTTATCAAACCTTTGTCCCATGTAGCAAGTTTCCAAGAACTATTTTAGCTAATAAATACTTTTTGCCAAAATGCTTCAATATTCAATTCCCTTAAAATTTCTTGTTTTAACAAGGATTTCACCAATTCACGGGATGTTTATTACAGTATCGTATTTACGCACATGCAGGAACTTCATTTTTAATTCCCTTGTTGTCATTTGTTATTATTAAAGTTCGATGTGTGATGCAATAAGGTTTTGAGATAGTAATCATAACCAATACAACAAGACGAAAACAGTGATAGTTTGTGAGTTGTACACAATTATTTTAATGAAACGTACGGTGACAAATGAGCACACAGTGCTAGATGCACATATGGACATCGAATTCCATCCTGAACAAATATTCAAGATGTACATACATGCGTCGTTATGTCGTGTTTATTTCATAATATTATTATGTGAGAAGTGGTCCTCGCTTGTAGAGCCGACCCATATATGCTGTAGCATCTTCTTAAAACGTCTCTCGCCTAAGTGAAAGAAAGTATACGATCATGCTGCTGCCTTACTTTTTTCATTGCACACATGGACACGTGGACATACAGGATACTGCCAGTATTAATAAGAAAAAATATATTTCAACTTGTTCAAGATATTTCTTTAAAATGTTGACGATGTCGGCCATTCCATTGACTTTTGTAGTACAGCATATGGTAAATCACACTATATTTCCCTGGACTTTTTGGACTAGACTATGTCCATCTCTGTCCCCACCCTAAATATTACAACGAACGTTGGTCTTTTCCAGCATTATGAACCTCTTTTACTACTTACAACAAAAACCTCCATTTCTTTTTCTACATAACTACTATTAAAAGAAGAATGAGAGAGAGTTCTACTGCATTACGACAAAAAGGTTAGCATACTTGAAGACGTTCATTAATTTTAGCATCAACATTTTTACTTCTCACTAAATTTGTATTAATCTAGTCCAATCTTGCTTACAAGGTACTAATAAAAATCAAGGTGGCGCACATAAGCCGAAGCATTATCTGGCATCGCTTAATTAGTAGGTACTAAATCTGTCATTTACGCCTTCTGCGTGCATTATAAAGCTTTCTCCTTAAACTCTGCATTTAGACGGTATCTCGGCCCATTATATCTCTAATAAGAACTAGTTTATGTCCCAGCCTAAGATTGAAGAAGTAATACGGTGTTTAAATTGACTATATGATCGCTGGACTGTAACAGCTACATTTATTACATCATATTTCATCTTTGGAAACTATTGCTTAATGTTATTCTATTTATATGAAATTATCGACTGGCAAGCAGGTTCTTGAGGGTTATCATGTCCAGTAGATATTTTTTATTAATTTCATAGAGTGACTAACGCTCCATAACACCCACATTCATCCGGATAAGGAATCATAATGCAGACGCAATGTCACCTAAGCATGAATTACTCGTTACCAGTATAAGGTAATTCGGATCCCTACACTCACCGGACAAAAAGCAGCATCGTTACACTGTTATTTTACGAACAACCTTCAGTGTAGCTGCACGACGGAGAAAAAGAAAGAGAGATATATTTTGAATATGTATTCTATATCTGAAAACCTACAATTTATTTGACAAAGCATCCAGGTTCCCTAAGCCCTATTCCTTTATTAGAACACTTACATTAGTGATGCCATAATTATCATCAGCTAAAATGATTTAGAAGTGTACTTTGAAGCATAAGTCAATCACCAGGGTCGCGGTTGTTAGCCAGTAGGTGCTGTCAAGTCAACAAGATCAGAATTTAGACTAAAAATAAGTAATTTTGTCGAGTTAAAAGATCGAAAGTGATAAATTTTGGAATTATATCTTTAGCTTACCGCAGTGACTTGGGTGTGAAGATCCAATATCAATATTAATGATAGACTACTGCAGACAATACTCGCAGACACATTCATGCGTGTCGATTTAAAATGCAATTGTGTCGTAACTCATGAGAACTCAAATTTTATACCACATTATTCCATAAAACACAAGTTATATAGTGCTATTTTATGCTGATATTAGAAAGTATATCAGTTGTAACTCATCATTCGCGTTGCCTTACCATCAACAATTCGACGAACAGTCATTTTCGGAGAAATATGTTCTCCGTAAATGACAAATGACAATATTATGTTTTTTTTACATTGGCCAAGAATTCAGGGATGTTTGTTGATGAAATTTGGATTAGAAATGAAAATAATTTATTCTTTTATGTAATACAACATGTTAAATAAATCAACGGACTGCGTTCTATACAATGACACTATAATTGTTGATTTTTTTTTCTTTTCTAGAGCTTTTACATTTGAATTCGTCACACCTGCCTATTCATTATTAACGTGGCATTTAGATTACTTACATTGACTTACATGCACCTACACTTAATTACGTGTCTTAATTAGTTAATGGGCAAAATTTTTGGCATTAAGCTGAAGACGGTATTTTAACTCGACACGTCAGCTTTTACCCCGTTAAATAAGGGATTATTATTTCCTTTAACATACCATACAAATACTCACTGTTAATAAGTTAATAAGCCCTTTATTATTCATTAGGTTATTTTAGCTATACATACTTAGCAGTGGAGGTAATTAACTCATTTGTTGACGCCTTTATTTCCTTGCGAGAGTGACGTATGTATAAGCCGCAAAAGTTCCTTACCGCTTAGTGCAACAAAGTATACAATATTATTGCTGTAGACAAAGTTTTCGTCCTGCTTTACATGATTGATACAAAACGTAGGGGGCGCTAAAATAGTAGGACGCATGTCGCTGTGAAGTCGCATAGTACCTACAACTGAATTATTTTGTATAATAATTAAAAGCTAAGACTGTTACAGCACCCCTCGTCTGTTTGAAATTTTATTTCTTATTCTTAATTATTATATCAGGCTATTCGCAACATATATAGAGCCACAAAAATCCGGCTAGTTCAGGCACTTGTATTCCCCATATTCTTGTACGACGCAGAAACGTGGACCCAGCGGGAAGTAGAGAAGAAGAAGATAGACGCCCTAGAGATATGGTGCTGTAAGAGAATGCGCAGAGTATCATGGACTGAATTCCGTACCAACGAGTCTATACTTCGAGAACTCGGCATCAGCGTTTATCATCTTTGGTACAGTCTCAAATCCTCGGGATCGGATGCCACCGTGGGGAGGTGGCTATTGAGTGACTTCTGGTCCAGTAAAAAGTTGAGGGTACCAGTCCACGAGGAAGATCGCTTATGAGGTGTACCAACACCAGAAGTATTGACCACGACCACTCTGTCAAGAGTGATACCGACAAAGAAGAAGATATCAGATGAATTTCAACTTTTATTAGCTTATACTTGAAATCCGCTTTAACTTTTGCTTTGTTGTTTTAACGTTAGTAAAAAGGTTTTTTTATACAGTCCAAATTAATGCCTCTTAATACAAGATATTTAAATTTCACCAAATAAAAAGGCAAGAAAATAAATGTGATCATCCCATTATTCAAATATTTCCAAGTTTCTAATTGCTAAGTGCGGACTGAGTATAGGTAAGTTCGATCTAGGTGGACCACGACCTTACGTATATACACCATCATATATATATATAACTATTTTTTTTACGACAGATACTTCTTAATCGTAGACTTTCAAAGGCTACTTTGAAAGCCTACGTTTAATGTACCTGTACCTTAATCGTAACCCGCCACAATATTATCTTAGATACACATGTACTTTTCAATTAGTTTAAACCATTTGGAAAATACCAATGGTCTGACTTTTCTTTAGACACCTCAGAACTCTCAAAGCTTCCCCTTTACGTATTTTAAAAGAAATCACCAACATATGAAGGCATTCGTGCTTGAATAACATAAATTATTACAGTAAATTCAACAAGCGAAAGCTTGCTGTGCCTACACGAATCTGACAGATGTTTAACGCGTCACTAGCGCGGTGTAAGAACAGATCTTAGGTCTAGGAAAGGTATAAATAAAACGGGTTCATGAATATTAATATAACGTTGTGATATGAAATTACATGTTTGTGATGAAATTATCATAACGTGTAATTTCGATTATTCTTATTTTTATTTTGTAGATGTTAAGTAGTTGTTAGTAGTGTAGTTCTTAAGTAGCTATAGCATCATTAGATCGGGTTGGGGTGAGACTACGCTTTCCGAAAACAGTGTAAAATAGAAATTTATGTCTTGTCTGATGAAAACCTTGTTACTTGTAACGGGTCCTTTCATCTTAATCTTTATGGGTTATAATGCATCTGCATTATGGTTATTTTGGGAGAATAATGTGAGTAATATGGATCGCTGGGACTACTTACTTAATCAGGCTGTGTTTAAAAACAAATATAATATGAGTATTATTTGCTAGAACGAAAACTCATTGGTGCAAGCCACTTGGTATTTGAACTTAATACAAAATGAATATGTAATTCAAGCTACTAGGTTGTAACCTTATGAACGCTTATCAAATTTCTTCCCCAAAATTTTTTCCCGAAGATCTTTACCCTACTCCTACCCCGGGCGAACTGACCCATTCAAACTGCAGTTAGAAACAAACTGCAGCGTAGCTCTACCACTGGAAATCGTATCGTAAACCATTAAGCTATTTGCGTTTTTTATACTTATTGCAGATAGGATGTTTATATGAACAATTAAACTAATTGATATTCAGAGCCCTATTCTTGGAATTAATAAATAACTTGTATTTTGTATTAGTGTATCATATAGTACAAGCATGAACATAATACATACTTCAATACGGCACCGGAAGAAATCTTTATTAATACAAAATTTAAGTTTATAAAGACGCAAAGTGAAAACTTAATCGATAGGATTAGCATGAAAGTTCTTCTATAATATCAATTCGTTTTATCAGTATTCGTATAAAATTTGTTCCAAAATATTCTACAGGCACATATCAATACTCATATATAATCTTTAAACATATAATGGAGATTCCAAAGTAATTTTGTTTACTCGTAGCTTGTGTAACCAGCAGATAATATTAACATGTTCTTGTTGTGAAATTTTAGCATGTTCATCCTTTTAGTTCGGGACATGGTACTTTTTTATCATATGTTTTGGTTCACGAATGCCAATGCGAACAACAGGGTGCCCGAGAGGGCCGAACCTCGCCTCGACCAGTCGCCTCATTTTTCTGCAAAATGCAACTGTCACCAGATGTTAAGTGATAACAGCGTGACATTAACATCCTTCAACAAAGATTCAATTCGTGCGTTGCCTCCCTGAAAACTAAAATGAAAAGCCTTGGTACCCATAACTAAGTCCTGTAGTCCTTACATTTACTTTACGAAACAAAGCATCTTTATGATGCTATTATACTGTATGCTATATATGGTATTTTGTGAGTGCGGAGTCGTCCTGGTTACGTCAAGTCCATTTGTTTATTTGTTTAAGCTTTATTTACAAAGGCGGCCTTAGGTTGTAGATATATACTAGTAGACTAGCACTATTAAAATGGTTTATTCTATTCTAAAATTTGATATACATCTAAGTAATTAAACCGTATGATTTGTTGTAGATCAATTTTTGCCCGCAGGTCGCGTTTTCTTACAAATGAGCCTCATGTATAAACATTTCAATTAGTGCAAAAGTAATAACCTGTTCTAATGAGAATTAAAAAGTTCTGCTGCCATCGTTGGGTTCGATGGTTCTTGGTGGCTTATATTGAATGAGAAAAGAGCGCTTCTTTGCGTGGTACCTTTTTTTATATGTGTTATTTTATGCTTAAAAATGGCAAAATTGCATTTTACATTTATGAATTGTCGAACATATTTATACCACTCATTATGGTTTTTGCGACTACAAATTACACTAATAATACAGTATACCGATATGAAACAATACTCATCATAAATATAAACTTAAACTTGAAATGGAAATGAATTTTTTTATCGTTAATGTTCTATACATTTCCATGTCTTCCATGAGCTTATCCGAACACAATGGGTTTTAAATGGGTTTTAATTAGTTTTTTATTGTTTGGGAGTAGCTTCAGCTTTTGTTTAATAATTCGCAACTAGTCCCTAGCGTTTCACGAGATAATATTTTATGGTTTCGTTATAGGCTCGTCTGGACTTCGAGTACGGTGTCCATCCGAACTTTTAGGGTCTTTGACAGAAGAAATGTTTGTGGTAAACAAATTTGTTGGTATAAAAAAGTGCGTGATACACAAACATACGGATAATGTTGATCCAGCTTTCGAAGCAGCTCAAAAATTACTGGAGACTCTATATACGACTTCTGTATACTTTATTTGTATGTTTTATTGTAATGTAATTAAACAATCATAGTGAAAAATAATATGTTAAATTGCACATTGATTGAGTTTCTTATATAATAAACACATTGCAAATTTTAATAAAAAAAATGAATACAGAATTATTTTAAATTGAAATGTTATTTATGGCCACACTAGTACGTTTGATGAGTAGATAACTCATCAAACGTACATCCCCGACAAAGATTTAAGATGCACATTCGTAGGATTGAATTAAAATGAAAAAAACATAACACGCCTACTTTTTATAGAAATAGTTATACTTAAAATAAATTGATTGATGATAATTGTTCAATATATAGAAACAAAAAGAAACAAACTATTTATCATAGCAATTTACACTCTTGGTTTAAACAAGAAGTTGTCTTCGCCTTTAGTATATATCAAAAGCATTGGATAAAGATTGTGAAGTCCTCCAGGTTGATATAGATTACGATAGCATGTTCCGGTTGTTAACAGACTTTTTTTTTGAGTATTCGTCTTGCTGGTGGTCCTGCGGCCTCTACAGCTTCAACGATATAGACGACGCTGCTGGCACGATGACTGCTGCAACTCCGCTGCACTCCGCACCCCTGAGGACAAGGAACTTCAACGATGACAGAGTGGGGCGAATATGATCCGAGGGCCCCTCTTAGTAAGAGTAGGCACCTGCTGCCATAACCAGTGGGTAAGGGTGATTTTTTAATTTTTTCAAAGAACTTTCAGTAAGTTTAACAATACTTCAAGTATTGTTGGATGGTTCGTCTGACAATCGCAGTGAAGCTCAGCGTTTCTCGCATACCATGGCGCACCGGTCGCTCGTCGGAGGAAACTGTTTTGCACCGCCTGCAGTGCCGCTATGTGAACAGGAAGAGCATGTGCGAAAGATGAACTAGCTAACGTCATTAAGAGATGAATGCAGGTTTTCTACGGGTGCAGTTTGTGTCTTAAGGACATTTTGCTGCGGCTATTTGTCAGGTAGAAGAGGTGACCCAAAATGTAGGTCGATTTTACCCTGACATTTGTGATGTGAGGTCCGAAAGTCAGACCTCGGTTGTGAATCAGATGAAATGCCTGGGTGTCCCAGGTATTTCACCTGATTGACCAATGGGATCTCTTTGTTGAACAGGGTGATCTTTGCGTGCTTAGTGGCTGACAATTTGACTTTTGGGCCAAGTCTGCGCGTGAATAGGACTACCATACTTTGTCGGGGTTTACTTCGATTCTCCACTTCCTAAACCAAGCGCCTAGTACGCTGGTTGCGGGCTGAAGACGTAAACATATCCGACCAAGGTGGCATATACACTATATAGTATATACAATGTGGTATCATCCGCGAACTAATTAAATGCCCTCTTGATGAGGGATGTCATTCATGTATAATGAGAAGGGGATTGGGGGACCGAAACCCTGTGGGACTCCTGCCGTGATAGTCCTAGATGAGGAAAAGGCGCCCTTGACGAAATGTTGACAGATGATTTCGACTATTTCCCATATCATAAGGCGTTCCTTCTTGTCGTCAGGAAGACTTAGAATTACGTAAAAAGACATTACACAGGACAGGACCTTATACATAATCATTTAATGTCTTAACAGCCATTCAACGGCACCATCCTTAAATATAATGCGAATCGATCAGCAACTCCAGTAAACATATTATGTAGTTATTTACATTTAATGCTAAATACTAAGAACTAAAATACAAATTTAGTAATGCAGATGGATTGCAGATGGTATGTCGAGATATTTCTGTTGCTACGGACAAATGCATAAATCCGATGTGACTCACAATCGTTGCCGCAGTAAATCAATTACTTATGCAAAGTCTCCGATGAAATCCGACAGATATTCGTTGCGATTAGTCACAGAAATGCAGTCTTGATCTAGAATGCCTGTTCTTAATATTATGTAATGTATAGATACATTTATTCATGACGATTCTAGCTTGGTAGGCAATCAAGGTATTATATTGATGATGTCTTCCTTATCGATATTGTTACAAGATTTTAATCATCTAGTTATAAGCGAACACACAGGTACCTAATCGTTGTCTCCTTCCAAATTTTATACCAACACGTAATAAACGAGTGCACAGTCCACCTGATGGCAAGTGATTCCTGCGACCCATGACATCTACATTCATCCTTTACAAGGAATCATAACGCAGATGCTTTGTTACCCTTGAGGACTGTAATAGAATGTTACCCCGTCACCAGTGATAAAGGTTTCCAGGTCCCTACACTCACCAAACGAAACAGCTTGTGCTGCTATTTTACGTTGGTATTCTGCGAGGGCGTGGTCCTATCCATCGAGCTGTGCAATGGCAGCTAGAAGCAAAATGTAGTGTGGCTTTACCACTATCAAATTATAGCGATGCAAACATGATACATTATTTAAGACATGTGATGTAATTTTGTGATACACAAATATTGTTCCTCAACTCAGGATCTGCGACGCTGCATCCAGGTACTCTAACTGCTACCCTACTCAAGGTGATAGAGTAGTAGATAGCTACTACACTACAACCCTACTATCCCCTTCTATCACTACATCATAATATTCTGACAATTGTTGACGAGTTACTTTATTTAGACCCGAAGTTCTATATCGTAATTTGTTTTTTTTAAGTAGACAGTAGAAATATTAATCAAAATAGCGAATATGTCATAATAAGACAAATATAATGTTGTCAACAAAATTAACGGAAATTAGGAATCAGCGAAAACAAGATTACTCGTGAAGATGTAATATCAATCGGTGGATTGTGAGAATCAGTGGTATGACAATTTAAAGCGTCAATAGCCTCATGGTTTAGGGTACGGTCTGCGAAACTTAAGGTCATAGGTTCGAATCCACCATTCCACTATTATCGTGAACCATCTCCTAGCACAAGCATTTTCAGCTTAGTTGGATTGGTTAACCGGAATATTAGTAATGTTTTTAATTAAGTCGACAGGGCTCTCCATTGTAATAGCACAGCTGTCGTGTTGTCGCTCATGAAGATTTAATTGAAAGTCCTTTTCATTTAGACTTCATTGTTATCTGACATTGATCCATACGCTACATGCTTTTGCCTATTTATTTCAAAGTGAAACAATCAGTACTGATTTCATCAAAAATGATTGAAAATGTTTCCATTGTTGCAGAGTGTACAACGTGAAGAGTGAATTTTTATCTGGGGAGCGGAAACAGCGAACGTGTGGAGACACATGTACACCGTTTCCTAATATTGAAATTCGCATTGAAATTAGTGAAGGGCTCCTAAATAATTGCAATTGTATTATGCAATTACTTAAAAGCCTCTTAAAGGCTCTGGTGTTGCGGTTGTTTATATGCGCCGGTAACCACTTACCATCAGTGAGCTGATTGTCAATTCTATAAAAAAAAATCATCTTGGCGAACAAGGTACTGAGAGTCCCGAAGGACATTAAAATCGAAAAACATACTCATTATATTCATTTTTTTTCGCCTTATTCCCTGAGTGAGTGGTATGGTGTGTTGTAGTGTTTATGGCTGCTACGCGAATCCGGGGTTCAATTCCCAGCCGTGGAACAAACTATATCACCAATTATTGGTGTTTACGCTGCATTATAAGGCATTATATTAGGCCGCGATCGAAATCCACAACGACCAGTAGGAAACCAATAACAATATTTGATTATTAAGCATATTAACATTTAATGTTGTGTAATGATGTTATTACTATATGGGTGGATTTAGAATATAAAAAGAACAATATTATCATATTCGTCACTTCCTTATATCGATTTCATACTATATTACTTTAATAAATTAAAAACAACAACATAGTCTTAAAATAGCATCCCAAAAGATCGTTCCAAAAACAGTGTAACGACAGTATATATATATATATATATATATATATATATATATATATTAATCATAATACAACTTTATTCTATATATTGATAGATAACTGTGCTTCAATTAATATTCAGGCAAATAACCGACTTCGAAATAAGAAGAGTTTTTTTTGTTTTTAAATATGATAATTATCAACCAATACATATTTTATGGCTTAATATTCAACAACAATTAACGTCAAATTTGTTAGTATTTGTGGATACTTATTGGTGATTAAAAAACATTTTAAATTTACATAAATTCAGTACCAAGGAGTACTTATAGAATATATATAGAAGTGGTATAAACGACAGCGTTAGCTTGCATGAACTCTCACTCACCTCAACCTCTCTCTGCTGTTCAAACACTCAAACTAATTAACGTTGCTGCCCCCAAGCTTTCAGTTCGAGTCACGAGCCTACAGTTCTATAAGTATTTGCTATTTACATAAGAGCCGCATTATGTACCTTTAGCACGTTATAAAGTTGGCAGCGGTATCCCTAGTGGCCTTTGCCTCCTGCTGAGATACATTTACAGTGACCAAACAATTACTATTTTAAGGATAAAAAAAAATAAACTTATTGTACGTACCATTATATTACGGAAGTAAAGGACAAACAAGAACATAGACAGAAGGGTTGTCATCCAACAACAGCAAAGGACTAGTGCAGCCAAGTAGTGCTGATGATTTGTAATATAGAATATACTAGTAGGATATATTAGCTATATAGTTTTAATATGAATGATTTACTCTTTTTTAACACTTTCGGAGGGACAAACGAGCACACAGAAACCTGAGTAAGTGACGGCTACGGACTATGATATCTACAAACATCCTCAACGAAGATATTTATACGCTGTCACCCTTCAGAATGGAGATGGAATGTCGTATTACGTGGCTTCCCCACGTTGAGATATAAAATTAAACAACATCTTTGGTCGTAAATTGTGACGGTATCAACCCATCGTCAATTACCTACACTAGCCAAAGTTTTCTAAAGCAGTTACAATTTGGAAAACAGTAATTGAACGAGATAGACGTAATTATGTTCCTCTTAATGTCTTTTATTGGACCCCTTGTCACATTGGCATACTGTTACGAGCTATGTCTTACAGGATCGGAGAGTAAGATTAAATGTTGAGTCCTATCGTGCAAGTGCTGCGCCTTTAACGCCAGATGTCCACTGGTAGTCTGGACAGCAATATCATTTTCTACTTCTTCCTTCTCTTTTTCCACTTTCTCTTGTTTTATGGATTTCGTGGATATCTGAGGCTGAACACTGAACTACCTCTTAGTTCTTTCGAATGTCCCATTTAAGTATAGTGTGTACTAGTATTCTGATTGTCATATATAAGAAAATGATAGAGCTACCATTGCAACATTTTCGATCCTTCATGAATATCCTAGTAGTTTAATTTAGTTTTAAGTAGTACCATTTTTTTCACGCTATTTTAATTATTAGGACCCTATTTTACTGAACACCACGTGAAGACAATCTATTTCGCAGCCATGCTAATATTCAATATAGTCAATGCTTTAGGCTTTTGACAACTTATCTATTTACGGTTTTTATGAGCTCTAACTCCCTTTTGGATTAAACCAATCACATAATAGAGATCTGCGTTACCCAAAAGAACTATGGTTTCACAAAATATCTGCGAAATTTTGGTACTCGTTACATATAACCAATGCTGTGGAAGATGAAATGACTAATAACAAGGCATACCATCTTCGTTCTCAGGGGTAACAACGCATCACTGTCATGATTCCTGATCCAGAATGGATGTAGACTTCAAGACGCTTCCGCAGAAATTATTCACATCAGGTACTGCTTGTTACCGAGACTTATTCAATTATAATTTTTTAAATAACATTATAACAGTACCTTAGGCACGAAGATCTCCAATTACAGTAACGAGCTAGAGGATGTTAAGTAACAATGAGTTCAACATGACGTGCCTTATTAATATTCTAAAGTAATCTTCAATCTTAGACGTAATTACCATAAAACTAATTTTCATCATGGCTGTCCTACTCGCGTGCTGCGGTGCGAAGCGCCGGCGCACCAAGAATTAATCCCTATTTAATCTGTACCACAAATGCAGATAAATCTGGAGTCGCGGTAATTTCAATTTAACTGTCAAACGGCTTGTTGCTGTTAAGTGATGATGTTTGAAATAAACCGGATATTTTAACATACGAATGGACTACATTAGCATGCCATGTAAAAGGCCTATTAGAGGACACCTAATATTTTATACATCTATACATGCGTGTCTATTGCCAAACTACTGGTGTGGAAAAACCTGGTAAATTGCTGCATAAAAATTTCCAGCTCTATACAATTGTGAATAATGTTTACCTTATAAGAAAATAATCTCACGCTCTCCCTTTCAATGTCAAACACAGCGATATCTTGTGTTGTTATCAGGAGACGTCAACTCCATAGGATATATTATTGTCTAATCATTTACGCAATTCACAGAGGCATTCTTAATGCATCCCTAACACGTGACTGTGGTCGCTTAATGTACTCAGTTTACTGTCCTACATTACGCAATGATTTTAAAGGATGAAATTTTACCTCCATTCGAATTAACTCAAACGGGAAAACATTTTATTTTTTTCTTACATCATTCTTGGTCATAAATAGCTATACGTTGTCTTTTAAAACTGAATATTGAATAATTTAAAATTATACTAAACAGAGAATACCAGAAAATGTGTTAATCCCGTAATTAATAAAAATCGATAGCCCTATGTTTTACGCAAGCATGCATATATGCATTGTACTAGTTACGATACACTTTCGTTCGTATATCGTTTTCGTTTTCCGACACGCATTACCTTTTTTCTTAATTTGGTTAAAATCCTGAAATTGGCCTATTATTATATATATTGTATGTTTAAATATATGCCAGTCTAATTGGACCAATTTTGGATAGAAATCAATGAAACTAATTTCGTGTATTCATCATTTCTATAAATTTTCTCCATGTCCATGTTATGTTAGCATACGAGTATATGCGACCAATGAGCACACAGTCCAACTGATGGTAAGTAATGACTGCAGCTCTTCATAACATTTAGGTTTAGGTTTGGTCCAGGCTAGGTTTAGGTTAAGTTTAGGTGAGGTTTAGGAAAGGTTTAAGTCACTAATACAGTTAATATGTTTGATAAAACTATGGGTTTTCATCATTTACTTGCATCAAACATAATCGTTCACAGCTAAGTGGTAAATGGACGAGCTTATGTTTGTGCATAGTAACTTATATTTGTGAACGCTCAAAAGTTTAGAATGCAGTATTTGTTGCACATTTTGTAGAATTGATCTTTTAGCGTAAGTTCTTTTGGGTTATGTTGATACCTCAACTATGCAACCATCTTCCAAAAATTGGATACTCAAGACTACATTCATTAAAATTCAAACGTTACAGGATTTTTATACTCAAAAGGCATAAAGATATCTTAAGTGAATACATGACATCTTCTGGACAAGCTTATCATTACTGATTTGCAATAATTTCGGTATACTTTAATATTTCATATATTAACTTTTTATTAATAATTAAATCATAATAATATATGTTTGTACAATTTTTTGGCCATATAGCTCGGAGAACCGTCAACCGATAGGCAAGAAAGGCAAGAGTATAACTGCGAACCACGAACTTCCAGTGTAAGAAGGCCCCTCACTTAATGGAGCGACGACCTAAGTTTGCGGGAAGACAATGAATGTACATAAGTGGATCGGGATCGGATTTTGTGGCAATCTATATGTGAAGGATTCGTTCATCAGTACGAACTGCGATGATGATGGTGAGTCATAGGAATGGTTTAGATGTACAAACATCGTAATCTATAGGTCTCAAGCTGATAAAAACGAGGGCGGGCGGCAATAAATTAATTGCTCAGGAAAAGACAAATCCACTTACATATGTCTGTTTGCATTTGTTTCTATTTCATTATCTACTTTTTTATTACATTGAGAGTAACAAACGAGTACACAGTTTACCTGATGGTAAGTGATTCCTGCGGCCCTTGACATCTACATACATTCCTGACAAGGAATTAAAATGCAGATGCCTTGAGGACTGAGATGAAATGCCTCATCACCCCTCATAAAGGTCTTCGGATCCTACAGCAAATACAAAGTACAGCAACGTTATGCTGCTCTTTTACACTGGTATTCTGTGACGGCATGGTCCTGCTAACCCATTTATTCTACAGTTAGAAACAAAGTGTAGCTCTACCACTTTCAAAATAATAAATTATAACTACTAACTATTATACTATATTTATATATTAAGTTATTATACTATTTAAATAAAAAAAAAAATACGCAATAAAAGTACGTTTTTAACCATGAAAGATTTCTTTTTTTTATTACATTGTGAGTAACAAAGAAGCACATATTTCACCAGTAATAAACGTCTTTTCAGTAACTTGTCAAAAAAAGTCTCCAGATCTTCACTTTAACGACTTGAGAGACTACTTTACAATATCTAAGCAAACAATAATAAATACCATGGCGGCCTTTTCTAATTTCTAAAACAGAGAAAAATGTCACGATGGTTAAACAGGTCGTTAATACTAGGAATCCACATTTTACAACTTATTGTGGCGCCAGTACGCCTATAAGTATCACTCCGTGAAGATATTTGAGCAATTGATAATAATGGAACCCACTTTTGTGAACCATTATAACCGTCATATAGCTGTTGAAAAAATGTATAATTGATTTGAATGGAAAGAATGTAACAAGTTGAATGCTTTACAGATATTTCGAACTACAACTAATAACGAATTATGCTGTGAAAAAATTGCATAGAAGCAGATGCTTGGGTCATTATCGTAGCATCATTTACGGCGCCAAAGAAAAGCAGTTGCAACCGACTTTACGACAATAGTAAAGAAAAATGTTCATAACAATACTTACTACTTTGAGGAATGTGAAAATTGATGTGGCGCCAATCCTTGGACGCTATTTCTACCGTAACGAATTACGTTTCAAAGTTAGATAATACGCTAAAACTGCGATTAACTGACGTCGAAGTAAGACGAAGTTAGCAATTAATTGCAAGAGTTACCTACGCCTGGGTGTTATTTGCTAACTACGATTCTGATGAAAAATATTTTGCCATAGAATTAACTTAATACACTATCTTAGCTCCAGTAGAGTGTTTGTTAGAACAGTACTTATTAAATAACTTTTTGATATTACGACAGCAATTCCTTAAGGGTTACTTGACGATAATTCCATTGTATCTTGTTTTTTAGACTAGTTTTTTAGGGCAAGCTGATGTTATTAGAAATAAATTTCTTGATAATCGTTATGCTCTTCGTATGTTTTCTGATAAAAAATAACGCTGGTTGTTAATGAAACAGATCAATTAGGTTTATTATTTAAGTCAACATGACTAGTTGGCGGCTGTAACATTCACTTTTATGTATTAAAATAAATATATATAATAATATATAATATAACATTCATTCATCGTTATTGATCATAGATCCTCCATGTATGTCGTCTGGTGAGTGTAGGGATCTGGAGACCTGTATTACTGGTGACGGGGCATTCCATCTCAATCCGCAAGGGTAAAAACACATAAGCATAATGATACCTAGTCAAGAATTAATGTAGATGTCCATGGGCAGGAATCACTTGCCATAAGGTGAACTGTGTGCTCGTTTGTTACTACTCTACATGAAATATAAAAAAAAGTCGACGATCGGTAATTTCTTATAGCCCTAAAACAACAAAGGTATCAAAAATGAATAGGAGAAATGAGTAATTCTCTAGGTAGATTATCAGGGATGGGCAAGATGAAGATTGAACACATATGAAAAGAAATTGAGAAGTAATCGTATCTGTATACGAATACTTCTCAGTTTAGCCGACATAGTTTGGCCATGAAGTGAGGACTGATGAAAGTCATATTACTAGGAGAGTATGAGTATGAATGTGGAAGGATGTGAGAAGAAAACTAAGGAATAGACGGACGGGTTGTGTGATAAAATATATCAAAGTAGTATAAGTGGATGTAAAATTAACGGAAAAAATAGATGAATGGAACTATTAGGTCTTAAACAATATTGGTCCATTTGTGACAAATTGGTAAGGTAAAAAGCTTGATAAAAAAAAGTTTGAAAAACAAATACTTATTTCATACAATTCATATAAGACAATTCCATAGGTAAAAACCTATTGATATATATATGATGTACTGCCTCGAGCCCAGTTAGAAATGGGACCTAGTAAGGGTCTCTTAAACCACTAGAATCATTTACTACTAGGTAAACTCCTAAAATAAGTCTTGTTTATCACCTATTTTTCCTATATCCAACTGAATATAACTAAAAACACAAAATAAATACACCAACCATTTCGTAAAAATATGACTCCATTTTTTTTTGAAAAAGATACCTATATTTGCTAGTTATTAACCAGTTACCCAATAATATTCCTAAACGAGGAACACAAATTGTCTGTTTTTTACGGATCTGAACATGTTTGTTCGTGTTACACCATTCGCTGATCCTACCGCGAATGCCTTACATCAGATCAGAGAGAGCGAACGAGCGTCACCGTGTAAGCGCCTATACTAAGGAAATTATAATATATCCACCGTATATCACTAAATAACCACCAAACTCAAACTCTATAGCTACGACTATTAATATTATTATTTAGAATTGTTACGCCTATACTAAAGAAATTATAATATATCCAACGTATATCACTAGAAAACCTCCAAACTCAAACTCTATAACTACGACTATTAATATCAGATCAGAGAGAGCGAACTAGCGCCACCGTGTGAGCGCCTATACTAAAGAAATTATACTATATCCACCGTATATCACTAAATAACCACCAAACTCAAAATATATAGCTACCACTATTAATATTATTATTTAGAATTGTTACGCCTATACTAAAGAAATTATAATATATCCACCGTATATCACTAAATAACCACCAAACTCAAACTCTATAGCTACGACTATTAATATTATTATTTAGAATTGTTACGCCTATACTAAAGAAATTATAATATATCCAACGTATATCACTAAATAACCACCAAACTCAAACTCTATAGCTACGACTATTAATATTATTATTTAGAATTGTTACACCTACCGAGCTAAATTGATACGACACGTGATCGACAACATCCACGGGGATATCAGGTGTTAGGCTACTAAAAAATTCGTGGCCATATGGTTTGGGAATTATTAGGAACAAAATAACTTACTATCGTCTAAACCTATCATTTTTTATTATTATTGGTCAAAAAAAGTATTACTTTCTAAAAGTGTTAATCATCTCACTAGCTATGCCCAGATTTTCATTCGATTTTTCATCCGACTTATGAGAGCGGCACGTAAAGTCCACGATACGGCCCTTAAAATTGCCTTAAAATTTTTATTAGATATATATAATTGAATTGAACATGAAGCATATATTCTAATAACATATATTCATAACAACATCTCTAAATGTTTCTTTATGTCTATACATCTAAAATATATAACTTATGTAAATACATCACTGAAAACCACATACATATTGATTCATTGTGAAGATTACTGTGCAAACGCACTGACAAACGAACAAAAAGTCTTATTACGATTATATTATATGCTTATGAAAATATCTATGATTAAAATAACAAAGAGAAATAAAAGAAAATATGTTATTACCATTATTATAAAATGAATAAGAAAGTAATTTTTCTTCTGAATATTAAAAGAAAACATACATACTTCTTACATTCTAATATTTGCACATAGTATCGTCATTGGATAAATTTTCCGAACATAAAAATGATATAGCGTTCATAAATTAATTCCAGATACAGAGAAATCATTGGTTTTTAAACACCGTATATAGTACATGAAGAACCGTCTTGTATGAAAGGTACGTGAAAAAAATATCGGAGTGATGTTTACACGCTTCCGTGGTCACCGATATCACTTCCGAGTACGCAATTAAAAAGTATAATACATCGTGAATTCACTCAATGCGCGCCGCTGCGAAGCCGCCCGACTTAATTACGCCCGACATCGATTACTTATTGTTTCTTTTCCGTGAAATATTACAAAAATACACTTCTTTCAATTCTTAAAGAATATGTTGGACAAACTTAACAGTTATTTCGCTGTTAGAACATATTTCAGATAGCAGAGAATAACTAAAATACTATTGACATAACAACACGGTTTTGGTTTAGTTAATTCGTATAACTTCAAAACTGGTCTTACTTTTGAATATTATTTTTAATAATATTATATAATTTACTTTATTGATTTTGTTTTTTTTTAAATAATTTACCATCAGGTGAACTGAAGGCTCGTTGAACAAGCTAGTAATATAAAACATATGTACGTATCGTTATAAGCAATATGAAGAAACGGATACTGTATTTCATAAGTATTGAGAAACCCAGAGACGCCGCCTTATTTCTCGAAAGAGATGTCCTCTTTAAATTAAAAACTCCTGAAAAGAAGATGATCACGTTATTCTTACGTGACCATCAATAACTATACTTACAGGCCAAAAACAAGAAAAAGGCTTACGTCACATTTGTAGAAGATATTTTCAATGCCATCCCAACTATTGGAACACCTATGTCAGAAAACGTTATCTAAAAATACGACTGCTAATTACAAAATGAAAATTACGTTGATCTGGATCAAATGATATATGTATTTGAGAATTGAACCCAGGATTCCTTTTCCTACTCTTAATATTATCTAATTGAATAATAATTATTATTATTCTTATGTCGAAAGGTTGTGTACATTTGTGCATGTACTCGTATATGTGCTTTCATATAGATTGAACAGTTTTATTGTTATTTGGACCCTTTGATTACCACTTGCCATACGAAAAAATTCTATTATTCTAATGGATACAGGTTCAATCATCATTCAAAAAGGAAAATATATTAAAAATAGTGTATTAAAGTACAAAAGGAAAAGAATTGACGTCAGCCAAACACGCAAACCTTCATAGGTCGTCACTGCGTGCGGTGGGAGGTCGTCTTACACTTCGATTGCCAATACGAGTTTGCCATTCGAGAAACTTTCTTTTACGAGTTATATGGTTGGTTGGCCCATTGCCACTTCGGCTTAATAATCATGTAAGATATGCCATTCAGCTTAGAAGAGCTAAAGAAATATGTATAAGAATAATCTGTTACAGTTTTCACGAAAAGCCTCTAATGGGACAATTATGCTAACCGTATTATTTGAAAATAAAATTGATAATATTTCCGCACGGTTGTATTAACATTCTGGTGGCAGATCCAATATTTTAAGTATAAATAATATTAATTAAGTAATTCGAAATCGATTGAATTAGTGAAAGATAGTTTTTTAATTGTCAACAACAAATCTTTTTCCCTGCCTTTTTTACTCTCTTAAGATATCATTCTATCTGTCCTTTATCTTTTAGCTGGATAAAATATCTGTTTACATCTTGCCTATTTAATATAAAATCTATAATTTCTTGATGCATAGATTCACTATTGACAATTTCATAGACGTCACTTTTGTAGTTCTTAACGAAATCTTCTATATCGATGTAGTGGGGCAAAAAAAAACTGAATGCTCATGGCCATTACCTAAAGGTGGTGCGTTAAATGCTTGTGTTAGGAAATAGTTCAAGAGAATAATCGACCAGTTAATCCAACGATGCGATCTACATTTATGAAGATTAAAAAATATTTTATGAAAATCTCAAATTAATATATCTTATAACTTTAATAAGGTTACGCTTTAAAGAATCCGTTAAATCTAACTGCTGCCCAAAGCACGGATGGGTGGTGATGGTAGTCTGTTCATTATTGAATCATTCGTCCAAGCAAACCTATACTCTGTGACGTAGTGTACGTGTACGTGTTACTTATACTTTTTTGTTATTTTATATATCTTTTTATAAATTATGAATTGTATATTCCATGAAAAAAGTTGTCGTAACAAAAAGCTTTCCCTCGATAGGGTGGGTGCTTTCGTCACGCTTCTTTTCTCTCGTTAATTGTGCCCTTTTATCCGCCTTTATTTTATTTCCTTTTATATTCTATTACGGCTTTGTTACTTGCTTCACACTTATTGGATACCAGTTTCTTTTAATATTGCTTTTACGTTTTTCATAAATTGGCAATTAATTGACTTAAACAGATATAGAATAAAACTCATGACGAAATGTGTTGCCACTTTCAGTCACTTTTGATCGTAGCCAAAAACCGTTTACGCTCATGAACGCGTCGGCAGTTTGAGATTACTGGCGACCGTTTTTTAGACTTAGTTTCATATAAGTCTCATTCTTCACTTTATTAAGTTAATACTTTACAACCACTTGAGCAGCTTCTTTAGAACTGTGACCGTACACTTTATCATTTTGCTTATTGTAGTGTTCTTCAATTATGAAAAATTTTTCATCGGTAAAGAGGATATTTCTGTGCCTTTCACCTGCGTATCGCGACAGAAGGCGTTTTGATCGATCCACTCTCTTTAATTGTAAAGATTGATTTAGGGCATGTCCTGTACATCGACGATAAGCACCGAGCTTCAGGTCTTGTTTTATAATCGGGTATTACAGAGTCCTATCGGGAATCTTCATTTCTCGCGATAAGATTTTTTGATTCCTAATGGGGTTTCGACGAATTCTGGCTTTAACAGCATTAAAAGCCTTTGTAGTTCTAACAGCATGCGGCAGCCCCGATATTTTCTGATCTTTGACAGAGGGAGTGTTATTGTATCTGTTGATAGTACGATATACGAACCAAGAGAATTTTGTTTGTGTTTCCCATTTTTATTATATGCAAGAGCGTCATACGTTAAGATGAAAAACTTCTTTAACATAGATTTTTTTATATGACTAACGACGACAAAGATGCGCTCAATTCACCTTATCAGTTCTCACTAACATGAACCCATCTAAAATAAGGATTCAAGATGCACATCCCTGACATCGGAGATGGATTGCCTCATTTCCATCTATATATCTAGGGCGTCGTTTTCAATCAACTAAATCTTTTCATGCTCATAAAATTGGCTTGACGGCATATAGAAGATTATGATATACTATATCTCGCTCAGTATCACACAATGGAGTGAAAAGTCTTAAATCAGCTCTTTTCAAAAGACCCTAACGCGATATGTATTCTTGCACCGCTGGCCTTCTAATTTAAGCAGGACCTATACATAGTAAACTAATAATAGGCTAAGATAAAGAGGATGAAATGATAATCTAAAAAATAAAATATAAAATAAAAAAAAAATTAAATTGCCATATCTAAACGTTTTTTATACACAATCGATACAATTAAGCTAACATAAAAAAATATTAACTTATAAGGAAGTGTATACGAGGTATGTTAATAAAAAAAAAATTTAAATAAATGAACATGTGGCTAAATATCAACATTTTCTACGAAAGCTAACCTCACCTGCATGCAATTCACCTTGTTAACTAACGGTCGGAACTCTGTCGACCGACTGATGACAGAGAATCCAACCAAATAATCCAAACTTAAATCTCATTTACATTTGACTGGCAGTCACCAATTGTAGGGCCATTGTTTTACGTCTGTTTTTTAGTAAAGGAGGTTCTTAAGTTGGCTCGTATGCAATGTTAAATTGGTAGTATATCTTAGTAAATGTGGACGTTAAAATAATTTAACCGAATTTCGTATGTTACATTGCTATCAATCTTTTTGATATCTATTTATTTACATATCTAAGGTTGACAAATTGCCATAGAGTTCATTTGACGATAAGTGGTAATTGCAGCCCATATGCAGCGCCTACGTCCATCAGACAACAAAAAGTTACGAATGTGCTGCCACACCTGAGGAAGTGGGAATACCACATTTCCCGTTATTTTTAATCCCGTTTTAATTATCTTAAAAGTAGTATTCTAAAGTGGTAGAGCTACGATGCAGTTTCATTCTAGCAGAAGTTGAATAGATCAGCTCGGCCGGGGAAGGACATCGTCCCCACAGAATACCGGTGTGAAATAGCAGCATAACGCTCCTGTGATTCGTCTGGTGAGTCTAGGGATTCAGAGACTCTTATATTACTGCTGTCGAGGCATTCTATCTCAGTCTTCAAGGGTGACAACACTTCTGCATTATAGTTCCTTGTCGAACTGTGTTCGTTACTCTCAGAGTAATAATAATAATAAAATAGTAATATTTTACGAAAAAAACAGTTATATTAATCTGTCATATATTGTATTGTACTTTCGCAATGTTTTAGCAGACAGTTTATATAAAAATACATATAATAAAATTATATAAAACAAAAAGTCTTGTGGCAATTAAAAGAGAAGTCTATATACATTACGATACGATACGATTTATTTTATAGCAACATACTAATGATAGGCTGAAATAATGATACCGACATAAAATTATTATTCCAGCCTATCATTAGTACGTTGCTATAAATATCAGATATAAATAATCAAACGTTTGTTATATCTATTGAAAGTCTGTTATCTAATTCTTATAGATAACAAGTAATGTGAAAATGATTGATCATTTCGTTATCTCATTCATTATCATCATTATCTCAGCTCATTACTAGTGCCCCATAGTGGCACGAAGCTCGATCCTGATCTACTTATAAGCCACATGAAATGCGACTATTAGTGATATCCCGGAGATGTCTTAATTTATTTATATTCGGTCTGCAATAGATTGTAGAAATCGAACACTGTCTCGCTAATTGAACACAATATTTCTAATAAAACCGTAGTAAAACTATTTCCGGTCTATTTCAATTAGAGACTCCCGAGCAACATGGTCTGTATACTGGATTTCGCTATTTCTTTAGTCTTTTAATGACCTTTTGAATGCAAATAAGCAATTATTATAACTAACGTTATTAAATAAACAAACCATAAGTCTTTAACCCCTACTTCCTGTATTAGACATTCAAACAGGAAGTAACATAAAAAGTAGGGTTCTTTATTTATGTTAGCTTTTGCCTTTTGTAATTTAAATATGTAACATCTTGTATTTTTGCACATGTTGTTTGCGTCAGATATTGCAGATCTAGCCCTTACTAGACTAGACTATTAAGGGTTCAATTAAGGTTTTTGATGAAAACATAAAATATTTCTAACAATAAAAATTATAAAGTGCTTGAGTCACACTGTAGCTGAACAGTACACGATTAAAAGTGCAAAATATTTTTTATAAAATTAGAAGAGACAAATAAAGACCGTTATTCATCTGTTGGTTATAATTCTTGGTACGCACGATACCCACGTTCATCCTCAATAAGAAATCGAAATGCAGATGAGTTATCCCCTGGGGATTAAGATGAAATGCTAAGTAACAAGCAATTCTATTTCCGTTTATTCTTTACATCAGACGAAACCGATGCGATAATCTACTTTTTTTTACTTTTTTTTTATTTCGGGCTGTTTGTCGCTGTTAACCCGAGGGTTTGTACAGCTTCATAGGTTTGAGAGGTTACCGAGCGCTTAGGGGTCTCAGTCGAGACCTCTATTAGGGGGTAACCAGCACATGGGCTCCAGAGAGGCAGCCTCGGCTTGGACAGATACGCTGTTCTGTGAGAGCGTCTGCCTCGGCTCGGTCCGTTGCTTCTGACTAAGAATTATCTACATTAATAGCACTATTAATATTATTGACTCTCTGTACCACCACTTTGTAATGCGTGGGCGCTGGAGAAGAAGTGGCGCAAGAAACTCCAGCGACGCTTCTATCTGTATTGACTGGACGATAAACTACTATCAGGTGGAACTGTGCTCTCGCTTTTCACCCGTAATGTTATAAAGGGTGTCTCAGAATGATTTTCGTTTTTGAATTGACCAATACGCGCCAACCGCAGGTAGCAGGGGGAGGAATAGGTAATGGCTCAAACGCTTGGCCGGCTTGTTGAGTTTAGTAGCCATGAATCGTTTCACGGGATTACAGCGCGCGTTTTGCGTGAAAGCGTTTTTAAAACAACGATTTACTGTTGTCGTCGTCGTCGTCTCTACAGGACACATTTTAATTTAAAAAGCCAAGTGCCAAGTTCCAATTTAATTAAGCATTGGGTGTGCAAGTTTGAAGAGACTGGGAATACAATGCCGGACAAATCGTCTGGGCGTAAAAGGACATCAAGAACGTGCATGTACGTCGATCGCGTTCGAGAGTCTGTTATGGATGACCCACGACAGTCAATGAGATTGCGCGCAGCTTCTCTTAATTTGAACAAATCTACGGTTCATCGCATTATCTCGATAGATTTACATTTTCACCCCTATAAAATTGTTATTTTTCAAGAAATGAAGCCTGATGATCTTGATAAACGATTTATTCCCTGGAAGAGTGATAAATCGCCGAGCAAAACATCAATTGGCTAACGAGGAGCCCTGATTTAACGCTTGGTGATTTCTTCCTATGGGGCTACATAAAAAGCAAAGTTTACAATCCATTGTCACCCAAACTGCATATTTTGAAGCAAAGAATCACTATTCCAAGAGCGATGCTCCAGCGTGTTTTTGAAAATTTTAGCTCCAGGTTAAATGAATGTGAACAAATGAATGGTGCGCATTTGCAAACGGTTATTTTTCATAAATAAACTTCAAGAATTGCTCTTTAAATTAACATTAAATAAAATGAGATTTAATTGATATTTTGTTTTTTATTTAACATCTAAAAACGAAAAACATTCTGAGACACCCTATATAAAAAAGCGTCCCCGTTCGTATCGTATTCATGCTACAGTATATTATTTCAATAAATATATTACGTTTATATACTTTTAACCTTATAATTTCCTATTTTATACCCTCAATATATTCTCTGCTTAACCTAAATTTAGTCTTGTAGAGAAGGCCTCTAAGTACAATGTTTGTGTTACTTATGCAAAAAAAATCTATATAAATAATAAATATATATATATATATATATATATATATATACAGTGGTAGTTATATAATTAGAAACACTTCTTATGAATAAAGAAACTATAACTTCAACGCACAAATTTTCGTATAAAATAAGCACATTAAATAATTAATAATCATGCAATAAAACCACCCAAATATAAAAATATAAAACATATCTTACTTTTAATTACAAAATGAGTCTTTAACATGTAGGAGTTTATTTTGTGTTACTGACCGCTTGGACGACTAATTAGAAACATTTTAAAAAAGCATAGCTAGTTCTTTTTTAAAAATTGGAGAATAACATTTCTTTCTTAGCTTTTCTATTATTTTGGCGGCAATTCAAAATTTAATCAGAATTTTATTTTGTTCAAAATGGGCAAAAATAAAAGATGTGACGTGTCGACTAGGCAAATAATTGTTATTTTTGCATATAGATCATAAGTGTACAGAAGAATAGCTGAGTATTTAAATTGTTCTACAAAACACATGGAACTGTTGAAAATATTCTTAGAGTCTAGGCTCAGCCAAGACAAACTTCTCCCAGAGAAGATACACTAATCATTCGTGTTGCTAAAAAGACGCAAGTAAAGGCTCCAACCAGATTAAAAATTAAGTTTTTTCGCCTGATGACCCGAGAAACATCTCGTCAAGACTCTCTTTTCACTCTCTTCTCTTCACTCTTAATTTTTTGGAAGAATATCTCGCAAGGTACCGCTTCTTACCAAGCAACACCGAGAGAAGCGTTTATTAATCGCTAAAAAATATTTTATTTGGACGGTACGAGAATGGAAAAAAAAGTGTTATTTTCAGATGAAACAAAAATAAAGGTAAATTCCGATTTATAGCGCTATGTTAGACGTCCTGTAAACAATGCTTTTAACTATAAATATACAAGGAGTATAGTCAAGCACGGTGGCGGTAACATTATAGTTGGGGGTGTTTTTCCGGATGTGGAGTTGGACCAGTTTGGAAGACTGAAGGTACAATGTATCAATGGCAATACAAAAATATCTTAGAGCACATAATGATTGAAAATAAGGGATACGCCACTAAATATTAATTATAACTATTGGTAGGCTGTATGTAGTAGCTATTTCGTAAACAACAATACTAATTACTAATATTTAAAAAAATATTGTTTTTTATACTTTTTTTTTGTTGTTTTTAATTAGTTGTAATGGGATTTATATTGTTTTTCTAATAAATGATAAATCGTTGAACATATTGTTGTCCTATTTATTGTTTAATTTCAAATTAAAAACGATTACGGTGAAGTATCTTACATAATGTCAAGTAACCGTTAGTAGTGTGTCTAATTATACGACCACCACTGTATGTATTTGTTATATATGTCTAGTTATATATGTATGTTATAGTTACGCATATATTGTTTACTAATGTAATATAATTAATTAATTACTGAGGCATATACGTAAGGCATATATATATAAGGCTAAGGATAAATCGTTGAAAACATTTTTGTCCTATTTATTGTTTAATTTGAAAATAAATGTATATTTATATATATATATATATATATATATATATATATATATATATATATATATATATATATATGTATGTGTATGTGATGAATATAATTAATACTAATAACATTTATCATTCCGTTTCATTAAATTACAAGAAACAAACGCCCAAGTCGTGCAAACGCAAACTTATTATCTCGTTTATTTCTTACAACAAAGTCACGGTAAAATACTCTCTAAATCAGTGGTTTTTGCTTGAGCTTCTATCAGCTAGTTACATTTGAAAAATGACCGGCGAATGTAGCCCGTTCGACCAATTACAGGGTACCCTGTGTTATTTCTCATAAGCCTTAGGCAGTAGTCGCTTGGTTTATCGCGGTATTTAATTAGTTTAACGATCCCTCGTCCTGCTCAGCCATTTGGCTCCATTCGATGTCGATAATCATCGCCTATTCCGTGATATATTTACGCAGTTCGATATTAATCGATTTAATCAAGCTGATAAAGCATTTATCGCGCTTGTTTTTTAACCAACCGGACCCTATTATGTTTTTGATGGTGGAATAACTAAAACCACTAATTTGATAACTACCAAGATCGATTATCAGTCTAGGAGCTGTATTTGTGTGACACAAATATGTTCTGGGTGTGGTGTTTTCATGTTCCATGACACTGGATTTTTTTTTATTACATCTAGAGTAACAAACGAGCACACAGTTTACCTGATGTTGAGCTGCTGCCCATGACACTTACGTTCATCCTTGACAAGGAATCATAATTCAGATGCGTTTTCACCCTTGATGAATGAGATGGAATGCCTCGTCACCAGTAATAAAAGTCTCCGGATCCCTACACACAGCATTTGCTGCTACTTCACGCTGGTATTCTGTGAGGGCGTAGTCCTACCCCGGTCGAGCTGACCCATTAATTCTGCAGCTAGAAACAAACCGCAGTGTAGCTCTACCACTGTTTAAACTTATCTTTACGGTAGATAGTATCGATAGATAGTATTTGGGCAAATGCGTAGTGTATCGTATTTTTTTATGTTAGGTGGACAAATGACCACATAGTTCCCCTGGTGGTAAGTGAAGATGGTGATCCAAAAAAACATTAATCCATTCTTATCAAAAGGCACGTACTTTGTCATCTTTGGAAACTGAGATAGAACGCTTTGCTGCCAGTTAGTAGTTCTCCGGTAGCTCAAAATATGGCATAGTTATGCAACTATTGCAGTTATTTCACGTTGTTATTCTTTGATAGTGTTATTTCCCGCCGTAGAAACTATGTGCAACTTAGCTTTCATATACTATAGGATATATTATATGAAAGCTAAGTTGCATCTACTTTCTGTATAATATAAATTTTGATTCATTAATCGTTCATATATATATATATGTATGTTATAGTTACGCATATATTGTTTACTAATGTAATATAATTAATACTAATAACATTTATCATTCCGTTTCATTAAATTACAAGAAACAAACGCCCAAGTCGTGCAAACGCAAACTTATTATCTCGTTTATTTCTTACAACAAAGTCACGGTAAAATACTCTCTAAATCAGTGGTTTTTGCTTGAGCTTCTATCAGCTAGTTACATTTGAAAAATGACCGGCGAATGTAGCCCGTTCGACCAATTACAGGGTACCCTGTGTTATTTCTCATAAGCCTTAGGCAGTAGTCGCTTGGTTTATCGCGGTATTTAATTAGTTTAACGATCCCTCGTCCTGCTCAGCCATTTGGCTCCATTCGATGTCGATAATCATCGCCTATTCCGTGATATATTTACGCAGTTCGATATTAATCGATTTAATCAAGCTGATAAAGCATTTATCGCGCTTGTTTTAACCAACCGGACCCTATTATGTTTTTGATGGTGGAATAACTAAAACCACTAATTTGATAACTACCAAGATCGATTATCAGTCTAGGAGCTGTATTTGTGTGACACAAATATGTTCTGGGTGTGGTGTTTTCATGTTCCATGGACACTGGATTTTTATTACATCTAGAGTAACAAACGAGCACACAGTTTACCTGATGTTGAGCTGCTGCCCATGACACTTACGTTCATCCTTGACAAGGAATCATAATTCAGATGCGTTTTCACCCTTGATGAATGAGATGGAATGCCTCGTCACCAGTAATAAAAGTCTCCGGATCCCTACACACAGCATTTGCTGACCCATTAATTCTGCAGCTAGAAACAAACCGCAGTGTAGCTCTACCACTGTTTAAACTTATCTTTACGGTAGATAGTATCGATAGATAGTATTTGGGCAAATGCGTAGTGTATCGTATTTTTTTATGTTAGGTGGACAAATGACCACATAGTTCCCCTGGTGGTAAGTGAAGATGGTGATCCAAAAAAACATTAATCCATTCTTATCAAAAGGCACGTACTTTGTCATCTTTGGAAACTGAGATAGAACGCTTTGCTGCCAGTTAGTAGTTCTCCGGTAGCTCAAAATATGGCATAGTTATGCAACTATTGCAGTTATTTCACGTTGTTATTCTTTGATAGTGTTATTTCCCGCCGTAGAAACTATGTGCAACTTAGCTTTCATATACTATAGGATATATTATATGAAAGCTAAGTTGCATCTACTTTCTGTATAATATAAATTTTGATTCATTAATCGTTCATATATATATATAAGGCTAAGGATAAATCGTTGAACATATTGTTGTCCTATTTATTGTTTAATTTGAAAATAAATGTATATTTATATATATATATGTATGTTATAGTTACGCATATATTGTTTACTAATGTAATATAATTAATACTAATAACATTTATCATTCCGTTTCATTAAATTACAAGAAACAAACGCCCAAGTCGTGCAAACGCAAACTTATTATCTCGTTTATTTCTTACAACAAAGTCACGGTAAAATACTCTCTAAATCAGTGGTTTTTGCTTGAGCTTCTATCAGCTAGTTACATTTGAAAAATGACCGGCGAATGTAGCCCGTTCGACCAATTACAGGGTACCCTGTGTTATTTCTCATAAGCCTTAGGCAGTAGTCGCTTGGTTTATCGCGGTATTTAATTAGTTTAACGATCCCTCGTCCTGCTCAGCCATTTGGCTCCATTCGATGTCGATAATCATCGCCTATTCCGTGATATATTTACGCAGTTCGATATTAATCGATTTAATCAAGCTGATAAAGCATTTATCGCGCTTGTTTTTAACCAACCGGACCCTATTATGTTTTTGATGGTGGAATAACTAAAACCACTAATTTGATAACTACCAAGATCGATTATCAGTCTAGGAGCTGTATTTGTGTGACACAAATATGTTCTGGGTGTGGTGTTTTCATGTTCCATGGACACTGGATTTTTTTTTTATTACATCTAGAGTAACAAACGAGCACACAGTTTACCTGATGTTGAGCTGCTGCCCATGACACTTACGTTCATCCTTGACAAGGAATCATAATTCAGATGCGTTTTCACCCTTGATGAATGAGATGGAATGCCTCGTCACCAGTAATAAAAGTCTCCGGATCCCTACACACAGCATTTGCTGACCCATTAATTCTGCAGCTAGAAACAAACCGCAGTGTAGCTCTACCACTGTTTAAACTTATCTTTACGGTAGATAGTATCGATAGATAGTATTTGGGCAAATGCGTAGTGTATCGTATTTTTTTATGTTAGGTGGACAAATGACCACATAGTTCCCCTGGTGGTAAGTGAAGATGGTGATCCAAAAAAACATTAATCCATTCTTATCAAAAGGCACGTACTTTGTCATCTTTGGAAACTGAGATAGAACGCTTTGCTGCCAGTTAGTAGTTCTCCGGTAGCTCAAAATATGGCATAGTTATGCAACTATTGCAGTTATTTCACGTTGTTATTCTTTGATAGTGTTATTTCCCGCCGTAGAAACTATGTGCAACTTAGCTTTCATATACTATAGGATATATTATATGAAAGCTAAGTTGCATCTACTTTCTGTATAATATAAATTTTTGATTCATTAATCGTTCATATATATTATATATATATATATATATATATATACACGCATATATATATATATATATATTGCACGCCAAAACAACATAAACACATATACGAGCGCACATATTACGCAAATAAAATTAATTTAATTTAAAACTTTTATATAATATATTCTTCGCAGCTTATATATTCAGGTCACTAGAAAAGATAGTCTTCACCGTTGCCGGCACGTGCTTGTGCTGAAAAGAGGCACCAATGCGCCCACCATTTAATATAATTATAAAAAATTAATAGATAACAATATTACTCATACTTATTTCTTTCAAAGAAAAACATTAAGCAGCGTCGTTTCTGAATAGAGATCTTAGTACGCCACGCTTTGACACTGAAAATTGGCAAACTTACAGATAGTTTTTAATAAATATCTCCACCATGTAAAATTTCTAATCAAGCTTTTGTTGTTTGTGCAAAGCAATACATTGTAAATCAACACTTACAAGTGCTACTAAGCATCGATTTTATTCTGTAGATGTAAAGAAAGCCCAGCCTGTACATTGAATTTCTTTGGCCCAATTTTTTAATGCAAAAGGTTTAAATAAAATTTATACTTGTTAATAAAAATTCCAAATTGCAGGAAGAAAATATGCAAAATAGAAACTTAATATAAACAAGTACATGTACATGTCGATGTTAAGTTATAAATAACGACTTAAAGTATTTAATTCAAATCGCACATATAACTCTATAGGGGCTATAAACTCCAGCGTCAGCAGATAATTCGTATACTGAATGAAGTTATATTAAAGCTTAACTAAGCATTTTAATAAATTACTGCGAACATGTTACTCCGAAAATATTACACACTATAAAAGGCGTCGAAAACTGTCTAAGAAATATATGAGAATCTGGTGCTAGAGCCACACAGTTTGAAGTGGTGGTCACGGTCTGGGAATCTAGCGCAAAATAGCCGGTCAACGCCCCCGTGTTTCGTATAGTGAGTGAAAGAAATGACGTGACCTGTAAGAAAAATATCTTTGAAGACTAATAAGCATTTCATTTTAGTATTCAGAGATGATAAGTCATTTACATGTTCATTCCAAATGGACTATGGAGAAAAATGTTTAGATTTTTTTTTTAAACAATAATTGTATAAAAAAATATCGAAAACTTGCATAACACAAAGAAAGATCTCAAGATTTTACTGAAATACATATTTCAGTTCATCGTTAGGAGACGCACTTTAAAAGATCAGAGTAATTAATTTGCTTTTTTTATTAAAAAAAGATTGCCAGCAATGCTATAATACAACTAATACTAATACTATTAAATTATTACCAACTGTAAGTAAGTGTATATTTATAACTGTATATTAATATGTTCTTCTTTATCTATGGTTTATTATATATAATGTTTTAATTTTATAGGGAACGTTAATAGGCTTTAATTCCTTTCTTTCTAACCTTTTACCCGAATGCCCAGGAATGGTTATAGTTTTCGCGCGTATCTTGTATGTATATATGTTTGTAAATTTCTTTATTGCCCTGTATCTTCCAAACGGCTGGATGTGTTTCGACAGTTGAGGTATATTTATTTTCGTGTCCAAGTGTCCTTACAAAATCATGGATTTTTGGCGAGATATAGAGTAATACGTTAATAAAAAAAAAATTACCAAACCTATCTATCTAGTCAGGCCTTAAGTTCTGTTCCAAATGAAAATGCATTTTATTTTGATGAAGTAATGTAATATTATTAAAATTTATACCTACATATTTATTAGTCAGTCAGCAAAAAAAAAAAAATATTCTATTCTAAATTCATTTTCAAATTAACCTTTGGCTTTTATACAGGCCTTTAATCTGTTTGGCCACGAATCTATGGATTTATGCACTGTTTCCAAGGGAAATTTCGCCACTGCTTGCTCCAAAGATTTTTTAAGAGACTTAATGTCTTCGTGTCATTTAGAGCAGGCCATTTCCTCTAAAACTGACCATAATTTGAAGTAAAGGGTTGAGGTCTGGGTTAGATGAGGGCCAGTCTTCAACTCTTATAAAGTCCAGAACGTTGGTTTCAAGTCAGGCTTGGGTAGTTCGTGCCTTGTGACCAGGTGCAGAGTCCTGCTGAAAAGTCCACGGTATATTTTTAAAAAGTGTATTGCTGAGAGGTTTCACAACTGACTTTCCAAGACTGTATCTTGATACACTTTGACTGAAGTTGTACTCCTTTCCTTGATAACACACGTCCCACCAAACCATCACTGGCGCAGGATGATGACGTTGTACCTTTCCAACCACTTGAGCAGCTTCTTTAGGACTGTGAACGTACACTTTATCATTTTGCTTAAGGTAGTGTTCTTCAATCGCGAAAAATTTTTCATCAGTAAAGAGGATATTTCTTTGCCTGCGTATCGCGACAGAAGGCGTTTTGATCGAGTGTCTGGAATATGACCGATGGCTCCATAACCACTTTGTGCAAGGCGATCACTGCAATCCTATTTTCTTTAACACCCCATTGCATATTGTAATTTTATAATGATCACGAAAAAATATGTGAAATGGCGCAAAATCAAAAGAAGTTTTTAAAATAATATACGTGTTCCAAATTCAAAATAATTAAAAAGTTGAAATTCTTTTAATATAGAATAATATAATGCATTGCATATAAATAAAATAGGAAAATATCTGTTCTCGGTTTGTCTTCGTTGTGTCACTTTAGTCGTATAAGTGTGATTGGTTCGTTCGTTTGTTAATTCTTTTAAACATTTAGTATAAGTGTCATCGACAGTTTCGACCGGGCTTTTGTTGATTTAAGTAGTACTCTTTTCTCGAATAGTTAGGCTTATCTCGCTTTGAGCTCAGTTAGATCGCTCTCAGCTCTACCGATTAGTTCTCTAGATCCTAGAAAGTTACAAGATCAACCATACGACCAAAATTCTTTTGAAGAATTGAACCGCTTACGCAAATTGTAAATGTATTTGTCTGTTTTGTTTGACATGCAATGAAACAGCTCTACATTGTGACCGAATTATATAAGTAACGCTGTTTTTGTTTATAGATGGACGTGTACTGGGACACTAAAAAGTCTAAAATAAAATAAATAATAAAAAAATCAAAAACCCAACTGCAAAAAGACAATTTTAAAGTAGTGCATGGGACCCAATTGCAAATTATAAGCCGAAAGAAAATTAATGAGTACCGCTTGCTACTAAACTTAATGCGGGTATATAATATTTAACTTGGATTTCAGCTCATAATATAGTCTATTAAACGGAAGTAGAGTGAGTTTACTTGTTTATAGTTTTAATTTTGTTTTCTATTCTCCATCTTATTACGAATTTTTTAGTGCATTACTTTTAAATTTTCATTTTTGCAGTCGGGTTTTTGATTTTTTTAATTATTTATTTTATTTTAGCTAAATGTAAAAGCAATATACTATACAAAAATAAATACCCTTGTGATCATTAAAAATACCGGCAGCATAAATTTCTCATGTTTATCTGCGCTAAAACTTGTGCTTAATACAAAAACATTTGAATTAACATACAAATCTTACAAAACTCTAAAAACAAGAATAAAAATACATATTTTTAAAAGAAAACATAATTGGGAAATTAATACAATGTGGGAGCAGAATGGTGGCATATCTACCCACGCTCATGAACCTCGTTCTTATGACAAGATGCGCTGCAAGATACATTTAAACGAGATTGTTTCGTGAACTGAGAACTGTTTCGCCTTGAAAACAACATTACATTTAAAAATTATTGGTTGTTGACAAGGAAACGGTTGTGTGTGCTGCCCTGTATCGCTTAAACAGCAATGCTTTTTTTATAAAATTAAGGGCCGACAAACGAGAATAAAATTTATTTGATGGTAATTGATTCTCCTGTATTCTTGCTTACTTTATTCGATAAAGAATCAAAATGTATTACCATTTGCCAAGATAAGATGCTATGCCCCGTCACAAGTAGATCGGTAAGTCGGTTCTTCGGTCAATTCATCGTTTTCACATAGCAGAAACACTAAGGCTTTCTTCCATCGTGCCCAACCTGACTTCAACTTCCTCTCATATTGATATTGACTACAGAAAGATATTATACAAGATGTTGTAGGGTACATTGTTTTTACTATTACAAAACATTATATATCCTATTATTATTTATTGCAGGTATATAACACACATTATCGATTTATCCTCAATTTTTATAGTCCAATTATAGTATATACCATAGGGTAGGAGGAAGGTTAGTTTGCAATATCTTCAACATGGAATAAGTCCAAAAAGAAGAAACATGAAAACCAACAGTTTATTGTTTCTTGGGGTATAATCAGAGTGGCTGCGTGCTTGCAGCTTATCTGATGATAAGTTATGACATCTACATCCACACTTTATCCTCATCATCTCGATGGTTGGCAATCCACCACTATGCGCGTTACTCGAATTTTTCTGTCACGCACAACTACTCTGTGGTATCAGCTGTTGCCAGTGGTATTTCCGAACAGAGACGATTTAGAGATTTTAAATAAAATAGCCTACAACAATCTTAAAGACTGGCAGCGCATCTGCAACCCCTCTAGGCGGTGGTAATCACTTACCATCAGGTAAGTTGTTTGCCCGTTTGCCACTTATACTATAAAAAAACACGCAATAAAGTTTCGGAATGCACATGCAATGCCACTCTCGTAAATCGTCATGGAATGCCTCGTTACCCTCCCCCGTATAGTAAGTAGATGGTCCCCGGATTCCTACACCTACCATACGAAACACACATTATGCTGCTATATCAAGGACTCGATATATCTAGTAAGTAGCAGAAATATAAACATACATAATCTGTCTGATGTCACAATTTCTCTGGTAATCTTGACACATTGCAATTAAAAAAATATTAAGGAGTACCAGTAAATGCCGCTATCTTCGAGATAATTCTTCTGGTTTATATTGAGTTTATATTCTTATCGCTTTTTGATATCATTAATATATAAATAATCAAAATTAATAATCAGAATCGTAGGCTTCCTTACAGAAAAATTGCACATGTCCCCTCGTTTAAGCCACTGTTTTTAAAGTGTTACACATTTATAAATTTAATATGCATGCGATTGAATTCGTATTACGTCAAGCTTTTTATTTGTATTTATTTACACACAAAAGTTACAACTTAAATACGTAGCATTTATTTTAGATTTGTGTGCTATAAATCTCTTTGAATAGTTTTTATGGTCACTTCGACCATCAAAACATAAATTTTGACCTTAGATTTTAATCCTAATGATTGTTTAATACTATGTTTAGGTCCTTCGGATTTTAATTAAATACCTTTTATAAGAGGTTTTATATCAGCCAGAAAAAAAAAGAAAATAAAAATACAAAATATACACTGTATACATATTTGAAGTCTATAAAAAGTGCGTCGGAACATCGTGACAGTCAAAGTCTTACAAGTACCAAAAGTCTACTTTCAATTTTAAATCAATAACTTGTACTGTAAATTTCTTTTTATGTGAATCGGCAACATAACTAGCAAATAAGAATGTTCAACAAAAAAGCGCTACTAACGAGAGCGAGGAAAAAGTACGATAAAATTCTTGACAATCAAAGCTTTTCAATTTCAAAAATGTCATGCTTCAATTTTAAATCAATAACTTGTTCCGTCAGCGATCGGATATTCCAGTGATCTACCGATATCTCTGATTACTGTGTATTAATCAAATCAATCAATGTCTCCTAAACATGTATGATTTGAATTGAATTTGTGCTGGAAATTTATGCACCGGCGTATGTCTAAGCATTTAAAATTATAAGGAAACAGCTGGTTTTATATTACGACCGTTTATACATCGCCAGCTGATTTTACGATAGTCAGTGGAACTTTGTAGTTTGATATCGACCTGCTCTCGACTGGAGTCGTGGCCAAAATATTTGAGTGATTAGGTATATTGAGCGAGTGAGCTTTCAGACTTTCGGACAAATTATTTGTTTTCGGATCAAGTTGTAAATTTACTAAATATACTTGCACGTTTATTTTCTGTTTCTGATACAGTATCTGAACCTTCTTTCGATCTTAATGCAATTGAATGAGATCTGAATATGAAAAATGGACGATGATTGAGAGCCTCTGTGTTTGTGTGAATACTTACGACACTATAATATATTCTGCGCAGTTGATGTTATTAAGTCACTAGATATCGCCGCCTTCAAAATGGAATATGTTCAGGTATAGTAACCCATCATGACTCTTGATACGTTATCTAATCTTTTGCAAATTTTGAATCAGTCTTATGTATTCAAATTATGGTTTATATTATAAATATGACCGACGGTAAAAGATAATATTGCTATTAATATAATTTGGCTATTGGCATCATGAAAGAGTCGACGCGATAGAATCATGTTATATATATATATATATATATATATATATATATATATTTATATATATATATATATTTATATATATAAATATATATATAATTAATATATATATTATACTATTGCAAAATACGTAATAGATACATGTATAGTAGAGTGAGAACAAGATATCGAAGACGCTGTTATTGGTAACGATGTTTTTTCGAATCAGATAAAGTTTATTGGACAAAAAAAATTATTCCTTTCACTTTATTTTTAACGGTTGAATTTTAATAGAAATGAAAAACCCACTTAGTTTTTAAAATGATTATATTAAAACTGGTTTTACTGTAAACCAGTTTTAATATAATCAAAGATATATCTTAGACATATCTAAGACAAAACACATCTTAAATACTCCGAATTATCACATTGTAGAACTTATATATACAAGAGATTATAGTAACTAGCATTATTACTGTGTTTCGTCTGATGAAAGGAAGAAACCGGAGACCTTATAACTGGTACTTGTCAATAATTACATCTAAAGCTACAATGCTGATAATGTATTAGATTATCAGGGATAAATGAGGAAGTCATGGCTCGTAGAAATCAATGCCTGTTAGGAGAACTGCGTGCTGGTATGTTTCGCCTTAAATATCATAAAAAATTAACGTCATTTTATGATTTAAATTTATGAACGATATTACATTTTCTTAGAAATATTAAACATATTCACCTTGCATAACTTTGAACTTACATGCATAAATGCTTAAACCAATACAAAACATACGAAATCATCCACCGCATACAATGAAATGGGACGGCTCGAACTATTTAGTAATCGAACCTGAGTCTTTACGGGCAGCTATGTTAATGGTTATAGATTTTAAGGCAGGCCTAACACGTAACTCGATCGTTAGACATGCTACGGTCGCATTATCGTAAAGCTGTAACCCACCTAAAACGAATGTTATTGCCCATGTATAAATGGACTAATGCTGAACTTTGAACGCTTCTTAGATTACTTTCTCATGTTCTTACTTCAAATAAATTAGTTTAGTTCTGTAATCATTTTCGCTTAATAAGAAAATACCAACATAGTTGATTTTTAAGCGCTTATAGACCATTAGACTACCTCTTTATTGTTTTCGAACACGATCATATCTCAGGGCCAAATGCCGTGAGCAAAATTGTGAGTAAAATCAAAGTTACGTAGAATTGATGTCCATAACAACTTGATATAAACTTAATTGAAACTTAAGAATTATTTTACATGAAGTGTTGTATATAAATCGGGCTTGCAATAGTCACATCCTGTATAAAATAATTCTCGAGAGGTTGGTTCCCATACTGCAAAAGCATGATAGGACAACTACCCACCAAATAAATAAGGTAATACTTGGCAACGTATGGGCACGAAGTGGACCCTTGTGGTACGTTCACATGTCTATGAAATATTTTTTTAAATTTATTTCCTAGGCTTATAGATTGTTTCGGATGTTTGTCTGGATGTTTTTATTCACCGTCAAGCACGTGTTAAATCAACACTTTGTTTATACTTTTACATTTAGTTGAAATGAATATCGAATGAAGGATACGTCCTATATTTATCAGTACGAGCTTTCTTCTTTAAAACTTTACTTTTTTATATTTCTCTATTCGTTAATACATTTTTTTTGTAATCTATACATTCAAACATTTGCCTTAGATCGTCTCAAAGTTTTAAAAGTATTATTTTACAGTAGCGACAAACATTTTTTTTTTATTGCCACTTTATCGAATTAAATAAGAGTTAATAGAAATAAAACATGCTAAAAGAATGTTCGATAAAATTTAAATAAGTTTCAAGATTTTTTGCGCAGCATAACGATTTTACACCCACGCGGACGGAACTCGTTATGTGTCAATGGCTTGCGATTTGACGAAACTAGTGATGCAACACTGTTCAATCTTTATAAAGACTATAAATAATTATTCTAGAAGTGATTTAAAATTGAGATTTAAGGAATGTCAAATTTCACTTGGAATATTTAATATACATTTTTATAACTTGATTTTTTTAAAGAAAAAGTTTTTTTTTACAAATTAAATGTGGTGGCGCCATTAACGAGATATTTTCACGTGTCCTTGTTAAAGAATATATGTTATAATTAAGTAAAATTATTTGTTTTATTATTAAGTTTCGGCAATGTATCAATAAAATCAGCTAATGAATACATCTTTTTTTAAATAAAACCTATAAATACACAGTGACAATTAATTTGAATTTTGACAATGTGTAAATTCAAATTAATTGTCTCTGTGTTTGTTTGTAGTGTAGTTATTATGTAAATAGTCTTTGAATAAATATTATTCCATTTTATCTATAAAATGTTGTTTAAATATTTAAACGTCAGGAAATAAACGCAATACGTACAAGTGTATAAAAACAGCATAGTCTTACAACTAAGTCGATATATAAACTTGTGAACCACTTAACATTAAATTTCCATCACTAGGCACTTGTAAAAAACTATTGTCATAAATAAGTACTAATGCACTTATCCTGCAACGAGAAGTTGTAATTAATTGTAAAACAATCAACACCGATTTATTTTATTCCTAAACGCTAGGAAAATATTTAAGATTCCATTTATAATCTAGTTCTTTTATTATAGCTCAAGGCAAGTTATTATGTAAATAGTCTTTGAATAAATATTATTCCATTTTATCTATAAAATGTTGTTTAAATATTTAAACGTCAGGAAATAAACGCAATACGTACAAGTGTATAAAAACAGCATAGTCTTACAACTAAGTCGATATATAAACTTGTGAACCGCTTAACATTAAATTTACATCACTAGGCACTTGTAAAAAACTATTGTCATAAATAAGTACTAATGCACTTATCCTGCTACGAGAAGTTGTAATTAATTGTAAAACAATCAACTCCGATTTATTTTATTCCTAAACGTTAGGAAAATATTTAAGATTCCATTTATAATCTAGTTCTTTTATTATAGCTCAAGGCAAGTTATTATGTAAATAGTCTTTGAATAAATATTATTCCATTTTATCTATAAAATGTTGTTTAAATATTTAAACGTCAGGAAATAAACGCAATACGTACAAGTGTATAAAAACAGCATAGTCTTACAACTAAGTCGATATATAAACTTGTGAACCGCATAACATTAAATTTACATCACTAGGCACTTGTAAAAAACTATTGTCATAAATAAGTACTAATGCACTTATCCTGCTACGAGAAGTTGTAATTAATTGTAACACAATCAACACCGATTTATTTTATTCCTAAACGCTAGGAAAATATTTAAGATTCCATTTATAATCTAGTTCTTTTATTATAGCCTAAGGCAAGTTATTTTTAAAAAAATACTATCCCTACATATAATAAAATAAAGCTTTCCTGCCTTCTGTACTTCTCCCTCTGTACACGCTAATCTCTAGAACGTTTATTGTTCAGGGCTGAGGCAGTGGTAAAGTGAGCATTAACAGTTTTGTGTATACGTTTTTGTTGTAAAATTAGAGTGTCACGAGCACACCGTTCAACTGATTGTAAATATATATCTAATTTATGATCCCATACTGATTTGCAGTATGAGATCATAAATTAGATACATTGTTATCAAATAAAAATCACCTAGAATTACTTAGACATACCACATATCTCTTGAAGCTTTAAAGATCACTTAGTTATATATATATATATATATATATATATATATTCTTTTGTTATCAGAAAATGTTTAGCCTTTTCTTAGGCACGTATATTAGCTATTATATATATATACGTGCCTAAGAAAAGGCTAAACATTTTCTGATAACAAAAGAATATTCTTTAATTCCAACACTCCTAAATTTATCAACCCGATAAAAATAAAAGTATTCACCGTGTTGCTTAATTGTTGTTGCTTCAACAAATTTATATTCATCAAAGCAATTATAATAAACATATACACGTACCTCATACGTCCATGAAGCGAGTTATAGTCCATACACGACTGAATAATTTTATTTAGAGGGGTACTAAATAGCCGGGATGTTTGATGTACGATTATATTATTTCTCGTGTGAACGCATCGTATGTGATAATCATTCTTTCTGAGTAAATGGTTTATCGCAAAAATGCCAGACGTGCTCAGCCAATTCCCAGAATTTGTTCTCATATATACATTTTCCCTGTGATGCACTCTGTTAGCTAAAGGACAAGGCTCTGCTGATTCACAAATTTTTCATATAAAAACGCGTGGGGTGCGCTTTAGATGATATACTCAATTGTGGAACCTATATAAATAAGTTTTTTTTTATTTTTAACTTTCAATGCATTTGCTTAACCACGATCCCACCTGATGTGAAATGCAGTCCTGAATGGTAAGGCGCACTATTTCAGTAAATGCCTATTCACTCTACTCTTGATAACACCCACATTGTAATCGGAGGGAAAGACAGACGCGGGCAAACTATTCCAGTCCAGTATGAAAGAAGGAGCAAAGTGCTTCGTTCGGGTTCATAACAAAAGGATGAAATCCAGCAGTGCGTCGTGAGGCCCTATGGTGGAACGGGGATGGGGGAATTGGATCATCACCGAAATGCATTCTGTAAAAAACTGAAAGGCTAGCCACCTTACGCCTGTGTACAAGACTGACCAGATTGGTTTCAGCTGCGTCACCAATTAGCCTCTTAGCCCGCCTTTCCACCGAGTCGAAAGCTGTGAGATGGCATTTAGCGGCGCCTGCCTAAATGTGCCACCAGTGTTCTACACACGACCGGACTTGAGCTTTATAGAGAGTTAAAAGCTGCCCCGCAGACAAATACCGTTGCACTTTGACCAGGATCCCAAGTTTTTTTGCAGCTATCTTCGCCTTGGACTCGATGAATCATTCACATCATGTACATCATGCACATGGGGAAATTTGACTGAATATACCATTTATGTTAGGTAGACGTAGATTAGATTTGTTATGTTGGATTGTTTCATAACATAAATTAATACGTTTATTATGTATTATATATTTTGGTCTTGATCTTACCGCAATCGGGCATTTAGTAATCGCCCTACACCGCCTTGCTCTACACCTCGGGGGAAATTAAGGTTCTCAACTATTCTTCTTCATCGATTATAGGTTCTAAGAGCTTTATGTCTGGCCCATTGGCACTTCGTACTGATTCTTCTCTCTCAATCCAGCATCTCTCGACTGAATCCACTGATCCTTTTTTAACTCATCCAAGTTTCTATACTTCCTATTTGTAGAATCTATTAACCAGAGGCATCACAAGTATTGCCCATTCCATAGTTTAGTGTGATTCCGAGTAAGCTCATACGACAAACAGTGTAGGACCATGTCTCGATTCTGAAAATCAACAACTGACTGTAAAGGTCAATAGTGGTAGTGCTAGTTTCATGCTACAACATAAATGGATGAGCTCGACCAAGATGGTCCTCTATTTTGTATGGTAAGCGTAGGGATTCAGGGACCAGATAACTATTTATTTTAGCCTGAAGAGGTAATATGCATCTTAAATCATAATTGTGAATGGATGTAGATGTCATAAGCCACTGTCATGACTTAATATCAGGTTATCTGCATGATTGTTTGTCACCTCAATATTATAAAAATAATCTATACATGCATATTACTTGTCCTGACTGACTGATTGATTCATCAATACAGAGCCTAAATCGCCGGGGTTACAAACTTAATAACTTAAAAATAGGCAATTGATGCCTATAATGTTGTAAGTTTCCACTAAGGAAGGATTTTTGAAAATTTCATATCCCCTAAGGGGTAAAATAGGGGAATAACGGTTGTTTTCTTACAACCGTCTGTCATTTATCTAGTAAGAAACACGAAATTTCATATACCTACTTCTGTTTAGAAATAAATGTGTGCAAATATCTGCGTTTTTCAATATTTTAAGCGGGCGAATTAGAGGTTCAATGTTTATATGAGAAGTTCTTAAAGTAAAAATTTAAAGTGACCAACACTTACATTTTAAGAAAGAAGCATAAAATTAAATTTGAAAGCTTCTTATATAAAGTTTAGAAAAAAATATTATAAATAACATTACATCTAAGCTCAATAGATGGCGTTTAACTACTCAAACTATATAACATAACATAACTTCATGATTAACATTAACACGTATGTGAAGCTGTGGACCATAGCTAGTACATAATAAATATTTTATTAACAAGTCGTACTTGGTGGTGATCAAAGACAGAAAAAATTCAACCAAACCATATTCTATAAGTATACACTCGACCTCGTACATAACATTAATTTAAGGGACATACTGACGCATTATCCAGGCTAACATCAAGTTAGCATCGTTTAGTACAATTAATAGCTTTCAAAGGAGATTAGAGTTCTTTAAAATGAACTTAAACGAGTTTATGCGATATGATAAATATCTTCACGTTATCATTAAGACAATAAAACTCTTCGATGTGTAATTGCCAGCGTACATATCACAATTACTTTTACCAGGCGAATGCGCTCGAAAAGTCCGCTAATCTACGGTTAGCATGGTATCGGACGATAATTCAATACTCTGTTTCAGGTGACGGCCAACTCCCGACATTGGATCTTGTTATTTTAGTGTATATTCCACTAACACTTACGCCTGTAGTCTATAGGTAGTAGTGTCGTGAGTTTATAAAGCCTAACTCCTCCCTTGGCAATTATCAGTGATAATTTGTCTGATACCGAAACCATCGATTCCCGGCAGTTTTTTTTTCTTCAGCCTTGATAATAAATAATAAGGTAGATGCGTTGTCATCCTTGATAACTTTGATGGAATAAAGTTATTTATCAGAAATGCCCGGGAAGAAAAAAACATTCAATGTTTTTCTCTCCCAAATACTATGGAAGTAAGTAACAAGGCAAATTATTAACTTTTAAGATTTTTTTAAATTTTTGTTTAAACTGAGTTTTGTTAAAAATGAGTTAATTTTCTCACACACTCGTTACTCATTTTAATCTAACTCCGTAACTCTTTATCATATATGGTAGGTTGATATCTGTGATAAGGTGGTAGAAGTGTACGCCTGGGCCGGGTAAGGACCATGCTCTTAAGGAACACCAGTTTAAATCATAGCATATGGAAGCAGCTATGGTGTTTCGTTTAGTGACTAAGAGAAATCAATTAGTTTCGGTTTTAATTTTTAGATCCTCATCTTAATTCGTCCTAGAATATGGCTCTGGTTGAAACTAGAACCCATTACTCAGCAGCCACATACTTCCACTACTAGACCACAGGGCTATCATTTTGATCGTACTTATTTATAAAACCATACTTTTCTTTCTTTCAGGTTGGAAGGATACAAGATAACACCAAATGTCAGGTAATAAAAATATCATCAAAATCAATTAAAATATTTGTCACCAAACACCGATTTCGATTACACATACAAAGCAATAATATATTTTATTTATTTATAATTCGTATATTACCTAATTTGAATAATATGTGGTGTGCGTTGAATATCAGTTAAAATTCTTTGTTTATTTTAATACCTATTCCATACGTTTTATTATATAATCTTACACAGGACTAGCTTTACCTTTTTAAATATTTACAGCGGTGACATTTATATTTAAATAAAATGCATACAATTTATTGAAAACAATAGAATAATATTAAAGTACCACTTCTTTACTTGGATACTGTGTACTTGTAAAGTTTAAGCTATATTAAGAAAGCTCTTTACGTAGTAAAGCAAAGCTGCAAGCATAAGCTTTCCGTAGCACAAATACAGCATATCATCAACGCAGAATACCAGTGTAAATACTTAGCCATGCTTACCACTAGTTTACCACTACTCATCCCATCATATAGCTCTGGAATTACATTATCATCATTCATTATCGAGGATGAATGAGTCGAAAGAAACACCAACATGTAAACTATGCTCATTTTCACACCCTAAAATTTAAAAAAAAACTACAAACGCTATTAACTTTAGATTTACGGTATCTCTACGCTAGACAGGGGTGATAGTAAAGACAGTGTTGGTGGGTTCTGGAAAGGTAGTGTGATTTTTGTAAGGCAGTTATGAAATAGTCGTCAGTCGTCCATTAACGAGGAGGTACATAGGAAGTTTACTGAATCCTTGCTCCGGGTTTAGTTAATTTAGATTTCGAAAATAATAACTAAAGAGTACTTTAGATGATATTACAAACCCAGGTTCTTAATAGATAGGAAAGCTGCTAAGCTCAACAAGAAGCTTTAATAACTCACTCGACTGATATTTGTCGCAAGACGCCTCTCTAGGGCCGGGATTTGGTTCGTACGTAATTCTATAAGTTGACAAGCACGGGTAATCGCCTTTGTCGTATAGATTTAGAATAACATAAGCTGATTTAGGGCATATAATTGCCCTAAATCAGCTTACGCAGTAAATTTCTGTTGATGTCCTTCTAAAGGAGCTTAGGCGTAAAGTAACATGTTAAGTTATTATTATTATTATATCTTGTCGTTTTTTAATTAAAATTTACTTAACACTAGCCATTACCACGTGCGACAAAGAAATGAATATCTTTCCTTCTATTACCCTTAAACCTATATTTAAGAGATTGGTTTCCTTTCCAATTTTAGTGGCTTTGGTTTACAGACACAAAACAGCATAAATTATAAATACATATTTCGGAAACCCATAAATTTATAACAAAATAAAAAAATATAATATATTAAATGTAATCTTTAATCTCAATCTCAATTTAATTCCATTATTCCGTTAATTCTGTTAGCATAGAAAAGAAATATAGATAAAAAATAAACCAATACATTTCTAGAATAAATACATATTATGCTGTTAATCTTACTCTGAATTATAATCTTCAATCTGTCAAACACCGTATCAAAACACCTTTGTTTTAAAGATAACAACATTCGTAAAGCAATCAAGTAGATAACGGAATAGAGAAAATGTAAAGCGTCTGCATTTGAATAAATAACTTGTCTATAAACATTGCTATTTTTGCAAACCTATGTGCGCCGTGCCGATATCGCCGCGGTCGTAATCGACTAGTATAACATCATTAATGGTCGTCAAATTATACTGTCTTACGATTTTTTTAGAATATTTTGACAACACGATACTGTAGTGACTATAAATGAAATGGGATGCCAGTATATGTATGTACATTAGTCATTTCGATTTATGTAGTGATTTATTTTCAGTGTTCGACAACTATGTTTTTATCATGTAATTCAATAAAATTTACCATAACTTTGAGTAAATGTACTGTTAACAGATGGAGTGGTTGGACGGTATACTCTAAGACTTCAAGCCACAGGAAGATAATACCAACATGAATGAACCAATGTTTTGCATTTGAAAAATTCCTACTAGCACACAGAGCAACATACTGTTGGGTTTCCCCAGCATAGCCTTCAAAAGAGTTCAACAGCACTACGACGTGCTATGCAATAGCTTTTTACAGACTGACACAATGCATGGTAAATAGACTTAAGTGTGTCTAAAGTGCCCGCATGTCACAGGTTTCTTATTATATTAACGACCTTTCTTCTTCTGGCTGAATAAGATAATGTAAAGTAAAAGTTAATAACATATTTAGATTTACATCTGATAACATACAAAATATTGAAAAGTTCTTTAAGGAAAGGCTAACCCAAGAAAATGGAACTTTTTATCGCGACTATACGTGTTCAGGTGCACTCATAGCATCATCTAAGTCAGGCAGCGTGAAGGAAAGGGAGCGTTGCCAATATTATCATGTAAAAACGTGGATTCACTGCTTCTGCCTTCTCTAAATTGCTTTAAATTGTTCCGTGAGCTCGTCTACTTTGTTTAGAATCGAACTTGTTTTTCTTCCGATTGGTGACGTTGTGAGAAAGTAGTTGTTCGAGACAGTCCGATGCAGACTTTTATTCCGGTAGTAACATTTTCCGAATAGGCCGTGACAGGATTATGACTATTGTCCCTTTCTTTGAGTTGGACAGTGATCGGGGCACTTCCATTACTTCTTTATTCCCGTTGTTAAACTAATATTTTTTTACATACCGTACATGTTACATACATACTAGTATGCCCGATGTCATTACACCAGCACATTTCTTTTTGGTTGATGAGAATAAAAGCTGAGTTTTGAAAAAGTTTTTTAAATGAATATTACATAAGATTTTTGCAATATTTTTTATATAAATTTGCACTTGAAGGAACAATATCTCGTTAGCAAACGTGTTTTTTTTACTATGAACCCACTGTACGTCGTAAATAAACGGAAGTCCCATATGGAATTTAAAAAAATAGTCACAATAGCTGTACCTAAGATAAATTCTACGTAATTTTTAAACGTTACATACTCAACATATATAACGACTTTAAAATACATTATATCTATAAAACATTACACCAAAATACCACAGAAAACAGAGCAATAAAATAAGACAGTTGACTTTGACAATTAACACCTCAATATTTTTTTTAATTTGTATTTGCAAAATTTCATGTTGTACATGCATAATATGTAATTTGTTAATAAGTAATTGTATAATTGGTATATAATATAGGTTATCTTTTTCTTTTAAGAAGCCCTTGAGCAATCAAATTCCATAAAAGGAATGGTTATAAGTTACTATAGATTTAAAGTAACAATGCATGCATCACTGTTATCTTAGAAATACCATCATTATGCATTTATCTGGTCGCCGAGCTTAACAATTATAATCACTTAAATTGGGAAGAACAACTAACAGTGGTAGAGCTACTCTGCAGTTTGTTCTAGCTAAAGAATCAATGGCTTAGCTCGACCGGGGTAAGACCACGCACTCACAGAATACCAGCGTAAAATGGCAGCATAATGCTGCTGTGTTTTATCTGATGAGTAAAAGTCCGGAGACCTTTATTATTGGTGCCTCGTATTCCGTATTCCATCGTAGTCCTCAAGAGTGACAACGCATCTGCATTATGATTCCTTATCAAGGATGAATGTAGATATCATGGGCCGCAGCAATCACTTACCATCAGGTGCACTGTGTGTTCGTTTGTTACTCTCAATGTAGTAATAAAAAAAGCAACTCTCATTATTCAAATTGAACTAATTATACGTCAACGACAGTTCTAAAAAATAAAGGAGAAACTATTACAAATACGTAAACTTCAATAAAATATACAACCGCGCATATTTAATATACTCGTAGTGTATATAAATAAATATATGTAATATATGAGCACGATTCATATCAACCTCTATTAAAAATTTATTAAAAAAAGCCATTGCTAGGTGGACTAAAGCAATTAGCACATTCAGTCTTTTCAGTTTTCCTAGACAAAAAATTACGTTCGTAGACAAACTAAAAAAATTACTTTCATACGTTTTGATCAAGAGACTTAAGGTTCTATATAAGTTTAATTATAAATATATAAAAATTTCGAGTGGAAAACCTACCCTAAACTAAGCAAGCAAGAAATACGTACATAAGAATTAAAATAAAAACTTTTCATTTTATTTGTGACATTATAGGGAAAAATAAAAAGTTATGTTTAATATGGCGATATGGATATCTTTAAGAAATTTTAGATTTTGCTAATTCAAATTAATTTATAATAAATCTTCTATAATAATTGTTTTTTTCAATCCATACAAACAGGTGATTCGAAAGATTCAAAGATCATGTTTAACTAAAGAACCTTGTAACGTATTTTTTATAGCATATCCTAAAATAATAAAGGCATGTTTTAACGATAGACTACAATTTACAAGTGGACCGAAAGAATCCTAACAGAAAGCAAACACGCATAATGTATCACGGAGACTTACTTTTTCCAACGCCACCGCCTTACAAAGATGAAATAATTTAATCCCAACAATATAATACTAAGGAACGTTAAGGAAATTGTTAAAGTGCCAATGGCTGTACGTGATAAAAAATGGCAGAATTCTCGCATTAATTATACGTGAATAATTACGCGATCCCATGTTGGAGTCGACACGTTTTTATAGTGCCCGAGTGGGAACAGAGGAATCCAATAATTGCGGTGACAGCGTGTCCTGGGTTTGTAGAGTTTATTACGATCTAGGTGACAGCTGATGCCTTCTTCGTCACCTCGTCTGACTGCTGCCAAACGTTTAGCGCGAGCATATCGCGTCCTTGCATTAATTTGTTGTAATATTTGAAGCGATTTGTGTGTGCATTATATAACACAAAACAATGCGACTTAGCGAACACAATGATGAATTAAACAAGTACAATATCAGCTTATTATATATTTATATATATATAAATTAATAAAATATATAATATGTATATTTTATTAATTTGTATAAGTTTTTATCCCATTATTGCAAATCAAAAGGGCTTATTCTAGTCAACATTTATAGTCACTTGTTTGATTTAATCCTGTTTCCTGCCCCATAGCGGGCCTAGAACCTTCATGTTTTTTTACATTTATTCCTGTAATACTAATTATTTCGTTCTACAATTGCGTCTCATCATCTTACGAGACGTTTTTCTATTTTCTTTGGAACGAAGTAACTGCGTAAATGCAGGGGTTGCACATAGTAATATTTGATAGATTTAATCATATTTGGGAAGTACCGGGTTGTTATGTCACGAGCCCAGAGTGGTCAGGCCTGGGTAAGTATCTGTTTGCCGTTGCATCTATTTTATAGTTTTTTAATATACTGCTCAGTACACATTATCTGATAAAAACCAGAATAAATTACCGTGTTCGAGCAGAAGTGAAAAATCATTAAAAACCGAGAACAATTGAATTCTTAAGATAATTTAAGTTAAATTTATAGTAAAATTAACATTACACTGGACATTAGCTGGACTTACGGAGAATGCTTCGAGCCCGAATCGAAAGGGTTGCGTGTGAAATGCACAGTATGCTGCCCAATCTTGGGGACACAAATAAGAAATAACAAGCCCGCCGCCTCTGTGCAGACCAATCTGAGCTAGGAGGCTGGCCACTGGACGCTCTAGGAATAACATCTACAGCGTAGTATTCAGTGGTCAATGGCAATACGGGGTGTACCAATATACCGCATGGTATCATATATATGATACCGATTACCCTACCCTCTGCAGCCCAGGTGAAGTCTTGGGAAAGAGCTGAGTCGGTGTATAATAAGATAGAAGTCCGATATAACTCGGCAATTTCCCCCAGGGCACTCGACTGTTATATTCAAGGAGTTCCCCTCGCAAAAAGATCACTCGTAACAAGTATTGGCAGCCCTCACTTATATCACGACTGTAATTATCATTTGCACACAAACAGCGTCTCATTAACAGCGACATATCCTAAATTAGTATTGACGGCTATGGAGGGAAATCAGAAAAAGAGACATTGAATCGAAGCAAGGCTTCTATATAATGAAACGCGTAAATGAAGTGCTGAGCTAATTTAGCTCTGCCTTCACACTTAACCACAGATTGATACGGCGATAATGTCTCTATTCAAACACTTTTTATTTAAGCTGCTTCAAGATAAATATACTAAAAGTTGTCGGAAACCGTTTTTTTAGTATTCCCATTTCGGTTTATTTTATGACGAAGAATTATATTATCGGTTGGCTCCTCAATGTCTTTTTAGATTTGAATAATAAATTCAGTAGTTTTTCTTGAATATAGTCTTTAATGGTTTTAATTGAAGAAAACACTCTTTTTCCTACTGAAGTGTGGGTGGGCGTTCTAGTAAAATGAACAACTAATAAAATAACATGAACAAATGATTTATTTTTTACCTCTGAGGATTAAGGTGGACTATCCTGTTACCAGTTATAAGCTTATTGTTTTCACTTACCATACAAAACATAGTAGCGTTAAGCTGTGGTTTAAGTTATTTTTTTTTTTTTTGAAACGTACGTACTTTTTTGTATATTAATTCCATATAATACAAAAATATAAAAAACTAATTTTTTTCTGTTATAATGCATTCATATATATATATATATATATATATATATATATATATATATATATATATATATATATATATATATATATATATTATATAAAACAAAGAGATGGATCAGTGTTCGACAGTTGCTTTTAATTTTAGCCTATTACATGTAAGCAGTTCGTCTCCAGGTGCCGGCACTAATAAAGATTACAATTTTATGTGCTAAGATTTGCCGTATGTCAGCGGGCATGAAATAAAATAAATTCCTAAAACATGTCCAACAATCGTCGCGGATGCGCTTGCGCAGGTTACATTTCAAAAGAAAGCGATGGCTGGGCTGTGGAACTTGTATACGTAAAAATTGGCCGTTACTTTATATAATAATAATCATTTTTTTTGTGTTTGTGTGATACTGTTCGTAAATTAAACTTTACAACTTTATCTGTGTAGACTCGCGAGCGGGAGGCCACAGATCCCCAGATAGAACTTTTACTTTAAAGCTTTACAATTCTTCCTCATTGTCTATAATCACTTAACATCAATTGCGCAGGATTTCCTACTCGTCGTCTCTTTTCCTGTTCCAATCTGTTGTATGCGAAATCAAATCGGATAAAGATTTGTGTATTTGTTTGCATAGTGTCAGTGAAACGTCATACACACAACACACTAATAATTTGTATTACAAAAATATTGAACCTGGGAAGGGAATTGAATTCAATACGTAAGTGCCAGTTAGCCTCGCAGATTGTCATAAATATACACGTTGTATTCCGTTCGAACTGATGCAAACTATATCGATGTTTGGTTCCTCGTATATGAATACCAATTATTTTATACTTTTATTAATAACCGTGAGGTAAAGAACTGGTTTCTGTGGGTCATGAAAACAATATTTGTTATATATAAAGAGTGAATATGCAAATGCATTGCCATTCCTTCGGACTGCGATTGAATGCCTCGTTAGCCGTAATCTCCGGTTCCGTTCATGCACTATACGAGACAAGCCAGTATACTGCTTTTTACACTGGTATTCTTAAAGCGTGGTCCTTCTGCGATAGTCCGCGAGTAGGGCGACTCCAATAATATATGCGCTATAGCTAGTTTTTAGCTGTATGCAGTAAAATCGTCTTCGTCGTATTTCTGCGTAGAATATAAATGTAGATTCCTTGAGGCGACATTGAACAATACTTAAGAAATAATTACCAGACTATAAAAATGTATATAACACCCTGTTTAGTGAGAGGTGCCATAACTTCCTTAATATTTTAATGGGTCGCCATACAATAGCGCCACAACTAAGCGAGTCCATCTGATACGCATATTTGGCGCCCGTGACAACAGGAGTGCTAACACAAGGCTTTTGATTTACGCCGGTATAGCGCAGCGATTATTGCCTGAAATTGGCTGACCGTGTAAAGGTGTGGTGTGTTTAGGCCGAGTGCAGACTTTAGAAGTAATGTTATACAATTTTTTTTTCTGAAGGAAAGATGTAATACCAGAATTTTGTGTGTTCGTTCGCTGGCTCTGATGGTAACTGAATTCTGCAGCCCATAATACACACAGTCATCCCAGACAAGGTATTAATTCAATGAAACCCCTGAAAATAATAAAATGAACTGCCTCGTTACTTCATACTAAATTACCGAACGACATCGACGATCGTTAATGATTTTATTTACCATTTATATTTTTATCCGTTTTTGGATTATTGGTCTTAATATTATGTATTACATCATCTCCTTGCGTAATTTGTTCTGAAAAAAATAAACATCAAACACGACTAGATATTAATATAAAGTATTTAAAAGAATATTTCATTTTGAATCAATGAAGCGGCCTTGATACTAAGACATCTAGAACTACGAACGTAGTGGTGATAAATTCGCTGAATCGTTGCTTCGTGTTTTATAACTGGATCAACTCATCGCATATTTGTACAAAGTTAGAGATGATTTTTTTTTTTTTTAATGAGATGCAATTTTCATCATGATGCAGTCTTCACTAATTTCAAGTGTGGAGTGTTGCCTTATAATATGCAATTGAATGACAAATTATTACGACAGCAAAGCGATATAGACTGTTACTCTAGATATATGGAACCTTACCTTCGCACGGAATGCTGGAACATAGTTCGGACACAATTCAAGAATTTCATTCTCGAAACCCGAGCGATGAATATTATAAGCGTGTTAAAGATAATTCAAAGGTTATCAAAGGTAACAAGCCATTGCGCAGGAGTCGTTTCTGACTGCATTAACCTATCGAATTATCAAACTATTTAAACGATAGAGGTTTAAGTACTAATTGGATCTCTAAAATTAGTAACTACTTCAGATTTCTGGTACACTACTAGTGGAACCATTACAGTGATATAGGTAGATATAGCTGACTTTGAACGCGATAAAATCATCTTATTAACAATCGAAACCTAACAGAAATAAACCAACCAACCAAATTATCTTCCTCTTCTCTCTTTCAAATCCAATCAACATACTATTATAAAACTGTAACAAAATAATAATAATATTAATTTATTCCTTTTTGGCACATATAAATAGCAAAATACGTTACAGTAAAAACAATTAAAAATAAACAAGTAAAATACTTTTACCTAATCAAAAAAGATAAACTAAAAATTATTTATAAATGGAAGACAAATGAAACCTCTTGTACGCCAAATAAAGAAAAGAATCTAAGTCAGGTGCTGTTGTGACATAGGGTCACAACCCTGATCTTCCGTGAAGCCTACACAAGAGAAGTGACGGTCCTAATTTTATAAACTATAATGAAAAAATAATAAAACAAAGAAATAAAAAAATAACAAAAACAATAAATAATAAAAAGCAGAAAAAAAATTAAAATTATAATAAGTAAGTTGACAGGATAAAGTTATTGTATAATAAATAGCTTAGAAAAAAAAATTAAATTAACAGAAACAATAAAAAAACTGAAATTTTATATCGAGTGCCCACATGATTATCGTGGAGACCCGATATAAGATGATGTTAAATGTTTGTATATTGCTGGTTTAACATAATATGGTTGGATCACCTCATTTAATTGACTGTTTACATTTCACCAAACACAAATTCACGTTTTATATATTTGTTTGTTACGTTTAAATTCAAAAATTGTATTAGCTGTTTTGCTCGGGGTGCAGTAGCTTAGGTCTTAATTTATAAACTTACGTATCTTCAATTGTTCTACGCCATTGACATACTAAAGGTGAGATATACAGCAAACACTCGGTAAACGAAATGTAACTGAACAATTTAAAAATTATAAATCATCAAAATACCAGCGTAAAAAAGCAAAATAACGCTGCTGCGTTTCACCTGTGAGCGTTGAGATTTGGAGACCCTTATTACTGATGAGGAGTTTAGTCCTCAGGGTGACAACACATCCTCATTATAGTTCCATATCCAGGATGAATTTAAGTGTCATGTGCCGCAAGAATGCCACTCATCATCATAAATTGTGTACTGGTTTTCAACCCTCAATAAAAGCAAAATAGAAATATGTTATATTTGCTGCACTGATCTCCGAAATATGTTTGGAGGATTTAGGTAAGATGAACGTACGTTTCACCATTAGATCATCGGGTGACTAGTCATCGCAGTTTGTTATGTATAGTTTAAACGTAGCGTTAGATCTATGTGAACTATAAGTTACACAAACACAAAACTATCACTACTCTTTCGCTGAGCGCGTAAGATCTGTGCCGGTAACTACAATACGGTGGAGGCAATACACTTGCACCTGCTTCACATAACAAGGTCAATATGATAAAGCAATAATAAGATTGCTCATATCGCTCTCATCTGGATGCGCTCGATGTTATCGCAAGAACCAAACGAGCGTATCTCGTCTGTACGGCGATATTCACATATTTGATCATCTGCATGCAAATTTAGACTTTGTATTTAAAATGGTAACGGTTATTTCATGGTACACAACATGTTAGACTAATGGTCTTTTGATTGTAAACATTCGTTAAGTTTGCTCGGTTGAGTACAGTCTTATTATAGGGTCTTCTCTTCATAATTTAAAATAATATTGGAGTAATTATTATCACGATAGTTCTAGCGCTAGGGTTTAGCTAGAATTTTGCCAGAATTTAGATCGCTCGACGAAGAACCATGCTCCCAGCTGCATAAAATAGTCATATTTTTGTAAAAGTTAAGTTAGTTTCCAAAAATGGTACATAAAAATTAATTATACTAACCATAATATTTTTAAAAACCTTAACGATGGTGAACATATTAAAATTAAGGAATCAAAATCTGTCAGGAAAAACTATCCTACAAATAAATACTAATTTGTATTTGTGGTACAGTTTTTCCTGACAGATATATACTGATATAGCATATCTTCTGGATCATCCATCAACTTAATTTATGGCGAATCTACTCTTCCTTACTATACTTTAGATCAATAGGTCTAATATTAAATCATAAAGAAGATAAATGTTTATCATTAACAAATACTCGACACATATTTGTATATACACTTTATACCTGGTGGAAGTCATAGTACGTCTATGGAATTAATAACTTCTTAATTCCAAGAGCGATTATTTCAGCTATCGAAACCATTGAGGTCTTCAAGGATAGACCCATCCCTATATTATAAGCCATCATTGGATCATCATTAACGCTGCTGTTGCATAATTGATTCAAAGAGAAAGAGGCAGATAATATCCAAGTTATTTCTTTATAGAATAGGTGGGAAACGAGCATGCAGCCCACCTGATGATAAGTGATTACCGCCGCCCATGAACATCCGCAACACCAGAGGACTCACAAATGCGTTGCCGGCCTTTAGGGAAGGTGTAGGCGAAGTAGATCACTTAGTATATTTCGATGTAAGAAGGGGAAAACGAGCAGTTAGTAAAATATACAGATTTTTTTAAATCCGCGTCAGTGTATAAATCTACCAGTAGCACTCAGCAACATAGTTTTTAGGCACAACTACGTATAATGACCCAAACTGCGTATTTAGTTTACTTAAACCACATACAAACAATAAGTAATAATACAAACATATAAGTAACCGTAGCTAGAAACAATCGCTAGCGGACAAAGATAAAAGAGTTTTTACTTATATATTATTAACAAAAGAGATTATATTAGATAAGTTAATCGGAAATCTATGGCCACTTTTCTGAACAACAATAAGTAAGCACATCAATAACCCGTAATCGTAGTTGACAGCCCTCAATAACCGACGCTAAGTCCAGCGGACAGCATGCGCGGGCCCAGCTCCACCGATTACAGCCAATGCGGTGATTAATTGCACTTATTATTGTTAATAAGTATTTATATCTGACCGTCTGGACTTTAATAATATGAAATTGTTTCCCATTCCATTAGTTCTGAGTGAAGAAATGGTAATCGATTTGAAATATTCGATATTACCGAAATCTATTCCCAGATCAATATTAGTCCTCTGCTAAAATTAGGTCTCTCCCATTGCCCAAAATACAAACCTTAATATCCATCGTTCTCCTGCAAATTTGAATAGGTCGTCACTCCTTCATATGAGGGGTCATTCTACTCTGCGATTGTCCATACAATATTGTCACTTCAGATCCCTTCTTACTTAATAATTTCTGAACTAACTCATTACTACTTATCTCACAAAATACTTACGTAAAACCAACATAGCATTACCGTTTTCATTATGGTAACTTAAATAAATCTGAAACCATATTACTGGTAACGGGATTAATATCTTAATCTATAGCCTAACCTAAACTTTTAACACTAAAACGTGAACTATGTGCTTATTTATCACTACTTTACAAAGAAGTCATTGCTACGGTTTTACTTTTCATAAAGATTACTATATAAGATAGAATATAAGATCACAGAATACCAGCGTAAAATAGCAGCAAAATGATATTGTGTTTCGTCTGGCGAGTGTAGGGATCCGGAGACCTTTATTACTGGTGACAAGGCATTCCATCTCAGTCCTCAAGGGTAATAACGCATCTGCATTATCATTCCTGGTCAAGGATGAATGTAGATGTCATGAATCATTTGCCACCAGATGAACTGTGTGCTCGTTTGTAACTCTCAAAAGTGTGTTAGGGTATGTCATCGTCTGTAATGACTACAATAAAATCAAGTTAAAATAAATTATGTGCAAGTGCATACGCGAACAGCAACTAGTGCGAATAACCCTTAGGAACTCCAGTCACACAGCACACGCAACCACGTCAGACTTTTTGTCAGCTACTTAAGGTGCTATGAAATAAATTATGATATTACACGGATAATTATAGCCCCTTATTAAGCGAGCTTTATAGATATTATTGGCGCGAATCATTTGTATCTTTTTATACATGTTTCTACTGAACTGATATCTATATTAAATTGTTTAGTATGGGAATGCGTTGTTGGGACCGTCGATTAGTCCTGTCAACATTTATATGATTTATATTAATTAATTGATAGAGATGGATATCAATAAAGTATTATAAATCATTAATGACGCAAATAAAGATTGTAGCACACATGAAATATTTAATAAATGACGTACATTTCTGACTTATACTGAGTCCAAAAACTTACTGGCTTTCAAAGAGAGATCAGCAGAACGAAGCACAGTGCTCACATTTTTTGTTTGTTTTTAATTCTTTTTACTGTACCTGATTTTCCTATGTACTGTGTATGTGTACTAAAGATATGTAATTGATTATTATAATTATTATAACAATACTTTAATGCACGAACTAGTAACGACAAATCTACTTAATGCCAATTTTTTCTTTTTTGAGGGTGCCAGGAGGCTGAGAAAAAATAAATCAATAACGGTCAAAAACAACAAGGTCAAGATTAGATGTAGATATAAATTACGTTATGTCTGTATATCCTGGAGACAATAAAAGACGTGGGAGCTTATAATTTATCGCTTATTTATGATGATGATAACGATCCTTCAGGTCAATTTCAACAGCGGCAATATCTTCTAGATATTATCAGGTTTTGACATTGGTAGAGCTACGCGTCAGTTTGTTTCAAGCTGCAGAATAAATGGGTCAGCTTGAACGGGGAAGGACCACGCCTATATAAAAAATAGCAGCATAATCCTGCTGTGTTTCGTCTGGTGAGTGTAGGTATCCGGAGACCTTTATTACTGGCGACGAGGCAGTCTCAAGAGTGACAATGCATCTGCATTATGATTCCTTGTCAAGCATGAATGTCAATAACGAAATAGATGTCATGGACCGCAGGAATCACTCACCATCAGGTGAACTGTATGCTCGTTTGTCGCTCAGTATAATATAAAAAAGGTGACATTAACTTCGTAAGATTTATCATAATTTTGTAAACATTTCCGCAAATATATTGGTAATCATTCGTTTCGTTTTCCTTGTATCATTTTTGAATGCATCTGCAATAAGAACGGAGAACGGTTTAGATGCAGCATCAAGGTCACGGGACATGCATACAACATACTCAGACCCAAAAACTAAGAATTTACGGGCCATAAAATTGTTGATGTTCAGCTTAGAATCGAAATAAGAAACCAAGTCGTAGCAACGAGGTACTCTTACCACTACGCAACGCGGCCGTCATTAAATTATTGTAATAAAAACAACACTTGCATCTGTGAATCATGCTAACAAATTGCAAACACGACATTGTTGAACACGTGTGGTCGTCCCTAGTTGAAGCGCTTAAGAAACACAAATTATTACAACATCCAAAACTGCCCACGCTGCCCCGCGAGATAATTCGAGACATTATCTTAATGTAGCCTGACCGTATATAGATGTAGACAATCGTACATGAACGCAATACTAAGTTTAATTTAAATAGGAGGACGCCGCCCCATTCAAACGTAAACCTGGTTTGGTTACGTTCGACGCTCGTCGCCAATAAGCGGTTAATTTACGGCAATAACTCGCAAGTTTAACCGTAAACGGCTCAATTCGAAATAGCGTCTGCATTGAAATAGCTTTATATTAAGGGTAAAGAATACTATTACGGACTGTCGCGTTGCTAAGCGAAACATCTGAGTGAATTCTCGAAATATTTTCGTGTATAGAAAATCTGTGCGGAATTTTAAAAAAGTCTAACATTCCGTGCATAGCTAGACGCGTGTGAATGCCTGATACAGTTATTAGCGGGGATGCCTAATAGTTCGCATGGTGAATTTTAACTTATAGAATGTTTACTGTTGAGAGATTTTTTTAGTCTATAGGTTTAATTGTGACATTATAAATATTAAATATGATTACTGTTTCTTTTCCTCGGTAAATTTCAAAAAGAAATAAAGGGAACTTATTATTTTGAAGGCATAACCATCAGTTGCTCTAATCTGTTCTCATTCTATACCCGTATTATGAACAGATACTTCAAATTACTATATACATTTTCAGTACAAATGCGAAGCTGTCATCGTTCGCATGAAATTGTGTATAATCCATGGAATATCGTAAATAATATAGTTTATTTGTAACCTTAATATTTAACAAGCTCTTTTAAGATTTCGTAATTAATATTTTTATCATGTAGAGTTGATCACATCTGGAAAGAACCATAAAATATTAATATATTATATATATATATATATATATATATATATATTATATATATATATATATATATATATATATATATATATATATATAGATATATATATATATATATATATATATATATATATATATATATATTTATTTATATAAGAGTAAATAAATGAAATTTTCATGTTTCTGAATAGTTAAATTTGCATACCAAAAACTTTTGATTTTATCTTAAATACTGCCGAAAAGATTGACATCGATTCACAGTGACACATCACAATAAAAGGAAATCATAAATTTAATTTAAAAAAAAGATCAGATTCTTAATACAAATATCATGAAGTAAACGTTGGTCGGTAAGTAACAGCAACGATCGGCTTATGTGATAGCGCTGCAATAAAGTCCATTACGAATGATACCTTATGTCCCATTCACACAGTAAAGTCATGTTGTTACGATCCCAACACTACTAAGTTGCATTATAATGAGCGACTTAGTTTTATTTAAATGGCATCTGAAGTGCGCGACGGAAAAAACGCTGGCATAGTGTGAAGTCTCTCTAATGGAATTTATGTACAATTAAGATTTTGCTCTCGTAATGTTTCGTGATTTTATAGGAATAGCTTTATAGTTTTTTTTTTAAACAAACGTCTTTTCATTTCCATTGGGACAGACAGAGAAAGCAAGTTTCACTTGGAGGTTTTAGTGAGCCTCTTTTTGTTGTTGCATGTTTCTTGCACGACACTATCAAGAAGAGGGTGCGTAAGAATTTCCACAAGCACAGAGGCATCATTAATGACACGGAACAAGCCATAGTTATAGTGAAAAAGTCCTGTGGGGGCCTATATATATATATATATACATATATATATATATATATATATATACATATATATTAGGAGGTATATATATATGTATTTCGTAACTGTACTGCAGTTATAAAAGACAAAATTCCGTCAGTGACCAATATGCTGCTTGGAGGTAGTAAGATAATTGGTAAAATTAGCTGTATGAATAAATTATGGAAAAAGAATACTCTAGATGAAACCAAATCGAGGTGTTAGTAAAATACTATTTATTTGATTATTAGCTAGTATTTATAAGCCGTATATATAAGCTTTGTTATTATGTGTATCGGACACATAATAACAAAGCATTTAAGTCGTATTAAGTTTATTTCAATCAGGATAGACAGTGCGTAATAATGTTCGAATTCATCTCATTATATTCGACAATGGTCTGATTACATTTTGCATGTACACAATAAATTAAAAAGAACATAAACAACTCGATTAAGCCACTCCAATCGATTCGATGTTGTGCCACTTAGATGTTTTTGCTGGCAACACTAATTTACCACCCGCGGAGCATTCACCGATTGATTATACCACTCTGCCGATCGATGTTGCCATATCAGTTGATTTTTTTCTTAAATCGCAGTTGGAAAGTTTTTTTATTTACTTTTTCACGAAGCCGAAATCGTACATATAAAATAGTTTCGAAACATTTTTTTATATCATTAAAAAAGTTTATTTATATATATTTTACATAAATTATGGAAAAATACAATTAAATATTTCAAATGAACTTGAAGTGTGTATTATATAAATAATAATATATTTATTTATTGTATTATATATTATAAAGTATATTAATTTAGGTATCCTATATATTTATTGTATTCATATATTTCTTTTTTAAGTATATTTAGTATATTATTAGAAAATATATATTATATTTTGTAGAGTATTTGTCCCATTTTAATATTATATGTGCACCTACCCTAGCGTCTCAATACCACCCTCAGGTCGACTGGTAGAAAATTCTTTTAGCATTAAGTCAGCCTATGTAGTATTTTGTGCATGAAGTTTAAAATAAATAAATAAATAAATAAAGATACGGTTACCACAATTTATTCTTACGTTCTTGAAATAATTTACAAGCTATGTATCGTGGATTCAGAAATAATGATAACAATATATAACATTTGCAATAAATACCCATTAAACAAATGAATGCATTATTTTAAATTAACTCCAATTGTAATACAGGAGACAAAAATTACCACCTTGGCAATTTGCTCATTGACTTTAAAAACAACATTTGTTACAATACTAGGGACTTAATAACTTAAAGTGTCAGGTTTTTTGTTTATATAATAACATATTTCATTAGAATAGATTAGTTAGCAAAAATGCTGCTGATGATATTTTTAATCGTGTTCATCATCTTTCTTCGTATCTCTTGGTCGTTTACCTGTAACACAGTGTAGGTTATTAATTACACTATGTTAATGTTACGTCATATCTCTAAGTGTCCTAAATAGATTCGGATGATTCTGTTCGTTTGGAAGGCCATACGTTTTTTTTCACTCACGCATCACCACCGTACCTAATATGCATTTTGATCGATATAATGCAATTGAAATAATGAAAAAGGTTCAGATATATCATCAAAGACACATAGTTTAAATACGCCTTTATGTAAAAATCAACAATTTGTAATACACAAATATTGTCTTTGTCTGGAATCAACCTAGTTACCATCGGGCCCGACACTAAAAACAATACCATGTTATTGTTAAGAAGTAAGAAGCGTCAACAGGTGACATCAAATCACTCGCGTCAGCTTGAAATGTCCGTATATACTGATGCTAAAAACTATTAAATAAAAGTAGTTTAAATAAACAATGAGTCGTATATTTACACTGAAAGTAACTAACGAGCACTGATGGCAAGTGATTCCTGCGGCCCACGACATCTTCATTCATCCTGGACAAGGAATCATAATGCAGATGCGCTGTTACCCTTGAGGACTGAGGTGGAATGCCTCATCACCAGTAATAAAGGTCTCCGGATCCCTACACTCACCAGACGAAACATAGCAGTATTTTGTGAGGGCACGGTCCTACACCAGTCGAGCTGATCTATTCATACTGCAGCTAGAAACAAACAGCAGTGTAGCTGTATCACTCAATTAAATGAAATTCAATATACATTTTATCAAATATAATTCAATTCAATCCAATGAGGAGACTAAGAAGACGCATAAAACAGTTCGACCTGGACTAATAGTGCGTTAGTGTATAAATGTCTCGTCTGATAAGTGACAGAACCAATAACAAAATTACTGATAATTAAGCATTCAATATTGATCCTTGGGGGTGTAACAACTTGATTTTGAATGTTTATCAACGATAGATGTTAGGACTTCAAGAATCAATTACCATCAGTATCACTGCACTCGTTTGTCATAAAATACGCGTCACAACCCTGATACCACACTGACTCAGCGCTTGTTTGTAATACTTGTAAGTAAAGCGTACTTATTGCCTTAAAGCCTTGTATAATAGAGCAGTCTGAACACACTACAGATATTGTTTATTACAATTTTTAATAATATCTTAATTTACTTCATAAGGAGGCCCGGAGCCCTTCCACACGTGGTCCACTTATGTAACGACAAGACTATATAATTTTATTGGACGTTTAAGTCAAAGATTTAAAATATCCAATAGCCTTATATTTAATGGTACGAGTTCAATCGCTCTCGCGCAAGAGTAACGTTTCAAGCTGAGGCTCCCTTTTAGGAGCCCTTGTGCTGGTTACCCAATAATAGAGGCATCGACTGAACGCCATAAGCGCTCGGTCACCGCTCAACCCACTGAAATAGTAGCCCTCAGGTGAATAGCGACCATCGGCCCGAAAAAATAAAGGTAAGAACAGCGAATTTTAACGTTGTAACTTCAGATCCGACGCTCGAAATTGTGAACCACGTAAGTTGGCTGGATTTACGGATATTTTAGTGATGTTAATAATATTGCTACCTCCTCCTCCTCCTTTTTTTTCTTCTTTTATTAATTAGTTTATTGCTACACCTATCATACATCTTGCTACACCTTGGGTTGACTGGTAGAGAATACCTCTGGCATTAAGTACGCCCTTTGTGGACTTTTAACTTTGTTAAGGTTAATGCAATAAAGAGTAAATAAATAAATATCTACTTCGCATAGGTTACTGTTACTGTGTTTACCGGTAAAAGTTTACCGTCATTCCATATCATCGTTTACAGCTTGTCGGTTCATTGACATTATGGCTTACTGATCTTTTAGGCTTTTATTAACCGGAATAATATAGTGAACATTAATTAAAAGATCAAATGTAAAAATAATAAGTACGCTTTACAGCATATAAATATCAATAAACACACAAACCATTTACAACAGAGACGTTATCACATGTGAACGCTTATAATTATCATTACTTACGAATTAAGCTTTTAATAACATCATTAAATATTATGCTTGAGTTGAAATTAATGAATTGGCACCAATATTCACAACTGTGTAAGTTGATTAGTATAATTTCTTTATATGATTATTTAATGTAATTTATGCAATCATAAATTTTATACATTTAATATTGATGTTAATTATAAGCAGTCCCGTTGCCAGTTAATGGTCCATCCATAACTTAAATCCAAACCAGATCTCATAACCTGATTAAAAAAGAATTATTGATCATAAACTAAGATATGAAGAGATATGAAGATATCCAATTATCTTTACCATTGTGTACAGGGCTTAAATTGTCAATTGCAATTTGAAGTATTCATTTTTGATTTTTCCACGTGGTTGGTAACGAAGTAAATCATCATAAGAAATCTCATATGTCAAAGAAATAAACCAAAAATTATTTCGAAGCTAAGTCCACCAATTCAAAGGTGTTTCAATTCACGTTACAGGATATACTTTGAAATTCAATACCCTCACTAGAGAGATTACGCCCAACAGGACTACATACTTAACAAGGTTTCTATAGGTTATTAGCATATACTGGTCACTAATATATATTCTTTGTGACAAATCCTTTTGTTTATACACTGATAACGGATTAAATTATGTGCATTATATCATAGAGTTTCATCTTCGACTAGTCATGGGGTTACCGATACATAAATAAATAGTTAAAAATCTCAATTAGGGCTGTTAAATGATACAGTGCTATTTAGCTAATCAGATCTCGGCCATTATGAAAACCTTGCTCTCTACAATGAAACTAAATTTTAGCGAATGATATTTTGTATGTAATAATCCGAGAAACGAACACATATTAACCAAAATGAATGAAATTAACTTAAATTCGATACCCAGAGCACAATATCATAAGTTCTAGCCACGAGGTTATCACAGCTTATTTCATCTTGTTTGTACATTAATTTACTAATAATGTATCCTGGCGTATCAATTGATATTTAGATGTCAAGTAGTCAATTAATATAATGATAAGAACCAGGACGTTTAATATATAAAATAAGTATTTTGCTTTGAGTATTTCATAACTACATACGAGTAGGTTATGAGATATGATGATTAACGAACGGTTTAATATGATGCTGTTAAAGATAATTTAATTAACCATAATACAAACTCACAAAGAGCCTGGGTGGCTTAGGATCTCGCCACGGGAAGAGCCATAAGCCGATACATTGATAGTTACCGATCAAAATGATTATGTTACTTTGCAACAATTTACGAAAAACATTAAACAGCAAACTCGATACGCCTCAACATAATCTAGATAAAGATCGGCCACGTATTTCAGCTATTTATAAAACCTGCCGGTTCCCAATAACTCATACGCTTACAGGACGTAAAGCAAGAAACTTGTAGCGCGACACGTGTACGGACACGCACACACAAGTACCGGAGCGTACGACGTCTCACGCAGCGCACCGTGTGACCGATACATATCAACCTAATGATTGATGCAAACGCCCATTTGCTAGACTAGTTCCATCTTACATGTACGGCCAGGAAACAAACGAGTAATTTTTTTGTGAAGGCAGATTGCTATTTAGATTAGATGCTATGATCGTGTCGCAAATTACTAGCCTAAACATGTACCAAAGGAAGCCTCGTCTCCCGTGTCACCTTCACCGTGCTACGGGACCAGGGACCACTCCGTGCTGCTGTCGTCCCCGGGTTCGCTACTCTGGACGTTGAGAGCCCAACGCCTGTAATTCCGTAATCCCCTTTTAGTCACCCTTTACAACAGGCACTCCCTAGTAGGTAGGTGCTGGAGGTACCTGGGTATCAGGGCTAAGGTTATCTCTATACTAAAAAGCTGGCGGTAGTTTTCGCTAACGGCCACTGCAGCTTCACAAGAATATACTCACGACTCACACAAGATATTTACATGCATATATTGGCGACGTCTATGTAATTCTGTTATATCGACAATAACTTCACTTTGATACATTTTTAACTATAATATTCTTTATACAATATTAATATAACCGTAAAGGCCCCGGACGGTAAAGTTCTAAGTTGATAAAGTAATAAATAATAGGGTTAATTTTTAGAACTGAAATATTTAATTTTATTATTTATGTTTTTGTAAGTATAAATATGTATAACTTGAATATATTATATACATTTTATCCAAAGAGTGTTTTGAATAGTTTTTGAATTGACAGCAAATGTTAAGTTATTACTGTACGTGTTACTTGTTGGCGTATTTGGAGTATCTATATCACATTTATTCATTACGTATATTATTGGTCCATAGAAAGTGCCCCTAAAGAGTCAGTCTATATATTGTGTAGACCTGGAACAAAATCAATTTTTAGCTCCCAAGGTCTACATCTGCGTAGGGATAAAATATACTGGTAGGTTATAAGTAATACAACCTCCTAGACTACAAATCGAGTACCAAAATTAGATAATCAAATTTTTAGTTTATAATTCTAATTACACTTAAAAAGAACTTCCGTTTTATTACAAAATATAATATTAATCAAATTAACCACAAAAACATATCAATTAGTACATAAGAAATTAGGTGTATTATGTATACTGAATATTGACTGAACGTAAATATAGTAGTAGAACTACACTGAAGTTTGTTTCTAGCTGCCGAATGACCGAATGTAAAATAGCAACATAATGCGTTTCGTTAATGTGTTTTGTCTGGAGCGTTTAGTGATCCGGAGACCTTTATAACTGGTGACGAGACATTCAATCTCAGTCCTCAAGGGTAACAACGCATCTGCACTATGACTCCTTATCAAGAATGAATGTGTCATATCATGGGCCGTAGGAATCACTTGCCATCAGGTGAACTGTGTGCTCGTTTGTTACTCTCAATGTTATAATAATAAAAAAAATAACCGTACTAAAAGTCATTTCTAATTGAGCTTAGGATGACGAGCTTATAGTTCATCAGACTTACTTGTCATACTTGCGACCCATTAACACCTACATCCATTTCAACAAAGATTCAACATGCACATGTCACTCTTAAGGACTAAGATGGAATTCCTTGTATGTAACTGAGTCTCCGGATCCCTACACTATATACGGGACCGTTATGCTGATATTACACGATAGTATTATATGAGGGTGTGACCTTTTCTCATATTACTGTAAATAGTCTTTATTAAATTTCGTTTTATGTGGGGATTATTTTATATTTTCAATTCGCTTACTTTGTGGCCCATCGATGGTAGTCACTGATGCGTACTGCCTACTACCAGCGTTCTGCTTAAATCATGATTAATATGACAACCCCCAGAGCTTAACCTGTGAAACGGGATCCTGCAATCGATATGATGGAATATAAAATAATGTTACATCGCTATTTTTACATATTTCTAATACTTTGATAAAATGTGGGTAAAATTTTTGATCATTATTAATCGGTCGTACAATTGATGTCCATCCATCCATAATAAAATAAGTCATTAATTAAAAAAAACTGACTTTTATCTACTATTTTATCTACCAGTAGATTGTTAGTACCCGAGTTGTTACCTGCGCGAGATATATAGGTATATTCACAATTAATCTGTAACTTTGAAAATATAGTAACACTCCAGCATCCTTGTATATAACAGTGAGTAGTAGAGCTACGCTGCAGTTTGGTTCTAGCTGCAGATTGAATGGGTCAGCTCGACTGCGGTAGGACCATGCCCTCACAGAATACCAGCGTAAAATAGCAACATAATGTAGCATCATGATTTCTTGACTAGGAGGAATGTAAATGTCATGGGCCGCAGGAATCACTTACCATCAGTGAACTGTGTTCTCGTTTGTTACTCTCAGTGTAATAATAAAAAAGAAACGATTCTGAGTTTGCTCCATCTAGCGGTAAGTGTTATGGCATCGTCATATATCACCGTAGTCATAAGAAAATTGATGTCATCCTAATTTAACCTTTTAATGTATAAATGTCAAAATATCGACCTTTCTTTATTCACATCAAAGCTAATGATTTCTCAGTAAGTCTGTTTAACTATTAATAAGGAAGAATTATAAATTTAAAGTTTCCTTCGTCAATAATCTATTTAAGTCTTAATGATTCTATTTCCAGGATTTTCCAGCCGCAAATGGCTTAATAGTCTCCTTTATATTAAAAATTACGATTAATGGACATTTTGTGCTCACTTAATGCAATTAACAATTATAAACATCTTATTCACTGGAACCAATTGCATTAACACAACATAACATTAAACAGAGACCTACAATTATAAGGTATAAGTATTAGTGAGAAATTATGAATTTTAATATAGTTATATCAATCATTCAATGTTTATGGCGTAACATTATCGACTGTTTAGCGCTAACGAGCATACTAATTTGAAATCATCACTAATTTTATACTTTTTTAAACAAAGACTACCTTAGTGGTAAATAAATTTGCTAAACATGAGACTTGTTTGGTAGAAAACTTTCATAACGATGAATTTTCAAATACTTTCAACAGAATTCTAATTGTTTTTACCAAGAGCTCAACTGTATGTGAAAGTCAATTAATGTACATAAGGAATAATTTATGGTTAACAGCTGCTAATTTATTAGTTGTAGCCAATTACAGACTATGAATTCCAAGACCACAAACCAACGTAGCATACAAAACTGATGTCCGTTGGAAATAGAAGCCTAAGTTAATTAGTGACTGATGACAGGTTGCGGTTATGTCCATTCCAAGCTGTCTATTATTAAAATCGTTTCTATAAAGGAAAGGAAGCAAACTAACACAAATTCCACAAAAATAAAATATGTCTATTCTTCAACGTAACATATACATGTTTATTGTTAAATCTCAACGTACTTACACCTACTACGATTCCATAACGAGATTTCTCTAAACAGTGAAGAAATGGTGGTCCGCGTTATCTCTTTTTTTTATTTTTTCAATATATATACGATACTTTAATAGAGAAGACATATTCAATAGATCACATACACGATGGTTATAAAGCCGTCTCCAATCAAGAGGACGCTGGAAAGATAACATCCACATAACATAGGCTCTTAGTAAATCTAATAACGATGACAGTATGACAGAGAGATGTTATCGCAACTTTAGTTCAACGACTTCCTTAGTACCCTTATGACTTTGTTATACTTGAATCATTGGCTCCGTACGGTTTGTGTACATGAGTATAAATGTCGTACCAAGTGGCTCAATCGACGGGTATATGGATTCAAGAAAGTCAGATAAATATTGATATTTATAAATTAAGTTTTTTTTCTCTTGACAGATAGGCATATTTTTTGCATTTATATTAAATAATAAAAGTAAATGATTTGTTATTATTTTGTTTTTATTGGAATTAATAATGATGATAGTAGATTTCAAATTATGCAATAGTTTCTCTTGTATAGCCAGCGCATGGCATGCGAAATAAAAAAAAGGGCATTAAATTCCATCCAAACAAAATTACAAATTATTAAATGTACATATATTATTCATACAAAATAATTACAATATTATCCTTTAATTAAGTTCACAATAAAAAAATGTCAAAGAAGATAATATATTAATATTTTTAATAAACTGTCGTTTTTCTCACTATTATATTAAAATGAAATATTTACAATATGCAGACGAAATAAAGAGAGATATTATATATGTTTGAACACTATGCACCGATAGCACTTGGTTCTTGATAATGTTATTTTAACCATATTTATAAATGTTTTATCACTCGTGAGGTGCGGGAGGTAATATGTATTTATATGTTGTAGAATAAAAACAAAATTCTTAGTTAGGTTCATTAGCAGAACATTGTTTTGTTTTTCATTAACCAAGTTTTTAGCGAAATATTATAGTTATGTAGTGGTAACTCATTAACGGTCGCATTTTGAGTGCTTCAAATTATGGCTGCTTTAAATCTATGACTTATAGATCGTATTTTTCTCTGCTATGAAAGCCTATATTCACATGATTCGACGTATGGGAAATACGCCGTAAGTGCTGGATTGCAATTTTTGTATTATAATTTTTTTATGTCCCCTTCCAGTGTGTTCTTTTCCAATTTAACTGATCATCTATTATTTATTCTAAGAATATTGGTTGCGTTAGGAATATATTGTCTGTTATAATGAATGTTTGATATTTTATCACGCCTATTAAAATTTATATAATTCGTTTTAGTCAAATAAATCTATTATTTATTAAATCGTGTCATTGATTATAAGTTTAGTAATATTTCTTTATATTGTGTTACTGTGCTGTTGCTTTGTTATTTGATGTTATTATGACGGTTACATAAAGAGAATTGTTCTATTTCTTATCGCGTGTGGTAGATCGTTGATATAGATCAAGAACAATAAAGGGCCCAGCACTCTACCCTGGGGTACACCTGTGTCGTTATTCCTGCGCTCCGACCTATTTATTATTATTATTTGCTAAGAGTTGAACTGCGATATCTCCACACATCGTGTTCTGTTATTTAAATATTAGGTCTTTACATATGACATTAGCGTATTATATGGAAAAAGTAGAAAACGATTCTTGTATGAAATTATATAATTATTCAAACGAAGTATGTACTACTATTATCTATGTGCTTTCGCCATTTTATAGGTTCAGGCATTTTGTAGTTAATTGATTCCATTGCTGAAAAAGTTTTGGGAGCGAGAATCAATAAAATCTTTCAAAGCAGTCCAAACTACCTCATCGGAGTTGAATTTTGTTAATATCAAGAAAATTTCCAAATTACGAAAATTGGCAATATGTGGGAACAAGGTCCGGGAGTTTGTGTTGGTGGGTGCCGGTGTCGTTACAATCGCAACTCTTCTATTGTAGCATTGTGAGCAATTCACTAATCTTGATTGTCTAACGGCTAGCTTTTCCATCATGGTTTGGTTGACAATGTAGATCTGCCGTAATGGCCTGGCCAGATTTTTGCCTCAGCAGCTGTGCATGATACCAGAACTGGTCCACCAAACTGGTGAGTGTACCTTTTTCTGAGTCAACATTCGCTTGGGACTGGATTTGGCCGGTTCTCCTGGGTTCTCCACTGTGATGAGTGTTTCTGATTGTCGTACAGTTTCCATTTTTCATCACCAGTAAGAATATGATTCAAAATACCCTCGATATTGTGACGGTTGAGCAATTTAACGCAGTCCTCAACGCGTATTTGTGTGCTTCAATTTTATGTTGTGTAATTCAATTCATGTGGTACCCATTTACACTTTAAATCCGCTTTTTCGCTTTTCTAATTTCAAGTAAATTAAAATTGTTTTGTCACTCATACCGAAGTTTACCGCAAATTTTTAGGTGGTTTGCGATAGATCCGCTCCACGATCACCTTTAAATCTTTACTTCGTTCTCCGGTCGTCCTCAGGGTTTGTTTTAGAGGTCAAAATCTTCAGAACGATAACTTTGGAATCTAAAATATTTCGTGCTTTCTTTTACACATTATAATCCTTCGAGCTGTTTCTGCTGCCACCGTGGAACTCATATTTGTAAACAACGCGATATTAAAGTTTCTTATTTTATTAACAGAAGGATGTCAAAGAATAAACAAATGACGCTAAAACAAATGAATCACTAAATTCGAAACACAAATACACAAGCATAAATTTCAAATACATATGAATTTTGAATTCTTAAACAAACGCCAGATTATTTGAGATCAAAGCGGCCAATACTACAAAACGTCAGTATCAAATGTAAGGACCTAATATTATTGCACCAATTTACTTGTAAGTGTGGGTTCCCTTATACAATATTGTTCCAGTTTAGATGGAACCATTAATGACGGACAAAATCAAATGGTTTTGTCATAACAAAGAACAGAGCTGTTTTAATTATTTATTTAAACTGTGTCAAACCTCGGTAACTAGACTATAATTTATGATCTCATATTTTTCCAAAATCAGGCAAATTTTTCTACCCTAATTTTTTTTAATTCGGATTTAAGTTTTATCTTTATTATATTGACAGTAACAAATGAGCATATATTTCACCTGATGGTAATAGATTCCTGCGGCCCTTTCTGCGGGTTTCCAGATGCACAATTTATGGGTCAGCTCGACCGGAGTGGGACCACGCCCTCACAGAATATCAATCTGAAATAGCACAATGCTGCTGTGTTTCATCTAGTAAGCGTAGGGATCCGGACACGTTTATCACCGTCAATTATAATTTTCTCGACTACTTATTAAGTTGAAGGACCGTATATATCATAATATTCAGCGAGCATCCCGCTAGAAATTGTGTTGTAAATTGTGATTGTCCAAAGTTACTTGACAGAGTAGGTTTGCTTGGTGGGTGGTATCATCAAGTAAGCGATCAAAACCTACCACCAGAATTGTTTTCTTATTTAGTACAGCCAAAAGAACAGATGTAAGGTATCACATATCAAGAAACTTCCTATGAACGCAAATAACTATATCCCTCGACCAACATATTAACGGATTCCTTGCAGTGGTATAAAAAATGTTGTTATTCTTACTAATGTACATATAAGGCCGATCACATTTGTTATTTCTTATTCCAGTAGGATGCAAAAGACTTCAGAGCTTATATTTATTAAGAAGTAAGCATATTCGACAGCATAAACAGAAAAAATATTGAAAGACACTTGGTGTTCTAACGTCTATTACTATACTATAACTGTCTATATCTATACTCGTGATTTTGCAATAAATATTGTACAGTGACGTTACATAACATCACGCTTTTTCATTAGTTATAACGTTCTTTTTATTTTTATTATGTAATGGTTCATATATTTTTATCGATATTACCACGTTATCATCTTTGACGATGACGATGTCCGCCCGGTTGATTTCGACGTTTTGACAATCTTTTGGTTATTACTATTACTAGATGACTTGATGATGATAGTTTCGGGATAGTAGTATTCGGGCAAACACGTTTGTTTTTACTTGTCCCCTATTCTCTATTCAGTATTAAACCATTTAAAAAAAAAAGATGTCGAGTACTAATTACTCGTAATGAACAGATATTGTTACACGTCCTTGCATCGAATACCAGGACTCACGACGTAGAAGCCGTGTCTAAACCTCTACGCCACGCTGCTATCAATAAGTGGTAATAAATACTAATATTTTATGATATATACGTTCCTTTAACTTAATCAGCAGTCGAGAAAATCATAATTGACGGAAAAGATGTTACACAACCACTAACTATTGCTAATGCAATGAATAACTAATTGTTTTGTATTACTAAAAATAGTAAATACTCAAAATTGTCGTTAGGAAAACTAAAATAATAACTAATTATTATAACACTATGTATTTAAGTCCGGTGAATACAATTGACATAAGTAAAATTATTATGATATTAAATAATGAATGATGGGTATGACGGTACCAAGACAAGCATAAAAATAATAAAATTATATACAGAACCAATTTTAATAGTTTTATTTTGTTTCTTATATCTATCAGTGCAAGCCGGAACATTTCCAGACAGATTATTATTATTATTATTATTATTATTATTATTATTTGTATTACATTATAGATGGACCAAGCCCAGAATCATATCTGTATTCAATTTTATAGTTGGTTGACGAATTGCAGTACATTTTTTATTACATTGATAGTTACAAACGAGCACACAGTTCATCTGATGATAAGTGATTCCTGTGTCCCATGACATCTACATTCATCCTTGACAAGGAATCATAATGCGAATGCGTTGTCAACCACGAGGGCTGTGATAGAATGCCTTGACACTAGTAATAAACGTATCCAGATCCCAACGCTCACTAGACGAAAAACAGCAGCACTGTGCTATTTCACGCTGATATTCTGAGGGCGTGGTCCTACTCCGGTCGAGCTGAACCATTAATTCTGCAGCTGAAAACCCGCAGTCGGGGCCACAGGAATCAATTACCATCAGGTGAAATGTGTACTCGTTTGTTACTGTCGATATAATAAAAATAAATCAACCAATATATTAATCCAATTCATGGCATGCCTAGAATATGATTATGATTTAGCGAAAAACGACTACCGAAATCGATCGACTAGAAACATCTTATACCTTTAAACTAGGCCTTACTGGTGGCAATAATGTGTGGGCACATGTATATATATATTCCGTTGGCTGGTCCCGTCTTTTCTCGCTCAAAGCTTAAGTTTAACAATTCGTAGAATAAATGCAGACAGCGTTTTTGGTTCTTTGTGCCACAAATAGCTCTATATTTTAGATATTACAATTTTAGATTTTAAGCTATTGCAATTGTACATTCTGTTGACATCATCTTGCGTATTTTATTTCGGTTAAATGCTTAACAAGTTTAACATAATTAATAGGTTTTGATGATACTCTATCAGAAATGTTAATTGAATAGAATGTTCTCGTAACGCGGTTAATATGAATGTTTGCGCCTAACAAGAAATACCTAATAGGGTACGTGCTTGTTACATGCGGTTACATCTTAGACCATTAAAACAAATGCATTTGTGTGGTGTCTTCTATGACATGTGTTTTAGCATAACAGTTTAGTTATCTTTTGTATTCTGTAGAAAAATGTGCCTCAATATATGTCGGCTACGAGTTTGAAATACTCTGTGTCAATTTATGGACCTCGAAAGCGCTCGAAGCGTTTGAATACATCAAGTTTTTTTAAAAGAATTTGTCCCTCCATAATGAATAAAAACGTGTAATCGTTATGGAAGTTTCTTTTATTTATAACTTTTCATTTTTTCAGACAAAGCGTGTCAACACTGTCCCAGTTTTCTGTACTATCAACTAGTGAAATATTATATTGTAATGTAACATTTTCATTTAAGTTAAACTAAATAAAATTGTTTTTTTTTGTATCTTTACACTATGAATTGAAATGGGTGACTTAATACCTAGGGGCATTATCTACTAGTCACGATCAAAACGGCAGAGAAAATATTGAAAGAAAAAATGTTGTGTTTGTTTAAGACAGGAAGATTTTAATTGTAAAAAATCAAACATAGCATTATTTATTTTTACAATAAATTAACAACAATTCTAACCTGAACGACGTCAGTCATAAATCATATCAGTGCAAGCCGGAACATTTCCAGACAGATTATTATTATTATTATTATTATTATTATTATTATTTGTATTACATTATAGATGGACCAAGCCCAGAATCATATCTGTATTCAATTTTATAGTTGGTTGACGAATTGCAGTACATTTTTTATTACATTGATAGTTACAAACGAGCACACAGTTCATCTGATGATAAGTGATTCCTGTGTCCCATGACATCTACATTCATCCTTGACAAGGAATCATAATGCGAATGCGTTGTCAACCACGAGGGCTGTGATAGAATGCCTTGACACTAGTAATAAACGTATCCAGATCCCAACGCTCACTAGACGAAAACAGCAGCACTGTGCTATTTCACGCTGATATTCTGAGGGCGTGGTCCTACTCCGGTCGAGCTGAACCATTAATTCTGCAGCTGAAAACCCGCAGTCGGGGCCACAGGAATCAATTACCATCAGGTGAAATGTGTACTCGTTTGTTACTGTCGATATAATAAAAATAAATCAACCAATATATTAATCCAATTCATGGCATGCCTAGAATATGATTATGATTTAGCGAAAAACGACTACCGAAATCGATCGACTAGAAACATCTTATACCTTTAAACTAGGCCTTACTGGTGGCAATAATGTGTGGGCACATGTATATATATATATATATATATATATATATATATATATATATATATATATATATATATATATATTCCGTTGGCTGGTCCCGTCTTTTCTCGCTCAAAGCTTAAGTTTAACAATTCGTAGAATAAATGCAGACAGCGTTTTTGGTTCTTTGTGCCACAAATAGCTCTATATTTTAGATATTACAATTTTAGATTTTAAGCTATTGCAATTGTACATTCTGTTGACATCATCTTGCGTATTTTATTTCGGTTAAATGCTTAACAAGTTTAACATAATTAATAGGTTTTGATGATACTCTATCAGAAATGTTAATTGAATAGAATGTTCTCGTAACGCGGTTAATATGAATGTTTGCGCCTAACAAGAAATACCTAATAGGGTACGTGCTTGTTACATGCGGTTACATCTTAGACCATTAAAACAAATGCATTTGTGTGGTGTCTTCTATGACATGTGTTTTAGCATAACAGTTTAGTTATCTTTTTGTATTCTGTAGAAAAATGTGCCTCAATATATGTCGGCTACGAGTTTGAAATACTCTGTGTCAATTTATGGACCTCGAAAGCGCTCGAAGCGTTTGAATACATCAAGTTTTTTTAAAAGAATTTGTCCCTCCATAATGAATAAAAACGTGTAATCGTTATGGAAGTTTCTTTTATTTATAACTTTTCATTTTTTCAGACAAAGCGTGTCAACACTGTCCCAGTTTTCTGTACTATCAACTAGTGAAATATTATATTGTAATGTAACATTTTCATTTAAGTTAAACTAAATAAAATTGTTTTTTTTTGTATCTTTACACTATGAATTGAAATGGGTGACTTAATACCTAGGGGCATTATCTACTAGTCACGATCAAAACGGCAGAGAAAATATTGAAAGAAAAAATGTTGTGTTTGTTTAAGACAGGAAGATTTTAATTGTAAAAAATCAAACATAGCATTATTTATTTTTACAATAAATTAACAACAATTCTAACCTGAACGACGTCAGTCATAAATCATATCAGTGCAAGCCGGAACATTTCCAGACAGATTATTATTATTATTATTATTATTATTATTATTTGTATTACATTATAGATGGACCAAGCCCAGAATCATATCTGTATTCAATTTTATAGTTGGTTGACGAATTGCAGTACATTTTTTATTACATTGATAGTTACAAACGAGCACACAGTTCATCTGATGATAAGTGATTCCTGTGTCCCATGACATCTACATTCATCCTTGACAAGGAATCATAATGCGAATGCGTTGTCAACCACGAGGGCTGTGATAGAATGCCTTGACACTAGTAATAAACGTATCCAGATCCCAACGCTCACTAGACGAAAAACAGCAGCACTGTGCTATTTCACGCTGATATTCTGAGGGCGTGGTCCTACTCCGGTCGAGCTGAACCATTAATTCTGCAGCTGAAAACCCGCAGTCGGGGCCACAGGAATCAATTACCATCAGGTGAAATGTGTACTCGTTTGTTACTGTCGATATAATAAAAATAAATCAACCAATATATTAATCCAATTCATGGCATGCCTAGAATATGATTATGATTTAGCGAAAAACGACTACCGAAATCGATCGACTAGAAACATCTTATACCTTTAAACTAGGCCTTACTGGTGGCAATAATGTGTGGGCACATGTATATATATATTCCGTTGGCTGGTCCCGTCTTTTCTCGCTCAAAGCTTAAGTTTAACAATTCGTAGAATAAATGCAGACAGCGTTTTTGGTTCTTTGTGCCACAAATAGCTCTATATTTTAGATATTACAATTTTAGATTTTAAGCTATTGCAATTGTACATTCTGTTGACATCATCTTGCGTATTTTATTTCGGTTAAATGCTTAACAAGTTTAACATAATTAATAGGTTTTGATGATACTCTATCAGAAATGTTAATTGAATAGAATGTTCTCGTAACGCGGTTAATATGAATGTTTGCGCCTAACAAGAAATACCTAATAGGGTACGTGCTTGTTACATGCGGTTACATCTTAGACCATTAAAACAAATGCATTTGTGTGGTGTCTTCTATGACATGTGTTTTAGCATAACAGTTTAGTTATCTTTTTGTATTCTGTAGAAAAATGTGCCTCAATATATGTCGGCTACGAGTTTGAAATACTCTGTGTCAATTTATGGACCTCGAAAGCGCTCGAAGCGTTTGAATACATCAAGTTTTTTTAAAAGAATTTGTCCCTCCATAATGAATAAAAACGTGTAATCGTTATGGAAGTTTCTTTTATTTATAACTTTTAATTTTTTCAGACAAAGCGTGTCAACACTGTCCCAGTTTTCTGTACTATCAACTAGTGAAATATTATATTGTAATGTAACATTTTCATTTAAGTTAATCTAAATAAAATTGTTTTTTTTTGTATCTTTACACTATGAATTGAAATGGGTGACTTAATACCTAGAGGCATTATCTACTAGTCACGATCAAAACGGCAGAGAAAATATTGAAAGAAAAAATGTTGTGTTTGTTTAAGACAGGAAGATTTTAATTGTAAAAAATCAAACATAGCATTATTTATTTTTACAATAAATTAACAACAATTCTAACCTGAACGACGTCAGTCATAAAAAAAATATACGCCTCTTTTTGCAGTTTTTTCCAATAAAGAGATCCGCTACACAACCAATCAAAAATGACCAGTTAGTGTGGCGTAATGTTTTTTCCATGTGAAATTTATTCAACATAACAATTTACGGACTACGAAGCGCATACCTGAATGAAATATTTATAACTATGCATACAACGCGAGAGCTTATTAAAAAAAAAGTATAAAAACGCACCCATAAAGCCTTTTAGAAACAATGTAAAATTGAATAGCTTATATTAACATTTAGCTGCAAAGGATTTCGTCGAATCGTTTGCATAAAACGCAAACTAAACTTTTTAGAGTTGAGTCGCCGGCTTTTAGTGACGGATGATACCAATTTGAATTTCATAAAGTTGTCGCAAGAAGTGTATAACATAAAATTTTCAAAAACAAAAACTTCAAACTATGACACAGTTCACTTGATAAGTGATGACTGCGGCCCGTGACATCCACATCTATCCACAAAAAAGGTTAAATATGCACATGTGTTGTCACTCCTGGTGACTGAGATAGAATGTCTCGTAACCTATAATTATATCCTCGAATCCCTACTTTCATCACACCATATACACAGCAGTTTATTTTACGCTGCTATTTTACGTTGGTAGAGCTGTAGCGTGAATTCCAATGTGACCCTATTATATGATATGTAAAAAAAAATAGTATATCACATAATTTGATTTAGAAAACAGTAATTTGACATCAATATTACTTAAAGATGTTATACGCTCAATATTAATTCTAGCTCTCTTTTTAGAGGCATTTTTGAGTCTTTGAATATATGCATATGCAATCCTTACATTACCAAATTGCCAAGTCTAATCTATGGTCTAAACTCTAAACCATTATGTAATAATAAATTTTAGTCAATTATATCATAGGGACTAAACAAACTAATTCAAATGCATTCCAAATTCAACAACATTAGTATTGCCACTCTCAAACAAATATGCAACATTTAGGCAGATCGCGTGGCCGACATCACGCTGTGTTGCCAGACACTGATTAACGTCCTACATTCATTGCATGTTGAACCGAAGCTAAGACATCTAGTAAGTATGTATTCCGTACGTGCGTTCCCCTTTGAGTGTCTAACGAGATTGTATGCAATTGTACGGGTAATAACCTGTTCTTTTAGTGCTGTGGTAAAATTATACTCCTGTATGTGTAAGGACACGTTTGTTTTGTGCAAATTATCATGTAACTGAGATTATGTTTGTGTTTTGACAGTTGCAATACATAACAATTTATTATACAATTACTTCAACCGTGTTAATGACAATAACAGATATTAAATATTTTTATGAATTTAATTGTACGTATTAACCTATGAAATTGCCGTTTTGTATGAAATAAGTTGAAGTGATTTTTTTCAAACTTTTTATTTCTGTTATTCAAAGTAATCACCCATGTAATCAATGCATCTTTGTCAACGCAATGGTAGTTTATTGATGCCCTTCTTCTTAATCAGCTGGACGGGAGGCAACAAATTCTTTAAAGACATTTTAATTTGAATTGAATTGACTCGGGATTTGAAATTTTTTCCCGCTAATAAGTTGTCTCAATTTTGGAAAAAATAATAGTCGGTGGGTACAAGGTCTGGTGAGTACGGTGGATGAGGGAGAGATTCCAACCCCAACTCTTGCAGCTTGGAGACTGTCTGTTGTGCAGTATGGGGTCTCGCGTTGTCGTGTAGCAGCAGCGGGGACGACCGATTGACCAAAGCTGGTTGCAGATATGCCATATATTATGCTTCTCCATTCTTGTCTTCAGTACTTTGAAGTACTTCTGCAGTAATGCTCATGCCGTTTGGTAAACTGTGAAGAATCACACCGGCACTAGACCACCAAACAGTGACCATCAACTTTCTAGAGGTAATTTTTCGTTAAGGGCATTGCTTTGGTGCTGAACCAGGATTTAACCAATGCTGAGCAGAATCTACTTTTCGTCGCACGTTCGGTTCAAAATTCTTTTATTTCTGTGCCTGTTGAGCAGCTCGAGACAGGTTTTTACGCGTCTATGCGCTGGCGATCGTTAAATTCGTGGGGCACCCATCTATCAAGCTTTTTTACTTTGCCAATTTGTCGCAAATGGACCAATATTGTTTTGATGTTAACATCAAAAGCTGCAGCTAGCTCGGCTGTACATTGAGTATCATCAGCTTCTACAATCGCCTTTAATTCATCATCGTTGACCGAAGTTTCCGGACGACCACGAGGTTCATTTTTCAAATCAAAATTTTCAGAACGGAACCGGGCAAACCAATAACGGGTTGTGCGTTGTTCCATAAGTACACGATTTTTTAAAGTATCCATTATGACGAAAAATGTTCAAACGTAATGCAAATACAAAGCTAATCAATAAACAAGACTGACTTTTTAAAAACAATGTAATGTTTTTAATACATAATTAATTTGCATTTAGGATTCACAGCCAATCAAAACATTTTTTTGGTTTGAAATGGCCAATACTGAAGAACGGCAATTTCATACGTAAAGACCTAATAACCCAGCAAACGTCATGGGAAGATGGGTCACATTTGAAACATATAAATTACAGTAAAATTGTCACTATTTTCGAGATACTCAATATCTCAATACCTGTAACACTTTTACTTAGGTCATTGTTTTATCTGATAGGTGACTCCTCAACCTATCTTCCCCTTAAGTTTGTCGTCCTACATACGGGACACATTGTATATATTTCAACTTACGTGTATCATTAGCCAATACATTAGTATACTATAGCTTGTAAAAGCGATACAGAGACGTTGTAAGTGGCAAACTCGTATTGGTAAACACAATGTAAATTTCTTTCTTCATTCTTTTGCTTGTGTGACAACCTATTGTAGGTTTGATGAAAATAATGGATGTAAGTGATTAAGATTTGTGCTTCGTGGCGATGTTAGTTGCCGTTCAGTAATGGACTAGTGATAGAGAGAGATTGAAATGGATTATTATACGCCTTATCTGCGATATGTGTGATAAAGCCACGTCGCAACTAAAAACTAACAGTATTATGGATTGGTTGACTCCACCACCGTGATCGACCAAAGAGGATCATGTTCTCGGTAAAAATATGTTTCGCATGGCAAATCTAGATACCAAATTATTTATATAGAGTTATTCCATCTTAGTACTCAGGGATCACAAGATTCGAAGGGGCAAGATGAAGATCTCACTTAACCGAGTTACTTAGACGACTACACCTAACGTTGTTGTGTGTATTATCTTTAGAATATATGAGAAAAAGAAGGCCTGTCCGTTAAACTGTACACAAGTAAACGAGACACGAAAATAGCGACATGTTTTATTATATATTTGTCGATTTATGTTACTCATACCAGTATAGTAACATCGCGATAATCGTTAATAGACTCTTTTACTATTTATGAAAGAAGATGGACGGTGGCGTGGTAGAGTGATATTTTTGTTTTTGATTTCCGAACGAGGACTATTTGGACAACACGTTGTGTCATAGTTTCTTTTCGGTTCTGGATGTTTTGTATTTAGCTCTGATATCCCGAATACTTATTTTAATATAAATGCATGAGCATTATATCGGTCTAGGAAAGGGGACAGTAAATTAGTGTCTTTATATTTAGGGCACTATACACCAAGTCACACCAAATGAGTGGTCCGCCCAGTGGTCGAAATTCATTAATTATTATTTTTATAAGTTTGAACGTTATTGAGGTTCTTTGAAAATTCTTGGAAAAATTGTAGTATACCTGCTATCTATATATACTATAATCATTAGATATATATTTTGTTTTTGAATTTTGTTTTCTGCGTAGATTTTTTCTTATAAACTTTTTCACTTTTCAATTCACTCTACATTTACTCCGCCATTTTTTTACAGTGTGTGAACGAAAACAATGAATATTTTAATTTAATTTAATTTAATGTATTTATAAGACATATAAAACACTTTATCTTTAACATTTTATCTTTCTACAGTCCTCCAAATGAACTTTAACTATTTCAAATCTCATACTCGTCTGTGCGCGCAATATGCTTAAAAATGGGTAGAAAGTACGAGTGTCACGTATTAATATTACTGATAGTAGCAGATTCACACTACAGTTTGTTCCAACAATCTACTAAGTTGGTTTTATCTGGTGACAATCAGAAAATATCTCCGTGATCAAAATAAACAAAAAGGTTATGTGATTGGATATTTACGATAGATCATAATTTTTTATTAAGGATATAAATGAACTGTTGCCAGATTAGAACTCCTTTAACAATATTAACGAGAAACGAGAGTAAACATTAAGATAATGACAATAATAATTAAAAGATAAATATTGCTTACGATATCCGTTGCACAAAGCTTTTTGATTAGTAATTATATAACGTTGGAAATGTCAAAGCACCCTTAGTTTCATATAAAGGCTTTTCATTTTGTATGTCAAAGCCAAAATACGTTCAAGCTACTAAGAGTTTAATTAGAAGACCTTTTCGATTACATCAGTTTCTTTCTAATCCTAACATACTCTACGAGCCGACTCAGCCTTTCATATGAGGACATATATTGGACCTACTTGTACTAAACTTTGCTGCATTATGATTATAATTGATTATCACAACATAATATATAACATGTTTCACCCTTTTTTTATAGTAATGGAGGTGACAAACGACCACATAGTTTTGTTGATGGGCTATTTTGTTGGATGCCACCACATTTTGCCTGATGGCCACCGTTAGCTCTTGCTTTTACAGCTTCACCGGATGGAAAGTTGGCCGAGGGCTTAGGGCACCCTATATTGTGGATAAACAGTACAAGGGTCTTCGAGAGGGAACCTCGGCTTGGGCCGCTACTCCTTCCGCTACGCCGTCTCGATTACAGACTCGAGGGCGCCCGAAAGGGGCGAACCTCGGCTCGGTCAGTTACTTCTAACGATCATCGACTCCTTTTTTGTTTATGCCCTTCAAATATAGGAGCAATCAACGCGCTTTTTTTTGAATATTAGAAGCTCTCACTCCTGAGGATTGAGATTGGATTGTCTTATAACCTGTTATTATATCTCCGGATCCCCCAACTGACGATACGAAACGGAGCCAATGTTGTTCGTTACTCTTATTTCAAATTGGTATTCTGTGAGGACATGCTTCTTCCCCTTTCGAGCGGAACCATTCAAATTGTGATGATAACGTAACTGCACCGTAGCTTATACATTTTTAATCCCTGTCTACATGCGTTAATTACTAATGACGCGTCGGAAAGCCGTGCACTTATTTGTGCATGGCCAGCTTGTAACTAATGTTTATGTTTGTCAAGAAAGCTTCTGAAAAAAGTTATAAAATATAATATATTAATACTATGTATAAATGTAGTAATATAATATCGATATTTGTTAAAGTATTGAATATTGCTTATTGGCACATAATTAAAGTGTCACAATAAGATGCCAAAAGAATTCTCGGTTTACCTGTAACTTTGGGCTGAGAAGAAAAGAAAAGCTTCATTAAATTTTATTACTCAAGAAAAATCGAAGGATACCACTGATATAAATATTTTTAATTTTTAGGTTGTAATGACGATTGATAGATAAAAGTTTGTGGTCTTATCTTGAATCTACGTTTGAGGTAATTTCGTTTCCGTGTAAACTATACATATACCAACCACCCCTCATCAGATTTCTACTTTCATCTGTAGGTTTCGTAGAAGTATTTATTGCTAACACCGCCCATTAGACATTTCATTTATTTATGGTGTACAATAACATGTATTCTATTCTGAGCTCACAGGAAATATCGGGTCAAAATATTTTTTTAAAAAACTGCTAATATTTCACTTTGAGCTTTTGTCAGGTTTTAGACAGAACACCGGCCAAAAATGTTGTCATAGTACTCTTGTACGTATTATAATAAATATACGTAAAGTAAAGTAATATAATCCATTACGTGTACATCGATACTTATAAATCTATTTGCCGCGAAGAAAGCCGAGGTTAACGCATCGATAGCTATCACTGTACGTTCAAGTTTGCGAGCAGAGGATGTCCATTTATCATCCGATGATAAATTTGACTCGTGGCAAAGTGCCAACATCCGTTCAGGTGCAAAATCTAGGCGCGCAACAAAAAAACATTCAACCTATACGCCATTCAAGTCAATTGATACAATAAAATTAATGATCCGACATAACTCAATCGGCATTATCGTATTCATAAATATTTATAAAAGTATAAATAATAATAAACATTGAATTTCAATCTTTTTCTGTCGCGTCCACGCTTTCTTTTCTTATGTACACATCATTGTTGGTACAACTATTTGATTATAATCTGTAGTAACAGACAATACATTATTTATCTGTTGGCAAGAGGCGTTCCTAGATTCATTGCTGCCGGACACGCAGCCATCATGTATTTTTTATAGTTCATCCTTAACGTGTTTAATTACAGTATTTAAAGTGTTATAATACTTAAGTACGAATTCTTTACTTATTATATAACATATTAAAAATCTCACATGCACGAATACGTGTAAGAATATATATATCATGTCACAAGAAGTAAAGTTCACACAATTATTTACAGCCAAATTAAAATCATTGTAAAAAATTGCCGAATAACGTTTATTCAATTTTAAGTTATTAATATGAATAATTAGTTAGAGACGTTAGAAAAATTCTTAATTTGCCTATTACCTTATCTCAAGAGGCAGATCGAGACATTTTTTTATGAAAATAGACACCAGAAACATTATTTGTATCCCATTTGCATTAACATTAAATAAGTTAATGCTTTTCGTGCACCCATTCATTGTTATTTCTCAGTTGTCCGATGTAATGTCGTCATAAATCTCGTGGATGAGCTTAAAATAATATCAGATAATAGTTTAAGCCCATCTACGAGGTTATGAGGACACACCACAAGTTATTAATTTCGCTTATAGCTCTACATCTTTATATCTCTGTCTACTCTGATGGATAAATGAGCGAGAGGTTATTCATATTTTTTAAGGCACTAAATTACCCTAAGTTGTCACTACATGTTCTAAAAGCTAGTCATACATTACATTTACTGGGCACCTGCAGTTATCGGCTCTACGGGCTACGAGTGTTGGCAGCCAACAAGCATTACCACTTCAACTAACTCATTATGAGTAGTAATAATGAGCTAAGCTATATCACTCATCTTTGTTCTACTACGGATGTTGATGGATGGAGGTGTGTTAGATGCTTTTGTTCAACGGTGAACTAATTATGGTCTAAAATGATGACCGTTACCCTTAAATTATACTTATCAATTTATTTTACACTAATATATTTGTAAATATCATGAGAACTTTAATAGATGAAAATTTATTAGCGGTTCAAATTAGAACATTATTTTATTTTAATACTAATTAATAATTAAAGTGTCACAAAAAGATGGACTTTAGAACTTTCGGTTTACCAGTATCTTTGAAATATGCAGAAAAAAAGTTTCATTATAATTTATTACTTAAGAAAATAAACACTCCGTAAAACATAACATCACTAAATATAAAAAAATTTAAATATTTTGTTATGCTGTGAATATTATCAAAATTAACATAAAAAAATATTTTTCTATAAATTTTAATTACTAAAGAAAGAATACAAAAAATAGAACGGAAATAGTGCTAAATACACCATTTCCGTTCTATATCTCTATGCCTTCCAGACAATGTAACTTGTTATATCAAGAAAGTTTTTCTCAGTCGTTCAAGCATACAAACGACGCCTTCCCGAACATTCCTTACATATATTAACATTAAAAAACATCGATAGAGACAAGAAGACACTAGCTGACAAGAAATAAAAATAAATGGCATTATTTCCATGTGTTCGTTCGTTTGGGTTGTATAAAGTGAGACAAATTGTGGGTTTTCAGGTTCGAGTATGAAATTTTATTATTTTATCAATTTAAATAAAATCTAAAAACATTCTTAGTATTTACCGTTTTCAGAATCCTTTCCAAGTGAAAAACTAATTTGAAACAACTATAACAAAGAGCGTGTAACAATTTAGACGAAGACTCCGAGCATCAGGACATGTTTTAAGCTACAGGGACATTTACAGCGGCCGTCAGTCACGACTGGCAACATTGTTCAATATATCAGTCTCGTTAGTGCATTCATATCTCCATGTTAATGGCAACACTTATTAGTAAGCCATTTACATAGCGGCCTATGTAAGAGACCCGTTCCTCCGTGCAAGTTTTGATCTGTTATTAAAATGAATAACGACAACTCTAAATTGTATAGATCACTGTGTTTTGTAGAAGTGTCTTAGTTTTGAAAATGTAGTAAAACAATTATACTTTATAATAAAACTTTCAAGCAAATTGTTTGATTTTTTAAACGACAATAAAGATGACTAACACACACTCCTTCAAACAAGTTGACCAAACAAAGTATACTTAGAGGATATCACGATAAGTGATATCTTTTGTCTATGACATAAAATGCAGCCATGCCTTGTCATTACTGAAGACTAGGGTGCCTCTTTACTATATAAAGTCATCAGATCCTGTCACTTATTTTCCGAGGATTCACACACAGAAGTATTCTATTAAAACGTGGATTTTCAGATCAGGCTATAGTCAGTTTATAGCGATATCATGGTTGCATTATGATTCCTCTTCTACTATAAACATGAGTGTAAGCGAGACAGCGATCGTTGTTTAATATTGATTGATTTATTTTATTATTTTAATATTTACATTTAACTAACCCACCCAAATTCAAAATACAACTAGTATATTATTTGTTGTTTCTCTATTATCTTATGCCACGAAATATTACCTCTAATATATAGACACATAAATGTTTACACTAAAAATTAAGGGTCAAAAACCTATGAAGGTAATACATTAACAGGTGATGACCAACTTAGTATATTGAAGACGAAGTCGTCTAGTATTAATACATAAAGAAAATCATATTCATTAAACTTTTTTAATACTTGGTTAAATGTTTAGCCATTCTTACACTAGCAAAATTCTTAACTCTTATAAGGTAGACGGAGCTGTATTGCATTGTCTTATGTATCTCTCGAGCTCGTCCCAAGCATGATCTTTGGGATTAAAGTCTGGAGACACCGAGGTGGTCATTCCATACAACTGACAATACTGACTTCTTAAATATACTCGACGAACAAATAAGCAGTAACACTTAAAAGAAACGTACCTGTATCATCATTGTACATATCCTCAACATATATGTACAGTCAGAGAATCGTTTTCTAAGACCACAGTACAACTTTCTGAATCCTCTGATCCTCCAACAAATCAGCTTTAAATGTTCTGAATATTTATATGATTCTAAGATAAAACACATAATTAAAGCAGGGGGAAGTTGTAGAATCTTCGGGATTATTTCGTCGAAATAAAAAATCTTTTCAATAGTCCTATCTAATAATGGGTCAATAGGTATTCCATCCCAGATCTCGGGGATGGAATACCTATTGTGTACCTACAATGTTTGTGCCTAATTTTAGTCCTCCGTAAATGTCACAGTAATTTTATTAATAATAATTTGCTCCAATGCTTATCATCGTAATTCAAATGCCGTGTCTAATAGTTCCATATTCTTAACGCAAGTACGAATAACGTTTATTGAAAACTAATTAAAGCAATCAATCGGCAATAGCAGATTGTGATTTACAAGGAGTAGCGTATTAGCTGTGGCGTAGTGGCCAAAGTATCTGGCTGCAGTCGCATTGGTTGTTTGGTTCGATTCCAAGAAAAATATTTGTGTGTCACAAATTGTTTGTTTTAGAGTCTGGTCCCTGTATATGAACCTTCCTCGTATCTAGAACGTGCATTACATTGGACTACGTAAAGGAGCGATGACTGAGTCCCTCTATACCTGCGCTAATGTAAACGACACAGTTGATTTCAACTAGTAATAACCAGAAGTTATCACCGTGAGTTATCACCAAAATTAAAAATCCATATATATATATATATATTTATGTCTGTATGTATTTCAAAATGATTAAAAAAGCAAAAGCTCTCTTATCCTTTGGTTATTTATGTATTTACGTAATCATGCGTTGGCTGTTCGAAGTATCTGTTACTGAATCAAAGTATATCCTACTAAGAATATACGTCAATAAACTAAATAAATAGAAGACTAATAAAATTATAAAGCGGTATTATAATATTAAAGTTTACTAATTCCATAATTTATAACCGTGGTAGTTTGACTCAATTAGGAATATCTAATCCATGACCGCAAAGCAATACAATACCAACGAACAACTGAAATAGCAACATAGCGCTGCTGTTTCGTTTGGTGAATTTCATTCCTTGTCGCAAGAGTGTCAAACATGCATCTCGAATATTAATGGACGTATCGTATATATAATGTACCATAATAATTTACCATTACTATATATATACTGTGTGATTCAATATAAACAAATGAATATTTAGAAATTTTATAACAGCTTTTCACACAAAATCACATCATTCAATAACATATATTTTTGTTTCAATATGTTTATATTACACGTCTTATAAAAACATTAAATGGTATAGGATGTATTTTCATGTGGATTACATATAAAAGTCATATATAAAGGAGATTGTGTAAACGGGAAGACCATGATAACGATGGAAGATTGTGTGAACAATCATGTAAAAGTAGAGGAAATGGATAAACAATTGACGTAAAAAAAGGACGAATGTCATGAAATTCTGTACAAATTTTAATTAGAAAAGGCTACGATGATGATGTTTTTCATAAATTTCAAGTTGTATTAGTTTTAATTCATAGTTCCGATTCCTAAGAAATTACACAGCGTTCAAATAAATGGACAACCAAAACTTATTATATGTATATCGTATACTTAGATTAAGAGCAAGTAAGATCACTTAATTCATAAAAACGTTATCTTTACCAACAAAAAAAATATTAAATAAACAGCACCAGCGTCGATAAATAAATATTCATATCTTTCGCAATATAGTAACAATGAAAGGCAAGCAGTGCGATGGTGCTAACGCCCTATATATTAACGTCTCATATCTCGTATTGTTATCATGACAATCTAGCGATCCTATCGGCTGTATACATCACACAGGGCGGGCAGTATGAAGCTGCTCCGACTTATAAAACTACGAACATAAGATAATATAGATTTACGATTTTATCCTGAAATTATTAACACAAGAAATATATTCTACAAAAAATATGTGAAGTATGTCAAGAGAAATTCTTACTATTGGGGTTCTACTATCAAACAGACGCTTGTTAACTTTATTTTTTGTGAGAAGTAATTTCAAATATTATCTCAGTAAACAGTCACGCGTATGCATCACATATTAATGCACGCTTCTTCTACTATCTTATATTATTATCAAATATATTTATTTATTTATTTACTCTTTATTGTATTAACCTTAACAAAGTTCAAAGTTCACAAAGAGCGGACTTAATGCCAAAGGCATTCTCTACCAGTCAACCCAAGATGTGGTGAGATTTGTGTATGATAGGTGTTGCAATAAACTAATTAATAAAAGAAAAAAATACCCAAAAATTAACTAATACAAGCAAATAATAATATATACACATATAGATATTAAATACATAATACATGAATAAATACACAATATATATAAACACGTACATACACACATACATATATATACATACACAATAGTATACAATACAATAGCGGTCGCTACCAATAAATTTCATATGTGGATGATAAATTTATCTGACTTCAGATAACTTAAATAAGTGATCACGAAACAAACTATGCAGCTGTAATAGATCGCCACACTCCTCCCCGGCTATTTGTATAAACTAGTCTGGTAGAAATTGATTAATATGGTCAGAAACAGTGTGCTTATGTTATATTAATTTGAGAAACCATAACGAAAAAACATTATTTATTAAAGATCATGCAATAAAGGTACACCGAGTACACCGCATGAAATAACTGCAAATAGTATTAACAGATCAGCTCGACCAGGGGAGTACCATATTCACAGAAGACTACAATGTTTTATCTAGTGAAGCCTAAACATTAAATCTTAATGCTCAAGGGTGACCTCGTAACTGCATTGTAAACATTCTCAGCTCATTATCAAGAATAAATGAAAATAAAATATATTTAAACTAAACCAGTAAATAATAAAATAAAATTAGATCGATACTTTAAAACTTCTTAAGTCGATAGTATTCGTAGCTATATATATAGTGGCCATGTTATGCAGCACAGGTACAGAATATATTGTGTGTTAATGTATTCGAATGTTTGTTAACGCGTCTGCTCTTGAATAATTGGAACCGCCACGACTTCCGCGCGCTGTATTATAAAGAATCCTAATACTCATTTATAAAGCTTCATTCACTTATGAATATTTTCTAAGTAACGGGTTATCATATATCTCTTTACTATTATAATATATGCCGCTTGGGGTGTAATGTATCTTTGGCATTTCATGTCACCTGCGTGTAGTACCAACCAAAAAATATCGCCGTGTGCGAAATCAACCAGAAGATTTACGCTGCAGTTTCATTACTGCCGAATCAAAAAGCTTTTTATTTATTTATTTTTATTGTATTGAGGCCGACAAAAGAGCACGCAGTGCCCACACCAAACTCAACAGATTTAAACTATTATTTCACGCTGATATTTGTGAAGGCGTGGTCCTTCTCCGATTGAGCCGACCCATTCACGTTGTAATTAAAATTCAAACTTCAGTATTGCTTCACCACTGTTAGGCTGTTGTGTTTTGTATGTTATATGGTGAGTAAAAGAAACTGAAGAGGAACTATCCTTGGAATTGCTACAGAGATGTAATCTGCTTGATAGGGCCTGGCAAATAGATAAAACTCCGATATACCAATGGCCACACTATGTCACCCAAGAACTACAAACCGACTGTTATTGAAGTATGTTACGAATCTGAAATTATATGGGTTAAAGGTTACTGATAGTAATTTTCAAGACAAGCTGTTAAGAATCCACCTAGCTATAGGACTATCTCAGCCAATCATTAGTACACGTTTGAAAATAGGACTCCTCCATAAACTTTCTAGACGCCCAAGATGCCTTCATACATCTATCTTAAAGTGTGGTCTTTTTAGATATCTTCTTCTACTTATGATCATGCTACTTATCATTACGTACAAACCAAAGCAGCCTTATACAACCAGTTTTTCGCTATTCTCCTTTGAAATAGTTATAAAAAGCTCTAACAACAACCAGAACTACATAATTTTAACAAAAAAATAATATCGTTGTAGTTGTAATAACTGGTAGATTCAAAAGTATTTTCGTTAAATATTTTTATTAAGTTTAGCTCAAGATCGCAGACTATAAAAAGTTTCTTTGGATTATTATTAACAAGCCACAAGTTTAGTTTAAATTTAGTGATTAGATCTCGGATACAATAGAATCCCCAGTACTTGTTCCTTTAAAGTGACATCTAAAAATACCACTGCAGACAATTGCAAAAAACAACACTATCTTCGAGTTATATCGCTCCGAGACTACTACGTAAGATCTATATTGTGAAAAAAAAAACAAATAATTTTCCAATATGTACTAAATAGGAAAGGAGATCATTAATCTTGTAATAAACGGTCATATTAAGTCAAGTATAAGGGAAAAAGCTCCTCAAGTCCATTTCAATCTTTTCTTGACGTTCTCCCGTCAATCAAAACGCTACGATAGGCACAAGATAGCTGTGAATTATGCTTATCTCGAGGAGATATCTACGCTAAGCCACCGCGTGAGAGCGACTCGTATGGCGGCAACACTGACGGTAATATGACATAAAAAGTATCGCTGAATATTTAACGAATGAGATTCGATAAAATGAACGTATTAAGAAACATTCGGACTATAGGTAGCAGGATCATTTACATAGCGACTATATAATACAGAGCCATCATTCAGCTCATCGTCTACGTGCTCTATTTATCGCACTGCAGTTTGTTTCTAGCTGCAGAATAAATTGGCCAGCTCGACCGGGGTAGGACGGCGCCCTCACAGAATACCAGCGTAAAATAGCAGCATGTTTCGTTTGGTGAGTGGAAGAATCCGGACACCTTCATTACTACTAACGAGACATTCCATATCAGTCCTCAAGGGTAACAACGCATCTGCATTATCATTCCTTGTCAAGGATAAATGTAGATGTCATGGGCCGCAAGAATCGTTTGCCATCACGTGAACTGTATGCTCATTTGTTATTCTCGATATAATAAAAAAGAAATGAAAATATTTTAAATACTAATTTTGCTTGCTTGTTTCTTTCTCGACCTATTCCGAGATGCAATAAATTTTCTCAGCAGAACCAAACGATGTCAGATATCATAGTCGTGCAGAAATCGAACACGCGTGGGTTGCCGCCTTGAGGCATATTTCGGGTAATAGGCTTTATCAAACGCATGACTTATGCCACGAGTACACTAGTCCTATTAAAAGTTTAACAAAACGCGGGAGCAATAGTTGAATGACGACTTACTTTTAATGACGATTAGCATGAAATAACAATATTTATATTTAATATACTGCGAGTAATTATAGTTATAATAAAGTGTTATTGAATGTGATTTAAAGGTACAAAATTTTTAACTTAGCACTATAATGACGATGGTTGATTGATGTATCCTCTCATAAAATTTTATTACTTCGTTAATGTCAGTATCTTATGAACACTTAATGTTTTTTTAATTTCAGTTTGGTTTTAAAGGTAGTTATTTTTTTTTTCGTAGTATTGATAATTTATTAATTTAATGCACCATATTAAACCTGTAAGAAATCTACAAAAAAACGAAAAAATATGTTAGTTTAGTATCAAGTATCTTAAAATAATACAATATTTTTTTTACGAAACTAAAAATGACACAAGTAGTTTGCATGATGGTGTATTATTAAATACTCGTGAATCCAAGGGTTTCTTAATTTGTTCTTTTTTCCGTTTATTTCACATCCCTTCATATTTTCTGATGTAGTTTCCTGTAATAAAATAACACAAAAAATGGCTATCATAATTGTATTATTAATAAAATATAAAATTTCCGTTAGTGTTCCGTGTCAGCGGTAAAGGATATCGAATTTTCCTGATGTTCTTAAAATTTCAAGAAAAGCTCGCAGCCATTGAACTACCACGGTTTTGTTTATGGTTGAACTCGCTTTCTTATTTAAAGTTTTGATTCCAGTTTTCGACTGTAAATATAAGATATTTAATATGTACCTTGAACATGCCTGCACATCGATTAAAGGCTGCGTGACCCTGTGTATCTACTCTCAGATAATTTCTGAGTCACAATCGTTGTTACTTAATATTTGTGCAAGAGATATTGTCTGGGTGCGAAGAGAAGATCTTAAATATATTTTACATCATACTTTTTTTTTCATACTCGAATTTTTTATTTCAGATAAAAACCAATAAAGGTAATACAAAACTTCATACATATCATAAGTAACCTCGAAGATTCTCATTGAGACTATTCGGCATACGTAAGGCACTAGGACGGTGTCATTATGAGATTGGATCATTGTGTTGCTTGTAATACTGCTTGCATTGATTCGCTTATACACTTGGCCCTCTCTTTATTTTATTCTCGATTGTATCCAAATCAGACTTTAACCGCGATCGCACTATAAATGTACCTTAATTAATCTCCCACTCTCGCACTGAGCGCTCAAGATTCGTGCCTATGCTGATGTTGTCTGGGTCGAATTGGACCATGGAATATCTTCTGGTTATTACCACACGAAATGGAGTGCTCAGGATTTAGTGTTATAATAATAATTGCCGCAAAGACTAAGGCACTCACTCATCTCCTTCCTTAATGCAATGTAATACATATACAATAAGATCGGAGAGAGGTCAATCTCACCCAGACCCTAAAGCCAACAATTAGCAGAGCTATTGTGATATTGTTTTTCGTTTGAGAATCTAACCCAGGATCCGTGACTCAGCAATCTGGTACTCTAAGTAACCAAGATGTTGCTGTGGCCCAGATCGAACATCATTTAATAGTAGTGGAGCGACGCTGCATATTGATTTTAGATGCGGCATGAATGAGTCTGGCCGGCCTTGTAAAGACCAAACCCTAATTGATTACCGGCAGCATAACACTACTGTATTTCAATTGGTGAGGGTAGGGGATCCGAAAATAACGAATAATTTCAATCTACACAGTAGGCAGTACACATGGTGAAAACAAACATAATTTTTGAATAAAAATTTAATACTTAGTATAAACTCCTCCTTAAAAGCAAAAGCCCCATCTTTGCCTTCACATATCCAATTGCTGTCAACCGTATCCCATAGATCGTCACTAAATGTCTTGGCTCATGTCCAGAAATTGATCGTGATGATCATCCGGTTTTAAACTAAACCAATATTTATCAATTTTGTAATGTATCACTGATATTGCATATTTACTTTGAAATTCCGAGATAAAATAGTTTACAACAAACTTGTTGAAATCCTTTTAAATAGTTATTCAATGTCCAGGATATATTGGAGACATAGAGACGTTGCCCCAAATACTGAGGCGCTAACTCGTTGTTCCCTTTCCTAGCCCGATGTAATATATGTGCAATAAGGTTGGAGGAAGTTTTAGATTAGTATGTGACAAATATATAGATCATGCATACCACACAACTTATATTCGTAAACCATTAATTTGTAAATAAGTATTGTTTCTTGGCTGGGATTAACCAGGATCCACGGCACAGCGACCAGGTTGACCACTACGCCACACGTATATAGTTGAGATCGTCTGATCCACTGCTAAAGGAAGATAGCATGTTCTTAGCTTGCGTGCTATACTCTCCATGAGGATTCGTGTTAGAAACGATAAAGTCATCGAAATCACGATTCATATTACCGTTGTCTTAGGTCTTGTGTAAAATGTTTAGCCTCAGTTAATTTGAATTACGTTTTACACTTTCCTTTTACTTTACGACTGCGTCGACGAACCTGGATGGTCCATGTCCAGCATGTGATTCGATTCCCAGCCGAGGATCAATATTTGTATATCATGAATAGTTGGTTTTCAAAGTTTGGTGTTTTTTTTTCTTCCTGTGTCCTAGAGACTGTATCTATACCTTCCTACGATCTTAATGCCCATAAATTACATCCGATTAGGGAAGGGAATGACGAGTCACTGCTTCTGTGTCTTTCTGCGTATTCTTCACCATTATCACAGATATCATATCCACAATCCACTGCTGAACAGCCTCCCCGATAGATTGACACAATGCGCGATCCTGAGCCACCTGCATTCATCGATATCCCGTGCATAGGCCAATAAACAATGCATAGGTCGTACCGCGAATTCTTACGGCTTTATAATATTTTCTGCGCGTTTGATATCATCTGGTAATTAGCAGAAGATATTATCGTGCTTAAAACAAATAATAGGCATGGGTTTATGGGAACGTAAACCGCTTTTCAAATGAATCCTAATATGATATTTCACTAATAACTTCAACTAACACATTAGATGAACACAACACAACATGAACGCATAAGATATCATTTTTAACCTTACAATTAACGTTAAGTAACAAAACATAATTTATAGTATGACAAACATAAATATATTTCATGTAATGAGGGTGTGTTACATAGCATGGCCATATAAGGTGATCGCAGACGTCAAAGTTGGACAGCATGTGATTTATCGGCACTGGGACATCCTTAATTGATCCAATATATGGATTCATTAAGCGAGTTTGCCTCGTAACTCCACACAATACCCATGTCTGCCCTTATCTGTAATTATAGAAAGATTTAACGTGAATCTATGATGAGATCGTAGATTTTAATCAAGCCAATCCCTGCCTTTAATTAAAACTAATTAAAAACGAAAACTACTTTATGTAGTCTAGGTGCGGATAATTCTGTGGTAAAGATGTGCCTGGTGAGGAAATATTTATGTAAGAAATATGTGTGTACCGGCGGCTTTGTCTATAAATATACATATTCAAATTTAAGTGCTTGTCTCGATGTTTTTAATGAACTATCCATTGCATTATTGGGTGAATAGCGTAAATAATTGTGTGAATAGTGTAAATAGCCTGTGATAGCGCTATACTATATTATACGCTGCTATTTATTTTATAAACTGCTAGATCATATAATAATAAAATGATTGTAACCATACCAACGCATTAAGGTTTTTATTAATAAAGCTTATTGTATGACACATTAATACATAACAATCTGCCTGAACATTTTAAAGAACTACCATTTAACCCATTCAAAAAACAATTATTTTCTTGGCTATTACAAAAATGTAATTTCTTTTTTTATTACATTGAGAGTAACAAACGAGCACACAGTTCACCTGATGGCAAGTGATTCCTGCTGAATCATAATGCAGATGCGTCGTTACTCTTGAGGATTGAGATGGAATGCATCGTCAACAGTAATGTATTACTGTTGGCGAGGTTGTTGTTGCATAGGTCTCCAGCCTACACTTACCAGACTTAACGCAGCAGCAATGTGCTACTATTTTACGCTGGTATTCTGTTAGGGTGTGGTCCTACTACGGTGGACCATGGATCCATTCATTCTCTTGATGTATTGGTTTTATACTGGGATGAGTAAATATTGACATTAATAATAATAAAGACTGCTATGATATAATATTTTTGTTATTTAAATTATTAAAATATTCAATTGAATTTACTTTATTTTAGCACTAGCTGTAACAAACAACTTGCCATATGCTTGCAAATACAGTTAATTATAATTATTTATATAAATATATGAAGTCGAAACATTTAATATACAGCCCGCCCAAACAATTGCGAGGCCGTGATGAAATTACAAATGATCAGGGCTGTCGCGAGAGAAACGCGCGGTCACGCTGACGCGACTCGTTACCCACCTGCGATTTATACGCGTTACTGTCGCTATGGCTTTCCTTATTTATTATTTCACAGCGGCACGAGGCGTCCGGATTTATTGCCTCAGTTACGTATGCTCTCATTTGTTCGCAAACTACAATTTATGTTTCATGTAGATTATATTTCATTTGTACGAGTAGGTTTAATGAACTTTATTTTTCATTGTCACATGAGAAAAAAATCTAAATTATAAATAAGTATAAATGCCGACTTAAAACCGACTATCTGAATATGAATATCTAAATAATAAAGAGAGCACAAATTGTCTAGTGCTACCCTACCCTATCTGCTGCTTAAAAATAGTAAGATAGTGACAAAGCACATTTTTCTCATAAATCTTTTGTTACAAAGTTATCTCGTTTAAATATTAAAATTCCAAATTGTACATTGCTGAAAACTGATGGTAAATCTCCTTACGTGATCCTTTTTTTATGTAGTACGTCATGTGTTTTGTAACTTTTGATGATTGGGACGCCGAGGTTCACTTCTTTAAGTTTGACTTTGTTTATTTAGGGTAAAACAGTAAATAAAATGTAAATATTTTTAAGTTGAATCCCTGTTCAGACAATTAGAAAATTTGCCTTTTTTTAATTATGACAGCTGTGAGCAGATTTTAATGTAAATATTTGTACGTCAAGGACTGTTTATAGTTGGACGCTGCAGTGCAATGGATTTGATTACAATACGGACGCATGTTTTATTTAAATAGATAGTTTCAGAATTTTTCAATATTGTTGTGACTTCTGGTCATAAAAGCAATAATGTTTTTTTTAGATATATCACTCTTTAATTAGGAGCAAAAGTGAAACTGAACTTTTTCGCATCTAGCATGTGCCTAGTTGAAAACTATTTGTCACTTTTTACAAGGTGGCTTTTTATTTCTAACGATCGAATCACGCGATAAAATAGTAGCACGCGAGAAAAAATGCACATCGCCCAGTCACATTGTTGTTATCCGCGCATCGGTTGGCGCCTTTTTAATTGGCCCCTCGCCCTTCCCACGCACGCAGCCAATCACAGCATAGCGTTTGAAATTAGAACTGCATACGCTGTTATAAACCGTTGCGATTTTACCGCGAAATTGACGCCACCATTAATGTTTTAAAAAAAAGGATTTTATTATTAGTATTTAAGGAGGTATTACGCCAACGTGTGAAATAGTCTAGAGTACAATAATAAAGATAATATATATTCAACAAGAGTTATGTGTAACTATCTTAGCGAGTTGAAAACGGAAAAAAAACGTGGTAAACTGAATTGATTACTGTATGTGATATTGCACACGCAAAATGAAGTCCGTGTTAAAAACAGTCTGGTGAAAGAAAGACACTTTATTACTGGGATGAGGCATTTTATTTTAACCCTCAAGATTGGGAACACGTATGTATCGAGATTCCTTATCGGGGATAAATGTGTCATAGACCGCGGGATATACAAGTATTGACCTGGGAAATGGAGGATCGAGGTTAACCCCACCAAAAGTGCAGCCATGTACTTATCTCCGCACCAAAACGCCGCATCTCCCAACTATAGAGTTATTTGATCGTCCAATCCCCTGGGAAAAGACAGTCAAATACTTAGGCGTCACATTAGATTAAAGACTCACCATCGGTCCGCATATCAACCGCGTACGGAATCGAGCAGCGTTCGCCCTAGGTCGTTTGCACCCGTTACTCAATAAAAATAGCAAAATGTCCCTGCTTAATAAAATAACACTATACAAAGCGTGCATTCGACCCTTAAATTATTTGCGCATGCCTCCCCGCGTCATATTCAACGACTCCAGGTAATACAAAATCATTTCATGAGCAAGGCCACCGGTAAGCCATGGTTCTTGCGTAATGAAAATCTACACATAGATCTTGAGCTGCCGATCATAGCTCAGTACCTGAAGCAGGCTTCCCGCCTCGACTCTGCCGTCACACACCCAAACCACTTGGTTGTAAGTGCCGCCACTTACAATCACATCGCGAATCATAGATTCACCCGTGTCCGAAAGAGATCGAGGCACGCCCTCGACGACCCTGACGACGTGACCGCCAGGGCCTTCATAAAACCCTACACACGTACATTACACCCTCATACCGCCGACGGCGTGGGCGTCGCAAACAAGATTATTCGCGATACCGCCATGTCACAAGCCGTTTCTCTCCAGTCAATACAGATAGAAGCATCGCTGGAGTTTCTTGCGCCACTTCTTCTCCAGCGCCCACGCATTCCGAAGTGGTGGTACAGATAGCCAATAATAATAATAGTAGCCAATAATTAATGTAGATAATTCTTAGTCAGAAGCAACTGACCGAGCTGAGGTTCGGCCCTATCGGGCACCCTCGAGTCAGACGCTCTCACGGAACAGGGTAACTATCCAAGCCGATGCTCTCCCTTGAGAGCCCTTGTGCTGGTTACCCACTAGTAGAGGTCTCACCTTTCAATCCGGCGAAACTGTAAATGCCCTCGTGCTAACAGAGGCCATCAGCATAAGAAATTATTGACCTGATGGTAATTCAATTGTATGCTTGTTTGTTACCCCTAATATCTGACATAACTAAATAACGGTGATGATGTCTTCCTGATATATTATGAATGCGGTACCAGATGATGACTGCGTGGAACATGAACCGTGTGACATGCTTCATTCCCTAACTCCTATCTATTGCTACATACATCAGAGGAAAAATTGTGTAGTATCATGGAATGTATGGATCAACTCCACAATGAAAGAACCACGCTCTCACAGAATACCAGCGTAAAAAAAAAGCACAACGCTTTCATGTGGCGAGTGTTGGGAACCCAGTTCCAATTATTGGTAACGAAGAAACGTCAGGGATGACAACGCTGACAACTTTGTTGACGATGATGTTTATGAGCAATCATCACTTTCATTTGTTATTGGGTCTTGTTTTCTTTATCAATCTATTTAAGTAGAATATTTTACAAATGTCGAGGTGAGTGGAATTACATCGGAGGAAAGGCCAAACACTGTCAAAGACATGTAAATCATGAGAAAATGACATCCATAACGGACAATTTGTTAGTCGCACAATTTTTTAAATGGAATTCATTTTTATGATGAATTTAAATAGCCATATTCTCCGTTCTTACATAATCTTACAATGAGAAAACTATACCACCATGGTTAAAATCTGTCAATATGATCAATAAATATAACACAGCATTATATCACACAAGGATATGTATGCCTCTTTAATAACCTTGTTTAATTTAAAAGTGCAAAATTCCAGAATATTGTCCTTATATTTTTCCTAAAATTAGTTTTGTTGACGCCATCTTATTACAAATTTGATTTTTGTTATGTTCGCTTATATAAAGTCTGTTGGAGCAGCTACATAGGTATAAGATATAATCATATCAATTCCACTTGAAGACAGCAATTTTGTCATTCAGTATCGTTGTGACCACGACGAACATCCAGCTATGGCTTTAATTAATGCACTCAAGCTCAGTCTGGCCATAATACGATGGTAACTAACCACTTTGCTCATGTGGACAACGTCTTCATGTCGCTATAGAAGGTACAGTTTCCTACCTCCCGCCTGGAGATCTCATTTAAAGTTGAACCTTAGTTATGGAAGTTTATTAAGAAATTACCCTTTATACTTTTAAGGTCCAATCTGAAGATAAAAACTTAAAAATAAATATTAAGAATTATTTATTGTATATAATATTTATTTTTAAGTTTTTATCTTATGTACTTTGAGATGTAGAAGTTAATGATTTGCCATAATACGCATAAAGTTATGTATTAAGTAAATATAATAACTGTTTATAACCTTAATAACACAGCAGTGTGTAATAAGTAATTACAGAAAAAAAACATTATTTCGCTTAATTTTATTAAGGTATTGAGGTTCACCAGGACTGACTTGGCGCAGGCATATTTTTTTATATATGAATAAAACGTTAAAAACGTACAATAACAATGATATATATATCGTCTTGTTTAAATCATATTATTATATAGTAAATAAAAGACCTAATTGCGGTCTATATTAAAATCAGTGCATAGTACTAGTAGTATCTTAGTGAGTATGCACTACTCGTATCTTAAGGCTTTGTAAAACTAGAGCATTTCTCTCTGAAAGACATTTGAAAAAACTCTAGTCTTACAGTGCCCTAATGCAGCGCATACTCGTGACTGCATCAGTCAAATCAGCGCTTGATATTCTGCGGATAGCATTCATTACGACACTGATACCTTGCCAGCTGAATGCATTACCTCTGACGATGTTTATGTTTGTTTGCTTTTATACCCTCGGACACGGCTAAAATGCCAACATGAATTAGATAGGATTACGAAAGGACTTTTGACGGCACAACCATAAGACGATTCAAAGACAAATAAACGAGCGTGTCGTTTGCTGTAATGCACTAGATAATATTGCCCTTTAAGATGTTGTGAAATTGGTGTATTAAATATAATTATCATTTGCATAAAATGAATTGGGATTCGGCATCTTTTTTTCAAATGAATCATAACGTATGTCATATTCACAAAGTTCTGGTAACTATTACAGACAGTGAAATAATACGACATTGATATTTCATGACCTTTTACTATACTTACACCTGATACATATACTTTTACTATGAATTAGTTCTGATCACACACATTTTACTTATTTCTCAACGCGTTGTAAGACCACCCTCCATTAGATCAGTCCCGTCACTCCGACGACTTCTATGGTTGCGAACTGTAAATGGATACAGGCAAATTTACATTAATTGGTTATCTGAAATGTCCATTACGCTACTGATGCTACTGGTGGCGAGATATTAGAGGTACGGTCTACAAAACTAGACGTCGTTGATTCGAATCTACTATTCAACTATTGTCATCTGCTAGCACACGAATGTAAGTTTACATCGCACTCGGTGGTTAACAGGAATGTCCATTAACTACTGATTCTACTGGTATCGTGGTATTGAAGGTACGGTCTACAAAACTTAACATCGTAAATTCGACGATTGTCATCTAGAGTTTACATGGAGTGGTTAACAGGAATATCCATTAAACTACTGACGCTTCTGGTAGTGGGGCATTTCATCTCAGACCTTAGATGAGCGCATAACGCGTGTGCCTGTTGAATCTTTGTTGAGAATAAATGTAGACTTTTATTATAATTAAATTAGGTTACAGTATATTCGTACATAGGCCCGTTTATCACCTTAAATTTTGTAAAAAAAAATACAATTAATTTCTCCATTAGTATATTACGTGGCCTAATTAACTTCTGTTTAGATTAAATTATAATTTTCCCATTTACGTAGCTAAATAATTGACAGGTAACACATAATTGCGTTGCAGAAACTACACAATCATACCCTTTGTCTGGCAATATCGAGCATGACAGTGTACCCTCGCATTACTATCTTTATTATTCTCATCTCAAATTATACTATCACACTTATATGGTCAGTCATAAAGTTGAAAATTACACAAACAGGAAGTTTGCAGATTATAAATGGAAATTGGTTTTGGTTATACAAAGATTAGACACAAAAGGCGTTCCAGATCACGCGGAAAGCTTGGCGTTCCTTTAACATACAGACAATACTAATAAGACAAGTGCGTTCGTTTAAAGGAACGTGCTCATGACAGGATACATGCGCAGCTTGTAATTTTGCAGCGAATTGGCCATAATTGTATTAAAATAAAATTCAAGCTGTATTTATCCGCACCTCTCTGTCACTCGCTGTCTTGTAAGGTGGCCGAACACGGTACGCTTTCCGACTTTGTTGCTTTAAAATCTTCATCAGATCAGGTTACGGTATACATTCGCTCCAATCACCTTGCATATTAGACTCTTATTCAAATTTTTATTTTTCAGTCTATTGAGGGAAATAAAATAAAAATATTGCTAGCAAAAACTGGAAATTTTAGGAAGGTTTGTACATAATTACCAACCAGGACTGTCGTGATCGTAAGTGCAATACTTAGTGCAGTACAGTCTTCTTGTGAAGCTGTTCATTATTCGCCATAATTAAATTTGCAATGTAATATAAATAACATCCTTTTATTGCCAAAAAATAGTTCGTTTACTAGATAGGTGCATCGTGTGCTGAACTAACATCTTTTCACTCTGGTTCTACTGGAGGAAAGAAAATCACTAAGAGGACACCTACCACGATACTTACGATACTTCTTATCATAATACAAATGACCTTATTTATTTAAAAGTTTATCAAAAACTATAATATATAATAATAGTTATAATCACAGTTAGTCTAAAATTTTTGTAAGAAGTTTATATATATTCATAGAAGAACACAGCGTATGTTGAGAAGGGGCATCAATATTAAATTGATATTAACTAAGTACAACAAATATTTAAGTTTCAAATACAAAAAGCTTATTCTGGAAGATGGCGTAGTAAAAATATTTGTTTATGTTGAGTTAATTTCTGTGTCATCGTAATCTTTGTGAAGGAAATCATAATACTATCATAATATTTGACAAAAAGTAAAGTGTTTCATGAGCTTTTCATAAACAAAATATATCAACTGTATGTTTTAAATGTCATCTTTATAGCAAAATTTCAATAAGAAGTTATTGTTTAGTTTATTGACGTGATACTGTTTAATAACAAGACAGAGGTTAAATTCCAACTGACTTCTGAATTGGTCGTCAGGGTGCGTAGGTTGGTATAAATTATAGATACCAGATACTTAAGTCATATAGATAAAATCTAAGGTGTCTTACTTTATATCCTATACAAACGGCCTACGAGAAGCAATATTATCCAATTTCCGCACCACTAACAATTTTCACTAGTGATGAGCGAACTCGGTCTTCTCCGGAAGAGTCTAAAATAGCCATAAAACGGGATTTTAGATCCATGAGTATTTTAATAAGTAAAGTAAAAGTTTACAGTTATATTCAATCAATGGACTGGGTAGAATAAAAGGATGTTTCGTAGTGTTCAGATTATTTGGCTGCCGCGTTGCAGGTACTGAAATCAAAAAAAAAAGAATCACAAATTGTTGACTTTCAATTCTGGGAGTAATGTGTATATGCCTTGCGTCCGTGGCACAACATCAGAGGCTCTTATTGGACAGGCGTTACATCGGAATAGAAAATAACCAGTGATTCTAGAGAACGCTACTCTGTATATAGTGTAGAGCTACATCGCAGTTTCCTTGCTGTGACGTATGATTTTCATGACTAAGTTCAACTAGCACTACTTATTTTTTCAGTGAGGCTAACATATACGAAAGCTAGTTAAAATGCTTTATTATGAAAGTATGAGATTGACGAACGTGCACACATTTCATCTGATGATGGGTGATGCTATGATTTTTTTAATAGTATTAGAGGTTATAAACAAGCGTACATTTTTATTTTACTTGATGCTGTTGATAAGTAAATACTGCACATGATACCCCACACCCATGATGTGGAATCATAAATTGTTCTCACTCAAGAACGCCCCAACATTATTAATATCAGTTGTATGAACTGGACGTATTCATTATATTATATATGTATAAATCATTTATTTGAGTAATGAAGGCGATACAATTGTAAACAAGAACTATAAACTTTTAAGTACTTGAATATTACTTAAAGCTTTTATATACGATAGTTTTATGACTAAAACTATATTACCAGAGATAACTAATGATGAAGAACAAGTTAAATAATTGTCAGTTATAGTAATACCGCATCTCCACTCTCTTGTAACAAATTTAATTTACAATACCATAAGAAACAAATTAAAATAAAACTAAATTAAACAAAGCAAGTTCAAGCTATGTTTGAATTGCCAAAAACGACCTACAACGAAATGTGGATACAGAAATAATGTTATAGAGACATGTTTCAGCTTAAAAGAGTTGTTAAATGGATAGGCTGGTACAACCGGGCAGGATTATGGTAAGAATTAATGCAACTATTACATAATAGTTTGTTTTACAGTCTTTCGTATGGTGAATTAGGACCAATATTGTTATAGTTTGAAGCGTTAATAGCCAAATGGTTTAGGGTACGGTTTGTGAAACTTAAGGTCGTAGGTTCGAATACATCAATAGACTATTTTCGTGAACCATCTTCTAGGACCGGAATATTAGTAAAACAAAAAAACCTTTAGTGTGATTGAGATTGGCATTTTGGTATGGCATAATGCATCTGCGTTTTGATTCTTTATCGAAAAGAGATAATAGTTTGGAGAAACTTGCAATCCGTTGAACTGTTTGCCTGTTTATCATCCTGATTCCATAACAAACAACATACAAGTATATACCCTCATAACTTAATCCACCATCTCATCTATTCTCTTTATATCTAAAGACGTGGTCCTACCCCGATCGAGCTGACTTATTCATTCTGCAGCTAGAAACAAACTGCAGTGTAGCACTACCACTGATAAAATATCGATTGAGTTCCTCTATGTTTGTACTTATAGACGTAGTCGAAATCAATCTGGAAGACATTAATTTAAAACTTATTAACAAAGAGTCAGTTCACCAGATAGAGAACGAACCCTGCGGCCCCTAACACCTGTGCGGACATTATACATTTATAGAATCCTATATGTTTATGTATTAACTGACTTATAAGTAACAGTAATATTTTTCAAAAGAAACCGCAACGTTTAACTATTCCTCATCCATGTAACCCATGAATACTTAATATTTTCTACAATACAAAGAAACGATATTGTATCATATAATCATAATGTAGTCGTTTGTCCGCCCGTTCGTCACAGTCTCGTGGCTTGCACAATTTATGATCCATTGTAATGAAATTTCATAGGCATCTATTTCGTATGATTTAATATTCTCCGTGTAATATTATATATGAATTCATGCATAGATAAGAAACGCTAGAGGAAGACAGTTTTCATTAACTTGTGTGACAAAGCAAAGAAAAGTTTCGAAACATCTTTCACAAAAAAGTAATATGAGTTTTTTGGGTTTCATTGGGTGAGGGTGTTAAAGCATAACCCACCAAGCGACACCGCTGTGAATTATTAGACTTTACATAACTTCAAAGTATGTATTTATTTTTATAATTTATTCTATAGACATTCAGGTTCAAAACAGCAATTTACAATTATCAATTGCCGGCACCGAGAATAGAGCTCTGATTGCTATAGAAGATAGACCATTGATAAGTTGCTATAGCGGATATATAGGAAGCACTAGTTTCGATTTTATTTGGAATATCTATTGATATACGAGTATATGTATAATTTAGAAACAAAAAAAAGATATTTAAATTACTATTACTATCTATAAATAATAAAATCACTGTAAAATCAAACGTAATGAAATACAAATTCTGTATAAACTTATTCGTAATCTCGGTCTCGGATTTACTTATTCCATCACTAATCGTCTATGAATAGAAGATATGCCAAAGTGCGTTTGAGGTGAAATTGTTTAGCTATTGTTCGGTATATTCCTTCCGTTGGATCGTGTTGCTTGTGTAGGTGGCGTTCAATATTCGACCCATTGGTTCTTATATTGTAGCAGAATTGGAAATTTCTAATATACTTGCAAAATTTCTCTTCCTCTCAAAGTGTAGGTTAAAACAGAAAATAAGGCGTATATAGTTGCTTTTCTTTTTCTTGAATATGGAAAGATATATTTTGGATAATTGAGATATTTAGATTTCGTCACGATGTTTTCTTTCACCATTGAGCACATTTGTCAAATTTTAAAAATGTGTTGGCCCTGCTCAGATTTTTGTGTTTGTTTTGCTCATTTTTTTATTTATTTACTTGCCATAATCCATATATCAAAATACTCTAACACTAATATAATACCTTCATCGTGGTTTGATTTATTTTTAGCTGCATTTATCAAATATTTTCTCTAATGGAAATTGCTATAAAATCGAGATAACTAAAGAAACACGAAAGAAGGCCAGCATATTTATATTTTTAAATAATTTTACAGCAAACAAAGCTAGTTTTAACGGTAAACACATTAAATTCAAATCACCTCCTATAAGGAAACCTAAAGACTTCCTTGTTCCTATAAAATATCACCTACAATGACAATTGAAACTCCTTACACCTAATCTCCATATAACGTGTCAAACGTTCGGTTCGCTCTAAAATTAAGGCAACACCAGGGCATTCTAGTGCCTATTTTACGTGAAATGAAGTGTCGTATGTTTTTCGTCTTGGCCACATTTGTACAATGGCTACGTTGCTCTAAAATGGTAAGCGATAATAGAAGCTTGTGTTCGGCCCAAGAAATCCAAGGAATACGCATTCTAGAATCTAATCTTTAAGGATTTTTTTTAAAGAATTTTATCCTAAACAATGTTAAAAACTTCATTAGTAATATTCCGGTTAACCACTCGAGAATAGTCGAACGGCGGATTCGAACCTACGAACTTAAGTTTCGCAAACCGTACCCATTTAACCAAATCATTAGGCTATTGACGCCTCAAATTGTGTCTATATCAAGCCTCGGCTAAAAATATTTAGGGAAATGAATTGTGTTACCTATTCCAACTAACCACGAGCTCAAGCTTGTTTCTAGCTCCAGTATGAACGAGTAGGGTAAGCACCGTATTAGCGTAAAATAGCAGGATAGCGTTACTGTGTTCCATATGAAAAATTCACGAATTGGGAGACTTCATTACTTGTTGCGAGACATTCCATTCTCAGTTCTCAAATATGACAATGCATTTGCATCTTGAATGTTTGTGAAGGATGAAGATGTTTATTAGCTGCAGTTATCACTTATCATCAAGAGAACTGTGTGCTTGTTTGTCACTCTGTTTCTTAAAATAAAAAAGATGAAGTAATATTTTTTTAGATTACGATTTTTTTTTTAGATTTACGGTTTTTTGTTAGATTACGATTACTTTTCCCTACCCATCTGGGTAACTAGTTGATTAATTTAGATGTAATAACGACTTTCTCAAATCAATTCAGGACAATTATCAATAAATAATACTTTCATATATCTATAATTAATCTCAATCATTAACAAAATAAAAAGTCTGAGTACTGAATGAGTACGCCTATTAAAAGAGATAAGCTGAAAGAATCGTTTATCAGTGTATCATATCGCTCAGTGCAATCGCTGCACGTTCTTTCCTTGTCCCAACTTTTACCATTCAGCAATAGTTTACAATTATTGTCTCGCTATCACCTTATTGTCGCCAAATTGTTTCATTACCGTCTCATTGTTGACCGCAATGGGCAACACGCTCGACTCTGTTACACCACGGTACATTACGATTGTTCCGTATCAATCGAGGCTTTATACTTCACGCCACCCATAGAGAGCTCATTTAAAAGTGTTAATGGATTTCATTAGCCGTATAAAGGTCGCATTATCATGGTGAGAGCGTGAACAACAGATTGTAGATACAATTTCTAACGTAAGGTACATTTTTAGATTTATTCAGCAGTCGTGTCAAAGCATAGAAAAGCTTCGAAAAACAATTCTTACGATAAATTCTAAAGAGCTCTATAATTATCCTCTATCATCCCGACTCTTGACTGTAGAGTATTGTACAACAAATATTCGAAACACCAGAGACGTGGCAAAAGCGACTTTAAGAAAGGTATATACATATACTCCCTACATGCAATGCTCCTAAAACTGCAAATCCTCACGGCCATACATGGAACATCCAGACAATACATCCATACTCAATAATGTAATAATTTTTAAAGCACACAAATTCACAAATCTTGGTTCCTTGGTTGGAAATCGAACCCAGTATCCGGATCGTAACATTCAGATACTCCGATTTCTAAGCCATGCAATTAGACTTAATGGCCAGAATGGAACACTAAGCGGCACCGCAATGCTACCGCCTTGGCAAGGACCGGGATCCCGCGCATACGCTTGCCGAATGTCTTGCATGAGAGTCCGTACGACGAATCCTGGTCCAGAGGATCGGTCAGAACCTATTTCCACTGGTCGCAGTAGCAGCTGTGCTGGCTGAAACAATGGTGTGGAGGTTTAATACCTCAGTCCAGTTCTGTAAAACCATAATTTGGTTGCCATAGCACAGCGGGGCCTCACTTGGGAGGGGCTTAGGCTAAGTAAAGACGGGCACCGGTGCGTTCTGTTGAAAATCCCGGAGTGGGTACAAATCCCACATAACACCCCTGTCCCAGAAGGCGAATATCTTTTGACCGACAACAAAAAAAATGCTTAACGGCCTTATGGCTTAACTATATGAGTTTTCAGGCTACCCGGCTGCGGCGTTCCGAGTCCCAGGTTTGATTCTCAGTTCGAGAACAAAATTTTGTTTATTACAAATAATTGATTTCCGGGCTTGAGTGTGTTGTGTGTACATCTCGTAATCCTTAAAACTACATTCGAACCTATCTCTAATCTTATTGCACAAACATTACATAGGACACGGGAAAGAGTGAGTGCATCTGCGCGAATGCTCACGTAACCATAATATGCTCAGTTGATATGCTCTGGTAATAATTAGAGAGATACCGCCGTAATCGAAATCTACCATCACTAACTATGGCCATCATAGTGCAACTATAAAATATAATTTAAGTAAAACGATCTTTACATATGTAAATTACTTTCTATTTGTGAAATTGTTTTAATAGGTCTATCGTGACACGTACAAAATGCTATAACTACTCGCCCCGGATTGGCTAAGTGGCGCAATTATGAGCGGACCGCAATCCGCAGCTATCGAGCAGGTGTACCGTAGTTATCTCGGTAACTTTTATACTCGCTTATCTAAATACATATGTCCGCCTAATGGTATGCCCTCATGGTAGATAGTAACAGATCCCTTAGTCTTATTACGTAAGGCTTGTTAAGCATTCATAGGTTTCGTTGACGAAATTATAAGTTTTTTTTATCTAATCAGGATAAAAAAAATCCCGTGACGGTGAGATTAAAGCTAACGTGGTAGGTATTCTCAGTTAAGCAATAGGTGTGTAGTGTGTTCGATTTTCAGCATGTTTCCGTGGTATTATTTATTAAAGAAGATTAAAGATTTATTAAAGGGTATTCATGCAGTGGATGGGTCCAGAGATCCAGCTCCTGGTACTGCTACCATACTATAACACTTCAATTCTCAAGGGTAATAATACTAACTGCCGCCATCCTCAATAACGATTATGACTGAAATGGAATATCCCCTCAGCTAATTTAGTAATTGGACCACTGGTTCTCTATACTCACTATGACGAAACACAGTAGTTTTTCTGCTATTTAATGCTGTTATTCAGTGTAGGCGAGATTCTTCCCCAGCAGAGATCCATTAATGCGGCATCCAAAAACTAGCTACCGATTTTTTTACTTTTATTACATTTAAAGCAACAAACGAGCACACAGTTCACCTGATGTTAAGTGATTCCTGTTACCCATGACATCTACATTCATCCTTGACAAGGAATCATAATGCAGATGCGTTGTCACACTTGAGGCTCTATCTTATTGTTCTGCTATTTAACGCTGGTTCTGTGAGGGCCTACTCCGAGCTCGAGCTGACTCATTCATTCTGTAGCTAGAAACAAACTGCAGTGTAGCTCAACCTCTGTAAAATTTATCTAGTTTTAGGTAATTTATCACTAAGGGTGACCTTTTAAATAGGCAACAAACCAATTTAGCCGGCTACTATGCGTGCTTTCCGCCTTCAGGTCAAAGGCTATCGTGACCAGGTTTCTGCACTGGACTGCATTATTTCAAACGGTTCTCCTGAATGTTAAGTAAGATTTATTTGAAATAAGTTTTAAATTAAAACTAACATAGTCAGGCAAAATGAAAAGTTTCTTATATTATATAAAGTGTAAAATAAAGCATCAATTCATTTTCGTTGTCAGGCAGGTTTCATAGCATATTTTAATTTCTACGACCTCGGATACAAAACAAGTTCATTGATTTATTACAATTCTTTTAATTTAAGACATTGTATATTATTGATACCTGAACAACTGTAAAATGAAGACTGCACAAAATAAGGTTATTCTGACAAATGTGAGGTCTACACCTGTATGTCCAACTTATATTTTCACTTTGAATTTAAGTTCCTCTGATATTAATTGGCAATGTAGTCTAGAAATAAAAATTCACTTGACTATTAAACTGCTATCCATTGTTATGTCATGGAATTTCGCATCGCAAATCGAACTTGAATTAAAATAATATATTCCAACAGAACTAGGTCGAAGCAACATTTAATGATAACGGTGTATCATTCCTCATTTGTCCGTCCGTTATGTATAACATACATACAAACAAAGCTTATAAGGCGTCGCTCCCGATGCCTCAACAATGACGGAACGGTCTCCTCCAATGAATAAATTTACCAAGATCTCGTGCGACTAGCTCACGGCATTTGCATTCAAGCAGTAAATTGAACAAATTTGAAATTCATTGCGTTAGCAACTTCAACACTTGCCGCATCGCATTCCGATCCAATGTGGATGATATGTGACGGAACTTGGACCGCTTTAGAAATACTATCGAACAGCTTAATTCATTAACAATCATATCTTTAATTAAACTATTGTGGAAATCAAGCACACAGATCATCTGTAAGTGGTCCCTGGAACACGTTATTAACTTGATATTACTATTGCTGGATAAGAAATAAAGATGCGATATTCATTCTTCATGTAAACTAGTGGTATGGTAGTAACAATAAAATTAATTGTTATACTCGCCTAACTGTTAAAATATAATATTTATAAAAATAATAATATAATTTTAAATACATAATAAATAAATTTTAATAAACTATTAAATAAATATAAATAAAAAACTTACATATGATATAATATAACAATAGAACAATATTATATAACAATTAATTATTTCCTTTGTGTCAATTATCAACTTTTTTTTCGTATTCGTATAATGAAAAACAAAGATATTTATGTATATATGTATGTTTAAAGATATTTTAAACAAGCGAAATTTTAAATATCTAAAACTGTGTCGAGCAATCAAAGGGAAGTCTGGTAATTCTCCGGATTGCAATAAGTATCAACAATCTTAGCCCCGATTACCTTGACAAGAATAATTACTATTCATTATTAACTCATACAAGATATTTTTCTAAACCTATACGTACAAGAATTTAAAACACCATTCTTCGGATATGCATTGAAATACGTATAAGGTGCGACAGATAATGAAATTTGCGATAGAATGAAACGTGGGCGTAAGAGTCGATTGTTATTAGCCACTGTCCTTTATAAAAGCTCTCTCCAACGCCATTTCAATAGAAACTATTTCTAAATAATAAAATCAGACCTATTTATTACTACTTTATCAGAAACAGGCTTTAATAAATGACGTATTCAGCTATTAAATGAATTGGCAGTATAAAATTATATAATATGAAAATATTATATAAAAACAATAGGGTTTCTTTCTTGTCCTGAATAAAAAGGTAGAAATGGAGAGCCAATTAAGTCAAAATTTAATATATAAACTCTAGACATCCCCTCGTGTGGTTCCTGTAATATTTTCTTGAGTTGTCTCTATTAAGATTTCGAAATAAATATATTCTATAGAATATGATATATCAATCTGCTGAAATATTTATGTTTATATTTTTTTAAGCGTATAATACTAGAATAACTTAAAAAATATAGATCAAAACAAAAAGCTTTTGAATTTTTAAAATTATCGTAGAAAGCAGACTTATACGAAGCATCAACTTTTCTATCCTGAGGGACAGATTTTAACAAGAAAAACACACTACATAAATAAGAAGTAGAGTGATGTAGAAATGAAAATTTTATCCAGGTAACGTTTATTGAGAACAGTTGTGAAACCATCTTCAGTTTCCCCATACACGTCATTAATCCTACGAAATGTTCTTGCAGCGCTGGTGCCACGGTGGAACTCATATTCGTAAATAACGCGATATTTCAAGTTTTCCATTTCGCTAACAGAAAGATGAAAAATCAAATGGCACGAAGACGCGAAACGCAAATACACAAGTTTAAACTTGAAATATATTTGAAAATGAAATTCTTAACATAAAGCCGGATTATTTGAGATCAAAGAGCCCAGTTCAATTTCATATGTAAGTACCTTATATTTCAAGACGTGTGAAGTGCGCCATTACGTAGTGTAACCGCGTGCTGTGCTCCAAGTATTGAAGGACCTTTGGAGAGACCTAAAGGAGAAGGGTATATGGTATGGATATAGGTTGTTACTTTACACGAAGACATTTCTATCTTTAATCATACGGTAACTTTTCCTGTAGGCTCCATAAAGAATCATAATGCAATTATATTAAATTATAAATTTAATTTAATCTAATAAGAGAACTTAATATGTCGTTTATTAATCTCGATGCTTTATAAAATTGTAATAAATGCTAATTGTAATAAATTTTATAACATAGAAATGGCGATAACTATAAAAAATGCGCTGAGAGTACATTTTATTAAATTAATTCACCAATTACTTTTTGTATAGCAATAAAACCTATAAACTTCGTCCAATGTTACAGCACAATTTTAATCTGTAGACGCCAGCTAGGGCCTTATTATGGTGCAGGTTTTTAATATCGTTAGTATAGCTTCATCTTACTTGTATGGCATAGTAATTGCCTTAAGCGGGTATTGACTTCAGGCGAGAAAAAACATCATACAATTCTGCTAGATATGGATGTATAATTGTATCACTTTTAATGTCTCCTGCAAGAAGTTACATTTATTTTAAATTAAATCGTGATTAAATAGAACTTATATTCTTTTTAATTAATTCTTTGAATTGAAATTCTCTTTTTTCTTCTCTTATTATTTTTTTATTATAATCATACCTTCATATTATTTATTTATTTTTATGCCTACCAACATATTCTCTCGAACTCTTGGGGTTGACTGGTAGAGAATACCACTGGGCATTAAGTATGCCCTTGTTAACCTTATTTACACAATTTAGAACAAAAGAAAATTATTATTATAGTGATATTTATAGGTAGTTTATAGGATGTAAAGTCACACACAAGGAGCACAATTTTTAACCTCAAACTCACACCACATTAGAATAATATCGTGAAACAACATTCAGGCAACACATTTCAGGCAACAACGGATATTTCATATCAGTGCTCAATCTTGAATATTTTTGAAGATCAATGTAGGTGTTTATGGGATACAGTCATTACTTAAAATCAGATAAATTGTGTGCTTGTATGTCACCTTAAGATTTATAAAAAGAAACTTAAAAAAACAACCTCCAAGTTTTCTCTTATGCCCGACAACCGAAGCTGTAACGATCGCTTCATGGTTGAAAATTCATAGGAATCTGCGACTGTTAATTTAAATATGAACGGCAACGCAGGCAGATTTCTACCATCAAAAAAGTTAAGAAATTTATTGGTATCTACACAAAGTCGCACAGAAAGTAACACAATATAGTAACGACTATGAATATATATTTATATATATATTCATAGTCGTTACATATGATATGCTTAAACATCATTGAGATTATTAATAACGCATTCTTCAAGCTTTTACAGTTTGTATGGATCTCCATCCTTCGCTTATTAAACGCAATCGAGCAACTCCACTGTTACATAAATTTATACTGAGTCTTAGCATATCGCTGTCTCAGTAAAAAGTAACTTGAACATAGAAACAACATTGAAATAGTAATAAAACTCCATACCTTTTGCGGTAAGCAGGAATTCTGCGATTGGAGTAAATGTTAATCTACTTCACCTATTTAAGTTACATGCAAGACCACATGCGTATGTGTATAAACACACGTTGTTACTAAAACCAGTCTACGTAAAATGTCAATTTATAAATTTATTTATATTCGGTTTTTCTTTATGTTGTTTGATACAAATTTAGTGTAGCTCTGAACGTAACACAATACGTTTTGTAATTTTTTTTAAAAGGTTATTATTATTATATATACTATACTCATAACCGTAATCATAATAATATTATATATTGATGTTATTATGGTTATAATTATGTGTGTTAATGAGTGAAGAAAATATTTTTTCGCTTCAAAAGCGCCTATTTTGTGAACTGTCCCTATATGAAAATACTACTACTACTATATGTCTTACAAAAATGTCAACAATTAAATTCTATTGAATATTAATGTAATAAATAATCTCAACGAAGATTATCTTTAAACATCGTCGTTATCACATGCGTTGCTATTAATACTCTTACTTTTACAGAATAGGTGTCAAACGAGCAGGTAGCTCACCCGATGGTGAGTGATTACCACCGCCCAAGGGACACCCGCAATGGTGTTGCCAGAAGAGTGGTAGATGCGCTGCAGGCCAGCTCGTATTCCCTCGTCCTTCCCAGGTCGAGACGTTTAAATTATGTTGTAATTATAAAGCTAGCTGCAACGCAACAAATTTCTGAGAATATCATTTGTTTGTACACTGTGGAAAAGTTTTTTAAATTGCATATATATTACGACTGATATTAATCGAAAGAAATATCTATTAGTAAATAAAATTTTTGTGTCATTAAAGTCTACTAATAGCAGTATTTTGCCTTTCATCAGACGAAAAACAATAGTGATAATCTATTATTTAACACTGGTGTTCGTTACTTACGTAAAGTGTGTTCCCAATCGAGCCGACCTACAGCTAGTTTATAACTACAGTATAACTCTAGCACTAAAAGTCTATATCTTATTCTCCTATCTTAGACTGTGTATATAGGTTTGAGCCGTGCGAAATACTTTCCACTGTATGCTTGTTTGTGAAATAAAATAAAACAGTGGTAGGGCTACAGAATGATTGGGTCAGCTCGACCGGGGTAGGACCACGCCCTCACAGAATACCAGCGTAAAATAGCAGCTTAACGCTGCTGTGTTTCGTTTGGTGAGTGCAGGGATCCGGAGACCTTTATTACTGGAGACGAGGCATTCCATCTCAGTCCTCAAGGGTGACAACGCATCTGTATTATGATTTCTTATCAAGTATGAATGTAGATGTCATGGGCCGCAGGAATCACTTACCATCAGGTGAACTGTGTGCTTGTTTGTTACTCTTAATGCTATAAAAGAAAAAAAAAAAAACAAAAATACATCCTATTAACCGACTACTAAATATTGTTATGATATACTCTTGGTCTGTTTACAGCAAAATGTTTCTGATTATTTACAAATGACATCACCTGTTCAGGGCGTATTATAGTGCCGTAAACAGTTCGCCCAAAGACAGAGGCACTCACCAGAGGCAGTCATCCCCTTTGCTTTGTCCGATGTGCATGTGTAATACAAAAATATAATAATATAAAATGAAATTGATTTATACAGGGCAAAGTGATATTTTACGTATAATGCTTATCTTCCAATGAAATTATATATGGTTATGGTTGAACATCCGTCGATTCCGCCAAGAGTCTTATTTTAAGGTCTCCAGCTTCGTAGTCTATTATTATCTGTACACCGGGGGCTACGCTTTGTTGTAAGACACGAGCGGCTTGTTAAGACAGCTCACTTCCGACTGCTGCAGCATTCGTACTCCTTACATATGAGATGAGAACCGCCTGATTTATACTCCAAAGACATTGCCGTTTGCGAGAACTTGTTTCACTTTGATTTACGTTGTTATAAATTATTTAAGACCTACTACGTTTTATGAGAGATGGCTGCGTGTTTTAAGGGTCATGTATTGAATAAAGGAATAATTGAATTTCATATGACGTCCGCATAAAATGTTTAAAGTACTTTTCATTAGAGTTGCGAACCTTGAATTAGATACTCGGGCAAGAGTAATTTTGTGCAATATAATTAGTTAGGTTTCAGGCGTCAGTATGTTTGTTAAATTACCCCTGCCTCATTATGCGTTTTGTGTTTTGTTTTCATCGGATTATGAAAAGGCAAGAACGATTAGTCCCAGCTGGAGTTTTTAGTTTGCGCAAAAACTTATGAAACTAAGATATAACTGTCTAATAAAATGATTTCCTGGCCTAAATGCGGAGACGACGTAGTAAGGATGAAATCTACTAGATGTACATCGTCAATAAGGTGTGAGCTACAATGCTGATTGTCATCCTATTTTGTATCTCACGATTTGTTTCAATTTGTAAAGCCAGGTTGCAGGTAGCTTCCAATTGCAGCATAAATAGATCGACCGGGAAAGAACCACGTCCAATACTAACAGCGGAATGTGTTTCATATGATGAGTGAGACAGTTATCGGTAAGGACACAAGGACAATGCCTGTGCATCTTGAATCCTTTTTGAAGATAGATGCAGGTGTTTACGGACTGCAATCATTACTTATCAGGTAAACTGTTTGCTCGTTTATCATCCTTAGAATTGGGAAAGAAGATCCTTCACGTTGCATGTACGTAAACATTAAAGGCTATCTTTGGTTTGTATAAAATGTTAATTGTAATACTTTTGTCGAAAAGGACATAACTAAAGACTTTGTTTTCGCAACGTCGTTCACCATTTAATAATATCGTCTCACACATATGTCACACTATCACCACCACTATTGGACCTCACAACGCACTGCTGGATTTCTGATTCTGAGCTAGTGCGCCTTACCATCCAGGACTGCATTTCCGCTTAACATTAGGTGGGATCGTGGTCAAGCACTTGCTTTGAAAGTATAAAAAAAATGTAAATATTGGAAAATATTCCGAATTATACCAAGACAAATCATGTGAAACACCCACATATCAACTCTCTCAGGTGAACTGCTCTGTCACATACCCTGTATGCAAAGTTGACAATTTACAGACTGAGAGCTACAGAAAGTTTACAGGCTGAGACAGCTATAATAATTTACTTTAGTTAGTTTCATAGTGTCATGTACTGTACCATCTTGCTGTGCGACAAAGTTTATGACATTGATGCTATATTTGTCTTTTAAAATTATGAAAGTAAAGCTAACTAATCTCATAACTTTATTTGAAATTTATTTAGTTTGACTTGAGTTAGTATTATTTGTTTATTTAAATTGTTATTGTTCAATTGATATTACTTTATGATATTAATATATGATTTACCATTATTGCTGGTGACGAGATATTATGAGTATTTTTGAGGATTAATTTGAAGAATGAATCACTTACCGTCAGGTGAATGATAAGGTTATTTGTCACCCTATATAATAGAAAAAAAATGTTGATTGTTTTTGCCATTTTCATAAAGAGATGACTATATTTACATGCCATAAACTTATGGCAAAATATGAACGAACGAAATGACTGTTGTAAAATCGTATAATACGATGTTTGGTGCAAGAAAAGTATTTATTATTAGTATTCCACACAGGGCCAGATTTGCATTATGTAAGGGATCAAAAGTTTTTTACACACCTAAATGACAAAGTTTCGGAATAGACTTGAAAGCAGATGATCCGTTGTTTATACAGCAACGACGCTAATGATGAATTTGGTGCACTCTGACCCCTGTAGTAAAGGAAAAAGAGCTTTTCAGTTCATATACGGTCTAGGTTCCAGAATGTTTATAATTAAATGAGGGTTCCGATACGCTAATGCCTATCAGTGATTTGTCTAAAAAGGGGTTGGATCACGCCCTCACAGAATACCAGCGTGAAATAGCAGAATAATGCTGCTGTGTATCATCCAGTGAGTGTAGGGATCTGGAGACCTTTATTATTGGTGACGAGGCGTTCCATCTCACTCCTCAAGGGTGACAACGCATCTGCATTATGATTCCTTGTCAAAGATGTCATGGACCGCATTAATCAATTACCATCAGGTAAACTGTGTTACTCTTAATGTAATAAAAAAAACTCTTTTTAAAAAAATTGTAGAAGTGACCTCTAAGCTAATTTTAAATGTGTAATATTTACTATAATCAAAATAAAATATTTAAGGACAACTTCTTAAAACAAATGAACTTCAAGTATGATGATTTTTACACAGCCAGCCTCTGCTTTATTTTACTCTATAAAAGAAAAGAAAATTCTTCCGTCCGTGCCAAGTTATTTTACGCCGCTAACCCATCTTGTACGACATAGCCCTTTCCGAGGATCCCACAAAAAGCACCCGACTTATTTATTGCTAATATAAAGTTTCATGGTAAAAGGCGTCAAGGAATGTCGATGGAGGAACATAATAGCGGACCCTACATAGATAATGGCGTTAGTAATAGGCCCCTGATACACCGAGATTGGCAGCATGTATGCACTAACTGTGCTTTTTCTTGTCAGTGAAATAACATCGATGTAATCCTGCATGAGATAAAGTTATGTTAAGTGATTACCATATGTAAAGCACATAGTTATTAGAAAATTAAGAAATACCTTCTTAAATTATATTTAAATATATGTTTTTTTTAATAACACTGAGAGTTGAAAACGAATACACAGTTCATCTGATGTTACTAGCATTGTGAGAAATAAATTATGATTTTATGTATGAGAGACACCCAGCAATTATAAGCCAAGAGCGAAGAAGAACCACGGTTTAACAGAATACATAAGTGAAAGAAATCGACGAACCAGACGATGCATTCGATTTCAGTCTTCAGAGGTCATTACAATACTGCAACATGATACCTTTTTGTCGATGAATATGGGTGTCATACACAATGGTAATAAAATAATATCACATAAATTTTATGCTCATTTATAATCGCCTAATATTATAAAAAAGTTACCATGGAATTTTGATTCTCACGGAAGTAGTGTTACATATCTATTATCAAAATTACTGCAAACTTTCAAGAGGAAGAAGAAAATGTGCTCTTTAATTTGTTATTGTAAAGCCCTTACCTCTATTTATTCAAAGAATTTAACTTATGTTTTCTCTTGCTCGAGACCTATAAAAAAATGCGTCCATTACAGAATTTTGTACTTAATAAATATATTTACTTATACTAATAAAATTATATTATATATTATTAAGATATTGAAATTATTTTTAATTAATAAGATACGACCTAACATTGAAAAATATGTACGTGTATTCGATAATCGAGGCAAACCATTTTGAAAATCAGTGCATCATTTGTATATCAAAATACATGGGTAACAAAATTTTGAATTTCGTACGAGAAGCTTATAAAAAAACTTTTTATGTTAGTATCTATTCGGTGGTGAAACAAAACATCATTGCATAGGCTGCATATCTGAGAAATAAAGAATAAAATGATTCAATTAATTGTTCAACTGTTAGAACTACAAAGGCTGTTAATGCTGTTAAAGCCAGAATTCGTCGAAACCCCATTAGGAAGCAAAAAATCTTATCGCGAGAAATGTAGATTCCCGTTAGGACTCTGTCACGTATTATAAAACAAGACCTAAAGCTCGATGCTTATCGTCAATATACAGGACATGCCCTAAATCAATCTTTACAGTTAAAGAGATTGGATCAAAACGTCTTCTGTCGCGATACGCAGGCACAGAAACAGATTGAAGAGCACTACAATAAGCAAAATGATAAAGTGTACGCTCACGGTTCTAAAGAAGCTGCTCAAGTGGTCGGAAAGATACAACGTGGTCATCATCCTGCGTCAGTGATGGTTTGGTGCGGTGTGCCTTATCAAGGAGTCACGAAACTACATTTTTGTGAAAAAGGATTGAAAACTTCAGCCAAAGTGTATCAAGATACAGTCTCGGATCATGTTGTGTTAAACCTCTCAGCAATACATTTTTTAAAAATATACCTTGGACTTTCCAGCAGGAATCTGCACCTGGTGACAAGGCACGAACTACCCAAGCCTGACTTGAAACCAACGTTCCGGACTGTATAAAAGCTGAAGACTGGCCCTCATCTAGCTTCAAATTAAGGTCAGTTTTAGAGGACATGGCCCGCTCTAAACGACACGGTGACATTGAGTCTCTTAAAAAATATTTGGAGCAAGCAGTGGCGAAATTTCCCTTGAAAACAGTGCGTAAATCCATAGATTCGTGGCCAAACCGATTAAAGGCCTGTATAAAAGCCAAAGGTGGCCATTTCGAATAGAATATTTTTTTATTTTTTAGCTGACTGACAAATTAATATGTAGGTATAAATTTTTATAATATTACATTACTTCATTAAATAAAAAATGCATTTTCATTTGTAACAGAACTTATGGCTGGACTAGGTAGTATATAAATTGTGCCAAAAAAATATATTCACGTATTTTTAATGTAGTTCCGTAATTTAGGTTACATTTACATTATCTTTCATGCCGTCCTACTTGATTCGCTTTATAGAAATTTTAAAATTCAATTAAGTGCAATAATTAAGTATTCGTTATTGATACACGCACGAGTCCCGGGTTTTAATGTCGATCCGTGTGAATTACATTCTCATTTCGATCCTTATGTCGGTCGCACATTAACTTTCAATTAAAAGCTCTTAATGAAAATATTAATGAGATATGCGGAGGTTGATAATTTTGCGATTTGTATTACTTCGGTAATTAAAATTAAAAAAAAATTAGCAATATTAACATTCCGGTTTACCACTCCAACTAAGCTAATAATGTTTGTATGTACTAGGAAATGGCTTACGACAATAGTAATAATTAAATTAAGTAGATCATACTCTAACTCTAAAGTATAAATAGAAACACTAAAGTATAAATAAATAGATACTTTAATGATTTAGAGTCTAAACCATTAGGCTATCTATTTTTATATACTTTATTGCATTTACCTTTAACAAAAAAATTGGTGACAAAGGCGGACTTGCCTATTAGCGTTCTCTGCGAGTCAACCCATGGTGTGGTGCGATAACGTTATGAAAGAATGCAAATGTGGACTAACAAATTATACAGTTATGAATATACGCTTACTTTCACAAGAAAATTATTTTATTATAATATAAACATATACAACATGTAATCTTCTGTACGATGATAAATATATATAAAATACAAACATATATAAATATATATTTATAATAGTAGCCCACAATGTAAAAATAATCGACTAAGTTATGCAACCATTCAATCATTCGTCAAACGCTCACGAACATCGACCAATTCCCTCCCAGGAATCGATTGGTTCGTGAGATTGCACAAGACTTCAAAACTGATCTTCGCTTTCAGAGCTCGGCCGTGAAGACGCCAGCGAGGCGAACTGTCCGAGGACACGAAAACGTCTTCTAATATTACTTATAGGAAGGTTCAAATGCAATCATGAACAGAACACATAGATACAACATACCCAGCTCGTAAACCAACAAATACTATGTATCCTTATCGATTTCTACCACGGCATTCGCGCCAACACAAAGGTGCTCACTAGTCGATCGTTTCGTTCGATAATCCAATGCAATGTACGTGCAATCAAATCTAAGAATAATTCAGCTACAGTGTCGAGGACATGAAACATACATAAACCATACCTAAACCAGATATGCAACAATTATTGAAGCAAAAATCTTGTTACTAGATATCTTACCGATTGTTCATAGCGGAAAATCCGTCACATATCGCCAAATCCTCGTCTATTTGGTTGTTTATGAACTGCGTCGTCGTAGGCGAGAAGGTAATGTCACTTATTAATTCACCTCTCCAGTGTCGTGTCTTTTAATAAATTCCAATTGATTGCTGAAGTATTGATAGTAGGGTAGGATAGGCAATAAAATAAAGGGAATATAATATATGACATATGCATGTCATCGCTTCTGAAAATTGAAAGAAAATAACGATATCCTACTATGTATAAATAAATAATAAACCATAATTTTTATTTTCATCTATTTAAATCTATCACAACTCGGAGCGCGAGCCTGTGATTACACAAGTAAACACTACAGATAGGTACGTCTTTTATTTGATTTTGTTATAGAGAAAATCTATTAAACCTACATTATTATTTTTGATGCTTATGATTAATTATTTATATTTATTAAAAAAAAATATTTATATTTATTATAAATTAAATTTAAATGCAAGCAAAACGACTCTTACAAATTTCAGTTTTATTCGATAGTTTTGAGCACAATGAAATGTAGCACATTATAACGTACATAACAACATCTCTATTAGCGAATTTTACATATATTTTATTCTATTATAGGAATGTCACATCCCTCGTTACCTCTGGATATGTAAAATAAAGACTATTCACATTTTACTAAAATTGGGTACCGCATCCGAAAAAACCGATATCGCTAAGACAGAAATCTAATCATTTGGTAAGAAATTATAATCAATACAAGGAAGAAGAAAACCAACATTAACATTATTTAGATAAAAATAAAAGGCCGTTTCAAAATTTTATATAGATATACAATTGTAATAATTATATTAAATAATTTATTTGCCTCAAAATACATATATTATAATATAAAGGGTAACAAACGAACACAGTTCACTGATGATAAGTGATGATTGTAGCCAGTGGCATCCATATCTATGCGAATAAAGAAATCGGATATGCAATGTCCCACATGAGGGCTGAGATGGCATGCGTCGTTTCCTGTAATTGGGTTCCCTGTTTTTGCTACTGCTGCAAAACCAAAGGGAACCAATTACAGTTTTAGGTTTTCAAATTTCACATTGACATTCTATCGAATAAAGGCATATGCACATGGCTCAACCACGTTATAACACACTAAATATTATGGCAAGGGGTGATAAAAACATTTTTATTGTGGCTTGTGTATCACGCCCACCACAATATTCGAGAACTGTGTCCAAAGCTTCGAATAGATAAGATTGTCGATAAGACACCGATCTCGACACGATAAAGTCGCCCGCTACGATGTCGGCTACATGTGTTACCTGCTGACGTTATAAAGTAGCTTTCCTAGCGTGTATCCGAGCGATTTCGCTTTATATCTCAATGCCGTCAGATCTGCAAAGAAGAATTTTAGTAAGATTTTTAATCTTTTATTTCAAATATATATATACGATAGTGTGGTACAAATATTAACAAATATTCTTCTAGACAATGAACTCCCAACGATCAATTTACTAATAATTATGAATAATGATTTAATACTATTATGAAGTAACAACTTTAATCAACGCTAGATATCGGATACTCGCACAAAATTAAATCGAAACAACGAATAGATAAATTGACAAATAAAATAGTTTTATTTATTGGATCATATATCTCTCAGAAAATCAAATAAAAGATATACAAACCTATCAGGTTGAAATAAGCGTTGTCTCGACTCAACTAATTTAAAATTAAATCACAATTTAATGTAGCGATAATTAGTATGCCATCTTTAATACACTGGCCCGCCATTTAGTCTATTGTTGATCGAAGAGTAATAACTAAGCAGTTAAAATGTTTTAAGCAACCTAATAGATCTTATTATCAGATACAAAACCATACAATTATAATTTTCGATGATGACAACGAATGTTGATTTTTCTTTGAGGGTTGATATAAGTGTATATGGTCTGTAGTAATTGCTTAAAATCGTGTATCTTGTCTTCATAATCATCGTGACCCTGTTGTAGTCTGCTGAGGAATATATCAAACCAAAGATCGGCCTAAACTAACTTCGATAAAAAATAGTTTAATAGTTACGTTTACTTTGTTTTGTCCATCAATAAAGCTCAAGTCAGAATTATACCCTAGAATAAGTAGTTTAGATTTAACCTTTTAAAGTGAACACAAGGTGATCAGGTTGCAATGTTTGAATTGGGCGATTAAATCGCTCATATAAAATCACCCCAACAAGTTTCTGGTATAATAATATTGACGGTATATCCTAATTCAAACTAACTTTAATTTATCACAAAACGATAAGCGTTAACAACCTCACAGCTAGCTAATAAATGTCGTGCACTATAACTAATCCGATTTTAACTTTGTTGTTTATTTACTTGTTGTTTCTACGAATTTTCAACATAATATAAAACTAAGTCCGCCATTTCGTAGAAATTTGCTTCGGATTTTTACCAACAGATAGGCCAATATTTTAGAAACCTGTGTACATATATATAAATAAATCGCAGATTGATTATTATGTAAACCGAAGCTTTTTAGCCAAGTCTAACTGAATTACTAACTAGTCAAACTACTCGTTCTGGATTACTTCCACGCCTACACCAGATCACAGTTCCCTTAGAGATGGATATGGAATGGATTTCTGGATAGGAACTTCGATTAATGAATTGAGGGCTCATGGAGCAGTTGGTAATGGTACTTGAAACGAACAAGTCGCGCTGCGTATGCTGTCAGGCAGGTCGGAGAAGGCTACTCTTTCTGCTAAATCGTATTCGACGATGCAATCCCCAAGCCCGGCTCAGCTGTCACAGCAACGTTTATTTGTTGAACAGCAAGACAAACACATTCTCCCAGTAAACCTCTAATATTTTATTACGTTTTTTCATCGGATGTACAGAACCCTAAAAATATCCATTAACTTTAAAGGTTATAAAATTTTTAGCTATTAATGTAGTTACACAATCATTCATGCTTTTTTTTTGTTTCTAAAAAAACAAATAATTGTACTTTATCCTCCTATGACAAGATTCAAAACCTACCCAAACAAATACAAAGTTGCACTGTGGAGTACATTACGATCAGTCTTAGACTACGCGGGTCTAATGAACTTTTTTTCATTTTCTAAGGTACAAGATTTAAGTATCAACATTTTATCGAGATATCGATTTAATGTCGCATAAATATCGTTTCTTGTTCAGTTCACGTCAAACGATGTTATCTCATCAGAAATCAGTGGTTTGCACCTGTCCAACGCCAGGGCCGGATTAGGGGTAATGAGGCGGAATAATTTCGTACTACGGCGCACCCTAATTAAATTCTATGTAACTATTTTAATAATATCTTCGGATTTATTTCGCAATGATATGTATTATATATTAAAAATATTTTAGAACAAATTAGTAGACCTAGGAAAGACCACGGTTTACCAAAAATACAAACGCAAATTAGTTAGATTCGCGCTATTGTTTTAACTGGTTAGTGAAAGAGACCAGAGATCTTACTCCTGGTGAAGAGGCACTTTATTTAGTCCTCAAAGGTGACACCGAATTTGCATTACTATTCATTATCGAACATGAATGTAGCTGTCATGGAACGCAAGAATAACATTTTTTACTTTGGAAGAGGTGGCAAACGCTTAGCCGATGATAGTTGATCACAGCAGATGATATGTGAACACCAGAGTAGTTGCAAGTGCGTTGACAGTCTTTGAATAAAAGTAGGCTCATTTCTTGAAGGTCCCAAAGTCGTATCGTTGCAGAAATACTGCTGACAACGGCTGATTCCACAAAGTAGATGATAAAAAAACTACATACTACACAGTGGTGGATCCATCAGGATGATGAGGCGGGGAACTTTGGAAAACGTTTAGCAGAACTATGTGCTCCGTTTATTTCCCCTAATAAAAATTATATATCATTATATAAATATATACCACCGCGATTACAACATTTGTTAGGTTATCTAATAATCAGAAATGTTAACCAAAGGTTCAACTCGCAACTCAGCAGAAAGGCTCTTTGATTATTAAGCAACGTGGCTGTCAATATTTGTATTACCTCCAGTAAATAAGTCAATAGGGAAACAATTTTTTCGTACGCCAATCTCCCGTTATTGGCAAACGGGACATAGCAGACAGAATGGCGACTACAATATCAGATTAGTAACATAGATGTTTGTTACAAGTACTCTGGATATTTATAACTGGTTTAGGATATTTGAAATGGTTATTTCACCATCTATTAATGATCCACATAATCCACTTTAACGATAGAGACAAATTGTGATGAGTAGACAAGTTCTTACGTCACCGAATCCCTTGTGAATCGAAATCAAATTTGTACAACATATAATAGTGCTAAGTTTTTTTTTCATAATATTAGGGACAGCCAAGCTGACATTACAATTAAAGGCAAGTGGATTCCAGGTCATCTACATGTCTATTCGTCAAAGATTCAAAACGCACTTACGGTAGCACCTTTGAGGACTGAGATGTAATTCCTCGTTACACGTTGAGGTAAACGATCATCACACACCATACGAAACACAGCTGTGGTACGCTGTTACTTCAAACTAGTATTCTATTAGAGCATGACCTCTCCCCAGTCGAGCCAACCCAATTATGTTGAAGCTAAAAACTAATTGTACAGTAGTTCTAGCAGTGTTAAATATCTATGTTCTATGTTTATTTTCTGCGTTCTTTGTGAGCTGCGGTAGCTCAAACTGGGTGTTCGCTTGTAATTTCACGCTACGCGAGCAAACCTAGTACTTTCTTCGGTGCCCTAATAATGTAACTTATAACTGCTTTAACTCCTGGTTTATATATTTTATTGTCTAATGCTAGGTGGTGGAACTGTCTAATAAAAGAGCGCCAATCGCAGTGCAGTTGCAGCTGCAGGTGGACTATGTTATTGAAACCCTCTCAAGAGAAGAGATTTTTACTAATATCAGAAAATAAAAGCAAATTTAGTGCAAGCAGAGTACAGATACTGTCCCGTAAAGTTGCATATATAGTAGCAGTCGGAAGTCGAGTCTCTGACACTATAATAATTAATTGCTATTTTAAGGGTAAACTTGCTGCTCGGTTCGGAAATAACTTTGCGAGTAAACTAAATAGAGAAAATTAAGTAAACATGTGGCGTTTAAAGATCAGCACTGAAGCCGTATACAATTTATTAACCATTTGAACATGAGTAGCTAATTTTAAAACAAAGTCAAAACATGTCAAAAGTCGAGAGGTTTATTTTAAGCAACTTTATAAAATGAAGAAGCTACGTAAATGGCCTTCAGATAAGCCGGGAGGCGGTAAATTTGTTTCAATCGCTGTATAAGCCTAACCGAGGGCACCAGATAGAGATATCTGGTTGCTAGGTTAAATTTGTGCGCGCGTTACGTTCAAACCACGAAGACTGGAGACTTTAAAAAATTGAAAAGTACTTCCAGCTCATTACTAGTTCATTCCTAGACACTCTCCTGCAAGCCACAATACTAAACCACCGACGTCCATATGCTTTCTGTAATTTTGCTCAGGGCATCACTACATTCAATAAGTGACCGTCCTGTACTCCTTACGCCAGTGCCAAGTTGTCAGGTATTATGACAACTGCAAGGTTGCAAGGAATTACGCTAGATTAAATACGAGCGCGCGTTACGTTCCAACCACAAGGCTGGGGACTTTAAAAAATTGAAAAGTACTTCCAGCTCATCACAAGTTCATTCCTAGATACTCTCCTGCAAGCCACGATACTGTCACCGACGTCCATAAGCTTTCTGTACTTTGCTCAGGCCGTAACTACATCTCATAAGTCCTACACTGCGTATTCCAGTGCAAAGTTGTCATGAATTAGGACTTCTGCGAGGTTGCCAGTAATTACAATCGAACATCGAATATAGCCAGCTTGCTGAGAGAACTCTGTCGTTGGAATTATAGACGTAACGAGGACTTAGATATAATGCTTCGTGGTGACAAACACCGACACCAAAAATAGTTCATCAGTTTACTCATTTATTCGTACTACTGGTAATTTAGCTGAGTTATTTCTCTTCCACATAATAACAGAGTGTTGCTATTCTCCCTTATCTCTCAAGCCTAATTTTTTTTTATCATTTACAGTTCACCTAATGTTAAGTGATTCCTGCGTCCTGACATCTACATTTATCCTTGACAAGGAATCATAATGCAGATTCGTAGTCACCCTTGAGGACTGAGATGGAATACCTCGTCACCAGTAATAAAGGTCTACGGATCCCTTCACTCACCAGACGAAACACAGCGGCATTATGCTGCTATTTCACGTCAGTATTCTGTCAGGTCGTGGTCCTACCCCGGTCGAGCTGACCTATTCATTCTGCAGTTAGAAACAAACTGCAGTGTAGCTCTACCATGGTTGGAAAGATTTATTGAAAAGATTGGGAATATAGGGTTCCCACTCATGGTTACAGGAAAGCGATAATCTTCGAAAATTCTCCTTGTAAACAGAAGGCATTAATGAAGCAAAAATACTTACTGATTGTGATTTTTTTTCCTATGATTATAAAAGAAGGTTGATTAGATTTAGATTAGATAATATACGACACTTAAGCATCCCCCTCCCTTTATCTCCAGAACTACTGAGCCACTTATTTATAATAATATCTTTCATGCCACTTATCTCCCATTTAAACAATTTCTTTTCACTGCATTAAATTGTTTTAGCAATTTTAAGGTGTTTCACAAAACTCCTTCTTAAGGTGGTGGTATATATAGGTATAACCACTAATTATACCACTAATATAGAAAAGCATAATATCGACTCACACTGGAACAAACTTTGTGTACTATGGTGTGACAATAATCAAAACCTGAGTGGTATGATTTTAATTTTGTGAAATCATAAAAATTCACTAAGTCATCAATTTTCGTAGTCGCTACATACGTTGATAGTGGCGCTCTCTAGTTGTTCAGCCATTAAGGGACAGATAACCAGAAGCGAATACGAAATAAATAAATAAATACGCTTGTCACGTCGGCATTAGCTTCCACTTAACCAGATTAGATAAATGCCCTATTTAGTTAATTATAATGCACTGAGGGATTGCTTATTCTATTCTTGACTAACACTAGTATTAAATTGTTTACATAGCTACTGTGTGTTTACTCCTTTTAGTCATCTGAGCGATCATTAATTTAATACTTGGTGTACCGATTAATATATATATATTTATATATATTAATACTTGGTATTTCTATGACTTTTATATATTTATATAGCAGCATAACCCTGTGTTTCATTTGCTGAGTGTAGGGATCCGGGTCTCATTGCTGGTGACGATACATTCAATAAAATACGACGTAATACATTCCTCAGATGTAACAATGCATCTGCTTCCAGATTACTTATAATGGAGGAATGTGGAATGTCATAAGGCATAGGCGTCATATACCAGCAGGTGATCTGCTTGCCCTAAATACAATAAAAAAACTACTCTAAATTTACTCTGATCGTAACAAGAACTTCTATATATACTGATGAATTACTACTAATTCTGCAAGCGTGAGTATTGGATCGCTACTGTAGAATCATATATCCGATATGTGTCAATCTGAAGATGTGTAGAAGTGATAATGGGGCTCGTAAATCTGAAAACTGTTGGGGATAAAATTATGAAAAAACTGACCTTGTCACAGCAAAGGCAGCATAACTTTACTATTAATAAACATTTAATTATTAAATAAATGTTCTATTTTTCCGCTTATTATCGCATCATAATTAATATTTAAAGTCAATTAACGAAAACGGAATTTCTAATCTCCTTGTCCTAGCAAAGCTATACAAGGTATAGATAGAGCAACAACCTTTATTAGCACGCCACTCATTAATCTGAACATGCGCTAAACTCGTGATGATTAAGAGAACATGATCAGAGAACAATGCACCGGCGAGTAAGTTGAAGCGAGCGTAATAAATCAAAATTCCCCACTGCGAGTAAAGCACACAAACAATAATGAATAGGCAGCCATCGTTGAGTTAATTGAGCCCGTTGTTAATTAGAGACGTGTCGCGTGCGCCGCCCCCGCCTGCGGTACCGTCGACAAACGGCGTATTCATATTTATTTTTAGCCGACTTCAAAAGGAAGATAGAACTCATCGATTTGATGCGTATTATTTATGTATGTACCGATTCCGGAAATTTTGAGTCATCTGCATCATTCTATTTAATTGTTTGTTTTTGTTTTCCTGCATTAATAGTATTTATACTACAAAAACTACAAATGCAAGTAACATCTGTTCTTAAGTACTTAAGACCTTTTCTCTCTCCAATACCCAGGAGCTTATTATACCAAGCAAATTCGCGAACTTTTTAATCTTCAAAATCCGAGAGATAAATCAAAAACTTTTGAATTATTTCAAGTTTGGATTTTGGATTGTTTTAAAATGGATTTTCATTCGAATGGACACCGGAGATCGGTCCGTTGCTCGCGAGCTCTTTCGTCAAACGTCGGCACTTTGAAAACTGTCAAAAACTGATCTTTGTTATTTTAAAACATATAACTACTAAACTAAATAATCAATATCACATTTTTTTTTTTTACTTTGTTCTTGTTTCATCGCTTTATATATAAATGTTTGTATCCGTGCTTCGACTAAAATTAATTTTTATAATGTTTAAACAAATCATTTTATTTGCCTTTTTTATATCAAAAAGACACAATGTTCATGCCATGTGACCACCACTGCTCTGACACTTATTAATCCGCGATAAGGTATCAACGTGCAGATACATTTACAACCTTAGATAACATTAATAAACAGAACAACCTCAGAACTACCCAATAAACTTATCTTCGATATTTTTGCTCACCATGTATACCTCTGCACAATGCTTTGGTATTCTATAGCAGTGGTAAAATACTATTTTTTGTAGTCAAGCAGCTTTAGTTGTTACATAGCTCTAGCACAGTTAATTTTTAATTATATTTTTATTTTTATTTAAATTCTCACTGTCATTTCTGTGTGTTACAAGGCGTTATGTCTGGTTTTGTAGTTAAGAAAAAACTAGATTAATACGATATATATATAATATATTAATGTCAAGCAAAAATCGACCAGGACTGCTAGTTTTGTAATAAACCCTACTAAAAATTTGATGTGTTATCAAATTAACAGTTTTTTTAACCTGGATTTCTTATAACATTGGCATATTTAAACTAGAAACTAGCTTTGACAGTTTAAAATATGAGTTCGGAAAGTTTGAAGAAATTTACCGTCCTTAATCGGTCTCCAGAATTATTCCCCTATTAGTAAGTTGTGTATTCCCGTTAGAGTGGACTTTTACGCTGCAAATAGTTTTTAAATTTTTATCTTATAAATATATAAATTTTTATAAAATTTTATTTTGAATTTAAATCATGTCACATACATGAATGGATGAATGGATCGGCTCAACCGAGGCATGGCTATCCTACAATAGACAAGTCATTGCAACTCAGTCCTCAGGACTGATAATTCTTGTGTATCTTTTATCTTTATAAAAGATGGAGATGCACAGTCATATTTACCACCATATTGCACAGTAACTTATAATGAAATGAAAAACTTTATAATTTTTTTTTTGCCGTTAGTACTCGAAAGCAGAATAATGAAACAGTCCTTTCTAATGTTCTGTTGTACATTGTGCAACAGCGTATTTGCTTAACTCATCGACGATCTAATGTTCACACTCTATACAAACATTCCTTTGATACAATTACGAGTAACTATTTCACCATTGAAGAGTGTAATACGTTTAGTTTGCAGTATACACAAACAAAGAATGTTTACGCCTCGGTTTGAAATATCGATAAAATCATATCGTTACAGCTGTTAAACAGCTTTATAGAATCTGTGGTTAACGATTACTATCACTCCCTTATCATCATAAAATAATAATAACTAGATGTTACTGGGTCGAAAATTAACCTGGAGACCGTAATTATTTCTTATTTAATATCCGATATTGATCATTCCAAATAATTGTGGTATGTATAACAAACCTCGTATTGTATTTCTCGTAAATGTGATTGGCCTGTATTATCTCACCGCGTGCAGATCGTGTTGTACGAATTCAACTTGCTTACAATCTGTCAGTTGAGTGAGATAATTTCCTTGAATAATTATCGATAGATTGCAACAGGGTTATCAGTGGTCTGTTCAAGAACATTCCTGAATCACTAAATTACAGCAGGTTTCTCTCTAATCAATGTTTATCTATTATATTTAACAAACGGGATATCTTCTCGTTCTAATGCCATTGCGTTCAAACACCGAAATTGAAATTTAAAACGTAAATTAAAGATTTTGAGTTTAAAATTATTTTAATATCCAATGTAACCTTACTGATATTGATTCTGCACTTAGTATATATTTATTAGGTAACATAGCGCTTACTGCTTGTTTCATGTTATATAGATGTACCATATTATGTCAACCCTCGAATATAATACTTAACAGCAATATGATATATTAAAAGTTAACACAAATATTTATATAAAAAACAAATAAAATAAAGCACACTTCAACAGTCAGTAGGTACTGGGAGAATTTGAGAATCTTACTGTTAAGTTAGTCCAGTATAACCATTTTGTGAGTCCAAACATAATCGTTGAACTAAAGCGTCTGTGAATATCAATAATTATTATAGATATATATATATATATATATATATATATATATATATATATATATATATATATATATTGTAGCCAGTTGATCACAAATATTTTGTAGCAGTGTCCTAGATTTTCATTCTAAATTATAATATATAAATAAAAATAAAATAAGCACCTGAAATATATAATAAGCATTTGGCATCAGTACTGTGTACCATGATAACAACATAAATCTTGAGAATTGGCGGGCTAAATAAAAAATAAAAAAACTTTACTAGAGCCACGCTGCACCTAGCGCGCACTAGTAACTAGCGGCAACATGAAAGGATCGGGGAAAGTCCAGGTGCTCAAAGAACACCAGTATGAAATAGTTACATAACGCTGTGTTTTAGATATTAGGTGTAGGGTGACCAATTACAGCGAACGCCACTGAGACAGAAGACGCCGCAGAGAGACACCAGTAAACACCAGAAGTCCACCTCAACCCTCAGGGGTGATATCGAATGTGCATATAGTATCTTTGTTGAGGATGATTTTAAATTTCATAAGCCGCAAATATCACATACCAATAGTTGAACTGTTGCTCTCATGTAAGAAAAAACTGAATTGGCAAGGTAAAATGAAATTGTGAAAACGAATATATTAATTGTAAGTTAGACGAAGAATTAGATGTCGTTAATCTTTTTTTATCCAGAAACGGAAAAGTAAATGTTGATATTTAGGGAAAATATATTTATGCATGGATTAAATCGAAAAAAATATATAGAAAATTGTATTCTTAGAAAATAAAACATTTTGATTTTGTTTAGGTAATACACAAATACTATGATACAGCACTATCGTAATCCCTACAACCTATAAAATATTCAATGTCGTATTTCATGAAGACAATCGCGCAAAAAGATCGACTTACGCCGTAGCTTGCAGTCAAAATATTCTCTTAAAATTGTGCTCAGATTTATTTTTAGACTATAGCAGATTAAAGGTTTAGCTTTAAAATGAGTTGATATTCATATTATTAAATTACCGTACATACATAATATTTTTTTTTAAAAAATACGTTTTAAACTCTAAAATAATGAAACATTCATAAATAAAATATAATTAATCCCCCCCCCCCCCCTCCGGCTCTAATTATATCTCCTAATAGGTTCTTCATAGATCGGATAAGATTTTTCACTATATCTTGCTATTATAAGCTAATATATTTATAAGCTTCGATCTCGTAGCTGGTGCAGGATTTCTAGCACGTACTTTTCTTTTAAGCTCGTTCCATAAATGCTCAATAGGATTTAAGTCCGGACTAAGTGCTAGCCACTCCATGCAGTCAATTTGGACCTCCTACAGGTACCGCCGAACAGAAGCTGCAGTATGTAGATGGGCATTGTCATACATTAGCACAAAGTTTTCACCTATAAAGCCTTGTAAGGAATGACAAGATCTCCTAATATCTCTTTAATATATAGGTTCGCCGTCAAGCCTCCAAATCTGCCGCTAGTTTCGACGAAATCCAACTCGATTTTTGCCTCCATTGAAATTCCCGCCCACGCCATCCAGAAACCTCCTAGAAAAGCCACATTTTCACTCATGCAGTACTGGGCGAATTGCTTCTTCGGTCCTCTATGGACTTATTGTCGCCTATAGTTGCCATGGAGACACACTCTGCTTTCGTCTGAGAAGAAAAAGAGCTCCACTGTTCTGTTATGTCCGTCCAGTTCACGTACTCTCTCTCAAAACGCAGTCAGATTGCTGGATGAGCTGGGGTTAATTTAGGGCTAGTAGTCCTACTGTCCAGCCGCTAACAGCCACTCCTCACGTTTCTCTGAGCTCCTGTTGGATTTGAACGCAAGAAAGGCACGATTAATGAGCTAAGTACTGACGATAAATCTGTGATCCCTCTCTGATGTGAACCTTCTTCTGTTGAATCAGCTTCTTCGGCTAAAGCTACCAGTCTCCTAATATCGATAAACTCTGGACACAGCAGACTGGCTCATGTTTAACATACGAGTCACTTCTCGCTGACTCTAGCCTTGTTCCGATAGCGCAATCGCTTGAGCCACTTCTTCAATATTGTGTTGTATGTGTCCATTTGTAGGCAATATTTGAGTTTAAAAATAAAGGATATGTTTACCGGCTGACGTTTTGACGACTAACCGATAAGGGTAGGTGAAGTAAATGACCTTATGGCATGGCAAATGATATGGCAACCCCTAATAAGCGTTATTGTAAACATTTCGATTTTTAACTTTTCAGTCCACTGCAAAACAAGAGTCTATCACCAATAAAAATTGGCACATCATAGAAGAATGAGAAAGAGAAAGAAAGCTCTCCGGGCAGGGTTTGGTGAGTACAGTGACGGTAGCCTTACGCTACTGATGCGGTTCTTCATCTACACATAGATAAATTCACGTTCAACATATTTGGATAAATATTCGGCCATCATTCGATTAATAGATCTTCATCCTTAACTTAAGATGATGCTGTCAGAAGGCGTAGTAGATATTTCTTTGAATCGTTAGCATATTTTTTCCTTACACTTCTAATTGCAAACCCACTGACAAAACAGTCGACTCTAATTGGTATTTAAAAAATTGTTTATCTCAATTAGACTTTTTTAAAATACTTTGTAATGTACACATGTTTTATATTCAGAGTGACATACGAGCACACAGTTCACCTGATGGTAAGTGATGCCTCCACGACACCCGCCATCCTCGATAAGGAATCATAGTGTAGATGTGTTATCACCTCTACGGACTAAGATCGAAAGCCTCATCACTAGTAATAAGGGTCTCCAGATTCTTACAATCGCAGAACGAAACACAGCAGCATCATACTGCTATTTATACCGGTATTCTGTGAGAGCGTGTTCTTTTCCCTTGCTTGTCAAAAAAAAATATTATAGTAATAGTATATGAGATACAGGTAATAAATCTCTCTTAACACTGTCATTTTAACACATAAATCCTTATTAATTTTTGTTCTATACCATCTGAATTTCCTTATAAATAATCGGCGGGAGAATGCAGAAATAATACCAAATCAATATATCGGAATTCAACCGGCGTCCGCCGAGGCCTAGATTTATTATCTCGCCGCATTACGGCCTTTTGTTTGTGGTTTCAGGCACAGAAGGTTGCGATATACAGTCACGACCGAATTACAATAGAAAGTTCATTTCGAAGTCGAATTAATTACGCAAAATAATACGGTGAACTAAAATATTTTAATAATTTTAGAACAACTAATCCTTGAGTCTGTAGACTTTCTATTTTTTATGTAGTCAAAATCAATGTGGAATTAGATTTTTATCCTATATAATGGTCACTCTGCCATCGCCACAGTTCCGAACGCGTATTATGGCTGGGGAGAAGAAAGGGTTAAACACTATTTATTACAATTATTTCATTTCATTTAAAAATGCTAGTCGGAGTGGTTTTACTACTACTGCCAGAAGGGTTGATGTGCATCCCATTCATCAAAAAGGACTATATACGGTCAAATTAAATCAAATCAAAAACCAGAATATGGTACAAATGATTACAATTAATCAATAAATACACAAACATATTCTGCCACACAAAGCGTGCAAATATTTTAATGTATTTAAATTTAAAACCAATTTAATATTGTATGAACATAATCTAGTCTAATCACAATATTAGTCGTCAATTACTTACTTTATTAATTCATTCAGATTTTCTAGTTTATTATTAGTTTTTATCAGTTCTAGTAGTTAGAAATACCGTGGGGTTTTAGCCGATAGGCGTCCGGCACGTCCTTTGTCGAGCACCCGACAGTAGGCTATTTATAAAAATTAAGCAAAAAAACTAAAAGGGCTATTTAGTCCTATATGTAATCGGATTTTTAAGAAGCTGTTTTATAGCAATTTTGATCTATTATATATTTTATATATACTTATATATATCAAGGTAATATATTTATGAGCATCGTCTACGAAGCCACTGCCGAAAAAGTTAATGGTCATTCGAAGCCGTACATTGTATAACATTAAATTGGAAGACCGAGAAATAGAAGCATACCACAAAATATAAGATATACCTAATTGCAAACCAAAACATATATTATTAATAAAAATAGCACCTTCTCTCTCTTTGACTGTATTAGGCTTATTTAAGGTTAATTTTTTAATACACTTATGAGATAGTTATTATGTAACCAAATGCACGCAACATGCAACGAACAGTTAACAATATGGCCGTCAGCAGTAAAAAAATAATTGCAATTAAACTAGCCGCAATATGAATAGGTCAAAAGCTGTTTTGTTTGGCCCGACGTGTTCAAGAAAAACGAGTCGCCTTATTACCTTATTGTGGTGATGAAACATTCCATCTTATTTCTCTGGAGTGATACCGCAATTATTCCCTTACAAGGTTGATTAATATTGTCTCTTACCATCAGGTAATCTTTTGTGTGTTCTATTTTACGCAAGATTTCTGTGAAAATGTATTCCTATCGCAATCAAGCGAACCCATACCTTACCATCTATTAATAAAGGTGATAACATACTAGATGTATTGCCCACATTTTTTTTTATATGACTTTGTGAGTAACAAACAAGCACACAGTTAACCCGATAGTTAGTGATTCCTGTGGCCAATGACATCTACATTCCTCCTTGACAAGGAATCATAATACAGATGCGTTGTCACCTTTGAGGTCTGACATGGAATTCCTCGTCACCAGTCACATGGTTTATTACGAATTAGCACCTTTAATAGTTAGTTCGGTGTAGAGTTACTCAAGAATTAGCGTCAGTTCTAGTCAGTTCAGTAATGGATAACAAATCGCAAACCATAAAAGGGGATATATTATGATCTCACATTGAATTAAGCAGCTATTGGTCAATTGGAAAGGACAGGTGTGGAAGGAAGAACCCCGTTGGTGGTCCCATTAAACATTAGCAGATACATGCTGTTGACACGTATTTGTTATCGTGTCCATTTATTCCTACACTTTATTGCTTTCTTTTTTAACATGACTGTTTATTGCGAAGGAGTTAATTTGTCAGACATTTCGCCACACTGTTTGTATAGATGAGAACAGTTTTTTACAGACATGCAATATGCAATCGACTGTATCTCTCTATACCGACATCAACGATATTGTTACTTCAAAGTGTAAATATATTTATTTACAGTGTTTCCTAACCATTTCAGGACTATTGGGTTTTTTTTTATGAGTGGACTTATTAAGCTTTCCTTTGTCCGTTTGTTTAAATACAGTCGTAAATGAGAACACCTATCTTCTATTACAATGGTGTAAGTTTTGTAACTTCCGATGTTATGGGCCGCAGGAATCATTTACCATCAGGAGAACTGTGTGCTTGCTTGTTACTATCAAAGTAATAATATTAAAAAAAGTAATAGTGGTAAGTATAAAAATGCTAAATACGCATAAAGTAATAAATGTATTTTTTTAAAGATCAAGAGGGTTCCGTACTATTCCGTTTTCTGCGATATTTTTAATGTACTTTCAACTTTAATGGCGAAAGGGACAACAATTCTCTACTTTCCGATATTTTCAAAAATAACAATTCATTTTAAATTTATAAATTAGCCCTTTCATGTGAAATCACATGATGCTCTTGAATAAAAGAATTTGAATATTGAATTTTTAAATTTGCCCCCAAATTTGCAATTAGAAATGGGAAATCGTTTACGTACGCTATACGTCCGTGATTCGGTCATCTAAATCTATATAAACTGTTTTTGTCTAGTAGATTTGAAGAAAATAAGCTGTATTAGACAGAGAGATAGAACGAGAATGACACTGTATGATTTTGTTTTTTTTACACGGATGTACTGTACCCTAAAAAAGGTTTAATTCACCGTAAATATAATAATGTTCTCTGCTCTGATTTTAAAATTGTCAATATTTTTTAATTGTTACCAAATGGTTAACCAAATAACGATTAACAACAACAAAGGATACATTTAGGACCGTAAGCATTTACTTAAATACAGGTACTTATTTATTGTGGGTATACTTTATTCCCTAGTCTTTAGTAAAGCTTGTGCAGTAAGATCGAAGGGGTGGTTGTATACGTTGTATTAGCTTCATGGAACTATGTGTAATCACAAATCAACTACGCAAAATATATCATAATGACGTAAGCGTACGCACATAACCCAAAGAAGAAAGGTACAGATGCTGTGTGCGTAGCACATCAAAGGTACAAACCGAAAGTACACTAACATCTACGCAGCGCCGACCTAAGCAGAAGACAGAAGCAAGGTACGCTGACCACCACTACTTTTAATAACTTTTTATTCCATTCTCATTTTACCGCAACAGGTTCAAACATTCAATCGATACCGTAAAGCCATAAATAATGCATCAGATATGTGTATAACCCGCCCTGTTTCAATGATAACATAGCCCACAGCCCACGGGATGCCTCGAAACGTTAACTGATGTTTAAACATGCTGCACCATTGTCGGAGTGGGCTAATGGCGTGTTCTAATGGTTCTTTGAATTTTAAAGCGGCCCTGATTCTATCGACTATGGACTACAGTTAAAGCCTTATCAAATATGTACGACACTTAGGCACAATTACTTTAAATAAATAAGTATTCCGACTTAAACTAAACTATTTTTGATTGTGAACCTAACAGTACCTATCAAGTTTCGTAGTATCAAAAATTCGTAGCAAGTTAGGAAATGTTTTACTACTACGGTGCATGAACTTGTAGTCACTATGGATATGGTAAATCACGAATAATAAGCATAACTATTCGGCATATATAGAAAACAATCAAGATGATTTACCGATTTTACCCGATGGCCAGTATTATTACGGCCGATATTTAGATATCCTATATACTTTTTAACAAAGATTCAATCGTTATCACCCCAATACTGAGATGGAATGCCTCGTTACCTGTAATTGGGCTTCCGGATACCTACACTCATCATACGAGTCACAATAGGTGACTGCTATTCTACCGTGATGTTTCGTGAGGGCGTGGTATCGACGACCAGCTTATGTTGCAGGTAGAGACTAGCTGAAGCATAGTGTTTCCACTGTTCAATAATGTGTTGATCTAGATTTAAAAACATGGTGCTGGTAATACCGATGATGTTTTCTTTTCGAATTCACAACCGGAAGCGTGTACATCCTGCTCAGATAATATCGCCTGGATGTTTATTTAATAAATACGTACTAACACTCTACGTAACTCGCCATGAGGTGGCTATAGTTATCTATGTTACATCAGCATCGGATTGTTGCAGACTACTGCCAAAATTAGAGAAGAACCGTTTGACCTTTTTTAAGGGAGGACTAGCTACCGAAACTTCTTAGTATGCTGCAACTAGAAATTACGGCAACCGACGTGTATGCTCGACTGATGACTTTAAACCATTTTTTTTTCGTTACTACTATATAACATCTATTGGATATACAGAAAGCTGCTAAGTAAATGCTTACAGGAAATATAAAAGCTAAAAGCACTCGTTCCCGTTTTACATCAGAATACTAAGCGTATGACGTATAGCTACTGCATCAAATCAAGCAATCTACTCACAGTTCAGATGCAAAAAGAATAGGAATTATTCAACTAATTCCCCTAAACAATAAAAATAAATATTGAACAACACAACAATGATATGAACATGAAAAGTGAATGTACAATTTCAAGAAAAACTTCCTTTACGTGTCTTTGCTTCAATTTTGACAGTAAGCCGTTCATTATGTTATCCTACTCAATAAATCACTTGTGGATCAATAACTTCACACACGCCCTTTTATGTTTTAAAAAAGAATACGCATACAACTTTGTAACATTGTAAATTTCTTTAGAGCCAAGCAAATTGCATGCTGGGTCTATTTACACTTGCCTGAAGCGATACATTAGTTACAATCGAATAATCGATTCAACACTCAATTTCACGTCAGCACCCTATACAATAACGAACCTATCGATTCGTGGATCGTAGGCGACGCACATCGATTTCTATTATTTCGATGTAATGTATATAACTGCTTTAGGCTCGAATAGGCTGATGAACTTATGCAACTTTGGTTCTTTTTAAAATTGAAAAATACCTTATATTTATGTATATAATAGATTATTTTAATTTATAATTTCTTTACTTCTATATCAATATTTTAATTTTGTGAAAATCAAATAATTACATATATCTATATTTTCAACAAATATATATATATTTTTTAAACATAAACTGATTATTTAGTCCTGTATAGAAAGTGTAAAAAGTTAATACTTATGAGTACTCTTTGATGATTCTAGAAAAAGTAAGTGTAAATGTGTTTGAAACGTTCGTCATTAATATAGAATATTATGAGTAACTATTTATGTTTCATGATACAGACCAACGTAGTTACAATGAAAACAATGTTAACAAATATCATGAGGCCTCAACATCAATAAAATCCGAAATGGCTTACCACACAAGTCTCGTTTCACAATCGCACTTGCTTATTTTGCATAGTAAATATTTCACCTGCGAGCGTGCATTACACTTGTGTTCCGCCTCCATAAACAAAGAGTGCGACTATTAACACTGACAGATACGCGATACGAGATATTGGCGTTACCATAGAAACTCGTTCTCGAATTGAACTCGAAAAATCTTTTAAGGAATAATTTTCTGCACTATATAAAGATAAAACAAATCAATCAAACGATAATTATTACTATATGTCTCTTGTTATGTACCCGAAGCTAAGTTTAATATGATTTATAGTCACCGAGTGTTTTGGCCGGCTACTAAAGATATTTTATAAACTCTAATGTATTTTTTTTATATAGTCTTTACTAACTTATGTCTCCGGCATAACTGAATTTAAACGATTCTGTTTATTTTGTATTTTAGAATAATATCCAATGGCTATCCCAATTAAATTTGTTAAGTATCTTACAAGTTTAATAGAACTTTGTAAATAAAATATGGAATTAATTAAAATATTCAAGCAAGCTACCATCGATTACTAAGAGGCGATCGTTATGTATGTATGTAACTGTATTTTTAGTACAAAATATCTACTGTTCTTTAAGCTGCAACCGTACGCCAAAATAGAAAATCTTTTTTGGACGTACATATTTTGAAGGGCTAAGTTACACTAGTTATTTACTATTAACTAACACTCAAGAATACAAAATCAAATTAATTTAATACAACTACGAATCGATTATCTTATATATTTATTTCCTTACGAATCGATTACCTTATATGCATCAACTTGTCTTAATTTTAAAAACTAGCTACACTAGGCCGTCCGCCGGCCGTTGGTGTAAGTGGACGGAACTCTTAGTCGCCGATGCCAGTAGAAGAATAATGATATTATCTATAATATAATTATTCATTCTTTTAGTTAAGGTTTGTTTTGGATTGTCATCTATGTTTCTGCATCTAGCTTCGATACTGTGCAATGTCAAAAACACGGGACCTTTTATAAACGCACTCAGACCCTAAAATCAAAAAATTGTTACATAAATATCTATCAAGCGTATACATATGACAACAGTAGTAATATTTATCTGAATGGTTACAGCGATGTAATATATCCTGCGAGTAACTATTTACTATCAGGTTTTCTTGCGTATCGAAATTTTAGGACATCCGTAGACAATACATCTAAAACCGGGGATGCTGGCTTGGGTACGATGGGTGTGGTTCTGTATTTTTCTAGCACAGAGAAGGAAAGGCGTTGTCTACCCTGGAACGTCATCAGTCACTGTGTAAATGGGGAACTGACGAGTTCTGATCCCGGAGCCTCAGCGAATGGACTAACGGGTGCGTATAAACTCCACATAAAGCTGTGGCCCAGAAAACCCCCAGGAGGCATGATATCTTTCTAAGATTAACCAATTGACAAATAAAAGGTGGTGGTAGTCGAGAAAGATATCTAAAATAACACTGATGCTAGCCATCGACATAGGGTCCAAGGAGAACGTTGTGTAACCTAGCATATCAGTTAAGAATGGCTAAATTAGTAGAACGGCGTAACGTAACGTCAGGTGCACTATCAGGTTTTGTCTTGATCAAGAAAAAGGTTCGCATTTAAACATCAAAAGAATTATCAGACGGTTTTGTCCACATTTCTCAATAGCTACAGTACTTTGATAACTTTGTTTTTGCTCCAATTACATCCCATAACAAGTTTGAGCATTTAAGGTAACAGAACATTATACAGAAACGGGTTGTTAATATGTTAACGCTGACAATACTTCACATTAATGTTACTAAATGTCTCACGGTGAATTTACAAATGCATACACAAGGTAATAAAATATTGAACGGTTTCATTAATTTTATTCTGGAGACATATTTGAATTAAATTTGACATAGTTATTGCGGCGGCTTATCTTGGAGATCGTACCAGTCTTTGGTATAAAATTCAATTGTTCTAATTCTATCCTTAAATCTAGAGTAGGAATGATATACAACGTATCTATATCAATTATTATTATATATTCTAGTTTATTTTCGTTAATATATTTTAAAAAAATTACAAAATTCGTCTAGGAAATTATGAATAGATTTTTATTTTGTTTTTGTATATTCTGACCGTTTATTGCTCAACCCCTAGCTAAATAAGGGCAAGCTAACCAGGTTAGCTAGCTAATAGCTGATTTGGCCTAATCTATAAACAAACCAATAAATCATAATAAAAAATATGTAGAATTTGACACTACTTACAGATTGAAAAAATATCCATATGTAGATTTTTATTTAAGATTCTATGAGTTTTTTTAGTCATAGTCTTAGGTATTAAATCTTACAAGTCGTTTGTGGCTATGGCGTCTTTTTTTATTACTGGAAATCTTTCGTTAACTTTGAATTAAACATATCATAATGCCGTAAATATTTACAAATGTACACATAGACTCACTCATGAATCCCTTTCTTATTAAATATTCTGGCTTCCGCAATAAGACTAACGGACTGTTTGAATTCAATGTGAAGACCAAAAAATACCCGGCGTGGATTCGAACCCAGGATCCGTTTCACAGCGAGTGAATGCTCTGACACGTAGCCCTAGTCGTCCTTAACTTAAAACTTACGAAACCTATGTACAGAATGAAACAGATGCGGGAGAATAAACTAAGTAAGAATTGTCTAGGCCTCCACCCACATGTCTTCTTGTAAATAAAACTATCATGTCTTTATCATAAAGAGTTCAAACTTTTTTTCTTTATACAGAGAGTTAGTAATACTATTAACTTACATTAAATTCTACAACAAACAGAGTTCGATCCTCGATGCAGGTAACAATGATATTCTTGGTGGTGGAAGAAAATATCGTGAGGAAATCTGCTTAACTAAGAAATACCAAAAAGAAATATTTAGAAAAGATGTGAAGTCTGTCAATGCGCAATAGAGTCAGATGTCTCTAACACTCCCTCCTATGCAGCAGTGAGATTTATATGTATATATATCATATGCTGTTACCTTACTTATTTTAACTTTCAAAAGCGAGAAAGCGAGGTGCTCACTTAGAGTAACTGGGTTATATTGATCGACGGTTCTATTTAAATTAAAAAAAAAGTCTTCTTAGTCCTTTTCAGATGTATTCGATTAAAAATGTTTCTTTAGTAGGGGTCAATATGGCCTTACATTGGAATCAATAAAGTCGATCTTTGACAGCAACGATTTATGGTCGGCAAACCGTTTGTCAGCGCTATTTTACAATTTATATAAAATAAGGATATTACTGAACGGATATCATTTCAAATTATATGAACGTGAGTTTTGGTCATTTTGAATCTTGATTAGCAGTTAACAGATCTGCTATGTTTAGGAACTTTTGATATGGTCATTAATTAAACATTCGCAATCTGTGCACTTCTATGCTTCGGAGAGGAAGTTAAGTTAAGGCTCGGAGTATTGGCTAATAAAGACGTAAGGATAAGTGGGAAGCCTTTGGGAGGATCTAAAATTCCGACACCTGTTAAGAGCTGACCACTTTTATTTATTTATTTAATTTAATTTTTATATACTTTCAGAAAACTTAAAATAAGAAACTTATGTACAAAGGCGCAGGTTATTTTATCAAAAATGTCTTCCAGAAAACTTGGTATTGGAGATGTCATCGAAAAAAAACAACTTTTCTATAACATTAGAAAAATAAATAGTTATAGGGGGGCTAATACAAGTATGCTAAAAAGCATAATGATACGTCTAGCCCTAGTGCAATGTAATGTGTGCACAAAGATCGGAAGAAAGGTCAGGTCGAAGACACATATCATACATACACCAGACCTAGACCCGACAATCGACAATTTGCGACACACAACAATTATTGTTCCTCGGCTTGTAACCGAAACTCAGAAGCTGACCAAATATCTCAAAACAGAGCGATCTAACCACTACAAAACAAGGTCATCAATAATAATAACTAATAAATGTAAAAATAACACAACACTGAAATGAAATCTACGAAACAGATGGTTTTAACATGCATAAAAATTATCAATGACCAAAGCTTACTAATGGGAGAAACCTTTGTACGAACAAACATAAACTGATAATTGTGACAATGACGTTTCCGTTATTATTTTGGACTAGTTCATGACTACCTCCTCTCTAAACCGTTAAACAATAACTGTTAGGGTATGATAAATTTCAATCACGTTGTTATTATTAACAGATGAGGTCGGAAGAGAATGCAGAATTGCAGAGGCACTTACTTGTTCACCCACCCATCCTAAAACCACTGTACTACTACTATACAATATAATCGTAGAAAGTTTTGGATACAGAAAATCAACTCCTATAATTTCAAAAACTCACCCGATAAATAAAAAAATTACTGCACCATTCAAAATTGTATTTGCCAAGACATTGATATTTCTTTACAAAAATTTAACTCCGTCGTTTGGATTCCAATGGAACTAATGTACAAGAGTACACTTACATATATACCGATACGTAGAAAATTGTATCCTACCTTTACAATGTAATTGAAAATGATCTACCAATGGACGCACTGATCACATACCCGCCCTGTGACGCATGAATGAACAGGGGGTGTACAAAGCCGAACGTTATGTCATTACCTTCTTTGTAATCTAACAGAGGGTAAAATGAGCACATTATCTTTTTTATGCTTGTTTGCAGAACATATTAAGTCAAAGTAGCAAGTTGACCTTATTAAAACGTTTTTATAATACTTTAAAGGGTTATTAACTTTCCATTACGAAGCCAGCATTTCTTTCGTATCGTAATTCTTCTTTGAAAACAAATTACTAAGACCGTCATTTTAATAAGATGGCAAAAGTGTATAGATCATTCTGGAGACTATGTAGAGATATATAATAATCATTTAGAAAAAAGTTTTTTAAGGTCGGGCTCAAAACTTTTCAATGTACCTGTACCTTCCATTATTGATTGGCATGATTATGATTCACCAGAGTAATCCAAAGTCGAATTCGAGTCAGCTACATTATTTCATAGACCAAGAATAAAATCATTTGTTAGATTACTAAAGCATATATCATAAGATTTAATATAAAATTAAGGTTGAATAGGGCACAATGTCTAAATGGCAATTGCAAACTACCTAGGTAGTACTGAAAACCATCAAATGTTGCACAAAAAGCGGAAATTCATAACCTCACAGTTTTTCATTATAAATAAACTGTAATAGGTCGTGTGAGGATTCTTTAAGCTAAACTTTAAAATGTAAAATCAAAAAATAATCGTCCTTTTTCCACGCAGAAATAAGGAAAACTTCATCAACATTATCATCCATTGTCACAAATTTGTAGTAAGTGGGGTATAGAAAATGAGAAAATTATTTTGCGTTCTATAGCGGAATAACCATCTTAAATATGCCATCTAAAATATCAACACCAGTGATGCAAATAAATCTATGGTGTTAGATTTTGGTAGAGTGCCTATCCAATCACCTGTCATACGTGTCTTGATTACAGCAAATCATTCAAATTTAAGACAGAAGTACCAGGAAAAAAAGTGAAAAAGAAAAAACATAAATTTAGGTATGTTGCACAAAGATCAAGAAACGGAAATTAAATAAAAGAATAAACAATCAAAAGTAAAGTAGATATTCTATTTAATCAGGTCATTAAATGCGATGATCATTAACACAATACTAATAGCTATCAGAATACACTAAGAAGCTGGCTTAGATTGCCAAGGACTCGTTATAGCGCCACCTTCTTTCATCGCCATTCGTCACTAACTGACTGGGGTCCGTTTCGTATCCACCTTCAACTTAAACTTCGTCACTTTCAACTTTAACTTTAACTTCACAGCATACCATGAGAATAGGGCTAGAAAACTGGGAATATGGGTTTGCTGTCGGGTTTGGTGGTCTATATTCTCGAATCTTCGATTCGTAGATGATACCACAGTATTCGCAACCAATATTCCTCATAAGGAAGATCCTGGTACTTTTATGTGGGATGGAAAGTGTCAGAAGTGAGTTAGCACTGATCTCTAATGTTAGTGCATATGTGGTTAAAATTAAACGGCGATTGGCCATTTCCAAGTAAGCTATGGATAGCTGAAAATAATATGGTAACTGTAACATCATAAAAACGCACAAAGACCCACCTCGTCAGAGCAGTCGGGTTCGCCATATTTCTCTACGTCGGCGAAAAAAGGACCCTGCGATATACTGAAATGAAAGAGACAAACGCGCTCGAATGACGGGACTGAAGATGAATAACTGGATTAGTGGGAACAGAATTTCGAACCAACTAGTTCCTTCCAGAAAATGTGTGGTCGAATACCAATGATTAATAATTTACAAATATCGTTCCTCTGCCGGGAATCGAACCCGTCCTGGGTAAGCCACTAGCCAAGTACTCAAATAACTATATCACATGACCGTCACAAAATACAATAATCAATAAAACTTCCTGCTCTGCTAAAAGCACTCTCTGGTGAACTACATTTTCCGCAATAAAGTTAGAATTAATATACTGCAAAGCGCATTCATCGCGTTGCCAATTTAGACTAGTTAAGGCGCTAGTGAATCCTTCATGGAGTCTTTAAGTCATTTTTGCCTTTAGCCTTATTTGCTACCAATGAATATAAAAATAGAGTGGCCAAGCGGTTTTGTTTTGTTACTTCGTTATTAACTTATAATTCGTTATAATATTTATCATCAATCTCATTAACTTTTATAACATTGGTTAAGAAGTTATAAAGGTGGCTGCCGAATATGATGGGTTTTTTTCATGTTTATATATCATATTCACCGCGACATCCTCTATTCAGATTATGTCAACAGCATAAAATATATTATAAATACTGTAAACACTTGGTCAAACTCAAAGGCAGGTTTTTTTTTGACAGCCGTGTGACATAGTGTTTTGAGTATCTGGCTGTTGCGACTTAATTTACCCAGGACGGTTTCGATTCCCGGCAGAGAAACAATATTGGTAAATTAATAATCGTTGGTGTTCGACTACACACTAAGTTCTAAGTTAGATCGAAATTCTGTTCACACTAATCCAGATATTGTTCTGCAGCACCGTAATTCAAGCTCGTTTGTCTTTTCCCTAGTCTTTTTTTGTTAAACTAAGAGTGAAAAACGAACACATAGTTCACCCGATGGCTGACTGCGACCCATAAACATCTACATCCATCCTCTCTGTCTGACCCTTCAGGCCTGAAATGGAATGCTTGCTACCTAGTATGTAAAAAGTCACTACGTCTCCGATCTAACCAAAGGAAAGAACAGTGTAACGTTACTATTTCGTGTTTGTATTTTGTGAGTGCGTGGTGCTTCCCCTTTCGAGGTGACCTATTCATTCTGCAACTCCAAAATACTGCACCGTGGCTTTTTCACTGATAAAAACAATAATCAGAAAACGATCAATTTCTGTCACACAAATAATGGTTATCCCTATATAATAGGAATTCTCAAGAAAACCAGAACCAAATTTGGATTTGATGGTGTTAAATAATGGTATTAACCGCTGCTGTTTTGGTCTATATAAGCAGTGAGAGTGAACTTTTTAAGGAAATATCGATATTATGGTCACCCCTCTACAGCCAGCAAATCGCCGCACGCAGTTACAGTATAGTGCGGTAGAGAGACGACCCGCCGCGGGCACGCACGCGCAGCGCTCCTCACCCGTAGCCGCAGTGTTGATTAATCTTATGGTGTTGCTAGCCTCAAGCCCCATGCACTTCTGAGCCTTGATTTACAACGAATCCAATCATTTTAATTCTAGCCTTGTTAAGTTTGTTAAAATTAAATCTTTTGAATTTGTTACGAGTAAAAACGCGAGTGTTTATCATAAACTAAATTTGTGGGTGGTGTATAAGTTACGAAGTGATACGAAGCTCTACCGACAGTCTGATGGTAGAAAATGCATCAGAATATGATCGAAACCCAAACCTCTCAGAGTATAGAAATTCAGTAAAATCCCAAGCATGATATACATACATAGATAACAATAGCATAACATATTGTCTACCAATATCCCTGCCAGCGTGATAAACATGAGCAAATCTTTTAAGTGCTAGTTTCTTTTCTAGAATATTAATGGAAAAGCCACACAGTGGACTTCTCTAAGAAGGATAGGCAGAAAAAGAAGAGAAGGCTCCGGTGTTTTGGCTTAGTTAATGATGTTTATTCTGGTAGCTACAAGTTTATAATTTCATAATACTCCTTAGTTCAATTATCAGATTATTATTATAAAATACGTCACTAATATGCACATAACCACCGATATATATGTATCTTACATTTGTTTATTGCCCGATAAAGAAGGGTAATATCATGAAAGATCTATTTGTAAGAAATAGAAAAAGCATCTAACGAATTAATGCCTTTTCTCTTCAGTAAAAATTCAATAAGCAATTCGTAGTTCTTAATTTTTCTAATCACAATTTTTTTTTGACCTAACGAATTGATAGTTTAGCGTTTATAACTATTATTTATACCGTGAAACTTTTGGACAGTTTAAATTTAACAGGCCTTGATAAAGTGCTCCCATAAAATAGTAGAGTAAATATGGGCTGGGCTATGTTAATATACCGGAACAAACACTTCGCATTATAACCAAAATGACCTAACTTTCAGCAGGAATGCTTTTTACCACCCTTACTAAAAAATATCTTGTATAATTGTATACTAATTAAAATATTCAATTGGTTTCAGGTATCGACAGATATAAGTAAAAAGTACGCCAGGATTTTTCGTACCAAAGGTAAACAATATATTAATATATATTTTATACATCCATTAAAATAATTTTGAACATACTAATATTCAAAATACATATAAAATGTCTACATTGTTTGTAATTAGGTGTCAGCATTTTATTAATTCAATTTTACTTGCAGGATACCTTTGAAAAAAATTGATAATTCATAAAAATAAATAAAAAGTGTCAAGAAGGTAAAAAGAAACTCCACTCGCGACTAGGGTCTTAGCGGTCTGGTGAGTGTATAGCTTCTTACTGGCCTGCTAAGTCCCAAGTTGAGGTGGCGACTACAACACAATGAAGACAGAAGACCTTGGTGTATGCTTTTCCTTATCACTATATACTGGGTAATTGACTATGTGATATATTCCTTTGAAGAACGTCGGTAGCATATTTATTCACTTAGTATCCTAATCCCAAATCAATAGCCTGTGAGATATTGAAGATTTTATAAAATCATCAAAATTTCTTGATTATTAGATCGATTAAAAAAGTGCTAAAAATTACACGACACTTTTAAAATTCGATCAAAACATGAAACTCAACAATATAAGCGTGGATTCAAATAACATTATACGGTATGAAGGGTACAAATTACTGGGATAACTTCCTTGATTCATTAGCTGCCTGAAATTGTATTTTTTCAACAAATAATTAGAATATTAAGTAATGAACCTGTAATTGAAACATATACATATATACATTTTCATATTGTAAATATTCAGACAAAAACCATTGACTCAAAAAGGAACCATTAAGTTTTGTTACCTTCATCACAAATAAATAAAAGAGTCGTTTGTATTAAAGTATACTTATTATCCCGCGGTCCCGCGTTTATCCGGACCTAATGCAGCCTCGAAGTCTCAATTTGCTTGTTTTCATGTATTTGCTGGGCAAAATTTATTTTTTTCCCTAAATTCTTCTACTGTGTTTATTGGCGAAGCGTTCACCACCTCTTTGTGGCCTCAAAAGATAAAATCGGGTTAAAACTGGACCATTGCAGGCCAAAGAATTAGCCTCCCCTCGGACAATCCATCGCTGAGAAAAATATATCATAAAGAGTATAAAGAGACTCCTTACTTTTATTAGAAGAAACACAACATGGTAACAAATATAATATAAACCAAATTGTACATAAACAATCTCTCCATCTTTTGTTATGTATGTATGTAGCAATATCTTTAAGCGAATATTTTTTAATATTCTCAGTGAATATTTTCAATGCTTTTCACTATAAAGCACATCAATAATTATCTAAAATACGTGTCGTGTCCTCATATCCTTATGACACAATGAGGAAATGCTTCAGTAGCTTCAGAACATAAGTATGATATTGGTAGGCACGCTAACGTTGAGAAAGGCTAGATGTAATACTACTATTCGATGCATACTCTGAAATCAGCGTATCGATAAAATCAAAACTAGTATATAGCGAGATCGTGGAGGTCAACTGAGATTGACAGGCCGTATCGATAATCGATAACGACGGAGGTCGAAGGTTTTACGAAGAGATCAATATCCACAACAAAGGTCGGAGGTGCTTAAAAGTGATAAGGTGTTAACACCATCCCTCAGCCCCCTATGGCGTTTTGTTTTTGTTATCTTTTATATCTCTATCTGAGTATAATATCTACAATAAATGTCATTACGACCTTTAGCTCTGAGATGGAATGCTTGCTACCAGTCACTGCGTCTCCGAACCCTACACTCACCAAAAGAAGCAATAGTATGACGCTACTATTTCGTGTTTGTATTTTGAGTGCGTGGTCCTTTCTCTTTCAAGCTAACCTATTCATGCTGCCGCTCCAAAATCTGCATCGTGGCTCTATCAGTGTTAAAAAAACCTAATCAGTATAATGTAATTTAATTATAAGAGATGGAATACAAGGAAGGACGTATGTATATAGTGTCAGCAATACAAAATGTTGACAACCCCTGTAAAGCCGAAAACGAACAATTTATGTTACACAAATAATGGATGTTATTCCATAGATATTCTCTATATGTAATGCTCAAACAAAACCAAAACCAATACCGATACGACTTAGCGACCTACAAAAAAAGCCTTTCCTAAAGGCCGGCAGCGCATCTGCGACTCTGGTGTTGCGAAACCTCGATAAGACCTCAAGATACCATAAACTCTTTCTGCGAGGATCGTAACAAAAAATAATAAGTAATAACTGACAGTAGTCCAAGCTAAATATGCAATCAGGACATCAAACACCTCGGAAACGTCAGGAATATAATTATTTTTAAAAAGTTGTTAAGATGATAAACAAGCACATACTTCACCTGAGGGTAAACTTCGACTTATAAACCCCTTCATTTATCTGCAACAAAGAATCAAGGGGAACATGCGGTGCTGCTCTTGAGTGCTGCACTGAGATGAAATGCCACATTACCAGTAATCTGCAATCACTCACTATACAAAACACTACAGTGCTGCTATATTTTGTATATTATATTAGATAAGTACCAATTGATGAAGTGGTATAGTTAAAGATAAATAGACTCGTACATAAGTACTCGATGATGTCAGTTAATCGGTGCTACGATTAAATACTCGTTGATGTCTTTTCGTTGGTGTTAAAGAATCGTATGCTACGAACACTTAATCTTATACAAATTACAACTATACGAATAATAACGATAATTATAACAATAATTATATTATTTTTTTTGGCTTTTGTTATAAGAAAACAGTGCAGTTTATTTCGTTTATTCTAATTTGATGACGCCAAAAAGTAACAAGGACGGTGTTACATAATCTATATAATTTAAATAGTGTATCCGAGGCCAAACTAGTATACGAAACTAACAATACTCGTAGGTTGGTATCATTACTATTAGATCGAGTAGACTGTAATAATCCAGAAAGTGATTATAGCATGGACGAGTCGATTCGCCAGATATAAGATTAATAGTGCAAAATAGTAACATTATTCTACTGTTTCGTACGATACTTGAAAGAAACCAGAGGCCTTATAACTAACTTACTAACTAACTACTAACCCTGTAACCAGGAAATCTATGTTAGTAATAGTTATCAATACATCTGCATCTTGATACCTAGCCTACAATGATATGATGCATACGCTGCAGGAATAACTTATCTTAGATGAACTGCGAGCTCAATCTCTTCTCTTATCAACCTTATCCATTAAAAAAGTTGACCTTTCAGTTAGTCGTACTATAGTTTAAAACATCCTTATAAAACAAAAAACTTGTTAATGTAATAATTTAAATAGTCTTTTGAAAATAAATAAAATCAAACAGTAACAATTCGCGATGCCAGAATAATGATCTCAAATCAATGTTAAACATTCGCGGCATAGATCAAAGAACTTACTTCAACAAGACGCACCTGATTTAATTAACACGTATTGATGCACAATAGCACAATTAGTACTCCGTACCGTTTGCAGAACTGTTTAATAAGGCATGACACAACTGTCCCTAACAGACTATACAATTACTTGGATATAACGTTAATAAATTGGTTAAATTAGCAACATTGAAATGAGATTGTGAGCGAGCCACAACAGGAAAATTGATTCCATTGATTGTGTTTATATTTAATATATAATATTTTATAGTTTTCATGTCGTTTACACTTTCTTTATTTAATAGGTAAACTCAAGATTGTTATGTTTTCGTAGATATATTTAAACTTCTCAAATATAGTCTAGAAGAGTCACGCCGAAGTCTCAGAAATAACAAAAAGTTGTATTAAGAAAAAAAAGAATAAGTATACGAGTCACAGTTATATATCTTGAAGTATAAACATTAATGTAAAAAAATGCATAGATTACACTACTGGACTCTAGGCCCTTGTCTAGATTGGATATTCCACTGCGAATAGACGGACTTCGATATATTTTTTATATTTATTTCTTAGATATTACAGAAACATACTTACATGCGAAAACCTTGCCTCAGTTATAAATAGTGGTAGAAATACGATGCAGTTTGTTTGTAGCAGATTGAATAGCTCGACCGGGGTATGGCCACGCCCTCACAGAATACCGGCGTAAAATAGCAGCATAATGCTGCTGTGTTTCGTCTAGTGAGTGCAGGGATCCGGAGACTTATTATTGGTGACGATTGGTATTTAATTGGTAGTTATTACATCTCAGTCCCCAAGGGTGAAAACGCATTTGCATTATGATTCCTTGTCAAGGATGAATGTAAATGTCATGGGCAGCAGGAATCACTTACCATCAGATGAACTGTGTGCTCGTTTGTTAATTTCAACGTAATAAAAAAAAGCTATAGCTATTATAAGTTGTTCGACTGGGGTGAGACTACGCTTTCCTAGATTATAGAGGAAAATAGTAGACTAGTGCTATTGTCACGAAACTTACTGCTACTTGTGAAAGAAAAAAACTGGAAACTTTACTACTCGTGATAGGACATTCCTCTGAGTCTTACAGGATGAACTGCTTGCTAATTTGCCACCTATTCAATAAAAGAAATAAATGAACACCCGCATTAATGAGTCCTTACTGATGATTAATGTAGGTGTCACGAGTCGCAGGAAACACTTACCATCGGGTAAAAAGGATGCATGTTTATCATAAAAACATGCAGATTTCATTAAAATATTTTTATTTTCTTTATCTGCATGTTTTTATGATAAACATGCATCCTCTGAGTATGCGGTAAATATCAAACAGCATAAAAGTATTATTTATTCATAAAAAGGTCTTTTACAATGTTTCCATGTATTAGCTTCATATAATTATTTTACTAGTATCCAGAATCCAGTCCTGAAGCACAACGAAATATCAACAAGATCACGTATGTAAATGTCGCCGTATAGCTGGGGTTTCAAAGCGGCATGTGCCTCCATTTATGCAATGCCCTTGGAAATCCCAAACGTGCTGGCGACAACAGACCTCACCAGTATCCAGCATCACTACTCGCCGTTTGAAAATGTCTTTCTGATTTATATTAAAAATCTTGTCATTTTTGCAGCGGCGTTTCCGTTTATTTATTACTAATGAATTTTATTTTAGGCCTCAAGAATGTTCCAAGTCAGTCTCCGTGATGTCTGCCGGTATACTGTCGCAACTTTTAACGTCGAGCAGCTTAATGACCTAGCTGCTAAGCCGTAAAATACCTAGTTCGTATTTCAGTAAATTTAGTTATACAACATAAAATTTTCGGGCAGGAGCGTATTGTGTGTATACTCCCTGTAAGAGGTAGGTATACCTCTTATCTCATTATATAGGCATTATATAGAATATGCCATATGAATACTGCTTGTGCAATACAATTCTAATATTTAAAGTACACAGTTGACATCATCCTATAACAACCAGATGGCGCCATAGTGAAAATTGACCAGGAAGACACTATTGTTATCAAATGGTAAGTTTTGCAATATAATAAACTTAGTTTCGAGACTTATATCCGTGTACACAAGTAAATGACACATACGTTTTGTGATAATTGTATTATTTCCACAGAAATACTTTTAATTCGTAAAGGTGGCCTCAGTGGTATTGCCATAAAATTTCATATTTATATGTCAAATATAGGATATTAAATAAAAAATAAATAATGTCGACAAAATTTTATTTACTTAGTCCCAACTATCGCTCTCTTTGAAAGCCGCGACACAATTCGACGTGGCTTCCGTTGTCGAATTTCTTTATCAGTATCTCTTTCTTCTCCTTCCGCTTCTCAGCGCTCTCGTTTTCGCCCGTGGCGTCCCGCCGACCGTTCGAGTTGGCTTCAGGACGTTTCCGTGTTTGATCCGAGTTGGATCGAGCGAGCTCTGGCTTCTTAGGTGGTGGTTCGGATTCGTCAACCTGGAAGGAACAGCTTAATATTTATTTAATCATGTGTATGTGAAAGATGATAATTTTCTCCTGATTCCTTTCGATCACAGCAATTAATAAACTAATATCACTCAATCATCATCATCTTCCTTACTCCAATATAATATTAGTGCTATGGGAGGAAAAGTCAGATGCAAATTCGGGGGCATGGAGCATAACCAAAACTCTTCAAACCCAAAAACCAATTTGTGATACCATAAATATTGTTCCTCAGTCTGTTACTCTGATCACAAGGCTTGAAATAACAATATAATGCTGTCGCATTTCATATTTATAGAACCGAAGATCAATTAATGCAAATGTAGAATCTCCATATTAATCCTAGGGTTTGACAATGCATCTGGCGCAGCCGTGCCAACCAAAGGTTTGTAAATGAGCAAAATCCAACAAATTAAATAAAAAAATTACTAATAATTTACCATTGCCCTCAAAACTGCCAAAATATACAATAAATAGACATGAACCCTAGGCGGAAGTCCTTAGTCTAAAATGTTGATTTAAATGGGAGGTCCAGAGCAAATAACACAACTGAACAGTCAATATTCATTGGTAATCGTAAACACTTTTTGTCTGTTTGTCTATGCGATAGTCCACGGCAAACTTGAGGCTGGCTGAACTTACGGATGTGGTTTTATAAACCTAAAATTAAGATATGCTAAGGCTAACATTTAGAATTCGTTTCATTTAAATCGATTCACAAATAATAAAGACACGAGTCTCGAGCGCCCTGATACGTGCAGAAATCGTAGGCCAAAGCACTGCTCGAGTGAGAAACATCAAAGCGAACACAGCTAGTAATAAAATAAAATTATATTTAATTTATTAAGTTATAATTTATTACCTGAAAGACGCCAGAAGATGTCCTTTTCTTGGGCGGCGGCGCCAACGTAGAGGAAACGCTGTTCGACCGTGTACGTAACTTGTCCAGCAAATCCGACGGCTTGGGCACTGATCCTTTTACAAAAAGAGCTGTTTTTATATAAAAATAAGACTCACTTTTAAACTAAAGTAGCGGCCGCCTGGTATAGTGTTTAGACTATGTGGATACTGCGTTGCGGGTCCTGGGTTTGATTTCCAGTCGAGTAACGAAATGTGCGTACAATTGTCACTTTTAAGATCTGAGTTTTGTATGTATGAGTATGTCCCGTGTATCTTTGGAAGCTTAGTCTGATATTACTGCACGTAAATTACATCGGACTAAAAGTTGATGCCGAGTGAATGCTTGTGTTTGTGCAAATGCTTAGTGCACTGTATTCCTACGCAGTTCATGTCACAACACCAGGCCACATTCGAATTCGACCAGGAGAACATTATTATCAAACTAAAATAAAGACTTAATAATTCAATTTTGTATAATAATTTTATGCTCGGTATTTCTTTTATTACCCTAAAAATACATTACAGCTAAAAGTCCTAAATCTTTTACTTTACTTGAAAAAACCTCGTAACTCGTAACCTACCTCTTCCCACAGCTATCACAGTATCATATTTAAAATTAAAGATGAATTATTATAGTAAAGATATTATAGTAAATTGCTTTATTGATAGTACATTAGTACTGATCAGATCTCACACACGTCCTTGCTATTAGAAAATTATTAACACTTATACGTGTTTTGCTGATGTAGATAGTGGAAATAGTGAATTTAATGCGTATAGGGAAAGGGGATCACTAGCGAGTGCTTCTGCGTTTGCGCAAATGCAGGCTCTGTAGTATGGTATCCCTCGCAGTTGATGACGTATGGTACTAACATAAGGTCCGAAATAAATTTAGTTCGAAAAGAACCTTGATTTTTTAAGTCACTTTAGTGACCAATTCCGAATCCGGAATGTTCAGCGTGAGATCTAATCAGTACTAATGTAAATTAAGTAATTTATTTTAATATCTTTTCTTTAGTATTTTTACTTTGATAATTTGTCTTTTTAGGAATTCGTACTTAGTGATTCCTATGTTCAGTGTGAGATCTAATCAGCACTAATGTACTATCAATTAAGCAATTTACTATAAAATCTTTATTTTAATATTTTACTATGATAATTTATGTTTTATTTTAAGAATTCGTACTTAGTGATTCCTATGTTTAGCGTGAGATCTAATCAGTACAAATGTACTATCAATTAAGCAATTTATTATAATATCATTACTTTAATATTTTTACTATAACAATTTATCTTTTATTTTAGGAATTCGTACTTAGTGATTCCTATGTTCAGCGTGAGATCTAATCAGTACTAATGTACTATCAATTAGGCAATTTACCACTAATATCTTTTCTTTAGTATTTTTACTATGTTAATTTATCTTTTAATTTTGGAATTCGTTTTTAGTGATTCCTATGTTCAGCGTGAAATCTAATCAGTACTAATGTACTATCAATCTAACAATTTCCTATAATATCTTTATTTTAGTATTTTTACTATAATAATTCGTTGTTTATTTTAGGTACATATTAATACTTAGTGATGATACCTATGTTCAGCAGTGATCTAATGATGGAAGATAATGACGATGATGATGATATTAGGGGTGACCAACGAGCACATAGTTCACCCGATGATTAATTATTCCAGCCGCCCATGACATCCATATTCACCGAGAGAAAGAATCATAATGCAGTTAACTCACTTCTGAGGACGTAGTCTTCAATTTCCTTCATTCATCAATCGAAACAATTATTATATTTATTATATATATATATATAAGCTATTATACCAAAATGGTATTCCGTGAAAGCGTGGTAATTCTCTTATCGAGGCGACCTATTTGTGCTAATGCTAGTGCTATTGCTTCGATATGCAGCGTAGCTCTACCATATCATAATAATCTTAAAAAAGATTCCGATGATTACATTTTTGTCAAAAATAAAACGAATGTTATATGAACATACTACGTACCATCATTCGAATATTTCCGTGATCAATCTCTCTCCTAGCAGAAGCATTTAAGTTTAGTTAACGGAAATGTTAAAAGCAAAACTTCATAAAAAAAAAGAATTTCTAGTTGAAACTTTATCGAGAATAAACTTTGCTTCAAGAGAATGCACGGCGTTTTACTCCGCCTAGGTAATGAAAGAAACGGTGACCTAGTTAACTGTAACTGGAAACGAGGTATTCCGGCTTAGTCCTCAAAGATCCGCATTTGCACACATTGGTTACTTTTTGACGATGGATGCAAGAAATCACAAAAAAACAAGAGAACTATCCTCTCCGTTCTCAAAAGGTTTGTTTTTATTTCTATATAAAGATGAGTTATATAAAAAAAGTACCAACCTTGTCGCACTCTCGAAAGATCAGGTGTGATCCTGAAAATAAAATCATAAACAGAGCGTTCGCAATAAATGGGGTATTTGATACAAGTGCTTAAAATTCATTAAAAACATATAACTTTACAGGTCGTGTGGTATGGTGCGATATATAGACTGCAAATTGAATTCAAATTATTTTGTAGAAATATGTGGCAGAAGGCAAAGAAAACCTTTAAACAGTTACATTACCAAATAATAAGCCTCAAAATACGAAACATAAAGTTAAGAATTAATAGAAATATACATATATATAAATAAATAAATAAATATATATATATATACTACAAATAAAGGCATTTTTAAAAGTTCATCGTGTAACAATGATAACGAATTTTATTGAGAATATAGATCACGCATGATAAATATAAAGAATAATTCTACCAAAAAATGTAAGAAATACAATGATATAATAAAACCACAGATAAACATGCTGCGACTCAACAATATTCACTAAAGAAACTGCACAAGATTAAAAAGATGCGCTTTTATAGGTTAATCCATGTAATAAGCTTCGAGTACAATTTTGTTGATAAGTGTGTCTACTTCTAAACCCTTTAGAAACATAAATATTTAAAAATATTACTTTAATAATTCAGAGCATAACCTGTATACTAGCGAAATAATAAAGCTTTAATGACAAAAGACTTCAAGAAGAAGGAAGAAAAAAAAATAAAAAATTACACCTTCCACCATATGGCAAAAACGTAACGCCGTACGTACATGCTTGGAACTTGAAGCGGCCGCAGGTGAACCAATTGATTTTTTCTTTTTAAATTTCAGAACAAACGCAAAGGACACGTTCACACCAAGCCCATTTAATTGGTATCGGAACGCATCGACTAATTGCAGTGTAAGGTGCGACACTAGCGCCACGGGTCGCATTCACCTGTCCCGGCGTCGGTGTCAACCCTTGTTGTAAGTTAGGCAGCGCTAAATGCGACATGTCCGTTGGCGGCAAATTACTCTGATTCAGTCACGAATTCAACTTTTTCTTATTGAGTAAACTCTTGAAACAATTCGCCTAGTGCACATGAACGGTTTAATTTGAAAACAAAACAATATTATACAAAAACATAAAAATACATAAGTATAGGTTGCCAAATTATTCAACTTGTATGTCAACTACCACAAGTCAAGTATAAAATGTTTCAAAAAGGATTATAAAAAGTAATAAAAACAAGTAGTGCATTTAAAGACTAGTTGAAATAATATGTTATATTTTTACCTCTAAGTATAATAAATTCGTCTCTAATAGATTCCATACATAAAGCAATACGAAACTAATACAATCAACTCACGTTCAACAAATTAATCTCTTAGATACTTTTTCTTCAACCATATGGAATAATAATTTGTTACTGGCGACATCACTAACGGTATCGCATATTAAACGATTGGATTCTTTTGAAAATCGATTAGGACGTCGGTATGCCTGTGTACATTGGTACGCCCCGAGCGTGTGGCTAGTGACTTTTTACGCGCGAAACTATACGACCCTCGGGATCATATTTAATATTTATATAATACGACAAAACATTGTTCGCGAGACGCTTCATCTATCAAACGCAGTCTTTATATGGCGCGAGACGCGTCTCCGTCGATGCCGTTTGCCTAAGGAACTGTTTGATTGACTTGTTACTAAAACTTTTTATCAGTTATCGTTAATAAGCTGTATTCCCACCAATACTGTTCCCGATTGCAACGGAACCGCTTAATTAATTTATGCACAATGTTAATTTTAACAGCGGTGATGTTCAAGACATTCCTTCAAGAAAGCTGGAGGGTGGGAAATAGAACTAACGAGAAGAAGATTTTGGTAATATTGTGTGGCATTTAAATTTCAATAATGGTTTAGGACAACACAGAATAAAAATAAAGTAACCTAGGAACGCGACCATCTTAACTTTTTCACAAGTCCAGTCTAGATATTGACACCTGGTGAAAATTTACTATCGACTTGTGGGCACAGGGAGTTTTTCTATTGCCTTGAATGTACCAATACCCTCGAGTTCATATGATTACTATTACAGCATTTTCAAGCAGCAGAGATTTGCCCTTCCTATGATTTCTCTCCTCTGATCTCTCCTAACCTCTGGTGACTTCTAACAAAGAAGAATACTCCAACCGAACGTGGAATATAGACCTTAGATATGTAGGTCAAGTTCCGGCATGTTCAAACATCACCTAATGTCAGATGGTGCAACTTTTGTCCTCAAATAAAGTTGTCGAAAAAGCTACACAGCTTCACACGATAATTTACTGCAGTTGAATATATTATATAATACAATGATATAACTGCTCATAGGTATAAATCCCGGTATTAGTTTTAAGTCATGCATTTACACATTTATATACCGTGCCATAAGCGTAAAAACCGCGTGTTTAAAAAAATCAGGTTTAGGCACATATTTTCAACTAACAATTTCTTTCGTGACAGCAGCAACACACGGGTATCGATCTCAAATCGCACGCGTTCTATGAAATTTTAAATGAGCGCCCAGACACCAAGCTTTCTTGGATGTTATAAAGTTCAGCTAGACAAATGTTACATTAATATCAAATAATTTCTTAAAACAGTACGGCTCGACTAGGACATTTATCGAGCTTTCTAACATGTACATATATTTTAGTTGAATTTCAAAAGCTGAAAGCATTTGTTCGCGTACCGTTATACATTATACTTCAAAAGGCAAGTGAGTGATTTATTCGCTCTGTCCCGTCAGTCATGACGAGGACTGCATAGGTCCGTTTGTGTTCGGAAATCGAATACTAAGTCAACGCATGCGCCTAATTACGACGCGAATGCCCTCTACGCGTCAGTACTGGATGTAACTGCGAATATTAAAAAACGAAAATATGAATCTGTGTTCTACAATTATATAATAACAAATGTGTATAAAATTAAAATTAAGAATAAGTGTTCACTAAATTATTATCATTAAAACAAACCAAATTTTTTAACCAGTAAATTACATTCGCCTATATCGGTAGATGAACACGTTAAAATTTTCATTTCTGTGACTCTATGACTTACAATGACAAAGATATTCAGATAAAACCAACATCCATTAATACAGTAGAGTAAAGATCTGTAAAAACAGATATTTTAAAATGTATTAATAGTCAATTTATAAAGGAGAGTTAAGTTTTGTGTTCTGCGTCTTGAGGTTTAGAAAACCTTAGTCTAAAACGGATTTCATCGTTATATAATATAAAAACATTTCATTTATCTGCAAATTACAAATTGAATTTCGATCAACAATACTGTGTTAGAGGAGAAGGGAAGTAGAAAGAAAATAAAATAAATAATGTTTGGACTCCCGCTCCTAATCTGTGATGACCTTTACTCTTCGAATGGAATAGACAAATGGGCAGCACTGTAGTCGGAAGATCTCGATTCTGTGTCTCGATATGACTTAACGACTAGTTATATCATATCTAGTGTGAATTGCGAATTTCATAATGGACAAAATCATCGAACAAAGTTTGTCCAAAATTTTGCATCGCTAATGGAATTTCGTGTTTGGAAGTCACTGAAAATGTTACAGAAGGCTTACGTTGAATCGTTTTGATCAAAAACACATGCTTATGAGAGGTACAAAGCCTTCAAAAGCGGTTGAGAAGATGGAAGATTTGGCTCTCGCTTTGGTAGGCAACGTCTGCCACTGAAGTTAACATCGCAAAAGTGAAGGAAATAGTGACTGAAAATCTTCATTCAAGTTTGAGAGTATCAGTGGAAGAGCCGCCGAACTTTCTATGTGTCACGAGTCGATCCGTACCATTTTAAATAAATCACTTAGGTATGAAACATGTTGCCACTCGGCTAGTCCCAAAGGAGCTGAATTTTCTCCAAAATCTAAATCGCATAAGAGTCGCGAAGGACATGCTAGAAGGAGTCAATTCCGACCCAATATTCATGAAACGCATTGTTACTGGTGACGAGATGTGTGTTTACAAATTTCACATGCATACTAGTCAACAAGCTTCGAAGCGGCGTCTTCCAATTGAACCGAAACCGAAAAAACCACGCCAAAGTCGATTAACGGCGAGAACTGAACTCAATTCAGGAAAAAATGTTTTGATGATTGGATTATTCGATGGCGTAAGTGTATCGTTACTGAAGGACCATACTTTGAAGGTGATAAAATAAATTTGAATGTATAACTAATATTTTGTATATTATTGATTTTTTTCCCGGTACTTTCTTGACAGAGTAGTACGTAACCTAGCATATCTACAAAAAATAACAAGTATACCGCCATTATGATAAAATAACACATGAAGAAATGTAATAGAGATTACACATGAACAATAAATTGTTTAGTAGTCTTATAATGGGCTGCAATACTAATAAACCATTGGTTTTATTAACTGTCTACTCAACTAAGAAATTATCTATTGACATAACGACATCTTTATTTCAAAACACTAAATTACTTTCTTACGCGATATACAGTAAGCGACGATTAAAAACGGCCTGTCTACGCGACCGCACGTCGGACACGTCAAGGATTCTCTAATTAAGAGACTCCACAGTTTTTCATACGTTAACTAAATTAAACTTGCAACTAATTGACCATTACTCCATTCAAGCGAAGTATTAATCATTAACTCATTATAACTATTTATCTAACAAGCTTTTTACGTGGAATATAGCCAGGTTGTAATTAGAAAACTGAATGTAGCACGAACAAGTTCGACACGACTAAAGAGGTATCAGCCTCTTATAGCCTTAAATAGCAGCGATATGCTGCTATATTTCGCCTGATCGGAAAGATAACGGAAAATGTAAAACCAGTACGATCACACTTACTTATGTATATATGTAGTTTTTTGTTAAGTGGAAGAATCTGAAAGATTACTAGTCACGAGATTATACACATATAAAATCTCAATCGCCATTGACTACAACACCTTTGTATATGGGTTATTTATCTTAAATGTATGTAAGATGGATATTATATATAATAATTAAAAGTTATAATATATATGTAGCTTTTATTAAGTGAAAGAAACCCCGAAGCTCACTAGGTGTCCACCACCTTAATGAACATTCCTTTTTATCTGGTTAAATTCTCTAAATTGTAATGTAAGATGGAAATTACAAGGTCCAATATATATGTAGCTCTTGTTAATATAGAAACTCCTAAGGATGAGTGGTCACGAGGTATACTATCTTAATCAAGATTGATGAACCACTTTATCTAAGATGTAAGAGATGCTAAGAGAATAACTTTAAAACAATTAAATTGCTAGACTTTTAATTTTAAATTTCAACGGATTTTGTTGCGTTTGATTACTTAACTTATTTTAATCATTAATTCGCAATGTTTAACTTTATGTTCCAACGAGTGCTTTAAAACACAGATGGGCACGTAGGGACTGAGGCGGATATTCTGCGTATAATTATTATTTTTTGGTCCAATGTACGCAGAACTATATTTCCATTTTTATATGAGAGTAAAGTAAATCTTTATTGCCTACAAATAGTTTTTATAACATTGTATGGCAAGTGATTCGGGTTGCGGCCCATGACATATACATTCATCCTTGACAAGGAATCATAATGTAGATGCGTTGTCACCCTTGAGGTCTGATATGGAACGCCTCGTTACGGATTAAAGTCTCCGAATCCCTCCCTACACTCACCAGCTTTATGCCGCTATTTTACGCTGGTATTCTCTGAGGGCGTGATCCTACCCCGGTCGAACTGACCCATTCATTCTGCAGCTCGAAAATAAGCAGTGTAGCTCTACCACTGTAATGTAATGTAATGTTTACGAATCATTTCAAGTACCATGGTATTTAATCTAGAGTCGTATAAATAAAAGTGGAATTAAATCCATCAGAATTCCTTTAATCTTGATGGAGACGAGAAAAAATACGACGACGACTATCGCTCTTTAAAAGGAATCTGCAACTAGACTAAACATGGGTCCCTTGGTCGGGAATAAGTGTGGAGAGATTCCTTGTTATATTAGATCATTAGTTGCATTACTGATATTTATAGTAATTGATAGCGCTATAGAGATAAATGACGTTGACAAAAGAGCACACAGTGCACCTATTGTAAGTGGACCCTTCAACTTGTAACATTTAAATAGAATTGGATAAGAAATCCAGACGCCGATGCGGTTTTATCACCGAGGATTAGTCCTAAGAAATGAGGTAGTAAAAACTGCCTCATTTCCTCCATCATAAAAAAGAAGACAACGAAACAAATGGTGGGATTAATGATCACATCTAAACAAAACGAAAAGCCCGGATTACTCCACAAGCCAACCCCGGAAGACGAGTACAGAAAATGTTAAAGAATCTACAGGGCATGTTCTAAGCAACATAATACCCCAACTTTAAGAGCTTAGCGGGCCATTCTTAGACAGTTACGACGCCTTCGGGCTACCTCTATTTATTGTCGCCGCATCGACAAGCGTTCGGCAGTGGGTAAATCACCCGCAACGGGTGTTAGGGCCGGCTTATATGGACCCAGACCATTTCCGGAAACGGACTGTATGGACAACTTATCGAGACGCGCGAATACGGTTAGGCGAATAAATAATTCCGAGATTTCGAAGCTCTGATAGCTATTGTTACGTTAATAGAGTAACATAAAATTAATTTTAAGTTTGTAGTGCACTACTGGTGTTGGGAGATAATTTTTTACTCTGTGGCTTATATTGTCTACGAAGTAAATCTATCACCCCCGACGTTAATTTACAAATTCATTATTAAGACGTGTAAATTTTTGACGTGTATATTTAATGAAACAGTGATGAGCTCCATGCGGTAAGCAAGTTCCTCGTAAAAAAAAGGGCCAAGCTTTACAGAATACTAACGTATGAGTGCAATATCTAAAAAGGACCTAGGTATGAAGCATTCTACCTTTATCTCGGGGCTGATATCGCAGCTGCATCTTGATATCTCATATGTTGCTGTCATGGTCCGCACAAATTACTTGTCTTTAAATATATATATATATATATATATATATATATATATATATATATATATATATATATAAATATATACATATATATATATAATAGGCTTACAAATAAACGATATCACATTATCAGTAACACCTTTACTGTCGTTGTTGTGTAAAGGTGATCCATTTAAGGTGTACCACGACTCGGTCCTTTTCTAGCTAAATCTCTAAGCTATCAGACAACAATTGCCATATGAATTCACAAATTAAATTGGTTTCCATGTCCAAAGCCTCCTTTTGATTATTTCTAAGACTATCCTCTAAGTTATGCCCGACGCTTACATTACAATCCCTGAAGCTAAAAAAGCTGATTTTTTGTTCGTAAGACAGAGTACGGGTAGCACTTAATTCTTTATCATGATTCTCCTATATTTTTGCATAGTACAACGCATTGGAATATACAAAAGTATAACGAATGAGTCTTTGTCTTTGTGTTTACGCACCATTACGGCACTATCAAATATCCTAGGTAGTTGACATCTGGTAGCAACCGAAGGACATCGTTAAAATCGAAATCGACTGGAGGAGAATTATCATCATAATTTAATCGTTTATTCATATTCATACAAAAGAATACATAACATTAGAATGAAATAAATTATACGTGATGATTTGACGTGATCTAGATGTACATATATGATCTGAACGATACACACGTCGTAATTAGCATGAAGGTTTAAAAACGTCAAAGCTTATAAAAATTTTGTTTAAATAAATGAAAACTATATTTTCCTCACAAAATATTAAAGCATTATTTTTATTTTCATTTACGGTATAATGTAAACCAACCATTATAAGATGTGCTAATTTGGCGTGAAGTTGCGAAGCATTAGTAAGTCGCGCACGCTTTTCTTGATCATGATAAATAGAACATATTGGTAAATCATTTCTACCTTATCACGATAACAATAGAGTCGTTATTTGGATATTATTAGTTCTTCGGGATATCTAATAATCTTTTGTCTTTACCAAATATCTATTCAAATAAGTTTTAAAAAATATAATTGATTTATTATAAAAATGTATTTTTTCTTAAATAACGATAGCATAAATCTAGTTAAAGATTTTTCTGCTAGAAATTTTGGTACACTAACGGAAAGAAACCGAAACGTGAAAATGTGACTTCATTTGAAATTCACTATTAAAACCAACGATACCAAGATATTTTTAAAAATATATTTCACGTGTAGCAAGAACGTTGGAAGAAACTCATACAGTGGTAAAATACGGTTTAAAACGAAAAATGGTGATGTTGTTGATATGGACCTTATTATTGGTGACGAGTAATTCCATTCCATGTTAATTCTCAGGGTGACAACGCATCTTGATAAATCTCTTGATATATCATGAGTATTATGATTCCTTATTGCGAATGTCATGGGCCGCAGGAATTATTTACCATCAGGTGAAGTATGCTCGTTTGTCACCCTTACTTTCATGAATAATACATCTATAGCTTTACTGGAAAAGTTGGCAACAAATATATATATATAACAAATATAATTTTAAAAATGTTTTGAAAATACAAACATTCCTTTCTCCTTCCTTCTCTCTAATGAGACCATTGGAGAATAGGCCACCGCAGAGTTTTACTGAAAATTGACCATACATGTACATGTCCTCGATTTTTCAATTATTTACAACTAAGACATGTTTCCCTTTACTATTAACGACCAACCATTACCTACGCGTGGTGAAACAGCACTTAAAATTAGGCACCGGCATAAATGAAAATAAAAAAAGGATCTCCCCGACACTGGGCTATCACTGCTCGATGATTGTGTCCACTTCTTATAATTAATGTAGTGTATTGACAACAACCATTATACAGACCACCCACAACCTTATAGTTTACTTGCTAATTACAAATTTTAATACCTTTTTGTTATTCATTATCTTTCTTTACAAATGCCACTATCGTTGACATTTCCATTGATAAATTAATCCACTATGAAAGCAAGAAAGGACAGCTTATTAACAAGTAGCATGTTAGGCAATTTAATACATTATTGGTATTTATTAGTCATAAACAAGATTAATTATAATTATTGTCACATTGACAACTCGACCGTCATAACGAGTTAAAAGCCTAATTCTTTTTATTTATAAAACTATGAGTGATAAACAAGAAAACAGTTTACTAATGGAAAACATTTACTAGACTTATCCCCAACGATGATTCAAGATGCACATGCGTTGCCTTCCCTGAGGACCTGACATTGAAGAAGAAGACATTTAATGTATAACATATCTATATTAAATGATATTTTTATTATAGTTGATTGATAAAAAAAACATAGTGTTACATACACTATGTTTTTTTTTCAAGCCTAGCAAAACAACGATATCTGAATCGGATCTAAAATATGAGTATACCGAAGCTGCTTTGCTTTGTAAATATATTTTGAGTCAAGTAGATTTTTTTTTAAATGGTAGGTGGTAAACGGAACAAATATATCACATAATGATACCTGGGGTAAACCCACATTCAGCCGCGATAAAGAATTATAAAGCAGATGCGTTGTCACTCCTGAAGACTAAGATGGTACGACACGGTATTAGGTCTCCAGCCTCTTTCACTCTTATGAACCGAAGCAATAATCTGCTTGCCATTTTACACTGACATTTTGTAAAGGCGTAGTCCTTCCCCAGTTGTGCTTACAACTTAAATACCACTAAAACTACAAATAAAACGTAATCATAGTATTTTCTAATAATTAGCCATATGCTTCCGTAAATAGGAATCGCTGTTGGAGACCGCGAGTCACAGGTATAGGTCGCGACACATAAGTCTAGCGGTGAAGGAAACGTGGAGGGGATAGCTACGCATGGTCGCGAATGCAATTGTTAATTACTACAAATTGATTACGAACAAAGTGTTTTTGTTTGTACTTTTTTATGACTAAGCTAGTTATATAATAAATCATCATCTCTTCTCACTTATATCATAAATGCGTATGGATGAAATTTAGCTCGGACATAGATTATAGTCTGGAAGGCTACTTTTACGCGAACGAAATAGCGGGCGGAAGTTAGTAGATTTTTTTTAATTAATTACAAATGTATAGAATGTACATTTCAGTGTACCACTTTCCACAAAAATAAAAGTGTGACAATTTGATTTTGAAGTTTGAATTTGAAGCAACTGTACACCAGGAGCGAGAAGGGTGTCGTATCGGTGCGCGGGGCAGAGTACAACTGGAGAGTCAATCAACCCTTGCGCATGCCCGCCCGCGCCCCCTTGACTCCCCGAGGATACCTTATTTTCGACTTCTGCGCATTAACGGTCAGTGCTAGACTTATTAGCTACGCATGGTCGCGAATGCAATTGTTAATTACTACAAATTGATTACGAACAAAGTGTTTTTGTTTGTACTTTTTTATGACTAAGCTAGTTATATAATAAATAATCATCATCTTCTCACTTATATCATAAATGCGTATGGATGAAATTGAGCTCGGACATAGATTATAGTCTGGAAGGCTACTTTTTACGCGAACGAAATAGCGGGCGGAAGTTAGTAGATTTTTTTTAATTAATTACAAATGTATAGAATGTACATTTCAGTGTACCACTTTCCACAAAAATAAAAGTGTGACAATTTGATTTTGAAGTTTGAATTTGAAGCAACTGTACACCAGGAGCGAGAAGGGTGTCGTATCGGTGCGCGGGGCAGAGTACTACTGGAGAGTCAATCAACCCTTGCGCATGCCCGTCCGCGCCCCCTTGACTCCCCGAGGATACCTTATTTTCGACTTCTGCGCATTAACGGTCAGTGCTAGACTTATTTGCCGCGACTTATAACACCAGTGAATTTCGCCTCGTCCCCGGATAATTGACATTGCGACGTGGTCAAGCGCAAGCCAGTTGACGATACGATGCGACACCGCCACACGTAATTTGCCCCGGACACGTCGCTCAGTGTAATTGGCCGATGCCCGCCATTAGCTAATGAGATCGGCGATACGATCGAGTCGGCGCGCGCGCAAAGCGGACGATAGCGGCCCGTTATGACCCTCTTTTAGAGGCGACGATTCGGATGCTCTGTCCAGATCGTCAAGTGTAAATTGCCCAGTACGGTCTGACACTTGATTCGGATGGACTGTCAAGATAAAGTGAAGCTTTCCTGGTCGGTGAAATCGGTGAAATATAAACGTATATGTAATTTAATAAAACTATTTATTTTAATATTTTTGTTCAATACCTTTAACTGATCTAAGTTATAAAATACTAACAATACAAAAAATTTTAAATGAGTATATCTATCAGATATAAGGAAATGTATATTATTTTCTTAACTAGCTCAACGTCTCGTCAACGTAGCCTTAAGGCTTCAAACATTTTAGATCGTTTAGTCAAAATATATATATTTTTTAATTTAAAAAAGTTACTATCAATTAAATAAACTTTACTACCATTAATCCCATTAACCACTGTAATTAACCTTTAATGCTATTTGTAGATAGGTCATGACAATAGTCGAATGGCGGATGCGAGCCTACAATTTTAAGTTTCGCAGACTCTTAGGCTACGAAGCTTCCACTGCATTTTTACATATAAGCATTTAAAAATATTCAATTTATATAATAGAATCTGATATGAAAAACAAAAAAATTTATGACAAACATTTGATAGCTTAGATCCTTGTACCCTATGCACTTACATGGTTTTTGATAAAGGAACAAAATTCAGTTTTATTGTCACAGGTCTAAGATAATCTCGTTAGAAGTAATTCTTACATCATACGAAACACATCAGTGTTAAGCGGCTATTCCTCTGGTATTCCGTAATAATATGATCCTTATCCAAACGAAGCCGACACACTCATCACATAGTTAGAAACAAGCTGCAACATTGCTACTTTGCAGTTCAATTAAATACCTCAGTTACCAGTACCTAATAGTCTCCTGTTTAGGAGACGACCAATTGATTGTTCCGTTTTCTACACAACACATAGAAATGGCTTAATAAAAACTGCCAAGATTTATATTCATCCAACGAATATACATATATATATCAAATTGTACCGTACTGATTGTAATCGGATAATATAAAGCGCCTTACGACTTGCAAAAGACAGGTGACGGAAGACTTCCTGATAGCGCCGTCAGCTTGTCGTGACGCGAAACATTTGACGATTTTAAATTGAAGACTCTGAAGATAGTGTCAGAATATATTAACAGATAAATACGAGCTTCGTTAGTTTTATTAAATTATATATTCAGGTGTGGAAATTAATCTTATTCAATAACAGTCGTAATTAAAAAAAGCAATTTATAGAGATATTTTTATTCTCCATATATATGCCCTCAGTAAATGTACCCATTTAATTGCAACTTCTGTAACGTCACTTGAACTGTCACAACAAATATAATAATACCTCAACGATTCCAATACAGCTAGAAATTTGCTACTGGAGAATAAACAATCCTTCTACGTGTGTTATAAGTACTGTATATCCTATCTGTGCATACAATAATCTAACTCTCAAATAGACTAGAGACGACGAACGAATGCCTCCTTGATTGCGCAACTAATTACAACACTAAAATAAACCTGCGCTGTATGTTAAACTCAATCGCTTTAGTAACAAACAGAGGACATTATCATCATCATAACCATCATCATCATCATCATCGTCGTCGTCGTCGTAGACATCATCATCAATATATGTATAATGACTAAACTGTTAAGGTATTGTTTTGTTAGTTTATCAAAAACGCAATTTTAAATCAAACCGCTACCCTAAGATAAAAGAAACTATACTAAGAGTATGTATAATATAAAAAACAGTGATAAAACGTGTCATATAATTTTTACCGCCGCCCATGAACATGAGTAACGAGTGCGTTGCAAACCTTTGAAAAAGGAGTAGTGGTGTTTTATTTAAAACCTCTAAGTCGTTATCATTCTCGTCTGCTTGTTTAATTAAATGAAAAAAAAAAAGGAAAAACAAATAATTAAAATTATAAAACAGATAAAATAAATTAATAATGTGACCAACCACATCACAATGGGCATCCAGTTTGTTAACTAATTAAAAGAAACTAATCTCGGCGTAATCGTGATGAACACTTGCTACGAGATAATAAAAATCCTTATCTACCGACCACTCCTCAATTGACAGACGGAACCGAACGGACGACTAGACGCGCGTCGGTCCGTTCGTTGAAACGAGACTCGCGACGTGCGCGAAGCTTCGCGGTGACGTCCGCTTCTCGCCTTCGATACGAGCCTTTGATGTTGGCGACGGTATCTTCATGAATTTATAGACCGGCTATCCTCATGAATTTATAGACTGTTTTAAATACAATGACGAACCGAATCCTATTTAACGCGTGCTCGCTTGATGTTAAAGTTCGCGGCAACTGTGACGTTAGCATGTGTCGTCTAGACGTCAATGTCAAGTCTACGCAGAGTACGTCTGTGTCAAGTGTCGGTTGCCTGTATTAATGTTAGGCGTTATACACATTTAACACCATTACAATAAAAAAAACCATTAAAAAGGAGGACACAAACAGCAAAAGTCAATGTGACAGAATTGTGGCGGGACCCCCACCCGTAATATTCAAAAAGCCACTGGGACATCTACATTGCGCTTTTAAAGTTACCAATTTAATCTGTACATATACAGAAAATTCGTAAACCTACATCAAAGTATCGGCGGCTTGGCTGGACTTAAAATACATTCTCTTTGACTAAAAAAAAATTAAAACTTCTATTTCGGAATCCATTGCGAATCCATTTACAATTATTGCAGCGCTCGCCCTGAGTTGTCAGCACTGGTCATCACTGGAATAAGACAACGTCTGTCTTAGCATCCATTGTCCATCACTATTTGCTAGTTACTGTAAAGTAGTACTGTGTGCTAGTTTGTCTAATAGGTTAACTAGGTGGTTAATTTCGGTCGACCGAAGTAAGACCACGCTCTAAGGAAAAACTAACAAAATAGTACTGTAGGTTCGTCTAGTGAAAAAGAGCATAGACCTTATTACGAGGCATCTGCATTGATTTTCCGCATCGAAGATGAATCTGGGTGTCAAACGCAGCAGATATTGCTACCACCAGTTGAACTATATATTTGTTTGACTTACCTAACACCAAACTTTGACTTAAAAAGACCAAAGCCCCTATAGTATAAAACAAAATTCCATCACCACATCTGTCAACGCGCTTATCTCGAAAATTACAAAACGATTTTTTTTCGCGATAATTAAAGTGATACTCAAGAAAGATTTTATATTTGATTAACAGTAAACATATACTAACTTGTGCTACGAATTATGTAACTAAAAGGCGGGCCCGATGTCTAATGTACTTATATACCTCTTCGAATATGTTAATCCCGAATAAAGCACTATGACAGATATGAATTTCTCTCTCAAAAGGGACAAGTTACAAACAAAGGGGCAGACGGCAGATAACCCGCGCATTCAAGCTCGCTCAGTACTGACGGTGTACTAATGACGCCGCCCGGCGACGCTCGCCATACTTTGTTGTTTTAACGAGTTGCTATTAGTTGCCACGAAGCAGTCTTTATTATGAACTTGGGAGGTCTTGTTGCTGCTATTTAATAGGTAAAAGTACTTGTGGTGGTAACATTTATGTAGGCTGTCAAAATGACAACATACAATCAATATAATTGTTCAGTAAATCAATGTTATTGCTGAGAATTAATGATGATTATGGGATTTATTGGGATTTGTTGGTTGGGATATATATATATATATATACATACATATATATATATATATATATATATATATATATATATATATATATATATATATATATATATATATATACGTATTTTTAATATTTTAGAAACATATAATTGC